>CM040180.1:5549540-6149540 GCA_022606695.1 Vaccinium macrocarpon
CACACACACACACACGCACGCACGCTATATAAGCAACACTTAGAATACATATTTTTTACCTAAACAAATAAAAATCCGCCTAGCTGATTAATTGCCTAGCCGCTAGTCAGTAGCCAACCAACCTGGGACCAACTAGCATCTTTTAGAACCTTGACCACACACGACAATATCCAACGATTCAGCCCAGCACCAAATTTTATTTTTTTTTTCATTGGTTGGTGACATCACATAGGTCATCAATGCAATTTTTAGGGTTAAAGGTTATTGTTTTGAGCTGAATTTGCACTCTACAGAGAAGGAAAACATGAAAAATCACAGAAGTTGGGGAAAAAGAAGTTTTGTTGGGTCAGGTATGAATTGACCCGCGTTCAACCCGCTTTGACCCATATTCACCCATAACTCATATCAACTTGTCCAAACCCCACCCAACCCGCCCATTTGCCACCTCTAGTTTTGTATCAAGCAAAAATGATCCAATATGTGGTGGTTTGTTAAGGGTTCAGGCAAAATTGAACCACAAAGGACTAAATTGCACAGCCAACCTAAAGGATGGTTGATAGGATGAACAGTCTATCTATAAACTTATTCTCTCAAAAGTTCTCGTCAATGTCAGTGCCAGTGATTAGCAGTATTATCCATGGTTCTGATAAAGTGAGGACCTTGAGACTAAACTTCATCTTAACATTTCAAATTTTCTTCATTCAATGATAAAAACCGTTTTCCTTGGAATCTCTTTAGACAAACATAATGAGCATGCATGATTACACATTTATCAGTGAGGACTGAGGGTCCAACCAACACTCACAGAAAGCAAATCTATCATAACAAACTCAAACTACATGCAGTAAGCAGGGGAAACAGCAATTTTACCTTTGGTGGCTTCTTCATGGTGTAAACCATTGTTCTCAGCGACAAAATCAACGTATTTTCATTGTATTGTTGGGAGCTCGTTTCTCCACCAGGTGTCCCCTCCAATCTTGCAAAACCGGGTTCATTGAAGTAGGGCTTTGCATTCAAAATCAGTCCCTGTATCGACACCAGAACTTGTAGCATGGTTGATACCCCGGGGATCCACTTTTCATTCGAGCTACCACTCCAGGTATTGAGAAGACTCAGGCATACTTTTCCGCAGTTGTACAAATTTGGGTTGAGTCTCAGACCACCCGCATGGTAATGCACAAGCTGCCACAAGCAGTTCCCTTCTCATTAGGACTACAATCTACAAGAAAATATGCAATCTTGTTTTGTTTTGTTGCTTGGTTTATTTGTTAAAAAAAATAGCGTGGCTTCGAGGTAGGTTAAGTTTTTGCGAGTAGCAGCAATATAAGAGTCATTCTGTCATAGTGCTCTTTGAGGCTCTCTCAAGGTATTTCTTTTTCCAAGGTATTGACATCCTTTGATCTTTTATGATTAACCAAATTTTTCTTCGCCATTCAAAAAAAACATACATACCGGTGGGACGTTTGGATAACCACATGGAAAGAACACATCAAAGAAGAAGAGACCATCATGGTAGGGCGTCCCCTCAGCTCCTACAATGACAGCCCTCAAAAGGTCCATCCTTGATTCATAAACCCTGACAAATATCGTATCTGTGCAACAGAAAGCAAGAGACAAGTGTGAAACTCCAAATAACCAGTGAAAAGTTAAAATCTGGTGATCTTGCACAAAAAGGCTGGGCAAAACCACAAAAGTGGCTAACTGCCAGGAAAAGACAAAGAGGGTGGCACCACTAAAGTCAAACACCAGGGCCTGACCATGTGCAACTAAAGTTTTCACCAGGAACAGCCACAAAATCAGGTGAAATAGTTGATTACTAGGAGAACAAATCATGTAAACTTGCCTGGCAAATCTTTCTCCAGGATCCTCCACTCATCCTGTATTTTCTTTGCCCAATTCTTTGATGGCTGTCAAAAGAAAGTAAATAGCCCCGTCAGCAAAGAAAATCACCCGGTGACTGTCCCCTCTTAATCAAAGCTGGTAGGATGGGAAAGACTGGAGAAATAACTACCAATAGTAACCTCATAAGCAAACAAGGTTACATTAAATGGATGAAAAATTCAAAACAGAAAAATGTATCTTTTCAAATGGGCATACCTGCTTTGACGAAGAACCTTTGGAAGAATGATAATGGTCAGAATGATCTTGAACCATATCAAACTTCTTAAAAAGATGGAACTTCTTCAGTATATCATCATCATCACCATGATTCTCAGTCGGGGATGTTGAAACAGGTGGCACAGTTGAACTTCCAGCAGCAGTTGGACTCTTTTGACTGTTAGCAAGATCCTGAACAAAGGGGGCATATGATTCTTCCCCAGCAGCAGTTGGACTCTTTTGACTGTTAGCAAGATTCTGGACCCAGGGTGCATATGAACTCTTTTGACCGGAACCAAACTCCCAAGGGGCATCTAACTCTTCCCCAGAAATGAAAAGACCATCTGACGAATTATGGAACCCGCTCATGAGAGACGGTTTGTCCATAAATCCACCATAAGGTGGCCACCCGGACATATGTGCATTAAATCCAGGAGGAAGACTTGTGATCATTGTGGGAAACTTTGCATCAATTACATCACCATTATCAATTGGCAGTATTAGCTTCTTGCGTCTGCTGCGAAGATTAGGTCCCCGGAAAGATGATTCCATTCCAGAAGAGGGCTGCATAGCGTCCAATTGGCTATTTGAAAAATAGTTACTTGTACTCCCAGAAAGAGAGAGTTTCTTTCTACTATGGGATTCCATAGTGGATTTAGATCGAGTTGGATAATTTGCAGCAGTGCTTTCCAATTGAGATTTCCAAGAAGTTGAACTAGTTGAAGCAGCTGGTTTTTTCTTATTCTGAGCAGATTCAGCATGTGATGAAAATGGAGGCACAGGCACCCACCGAGGTTGACTCCGAGTGTTCATGCGGGTTTTCAAACTTGAACTACTCGAGGAACCAGAGGTTTTTCCAGTTTTTAAAAGTTCAGGCAAACCTCGGGAATGAGACAAGTCCGGCCCAGAGGCAGGATTCTTGTCATTCTGGGCAGGATCAGAGAACCAAGGAATGGGAGCCTCAACTCCAGGAGGAATATCTATGCTATCAAAATGGGCTTGCAAAACTGCATACTCATCATCATTCTGTACATAATCTATGCTATCCATAAAATCGTCATAGCAATGAGAAAAATCGTTACCGACACCTTTTAGATTAAAAGAAGTATCAAGTCTTGGGACAGAGCTCTTCTTAGAAGACCCAATTCCATCCACCGATCCAGGCGTTGAGGAATAGCCATGACTGTAAGAAGAAATGGCCAAAGCTTCCTAAAAGTGGGGAAGAAGGTACAACTCAGCATCATAATCAAAACCCAAGGAACAGCTATTGCGAAGAGGAGAACCAAAGATTAAAAAGGATATTTAATTGGCAACAAAATAAAAACCTTGATTACTGAAGTAAAGACCATAAACATTTGAATTACCTTTCGTTTGTTGTATGTGTCAATTTTCTCATCGATGAGCATAACATCATCGGAATCTTCTTCCATGTCTATGTCTATCACTTCATGTTGAATAATCTGCATAATATTGATTTCTTGGTCAAACAAAATATTGGTGTACACTACACGAATTTTCAGCATACAGTTCTTTCAGCAGACCACTATATATCAGTAACATAAATAACTAAGAGAAGCCAACACTGAATAAATGAAGTACCTCAAACAAACAGTCAAAGCAAACTCAGTTTGATTTGTCTTGGTAAACCAACCCACCCATAACTGCCCCCTTGTATATCTAATTTAGCTATGCATGGCTCACATGTCTGAACGTATTATTGTAGCAATCTCCCTATTATGGTTGCAAGAAATATCTTGTGCCTTAGTGTCTTTAAGCAATGGGTGATTCTAGACTCTGTTGTCAGCTATGGATGTCGGACAAAAGGCATAGGAATGCTAGAAGAAACACAGTAAGAAATTTTCTCTCTATGCTCTAGCTTTAGGGGGGATGTAGTCTTATCTCTTACTTTTTTCTACTTGGTGCCAGCAAGAGTGTTCTTGTCATCGGATGTAAGAAGCAAACCTGGCACCCCACCGAACCAATCCAACCATTGCATCACGGACAGTTTCAATCAGGCATAGAGTCAGTGCCAGGTCAGAACATCTACTTTCTCTCAAGTTTCGGTCAGCCATGAGGTGTCAATCTCATTTTTCGACCAAAACGAGGCTGCTACACTTCTTGTGATTAGAGACTGCATGGGTTGGTTAGTTTCTCCCTCCTTATCTCTTTGAATATGTATCTGTGGCGTTCATCCATTGCTTACTCAAACTACATTCACTGTATTGCATGATAAATTGAAACATCGGAAATATAACATCTATCTCTCTGTCAATCTCATTTTTCGACCAAAACAAGGCTGCTACACTCTTGTGATTAGAGACTGCATGGGTTGTTTAGTTTCTCCCTCCTTATCTCTTTGAATACGTATCTGTGGCATTCATCCATTGCTTACTCAAACTACATTCACTGTATTGCATGATAAATTGAAACATCGGAAAGATAACATCTCTCTCTCTCTCTCTCTCAAATTACACTTAATGTACTGTATACCTAAATCGTGCCCTCCATCTCTCCCTCTCTGAGACTCCAAGAACAGCAAAAACAAAAATGAAGATCAAAGATAAATTGAAATGTTGAAAGTATCAAAAGACAAAAATGAAGATTACTGATAAAATGAAACTTTGAAAGTATCGAAAGCTAGCAAATGTTCTACAAATCTAAAAGCTTCTCTCCCTCCCTCCCTCCCTCCCTCCCTCCAATGAACAGCAAAGATGACAGTGAAGATTCATGCTCTCTGATTACAGTCAAAGATTCATGCTCTATTGTCCTTACTGATTCTCATACGATAACAAAGATAAAGACAAAGTCAATGGGTCTTCTGTGGACAATAACATATCTCCTTCCTCCCTTCCCAAAATTGAGTTTTGAAAAGAATGCACAAAGGGCAGAAAGAACAAGGCCACCCAATCAAAACAATCAAACAACTGAATCCTATTGGTATCAACCCAATCCGAAAGCTGTGGTTTTGATGACTTGTTTGGTCATCTATGGGTGATGCTTTCCTGAACCCAAATGGTTTGGATTGAGGGACGTTCCAAGCACAAAACCGATGAGACCCAACCTATGCACACCCCTACTTGTAATGAATCATGAATATACAAAATCATATCAATAGGTGGGGTATCTACGTATTTACCACATCAAACTTATCTTCATTTCTGCTTGTTAGTACTGATAAATGGACCAAGATGCAGGAGTTTGAGTTCGAGTTAGTGTTCACTGGTTAAATTCTCAATCAATATCAGTTTGGTATATGAACAACCCAAGCTTGAACCTTACATGAAGCTCATTAACTTACCAACCCAATCTTTAACAAGCTACAACTACTAGTAAGCTTATGATGTTCAAAAAATTCAAACTATTAGAGAGTGGCTCATTAAAGCTCATTTGGGATTGACATGCCTAATCAACAATACAAAATTAAAAAACATATGCACTCTTTGATATGCTCTCAAAACAAGTTCGAACAATTCATTGCTCGACTCGTTTATGAGTCCTACTTCACCGTTGGTTCTAAACCCTTGAACTCTGTTTTTTACACTTAGAAACAGTGAGAGCCAATTAAAGGGCCCCACAGAGCTCCACCTAAGCCACCTTTAAACAAGCTAGAGGTGCAAGGCTCGCGGATGACACACTTCTTAACATTTTATCAATTAGGCCCTTTTAAGGATCCCTTTATTTGTTTTTAAGAAATTATTTATGGTACCTCTGAAGAACATAATCAAGATATGATCAAAACCCACACCCAAATCGCAAAATTGGACAGCCCAATAGATCAATTCACCTTTGATACTCATGATACTCTTAACTCCCCTCCCCCAATCAAAGGAAAAGATTAGCATTGGCCACCTTTGTCACATCATCACGTGTCATTTGGTGTTTTTTCATCTGCATTTCAGATTGATGTATGCTTGGTTTTTCATGTGGAGTACAACGTCCATGCATCTACAAATATGCATTTTATTCAACATCTTGCTCCAGTCTGCATTTTGGATTGAGATGTATGCATGGTTTTCCATATGGACAACAATGTCCATGCGTTTCCATATATGCCTTATTCAACATCTTGCTCCAGTCTTTAGAGAGATCATATGCCTATGTCCCTACTCCTTTTATGTGCTTCTCAGGTAATTACAAGTTGACAATAGTGCAGCACCCAGTCAAGCTCTAGCCATAGTAGGTCTAAAGTAGCTGTACAGCAATAGTAGAATTGAATTGTTAAAATATACCCACTTTCATCCTAAACTTTAGAATGCCCTAGTGGTGGGTCCTAGATTCCCAAAGCTCATCTTCACACTCCTGTAAACTTAGTTTTTCTAGTCTTCAGGGAGCGAAAGCATTCTTCCAAGCTTTGTTGCTAGATAACTTGTATTTCAACCAACCACCACCAACTTTCATCATTCCCCTCAGCCTATATCATAAAATTGGCCTAAATAACAGGTCTCTTAAAACTTAACACCTTAACAAACGCCACAACTCTACATCATTGTCATTTTTCGATCAGTTTTATGTTATAAAATTTTCTGGAAAAAAGAGGGATAGGGTTTCTCTCCCATTTGGCATAGCAGGCCCCAATGGGAGGCTTGCATGACGAGGTATTAACTCAATGGTAGAGAGCCCCCTGATAATTGGGTCATTGTGCCTAGGCTGTGACTCTTGGTCACGTTCATAGTTCAATGTGCTCAACATCACATCCAGGGAACCTTAACAGTGTGTACTTGCCATTTCAAACCGCAGTTTGAAAGCGTCCTCGACATGAAAATAGAGCGGCTACGAAAGGACCTATTACGTAGGAATAATAGGAAATAACAAGCCTAACCCTCCAAATTATTACAGGACGCAAAATCAATACAGTCCGTCAGCATTAACGACCTACCAGAGCTTAACAAATGAACTGACGGCATGCATGCATTAGATGATACACTGCTTTCTGTTTTCCTTTTTCATGATAAATTACGAATTATCCGAAATGAACACAGCTGTTCCAATGTTGTTTCTAGCGACCCAAAAACAAACAAAAAACGCAAGACCGTCAAGGTCTCTACACTGCAAGAAGGTTAGTTACAACCAACCTTTTTTTACAAAGAAAAATCCTTTTATAGGGTGATTAATCGAACATAAACCACAAACAAGAGCACCCATTAACTAAATAAAAAAAACCCAAGAAACTCTATCGCAAGTAGTCAATAGGCACCCGTAAACTAACCACATTCTCCACCTCAAACTCCTAATAAGTGCATGCCCTAATCAAATGTATACGACCGATCAAACAATATATACATATACCCAGATTCCAAAGAATCGATTTTTACCTCCTTTTGCTTAAGCAATCTTGATTTCGAACTCCAAGTCAAGGGCGGAGAGATTTCCACCACCTCCTGATCCATATACGATGAAGAACTAGCAGGGAACACTCTCTTCCTGCACCGATTCTCAATCAAAATCCAAACACATACATCGAATGATACAGATATGAGAGAGAGAGAGAGAGAGAGAGAGAGTCACTTAGATTGCTGGGGTATGTATCTGGTAATCTGCTGCGACTCCATCTATGAGGTCCGATCGAGGAAAAAAAAATTAGGGCTTTTTTGTGTTTATCTGGTTTTGGGAAGAAAACGCTTCGTTTATGTCTCCATCTAGAGTTCTAAAACAAGTGTTGAATACAGAAAGATGGTGTTGTTATCCAAGATAGAGAATTTATTCATAGAAAGAGAGAGATTCTTTCCCCTTTCTCTCACTTCGTGAGTGAAAGTTATTAACTACTGATTGACAAGCGACTGCGGAGTGTACCGCGGATTTATCGCGGAACCAACCAGATTATTATACAAAAATGATTGTATTATTGCTCTTGGCCATATGGCAACCACCAAAACCCTTACCATACATGTGATGGGGCCCCCACCGTGGCGCCCCATCACAAAATGTGTGAGAGGGTTTGTGGTTGGTTGTGGTTACCATGTATGATATCGTGTTGATTATTATAAGTATAAAAAAATGCTAAGGGATGCCAACCAAACTTACGATAATAAGTAAAAAATGCGTTAGTAATATCCATGAAATAATATTGACATTCAAAAAATATGTATTGATATCCGAACTAGTTTATCATTATGTAAATATTGTTCTTCACTTATTAATTAGAGGTTAGCAAGACTCAAAAGTAAATAGTGATATTTGGGCACCAACATATAATTTATTTATCTGTTACATATTTATGTGGAGTTTATATACTTAGCGTTGTTTTGGGTGAAAAAAACATAATGAATTTATTTTTTTGGTTTTATTGAAAAAAAAATTGTGTTTGTTAAGCCACGTGTATTTGTTAAAGCATCCTCATGTGGCTTAACAAATCCCATTTTTTGTTAAAGTATGAAGCAAATGTTTAAAAACACTCTCACACTAGTCTTGCTACTCCAACTTAACAATTTGTTTTTGTGACTTAACAAATAAGAGGATGCACTATTCACTTAACAAAAGCAAAAAAAAAAAACACTTAAATTGTGAAAAATGAAAGGTAGGTGGTATTTGTATAAAAAAAAAATAGGAGTAGAAAAAAAAAATTAATATAATATAGTTAGAATAAAGAGTCTGATTTTATAAATTTATTTTTAAAAAAATGACTTGCTAAAGTATAAAAAATGTTTTTTAGGTTAAATTTGGTGCTCCTAATAAGGACGCTAAATTTACAAAAAAAAAATTGCTTTGGATTATGCTATTTTGAAACATAAGGTGGCGGTATTTCAACACCACAGAAGAAAATTTTCAATTATGCATGAGCAAATCGTGAATATCTTATAAAATTGTGATGAATAAGGATGTTGGACATTAAGATAATAACCCAAGATTAAAAAAATAATTTTTTCAACCATGGATTCAAATGGGTGGGTAACTGGATATCCAAACCCGTGTGAGGCTCATTTAAACCTCACGCAGGTAATTCAAGATGTTTTATTATTATTTTTTATTCAAAAATCTTGACTTTAATTCCTCAACCAAAAATTGAATGTATAAACCATTTTCAAAAGACGATTCTATTCACAACTCCTTTTTTTTTTTCACTATATACGACTGGCTACAAATAAAGTAAAATTCTATAAGGTATGTCAGCATATCATCTTCAATAAAATAAATGTCTCAAATTATTTAGGGTAAATTACACTAACCTCCCCTGAGGTTTCTAACTTGTACACTAATCGCCCATACTTTATCTGAAATACCACTGACCACCCCTAAGTTTTATATTTTAGTATCAAAAGCACTCTTCAACAGTACCGACGGGTACCGACAGCGCCGAGGACTCCCTTATGGGTCCGTAACAGTCGATCCGAGCCGTCCGTTTATTCCAAAATTGAATTCCGAGTGGGTCTTCACAAGAATCACCTCAATCGGACAGTTCTAAGTGTTCGATCCAAAAATTTTGAACGAAATAGGGTTTTTGGATCGAGCACTTAAGACCGTCCAATTGAGGTGATTCCCATATAAACCCACTCGAAATTCAATTCTAGAATGAATGGACGGCTTGGATCGACTGTTGGGGACCCACAAGGGGATCCTTGGCGCCCGTCTGTCCATCAAGATCAAGATGAAGGTTCTTTTGATACTAAAAATATAAAACTCGCGTGAGGCCAATCTTATTTCGAATAAAAGTAAGTGGCTCGATGCATGCTCAAAAAATCTCAGGGGAGGTCAATGTAATGTACCCAATTATTTATGAATCCAGCACTGGTGCCAATATAGGCCATAGCATTTTTGGGACCTTCAATTGTTCCTGTTCTTCTTTCTTTCTTTTTTAAACGGTGAACTGTGGTCCTTTTCCGACCGTCCGATGATCTCAATTCGTAAGTCAAATAGTGACGGTGGTGAATACTGATGAGGATTGGTGCTGACGCACACTCCGTTTAAAAAGGTAGACGTGTTCTGCAAGGGTGGAGGGCCCCCACTACCTTCTGTATGCCACGTGTAAATGAAGATAAAGTTCTTTGGACAGTTTTATAGTACTCCTCTCCTACTCCATAAGTACTTGTTTATTACACTCTACCCCCTGCATTTTAGACTTAATCATACTTTGGGTTTCAAAGGTTTGATTAATATTAGTCAGCCCCTTTATATGTGCGGTCACATAGTCTAACCACATGGGATTTAGACACGTCCCTGCACCCTAGAGGTGTGAATTTGTAAACGAAGAGCAGCCGAAATGGGCAATTTCACTAAAATGTGTGGTTCATAAACACCATAGAACTTATTTTTCTCTACCATAGTCCATGTTATTTCACGGATTAATGTTGGTATTTGCATATTAAAGGCATTTATGTGCTATGTATGTACCTATTACACTTTCAAACATGCTATGTACGTAGGCACAGTGGGACATTCAAGAGCTCTACACTAATAATATATCTGCATTTTTTTTAAGGGGGTTGTAATTCCATTTCTTGTTGTTGAGCATTACCGCTTAATGATTTAATTTTTAATTCCCAATGTTGCCAACTCAAGTTATAGTTTTTTTCATTAAATAAGGCTTGAACGCGATATTTTGAACTAGGAATTGTAAGGGCCGTATGTACGCAGCCCCCGTTGTCACAAATTATGACGTAGGCTCCACCACTTGGGTAGACCTTAGGCAGACACCCCTCCTAAGTGCAATGGAGGTCGTCAACCTAGGCCATGGATCTTATATATCACCCATTGACCTCGTCCAAGTTAGTATGTTATCCATTGCCCTATCGTCATATTATATACCCCTTCCTAATCTCACTCACTCCTTACACTTTCGATGTGGGACTTTAGAAACTCAACACAAGCCTCTTTTTTACCCTAGAATTCACAACTTCTAGAAAATTATAGTCTTGAAATGTGTAAATGTTTTAGTTTTTCAAACTTTGCACAGCCTTGAACAAAATAGCAAAATAAGAAAAAGAATCTGCGAGATGTACACTACTATATATTCAGGCCTAACTCCTCCCATAGATTCTACAATCATGTACCCACGATTACAAACAAGGATGGATCCAAGATTATTGCGTAGGGGGGACACCCTATAGATGTGAAGGAGGGCGGAGCTATATAATTTGATGATATATATATATATATATATATATATATATATATATATTTTCAATGTAATAGTAGGTTTTTTTCAAATTGTAGTAGGGGCGACAGCCCCTCCTAGCCACCCCTTGGCTCCATCCTTGATTACAAAGCATTGCGGGATTATATTTTTTCACAAGTAACACTTGGCAATAGTATTTTCCATTGAACTTTGTATGTGATGATCTGTTATTTCTCTACCCACTTTCTCCTTTGTCTTTTGACAATGACAAATATTGACAATGACATGGCTATAAATCAATGTACCCAGATGCTCCTTCAGCTTCTATTTCTGCAAATAGTGATGCTGCGAATGGTTTCAATACTTCTGGTAAGCTGGAGTCTGAGAGGCCAATAGAACGGCGTGATAATTCCCAATGGCTATCGCTTGACATTTTTGCAATTTTACTTTCATTTCACCTTTCTGGAGATTAAAAGTGATATCCGTATATTACATAGCACAACACTGTGGAAATGTCCACAGGCCATTATGGTTAATGTCTGCATCTTCGTAGGATCTTACATGAACCTTAGAACTTTATTGCCTCTCTTCGGTCGTGCCCAGGCATATAGCAGACTATTTTGACTCCACAATTTCATTTGGCCCAGGTGATTAAAATTTGAACCACCAAATGTGAAGATAACCTGTTGTGGTTATATTATAAAGGAGGACGTATATTTTAAGAGTAGTACATCATTTTACTTTTTGCAGGGCCTGCAATAGGTAGTATTAGGAATAATAACATCAGTCTGGTTCTTCAGATATAGCATATTATCACCCGAGTTGATTGGGCCTTTGGAACTATAGTCAAGAAAGAAGCTCTCAACTTTCACTGAGCTCATTAAAGTTCAGAAATAACTTCCAATGGCTAGTTGAGTTCATTATGGTCCAAGGGTTACGGAAATGCCAGCACCAAGTTCCTTGGAAAGCAATATGCGTCAGATATAACAACTGAGTAGCTTGAACAAAATAGATGGACGTAATCATGTAAAGGAATGTTTAACAAACCATATCTGACTTGGTGAGTTAGTCCTTCGCCATTGAAATTGGTTCGAAAAGCACAAATATCTTGAAAATGCATCTTATTATTTTCAAGTTGGTCAGCAACTTGATTACGCAGTGATTTTGACATTTTTGCTTGTTTTATGACTCCTAGTTTAAACGAAAATAGGCTTAGGTTATTAGGTCCTTCCTCTGAATCACCAATTCTGTGCCACTGTGTTCTTTTGATTTCAGGAAGTGTTTCTTGTTTTGCTGTTGTTTTTGGGTAGCTTTTTGGCCTTTCAGGAGTTTCGGTCTTCTTGGTTTTTTCTTCTTTTTTGTGTTATGGCTGGTATCTTGCCATCTTCGGTGTTCCTTTGTTTTTCCCCTTTTTGGGTCCTTAGCGTTTTTAGTCTTGGATCTTTTTAATCTTTGTAATTTGTTTTCAAAGATTAATAAATTCTTTGCTCAGAAAAAAAAAAAAAAAAAAGAGTAGAAGCAAGGACTATTGGAAACAAGAAGCGTGCAATCAAAACAAGCAAGGCAATTAATGCTGCTCGAGGAGATTGGAAGGCATGTCTCAGGCAACAGATCATTCTTATCCTGCGTTAGTCTTCCCCAGTGAAGATGGCAATACTAGTCATGACGACTATGATGAGGAGGACAAGGATGACGGCGAAGATTATCTCAGGGACTTGTTTGAAGGAACCGAGTCATCAGTCCCTATTGGATCCTTACCTGTGGACAGGGCTGGCCCTGAGCTAAGACTCAGGGGGAGTTTGGCTAAATTTGATTTTTTAGTTTATTGGATTATTTGATTTTGTCCTTATTCAAATTTTTTTTGCATTTATTAGTTTTCGGTTGATTTTTTGAGGTTTCTTGGCTTGTCTCAACGAGAGGAATTTAAAAAGTATAAAATTATTAGCCAAACTTAAAGTTTTGTGAATAAAGACAAAAATAAACCAAATTGGATTATTGGTTTTTTGGTTTTTTGGTTTATTTTTGTCTTTATTCACAAAACTTTAAGTTTGACTAATAATTTTATACTTTTTAGATTCCTCTCGTCGAGACAAGCCAAGAAACCTCAAAAAATCAACCAAAAACTAACAAATGCAAAAAAAAATTTGAATAAGGACAAAATCAAATAATCCAATAAACCAAAAAACCAAATTTAGCCAAAGCACCCCTCAGTATGCCGGCGCCTTAGGTCCCCACGAAAAATGAAAAAAAAAAGCTTCCAAATATTTTTTACCACCAAGTATGTAGGCCCATTTTGGGTTTTTTCCGTGTTAAATACATGCATATAGTTTTGAAACGGTGTTTATCGACTTTATATTTAGTTTCTTTAAAGATTTTTTAATGGCTTTTATTTTCAATTTAGCCTTGAAACAAACTCGGGGACCGCCCTGCCTGTGGATTGGATAGCACATCAGCCACATGAGCAGTGAAAGTTGACTTAAGATCTACGGAAGTTCTTCCAGCTTGAGCTCTGCTTTAGGCTAGTTGCAATTTCTTGGGTGAAAATTTATAAATCTTAGGGTGAAGCTATGAACAGTAATGGCAGTGTCTGTCTCATCAGAATGGGAAGCTTGTTCCCAGGTGTGCCAGGTATAATATGTAGGCATCAGAGTTGGTTAAGGGGGAGTTTGGCTAAATTTGGTTTTTTGGTTTATTGGATTATTTAATTTTGTCTTTATTCAAAAAAAAATTGCATTTGTTAGTTTTCGGTTGATTTTTTGAGGTTTTTTGGCTTGTCTCGACGAGAGGAATCTAAAAAGTATAAAATTATTAGCCAAACTTAAAGTTTTGTGAATAAAGACAAAAATAAACCAAATTGGATTATTGGTTTATTGGTTTTTTGGTTTATTTTTGTCTTTATTCACAAAACTTTAAGTTTGGCTAATAATTTTATACTTTTTAGATTCCTCTCGTCGAGACAAGCCAAGAAACCTCAAAAAATCAACCGAAAACTAACAAATGCAAAAAAAATTTGAATAAGGACAAAATCAAATAATCCAATAAACCAAAAAACCAAATTTAGCCAAAGCACCCCTAAGTTTTGCATTTTTCCCAATTTTTCCCAAGTAGTTAAAGTGCTCCTGCTGGTAATTAAATTGTTCATTCTATTCCTTGTACATGTCTACATGTAATAAATTTGTGAGGATGTGTGAACTATGGATAGTGAATTTGATCATTAACCCTAATTGTGGCCCCAATATCAATAAAGTAATTAGTTGGGACTTAGGGAGAAAAACCATTACTTCTCATGATTTATTATACGCTTTTGACCACATGGATCGGCTGCAAACAAACCGAGGTTCGGCTTGTCATTAAGTAAAAGGCTCGAATTTGCGTTTCGGGCCTAAGCTCGAAGCCCTGTCATTAAGTAAAAAGCTCGAATATGCAGCTACAAATAAACCGAGGTTCGGCTTGTCATTAACTAAAAGGCTCAAATTTGCGTTTCAGGCATGAGCTCAAAGCCTTGTCATTAAGTAAAAAGCTAAAAAGCTTGAATTTGCGGTTCGGGCCTGAGCTCGAAGTGTAAAGTTCGGCTCATTCCCCATCAATTTGAGAAGCATGGAACTCTTATCGATTCACCCAAGCCTGGTTAACTAATTATTTGTCAAGATCCAGAGAGTGCAGATTATTGTTTTAACTTTTAACTTTGAATTCCCGATGTTGCCAACTCAAGTTATAGTTTTATAGTTTTCATTGAACAAAGAAATTTTGAACTGGGAGTTGTAGGGGTGGCGCGAACGCAAGCCCCCGGTATCACAAATTATGACGTAGGCTCCACCACCTGGGCAGACCTTAGGCAAATACCCCTCCTAAGTGCAATGGAGGTCATCAACCTAGGCCATGGGTCTTATTAATCACCCATTGACCTCGTCCAGGTAAGTAAATTGTCTAATGCCTGCTCGTCTTATAATATGCCCCTCCCTAATCTCACTCACTCCTTGCACTTTTGACGTGGGACTTAATGAACTCAACACAAGCCTTTTTTTGAATCACTCTTCTTAGTTCCTGGTTTCCATGTCCTAGAGACCTGGAATTACCCAACATCTTTGCTGCCCTTTTCCCATCATCCCAATACAAATCTATGAACCAGGATTTAGTGGCTAACCCATAGAAAGAGTGTCGATTTTCCCTTCTCGGCATGTGGGTTGATGGGTAGAAATTTTTTATATAACTTGAATTCAGAAGAGTTAAAGAATTAGAATAGTACCTTACTCATGTTCCTTTGTGATTTTTTCTTTTCTGCGATGAAAAGTACAATAAAAGAGTACCGGGAAGTGGCTGAGTCCCTAATAACAAATCCGACGCTACAATATCTGCAGTAAGCTAATCCCATGAACACAAACAAAGAGGTTGACGAAATTATTATCCCAATCACTGGCGGCTCGAGAATAAATTTCCTTAACTCTACTAGCTGATCTATGATCCAATATTGCATATACACAATTTCATATGTTAGTATAAATAGTGCGGTCCAAAAAATCTAACCTCTATTCTATAAAAACTACGAGACGAAATGAGAACTATATTTATAGCAAAAATTAATTATTTTACAAAGTTGTCGTATTCCGGCCTTGTTGTTTAGTACGAGTTATTCTGACCAACCACTATGTTGAGAACTTCAGATTTCGCTTTGTGGTGTTTTGGCTTAAAAAGTAAGTCTAGCTTCTTTTTTTTGTCTCTATTTGAATTTTTTTTACGTTTGTTAGTTTTGCATCGATTTTTTTTTGTGTATTATTGGTTTGTCTCGATGAGAGGAATCTAAAAAGGTAAAAGATTATGACTAGAACTCTCAATTTTTTGAATAAGATCGAAAAAATGTAAAAATCTATTTTTTTGACTTATTTTTGTCTTTATTCAAAAGTTTTAAGTTTCATCATAATTTTTTTGGCCTTTTTATTCCTCTTGTCGAGATGAAGCAATAATGCACAAATGCTTGATGAAAAATTGAAAAACACGGGAAAAAAAATTTAAATAAAGACAAAAAAAATAAGCCAACTACTGTAACTTTTTGACAAGTTTTGGGGTGATTTATTAATTTTCACACTGCATTCTGGCCAGCTATCAAACTTTCAGCAAAAGCAATTGACTTGAACAATCAAGTTTAAGCACCTGAAGCGTACAGATGCTAAACCTTATTGAAACCTTTCAAAAGGTATGGTTTGGTTTGGTCTGTTTGTTTTTCCCCCATGGCCAACACAACAGTGGGAAAGGTGTTTCCACCACTAGCTTGGCCATATTGAAAGGAAGCATGTGTATTATTATGTGTCCAATGGGCAGCAAATTCTTCATACCCCACACAATTTCTTCATCCCCTTAACAGGAGAATTGATAATTTTTGCTCTATCTTTTTTTCAAAACATTATTACGAATGTGAGATTGATGCACAAAACCCATAATGTAGATACCTTCAAGATATATTTGTGTGTGTATATATGTACCGACTTTGCGTTTATCATGATTTTTTCTACCCGAGTGTTGTAATGGAAAATTGGGAATAGTTTTATTACTCCAGAGAACTCGAGGTTTCCTTTTACAAAAAAAAAGGTCCAAATGATCCCTAGATTGGTAAAATATCCTTTATTAAATTGGTTAGAATCCGTTACTTGTACAATAGACTTTGAAAAATCATACTCCGTTCCATAATATTAGTCCCCTACGAAACTACGTGCAATTTTTAAACTAAAAAATAACACATCTATAAAATAATTTTTGAATTTTTTCCGCACCGTTTAAAAGTTCACAATGAGATCTATCAAACAAGATCCATATTGTTGAACAAATTATGTTCATAAGTACATTATTTTTTAGTTTGAAAGTTGCATGTAGTTTCGTAGGAGACTAATATTATGAAACGGAGGGAGTATAATACAGTACGATAACTTTAGGATGCAAAAGTTGTACATTTGTAGTGGAGTATAAGGTTTGATATTTTTCCAAGAGGGAGCAATTTGGCCTTTTGAATGACCAAAAATATACATTGAGAAAATTGGTCTTTTGTAGAAAGAATGTTTGTGGGTGCAAATTTGAAAAATGTCAAACATCTCTAAATTTGCAAATGTTGGAGTAGTACGGGGTGCTTGGATGGGGGATATCTCCCTCGTATATCTTTTGACCCCCTCATATTAGGGGGACCCACTCCATATCCCCTCTTTGGCAACCCCATTTGCACCCGCTGATATCTCTTCACCCCCTCTCCGATTTCCCTCGCGAAGGTTGTTCTCCCTGATAAGTTTTGGGCTGCTCTCACCCCGACCGAAAGTTATCTGGGAGTAGTGGGGGGCAATTTTGACGATAACACCCCTTGTTATCCCCCTACAGAGACGATTGACATCGTTTTTGTGGTGCTTCATCTGTGGTTCAAATAGAAGTTGTGGTGTTGCGATTTGTGGCAATTTTGGTGCGATTTTGTGGGTTGCCAATGAAGGCATTAAGTTAAGGCTTTTGCTACACCTGTTTTGTTGCTGTTTATTGCACCTGTTACTAAAATCCTGTAATGTGCTAGTGAAATACTGTGATTCTGGGCAGTGTTACTGAAATTTCTATTGTGAAATCTGGGTTGTGCAAGTGTGTTTCTGTCCATTGTCAAAATCTGTGATTCAATGTAGTGAAACTGCAGGTTTTGAGATTCTGATTCTTGTTTTTCTGTGGTGTAAGTGTTTCTGTGCAATTGCAAGTGCAAGTGTTTGTGTGCAATTGCAAGTGCAAGTGTTTAGTGCTACTGCATAGTGGGCAACCTGAACTTGTGTTCTTCTGGGCTATGATGAATTTTTCTTAGCCTTTGGTTGTGTATGAGGCTTGTGCAACCTGTTGTTTATGAACTCTGAATTCTGAACTTGTTTTGGTGCATCGTTTTTGTGCAATGATGTTAGTTAAAAACCTGAGCCCATATGCCTTCAGAAAGGTCATTCAAGTTGCTGCATCTGTTATGATTTTGGTTTCATGAAATTTGGGTTGTGCTATCTTGGTTTTAGAAATCTGGGATGTCATATCTTTGTTTTAGCAAGTACAATACCAGGTAGTGGAAGTGCAAGAGTTATGGTGCTGTTGTGCTTCTTTTTTTTTTGAAGTGCAAGTGCTGCTGGTGTTGCTATTTGTTAGTGCAGTGCAGTGCTACTACTGAAATCTTATTGGACTACTATTTTTGGGGCAATGCTCATTTTTTAAACCTGGGCAATGATGTTGTATCTGAGCCAATTATTGGGGCAGTGCTCATTTTTTAAAGTTGGGCAGCCTAACTCTTACTTGGTACGATTTTTTTGATGCATAAATATGGTTAAGTTTTGCTTCTTAGTTGGTAAAGGTACTTAATTTCTGGGCTATACTTTAGTTTTGCAAGTGCAGGTTCTGTGATTCTCTTTCTTGTTTTTCTGTAGTGCAAGTGTGATTGGGACTATGTGAAAATCTGTGATTCTGGGCAGTGTAAATATGAAATGTAATTGTTAAATCTGGGCAGTGGAAGTGTGATTCTGTCCATTAAAGGGTTGTCTTCTTTTTGTGTAGTGCGAGTGCATGTCCTCTGTGCAGTAGCTATCATTATGCTTGTGGTTTTCCTAAGCTTGGTATCTGTCATTATGGTTATGGTTCTGTTTTCTGTCGTATGTGTGTGCAAGTGTAGGTAGTAGACCTAAAATCTGGGCAATGATGTCAAACCTAAGCTTGTGAAATTCACCGTACAGTGTAATTGGTTATGTGGTACGGGTTTTTATGCATAAGTAGCTACTACAAGTTGGTGCAAGGGGGAGTGCAAGTGCAAGTGTGATTCAGGTGTAACATGTGTGGCTCTGATTCTATAACAGGTGTAGTGGTGCAAGTGTGATTCAAATGTAGTGCAAGGGGGAGTGTAATTGGTTATGTGGTAAGACTTTTTATGCATAAGTTACAACTGCAACTGATTATTTATGATGTGCAATTTCTTAATGCAGTGCAGTGCTTTGTATGAAATTTTTTGAGAGTACCTTGGTTGAGTTTTTGTTAGCTGCTGTTACGTTCCATTGGCAGCCATGGAATTCTATAAAACCTGGGCAATGATGTTCTATATGAGCCCATTCTATGGTAAACTTGCTCATTTCATGCATAAGTATGGTTAACTTTTACATTTACTTGGTGAAGGTACTTGATTTTTGGGGCGATGACGATTTAGATACAAGTGAAGACAATGTTAAAGGCATGGCAACATTAGATTGCCGATAGACAACTAATGTTGCAGCCTTGACCTATTGTCTTAGAAATTGGTGCAAAACACCGAAGTATCTGAGCCCACTTTATGGTAAACCATTTTTATGTCAATGCATATGCGATCATTGTTAGTGTAACTATAGGTACTCTGTGTTTTTTTTTTAGTATAAATGGCAGGGAAAAAGTTGTACTATGTTGTATGTGTCAGTCGCACCCTAAGAATTTATGACAATTGGGCAACTTGTAGCCAACAAGTGAATGGGTTCTCGGGTGCTATTTACGAGAAGTACGATTCATGGGAGGAGGCCAACTCCACTCTCCGACAATATTTGCAAAACAATGCTGGGAGGATGCCAACCTTAGAGGCAGCAAATGTGGAAGATTACCCACCATTGCTAATCCTAATGCAACCTGCGATTAATCGTGATCAAACAAGTCTTTTGAAGAAATCGTGTTGCGTCAAATTGACATGGTTTTTACTCGGTTCAGCAATGGCAACTATAATTGCGTTGATACTGATAAAATTTGTTACTTTTTAGTACCCATATGCAGCAAACTACTAAAATTTTAATTTGTTTCGTAATGAAGGGTTGTAATTCTATACATTCACATTTGGGCTGAATTTACATCAGCCTATTGACTTGTAGTAAAACTAAAACTTTTTGGTATGGTTCTAGCAATGATGAATGGTAAGTAGAATGTTGTAACTATTTTTAAATGTAGTCAAAGTGAAATGGTAGGTACCCATGTTATTTTTGAACGTCAAGTACTCAACTTTCTAAGTAGAAGGGTAAGTAAAAAAAGTCCATATAAATAGGCCTAAAACATCTTTCAGCAATTCATTGCAACATCTTCTATAAAACAAAGCATATAAATTTTTGTGTGATGTCAAGGCCACATTGGAGTTCAACCAACCCCCGCTGAACTTGGAGTTATGACGAGGAGCAAACTTTAGTTCTATGCCTTACAAGCCTTGTACAAATGGGAGTTTGACAATCAGATTTCGGGTTTCGTCCCAACTATCTACAAGTGTTGAAAAATTAAATGGGCAAGTCTTACCCTGAAAGTGGTATAACGGAAATTCACATTGAAGTTAAGATTAAGACATAGAAGTCTACTTATTATACCATAATTCATCAAATCCTTATGCATGAAGGGTTTTCATAGGATACAAATGCAAAAAAGGTTATTGCGACAAATGAAGTGTGGACTAGTTATATCCAAGTAAGTTATAACATTTTTCATATTTAATATTAACCAAATTATTTAATACTCATTCAATTTCCCCCCTCTTTATGTAGGTTCATCCACGGGCTATGAATATCAAGGACAAACATTTTTCATTGTTCGACAGTTGAAGCTTTTGCTTTGAACGTCAATAGATCAAAATTGATGGTAGTTTATCATTGTAATAAATCTCAAATAAATTAAAAATAATTAGTCTAAAGTCCATTATACGCTTTTCTAAGGTGCCCAGTCCACCTCACCCTTTTAAAAGCCCTCGTATCCAATCTGAACATTTGCTAAGGTCTCAGGTCCACATGGTGTTTTTTAAGACAAAATTGCCCTTCTCTTTTAAAATCGCATTCTTCTGTTTACTGATTGAAAAACAAAGAGAGATAGAGAGAAGGCGGGGAGAAATTGATTGCGAATGCCAATCTTCAACAATTGGCTCACCGGTGCCCGCCTTCTTCTCCGACGATACGCTTCCATCTTCTCGCTACTTCGCCTCTATCTTCTCTCTCTCAACCTTGACCCGACACAATCTTTAGTTGTAGATTGCTTCCTTGACGTCCGACGGCAGCTCCGCCTCTACGACCCCTAAAATTTTGTCCGTCTCTATGAGCTTTTTGGTACTTCTATGGCTGAGAAGCCTAAGAGGGAAATGAAGAAGATAGGAGTGAGAATCTAAAACACCCATCTCCTCACCGTTGAATCTGTACATAGCTTTTCATTTTTTGTTTACTTGTTTACTAGTTCTTTTATGTCATTGTTTACTCGCTATAGAATAACATTTCGTGGTTACTTCTATCAATTGTGTGCTGCTACTTCCATTGTTGGATTTCAGTTCCTTCTGCTGTTGTCATTTGTGTGATAATGTTGCCGTCATTTTGCTTCCAATTCATACATGCCATGTGTTTGACCAAATGCCCCAACGAGCTTTCTATCTTTAAAACACAATTGCCAAATAATTGCTATACTTACCGTATTTGACTTACATGTATTGAAGACATTCAAGACCATATGTTATGTCAAGAAAGTACAACTGCCAACTTATGCCTCATGCTATTGTATTGTAAACGGGACGTGAACGACGTTCGACCATTGTTTGTACCCTTTTCCTGTTCTCATGAGTTAATGCCACAATGTTGATGTAGTATATGTGAGGAGAGGGCTGATGCAAGAATTGAAAAAGAGTTGAGAATTTGTGAGTCTCTCGACGTTGATTAATATGATGGATTTACCTTCACCCCTGGCTATACCACGAAGTTCAAATTCCTTTCATTGTCATACTTTGTGACCCATGGTTAGATAATATTATTGAGATAAATCTATAAATTGGGCAAGTTTGCTATTGAATTGATTGCTTTTTATTAAAATATCCAAGTATTATCCCTTAGAATTCGTAGCACCTAGAAATTGGAAGAGATATACTACTACAAGACGTCAAATTTGAAACCGAGAAAGAGAATTTTAAGGATGGTCATTTTTGCTACTACAAGGCAATATTTCCTCTTGGTTTTTGAACTGATCTGCTCCGAAGACTTGTAAAGAGGGGTTGTATCCTCAAGGTGCGCTTGTTATGCGCAGTTACATTTTTGGTACTAATTCCAGTTTTTTCCTAATTATTTTTTACTTGTGAAATACAAGATGCCATTGAGAAGCTTTTGATATAAAAATTCCAATAATCATTTCCATTGTGATGGGCCTCTTGAGCATGTGACTTGCTCCTAGGCTTTGCTGGTGAAGTTTCTTCCAATTTTATCGGATGTCCCCGAAGGGCCGCTAGTCAAGTTGTGTTAATACAATATTACTACCAATAGAGCTTTTTTTTTTTTTTTTTTGCACTTGTCTTGTAATGTTTATCACGTAATGCGAGAAACTTATGATTTTGGAGGTTGTGTTTATGGAAATTCGGGTCAATTCTTAATCTCATATTGCTAAATTGTTTATGGTTATTTAACTATTTTTCCTGTGCCTTTTTGTTGTTTGAATGGTGCATTTTCTTTTTCTTGTATTTGATTGTTCGGGAATATGAATATTTAACAATGTCAACTTCACTCTTTGAGTTCCTACGGGTAGATATTGGTGTAGTTTGATATATGTTAATTATTCAGCATAAATTAAGTGACAAAATATAAATAGATGAGCTTATATGTTAGTTATTCTGAGTAAGAGATAAGTTTATATGTTAGTTGTTCTGCACAAATTGGGCGAAAATTTAGCAGTGATTAGTTTATCTCTTAATTATTTATACTTTGCATCTTTCAAAAAGTTAAAGAGATCAACTTATCTCTTTCGGATATATGCTATGCATTTCTCAAAACATTTGAAGTTGAACAACATTTAAACTTATCTCTTCTTTTTTATACTTTGCATTTGTCAAAATGTTGAACAGATTAACTTATCTCTTTCGGATTTGTACAGATAAGTTCATTTGTTGTGTAAATAACAAGAAATAAGTTCATATGTTGTGTAAATAAGAAGACATAAGTTCATCTATTGTGTAAATAAGAACAGCTAAGTTCATCTATTAAAATTTTCAAATTAGTTTGTAGTATAGATAAGAATGATAAGTTCATTTGTTGTGTACTCTCGGGCCCTCGGCGATCATTAATGAAAATAAATTTATTTAGTTTGTCAATTGGTCACCGAAAAAATCACTTTTAGAGATAAATTCATCTTCTTTTTCTTGAATTTCAACAAATGATTTCATATGATCATATTTATGCTATAAATTAGTCTTTAAGTTAAACAATTTTGGAACTCAAGTCACTTGCAATTTCTTGGACATGTTTAGGAGCTGATGGTGCAATAATGTGTAATAACATTACATACACAACATCAAGATGTAGCACTATACACAACATTCTACATGACTATTCTTAAGTTAAACAATTTTGGAACTCAAGTCACTTGCAATTTCTTGGACATGTTTAGGAACTGATGGTGCAATAATGTGTAATAACATTACATAAACAACATCAAGATGTAGCACTATACACATTACATACACAACATCAAGATGTAGCACTATACACAACATTCTACATGACAATTCTTAAGTTAAACAATTTTGGAACTCAAGTCACTTGCAATTTCTTGGACATGTTTAGGAGCTGATGGTGCAATAATGTGTAATAACATTACATACACAACATCAAGATGTAGCACTATACACAACATTCTACATGACAATACATGAATGGTAGTTGTAAAATAGTTTCAAATCGTTCTCTTATTACCAATCATGCAGTTTTACAAATGCATGTAGTATTAACCCTGAATTGTCAACATATGACCTTGTCTATTCGTATTTATAGCATGAATTAGTCCTAATTTTGAACATATAAACTTATATGTTTGTATTAATGCATATCCATGGCCCGAATTCGGTCATAATTTTCAACATATGAATTTATCTGTTCATATCTATGTCCTAAATTATCTTAATTTGCAAAATATGAACTTATCTGTTCGTATCTTGGGAAAGAGAAAACCCAACTCACCTTTGCACATTGCTCGTCACTATCCAATATCATCAAGTCTGAGAAATTGTCTACAAATAGATCCGATCAACCTGATTAGATTCCACTCGTTACTATTTGGGGCTAGAAAAATGTTATTAACACAAGTACGTACCCACTCAACTCTCTCTAAAAATGTATTCCCTAGTTGCAGCCTTATAGGAACTAGAGGAATGAAGATACCAATTGTGTACAGCTGAATGCCTATCTTTTGTTTCCTTTACATACCAATTGTGTACTCCAATTGCCTAGTATTTGTCATTCACTATCTTTTGATATTTTTCTTTTTTGTCCCTTGTGCAGGGTGGCCCAATGCAAGTTCAAGGTTAGAGAGTTTCAAAGGGATGTGAGGGCTTCACATTTTTCACTACAGCTACTACAGTCTCTTTGCTTGGAACTATAACCATGGTTGGACATGACATTGCTTTGTCTAGTGATATTGATGATAGTAGTGATGCAGGTCAAAAAAAAAATGATGATAGCGATGATGAATGTGCTAGAGGAGAGCAGCCGTTGCATCTTCTACACACTTAGGTTTTTTTTTTTTTTTTGTTTGTACATAGAGCTAGATTAGATGTGGCATATGGGGATGCCATAATTTGTTCTTGCTTGTAAGAGTTTTTTTTTTTAAATTAAGTTTAGACTTAGAGCATGTTCAAAACTTTTGTTTTGATTGTAATAAATAATTGAGATATGCATCGCTCCCACGTGGGGTTTGGATATATACTATGAGTAGGATTAGCATGAGTCAACATGACTCGCGAGAGTCCAAATTTTGATGAACTGTTGTTGACTGTCTAATGAGACTATGAGATGTCGGGCTAGGCAAAAAATAGGGGAGATGCTGGTCAATTTTTTCCATAACAACATATAAGCATAACAGAGAACTTCCTAGTAATCCCAAGAGATGTCAATGGACATTAAAGCAAAAAACACTAACCGTTAATGACCAAAACTACAAGATATATCACTAATATCGACATATCAGTTCATCTGTTGAAAAATCTATACATACCAATTCATTTTCATAGGTTTAGATATAAACATATCAGTTCATCTGTTGTAAAATATGAACATATGAGTTCATCTTTTTAGGCTTAGATATGAACATATCAGTTCATCTGTTGAAAAATATGAGCATATCAATTCATAATTATAGATTGGTTTTAGCATATCAGTTCATTCGTTAAACAATTAGATTAATTGAGGCCATTAATATGACCAGAAAAGTTTATCTCTTGAAAATTAAGACTAATTCAGGGCACAGATAAGTTCATCTATTGCACAGATAAGTTCATCTGTTGTATAAATAAGGACATATAAGTTCATCTATTAAAATTTAAGACTAATTTAGACAATAAATAAGACAAATAAGTTCAGCTATTGTGTAAATAATAAGAGATAAGTTGATCTGTTGAAATTTAAGACTAATTGGTTCATCTATTGTGTTAATAAGAAGAGATAAGTTCTCTTACTTTAATTCTTCTGGTTGATTGGGATGCATGGGAACGGTACAGTTTCATAACTCATGAATATACCCCTATATTCTGGGATTCGGGGACGGGGCTGATAGAGGATGGGGCAGAGCGAGGAGGGGATGGATCGGGGAACGGATTCGGAGCGAATTTGGGGCGGAGACATGCCTATCTCCACCTCCTACCCGATCCCAAAACATTTTCAAAAAAAAAAAATCCTCATATCTTATCTAATCTCCATATTGCCGATCCGTTCGGATCGAAGATCGGAATCGGATTCGAACAGATCGGAGGAAATGGCCAACCCTATTTAAGACTAACATTTACAGTTTAAATAAAAACACAAGAACAGAGAAGTTCATCTACAATATTAATAGTAAGAGATAAGTTCATCTGTAAAAGTTTAAGACTAATTTACAATATAAATATAATAGATAAGTTCGTCTATTGAAATTCAAAACTAATTTACATTATAAATAAGAACATAAAAGTTCATCTGTTGCATAAATAAAAAGAGATAAGTTCATCTATTGAAATTTAACACTAATTACAGTATAAATAAGAATAGATAAGTTCATCTATTGCATAAATAAGAAAAGATAAGTCCATTTGTTGAAATTTAAGATTAATTTACAGAATAAATACAAACTAATAAATTTATCTGTTGCATAAATAAAAAGAGATAAGTTCATCTGTTGAAATTTAAGCCTAATGATAAGTCATCTATTGAAATTTAAGACTAATTTACAGTATAAATAAGAATAGATAAGTTCATTTTTTTGTGTAAATAAGAAGAGATAAGTTAATCTGTTGAAATTTAAGACTAATTTACGATATAAATAAGAAATGTATAAGTTCAATTTTTTTGTGTAAATAAGAATAGATAGTTCATTTTTTGTGTAAATAAGAAGAGATAAGTTCATCTATTGAAATTCAAGACTAATTTACAATATAAAATAAGAACAGATAAGTTCATTTTTTGTGTAAATAAGAACAGATAAGTTCATCTTTTGTGTAAATAGGAAGAGATAAGTCCATGTCTTCCTATAATTCTCCATTTTGCTCATTTATTAGCATGATTACTTTTTTTATTGTTCCTACGTACTTGTGTTTTAGTGGATGAGCTTAGCCACAAGTTGATGAAACAAAAGGTCTGATACGAGAGTGGTGAAATTTTGTGCTTTAGTGCAGCATCAGATAAAAGAGCTTGGTTTACAGAGACGAATCCCCAAAAAGTGCAGCATACTGCCTTAGTGCCTCGTGTTCAATTTTTAATCACCTAGTCCCAAACCTGTACAACGGAAAAATAGTATTCATGTAGCCATCAAGTACCCCCAAAACCTTTGTCGAGTTGAGGCGTCATGCAAAATTTCAACCCTTTCCAAAGAAATTTTTTAAATCTTGGGAATCCACACCAACCATTATCTCCCCAAGAGCCAATAATGCTAAATTAGTAGTTACCAAGAAACTTGCAGCAAATGAGGTTATTTGCATTTAAATTCTGGTATAATAACTAATGACAGAAGAAGGCACACCCACAACCCAAATTTCAGAAGAAGGCACAAGTTCACCTTGGCATTTTGTCGAACATGTTATGCGCATTAGATACATATTATTGTTCCAATTTCCACACCCACTTCTACTTCTCCGAAGATCTCATGCCAAGCAAGACTCAAAAGTTGAAGTTGAATGAGTTGTTGTGTACAGAATTAGAGCTCCATTCCCAAATCAAATTTCGAGCCCTAATCGAAGTAGAGCTTTCTTCCATAAAAGAAAGATATGTTCCCAATGTTGGCTGTAGCAGAAACGGGAGCTCAGCTCCCTCGCTAGTAGCCACTTTCGCCAAGAGCCATTATTGCGACAAGCTTCCCTCCACGCCAACGAGATCCATGTTCCCCTCTCCTTCCCCGCGCACGGAGGTGGTGATCGCCCAAGTTGGCGGAGTTCGCCAGAGATTCGTCTCTACTTCATTGATCAATGACTCATGGAGTTGGCGCTGGAAAGTCGCTGGCTTCAATCTCCAAAGGAGGTGCGGGAAAAACTGGCGTTGATCTCCAGAGGGGGTGTGGGAGAGCTCTGTAATAACGTTTTTAAGTTGAGGGGGTATTTTTGTATTTTGGACACGCGTGTGGACTGCAGGACTTACGAAATTACAGAGTAGACCTAAGACTTTAGTAAATACCTATAGTGGACCTCCCAAAAATTGGCCCAATAAATTACTATATTTATTTGAGACCACATGTATCGTTTTTTTTGAATTCCTTTTAATTGTATCTCAAATAAATTTGTATGAAATTATTTCGAGTTCAATAAAAACTTTTTTAATTTTTTTTTGTATGAGTGACCCATTTAATAAATGTTTTTGTTTGTTCATTTATTATTCATTGTGTTGACGTAATAAAAAACATAATAAGATAATCCAACAAGTAAAAAAAACCTACTTTCTTCAAAAAAAATTAATGACAACAAACCATTCAAATGTTTAATTTAAAAAAAATAAAACATTTTTTTATTTAAAAAAATTTATTTTCTTCCTGTCAAAAAACTTAATCAAACTTACAATCATCCAAAATTTAAAAAAATTATTTATTTCATGTAATTATATAATTAAGTTAATCATTAATAAGGTTTGGTACACCACACGGGCAAATAAGTCATTTGACAGTTTTTTCCATCATCCACCCCTTCTTATTTTTTAGTTATCCAAACCAAGCCAAAAGTTGTCCCCATGTTTAATCCCTCATCCAAACCATCTATTTTTTTTATCTCCCTCCATAAACATCACATCAATCTGGGGCCCACTTAAAAAATAATACCCCTTCTTATCTTATCCCCCTCTTAAAGTTATACCCCTGAAAATAATACCACATCCAATCACCCCGTTACATTTAAGACTATGGCTTTACGTCGAACACAACTACCAGTACACTCTCAACAAATAAGCCCAAGCCTATTTGGATTTGGATGGGTGGACAGCACAGTGGTCTCCATCTAGCTCACATTTTTGTGTGTGCATGAGTGGTAAAAGCATCTTTAAATCGTGTCTCAAACTACTAAAATTGGTTCATTACATAAATTAACCAAGGTTGAATAATTTTTTAGAAAGTCGTTTAAGTTTCAAATTGAGCTGGAACAATACTCATTCGGCTTGTAATATTTAAAAATTCAAGCTACTTATGTTTGAATTTTTAAGATTGACTCATCTCAAATGAAAGGTTGGACATGTATTTTTTAAGTGGTTAAGTTCTCTAATCAAGCTTTGATCTACATGTTCGGCTTGCATCTTATGCACGTTATCTGAGCCGTTAGATCTCGAGATAGACGGTGAGAATGTGTGCTAAGCATCTTTTTTAAAATTAAATTAACCAAGGTTGAATAATTTTTTAAAGGTTGTTAAAGTTTCAAATTGAGCTGGAACAATACTCATTCGGCTTGTGATACTTAAAAAATTCAAGCTACTCTTGTTCGATTGGTGTTCGTCCTCGTTTAAGATCGAGTCATCTCAAATGAAGGGTTGGACATGTATTCTTGAAGTGGTCAAGTTCTTGAATCAAGCTTTGATCTAAATCTTCGGCTTGCACCCTGTACACGTTATCCGAGTCATTAGATTTCAAAATAGACGGTGAAGATATTCTCGATGCAAAGTCACAACCCATTTGGATGGGGTCTTGGTGGGGGGCATAAATACGAGGGGATTTATTTATGCCCGAGTACACAGCTATGGAATGGTTTGCCAAAGTTAAGTGCAGGGGTGCTATTTATCACCCAAACTAAATATCACCCTACAGGGGTGTTATTTAGAGAAACCCCAGGGGTGTCCATATTTATGACCCCTTAATACCCCTGACAAATGACTACTGTACCCATTTTAATACCCAATCCCAATACCCCTTGTATTGCTACTCCTATGTGTAAAGACTAAGTTTCGGATTCCTTTGTTTTGGCAATTTCGTTTGACAAAACACATATTTACATCGACTTGTAATTTTATTATTTAGAGTGTTTGTTTAGGTGTGGAAGGAAATCAATATGTAATTATTTTTATTGCGGTCATTATTTTGATGTAATTCAAGAAACTTGCTCCAGCAACGTATGAGCTACACATCAAGCAAATGGGCTGCCTTTAGTAACTTGTTCGAGCAACTCCGAACCTACTCAAGCACATTTTGAAGCTTATAAATATAATGCCGGCTAGGGTTTTGTGGACACAACTTGGCCAACACTCATATTTTCCACCTCCAAACATCTGTGGCGGCTAGGGTATGTGAATCTCGAAGAACTTCAAAGATTGATTGATTCTCTAAGCCAACAAATAATCTTCGAGAGGATTTTACATCAACATCATCATTCTTTAGGTTAAGCCCTTTTGTAGAGTTCGAAAGGCAAAGGATTGGAAGGCTTATGCGATTCAAGGCATTGGCGATCAAGATCACTGGGTGCGGTGCACGTGTGACTCGGTAGGTGATACTTAGAACATTGTGAGGATTTACTTCGTTTGGATAAGTATATCTGTAACTGCACAACGATCATAGCGATTTGATTCATTCCCGTGGTTTTTACCCATTTAGGGGTTTTCCACGTATATCGTGTGTTCATTTGTTTGATTGCTTGTGTGATTTGTGGTAGTTAACTTATTGATTTACATTCATACTATTAGGGTTGCTTATTTAACAGATTATTAAGGAACCATGATTTTTCACTATGTATTGCTACCATTGGTGCAAATTCTAAGCTTTTTTTTAGGCTTTGCAATTTTCTTGGATGAAAAAATAAAATACTTTCGCCCATAATTTTTTAGTTATTTTTGCACCAAATTAACCCCCATCCGTAAATGTCACATCAATATAGGGCCACCCTCAATATATATTATTAATTAAAATTAAATCTTATAACTTGATTAGTTATTGAGTTTCAATAATATATTAATTAATTATTAGATTTATCTAATTAAAAAAACAAAAAACTAATACGAATATGCACACAAGGGTTAAAAAGTTTTTGGACAGCTTTTTACATTATTCACTCAAATTTGGATCCCTTCTTACAAAATCTTCCAAAACAAGTACTACTTAGGCCTTCTTTGGCCTAAAAGTGGTTTATGATTTTTTGGTTTTTTCATTTTGTCTTTATTCAAATTTTTTTTTTGCATTTGTTAGTTTCATGTCAAGATTTTATAGTTTCTAAATTCTTTTCGGCGAGACGAATCTAACAAATAGAAAATTATAGTCAAAACTCAATTTTTTTAATAAAGCCAAAATAGGTGGATTATTGGTGAATAATCCAAGTATTTCGGTTTTATTCAAAAAAATATTTGGTTTGACCATAAATTTCTACTCGTTAGATTAGATGCCGTAGGTAGGAATCCGGAAACTACAAAATCTTGATCTAAAACTAACAAACGAAAAAAAAAAATAAAAGGCGAAAATAAAAACCAAAACCATAAACAACTTCTAAAGCCAAAGAATTAGAACTTTTAATTTTACTTTCATAAATATCACATCATTTGTGAAATCGAACTTTCATATATATTACCTCATGCTAGTATATTATACCCCTCCATATATAATATGTCTAAGACTAATTCGGCATCCAATTGAGCTATCAAGTTACTCTCTTTTTGAGGCGGTTAAGTTCTCGAATGAAGCTGTGATCTACCCGCTCGGCTCGCACCCTACGCGTACCCAGACTCCACCGGCTCAGCCGTGAAGAAAACTCCCGTCAAATCGTGAACCGTCGACTGAACAACCCGCAACCGACCGCAAACTCACCGCCATCTCAATTCGTTCGAACCAAACCAAACAACAAAAAATTTGACCTCTCTTCGATCTTCCAGTAACCAGAAATGGCGGGGAGATCATCAGGCTTCGGATCGAAGACGACGATGATCGTGACCAACACGCCGGCGAAGGACCTTGTGTACACCAACTTCGCCTACTGCTCCCCCTCAGATCTCCGCAGCTTATCCGTCGCTGGATCGAAACTGGCCTTAGCTCTCATCGCCGATTCGTTTGTCTTATCAGTTTCATATCCTTTTGTCATGACTCATATATAAGCATTTGCGTTTGAATTGTTTTAGCTCGGTCTTCGATCGGTGGGGAATTTGATTTGGTATATCTTGTTTCACTTTGTTCTTCGGTGCGTTATAGAAATTAGACGGTTTCTTATTAGCCAGTGGTTTGATGCTTAGGCACATAAATCATAATCCTACAGCAGTACACTTTGCTACCGCTCTCAATCCTAGCTATGCACTCGCGCTCTGGGGAATTTTATTCGTTCAGGATGTACTTGACGCTTCCAGTCGGGCTTGTGCTACCGCTCACACACGGGCACAAGCATTATGTTCTTAGGCTTCAAGAATTCACAACACTTTCCCAACCGGAAAATGACGGTTGAAATTTGTTGCATTCCTTTAGTTTTTAGCGAGGGAGATTATTTTGATTAAAATCTAATATAAGTAGAGCTTTTTGCTCTCAATGGCGATTTGTTTGTCTTACCAGTATCATATTCTTTAGTCCTATAAGTATTCATGTTCAAATTGTTCTAGCTTGGTATTCAATCGGTGTGGAATTTGATTTTGTATCTTGTTTCACTCGGTTTTTTGATGCATTAGTGAAACTAGACGGTTTCTTCTTGGCCAATGAGTTGTCAACGATCCATGCTCGGTTTATCTTTTGACTGAAGTGCCAAAACAATATTAGTTTGAAGAATATACAACACCTTCAACCAGGGCTGATAAACAAATCGAGCTAGTGTTCTCTGATTCGCAAATTTAAAGCTCATTAGAGATCTGTTTAGTACGTAACAAACCAAGCTTGAACATCTTTCGAGTCATCGTCGAACAAACTACAAACTACTGCTCGGAACATTCGAATTGTGATAGTTAAAAAATTCAAGCTGCTCGAGATTAGTTCATGATTGGCTCACCTAAAGCTCGGTTCAATTCATTTGATAAACAAGCCAAGCTTGAACTATTTTTGAAGCTTGCTAAGTTTTCAAACCAAGCTTGAACTATCAACTTTTCGGCTCGTTAGGTTTGTTTATCAGCCCTACTTCCGATAGTAAAATGACGGTGGGGATTTGTTACTTCCTTTATATTTTTAGTAACAGTGCTTTTGCTGAACTTGTTAAACTTCGGAGGATTAGTGTTACAGACCCAGTCATTTTCTCAACTAACAGATGTGGTTGGGTTTACAGCTTAAACTTACAAGCGGATTTATATTATAAGTTCCATAAACCTGTGTTGAATTTATGGAATTGATTGATTGTGTGTGTACTGGTGTCCAAATTTTCTATTGAGAGGTCTAGATTCTCTAGAGCTGGGATGTATGCTTCTAAGACTTGCATCATTTTGTTTTTACCTTTAGCCTCCATTTATTTTCATCAAACCAGAATAAGACCTTAGATTTGCGTTAATATGTCAAAGCAGGGGACACACTCCATGTGTGTCTACACGTGTTGGTGCACATCCAAATAGTTGGTGTAAGACACATGTGGAAATACATACACTAAGGCATTTCCATACATCCTAGTATTGTGCAAATTAAAGTGTTCAAATATATGGACTATTGTCTTACATGGTTTTCACATGTTTGTAGTTGCACTTAATGCATTTCTAATTGGTGAAGATGGATGCTTCTATGTTATAAACTTGGTGCCATACCATATTGAATGGCAATGTGTTACACAAATTAGGTATTGATGTCCTTCTCGTTTAGAATGTCCTTGGATGGGTTGCAGAGTATTGTAGCCTTGACGAATAGTTACAGCTCATGAAAGCATACTTAATGGCAACATTGCCCTTAACGCGATCCATCGTCGACATGCAAAAGTCTCTACTGGGGACACAGTATCCGTTAGCAGGTTGATGATATTAAATTCTCAAGTATCCACTGATTTTCTTTTTCTGTAGTCTGAGGAAAGAATATTGATACTTGTTTCTTTTTTCCCCCAAATTCTAAATGTTTTGTGGCGTTAATCCATCTAGATTTGTTCCACCTGATGACTTCAACCTAGCACTGCTTACTCTTGAATTAGAGTTTGTGAAGAAAGGAACAAAAGATGAGCAGGTAGGCGATTCCCCCCTTTTCTTTTTCAATGCCTATGCACTACTTAGTATTTATACTGCTCTGATAGTTGAAAGCAATCTGACTGACTTGGTTACCTGGTTTATGATTGGAAATGAATTACTCATGTTTCGTTAATTCTGCTATTTGCCCGAGTAACTGAATAGCTTTGCTTGGCAGGTTGATGCTGTTTTGTTGGCTCAGCAGATTCGGAAGAGGTTTATCAACCAGGTAAGAGCTGCATGTTGGTTTCCTTGTCCCTCCATCCCCTTCTGTATTGGTAAGCTTTCTCTAGTGTGAAGGTCATTTTATGGTAAAGGTAATCTGACCAATAGGCTTTCCATGGCATTTCTCATGCTGTGTCGTGGGATGTAGAATAAAATTAGTCCCATGGTAAATCATTTGTTTAATGTTTCCTGTAAACTTTATTGCACCCACTGTATGATGTATTATTTTATTGGGTCGAAACCTAAGTTTCCTGCTTAATGCAAATACGATATGACCTAACCCGTGGCCTGTCATTGATTATAACTAGAGTACGAGTAATGTATATTTTGCAACTAAGTGGAAAATTGCGTGCAATCTTTCTTGAGGCTAATGGCAAAGGAAAAAAAGGGAAAGTGAACATTGATAGATATGCAGTATTTTGATTTATATGGGGTTGGTTATTGTGATTGATATGCGATATTTCGTTTCTTTTATTCTATTCTGGTTATACTTTTTGGAAATTGACTTGTGAGGCCTATTTTGTAATCCAGGTTATGACAACAGGACAGAAGGTGACATTCGAGTATCATGGCAATGGTTTTATTTCCACTGTTAATCAGGCTGTTTTAGAGGGGCAAGAAAAATCAAAAGGTATCGAAAGAGGGATGATTTCAAGTGAGACATATATTGTCTTTGAAGCTCCAAATGCCAGCGGAATAAAGGTTACTACTTCGTCTTCCTTGCAGTATACTTGATTCACATTTAACTAGAATAATGTGCTTGCTGATGCTCCACTGGAAAAAAAAAAAAAAAAGAAGACTTATGAGGCCTATTTTGCAATCCATATATTGTCTCTGTTTTTTTGGTCTGCATTCCGCATAATATGATTGTTTGAAATATCTTAGACAAAGAAGTGTACCGCTTCATTATATTCGACTGACTCTTTTCTTTTCTTTTTTGCAGATTGTCAACCAGCGTGAAGCTGCTAGCAGCAACATCTTTAGGCAGAAAGAGTTTAATCTTGAATCACTAGGTATAGGTGGTTTAAGTGCAGAGTTTGCAGATATATTTCGAAGAGCTTTTGCCTCGAGAGTTTTTCCGCCACATGTGACTAATAAGTAATGTTCTCTTCATATATGATTTCATGATTTTCCAGCCTTGTTTTTTGCCTACATAATCAATGCCATTAGTAATGTGTTTTTGTCATGGAAACAAATTTTTGTTTTAGGTTGGGTATCAAGCATGTGAAGGGAATGCTGCTTCATGGGCCTCCTGGTACGGGGAAGACTTTAATGGCTCGCCAGATTGGGAAAATGTTAAATGGAAAGGAACCAAAGGTACATAAGTGAAGGACCCATGGGGTTCTCATCCGTTTGAGAAGTAATTTCATGTTTGTTGATTTGAGTAGCGAGTTGAAGTTGAGTTGCTGCATGCCACAATGCAGATGCATTGATGTTCTGCTTGTTGATGCCGCTTATTTAGCCTGATGGTTTCAAAGCTTATTCAATATGATTGAATTTTTTTGGAATATGTTGGTAATAGTAAGTTGTCCAGTCTAATTTGATAATAATAGCTCACTGGTATTTATGACACTCTAGGTCGTCAATGGGCCTGAAGTGTTAAGCAAATTTGTCGGTGAAACTGAGAAGAATGTGAGGGATTTATTTGCTGATGCTGAACAGGACCAGAGAACTCGGGGTAAGAGAGTAGCCTGGGAAATTTTACTTCTGGTCATTAGCTTTCACTTCTTTGTCATTTCCTCTTACTTCTATTGGTTTCATTTCTTGTTCTCAGGGGATCAAAGCGACTTGCATGTTATCATATTTGATGAAATTGATGCCATCTGTAAGGTATGAGCTCTCCAAGTCTTCACAGTATATCAATTACAGCACTTTTGAGAGCTTATGTAGCAATCTATGTTACATGGACTCGGGTACGAGTATCGGGTGCGGGTGCATGTCCAAGCGTCGGACCTTCCTAGACTTAAATCATAGGATACTGGGATATGTGTCCCACAATGGGATACGGGTACGGGGACACGTCCTGAACACCTATTTGTATATATTGCATGAATAGAGCAGGTTATATATCAAAAATTATACTTATTAATGTATTTAAACTAGAAGAGTTGAGAAAAATATGTTTTTTCTATTTCATGTCCATGTGAAAGTCTAGAAATATCGCTTTTCCAGCTAATTTGGTATTCTTTTTCTGTTAGTATCATACAATTAGAGGATCCGAGTGTCCAAAATGGATACGCGTGTCGGACACAGGACACGGGTACTTCAGCCAAAATGGAGGATCCGCGTAACATAGGTAGCAATTGATAAGTCTCATGAACATTTGCACTTCAAGAAATTGGGTTTGCCAACCACTACCTTTTAATGTTCTATCACTCAATCTGCAAAATTTGTTCAATGTTTCTCTTATCTTGTCAGTATGAAGTCATAATTTTCTTGCTTGGTCAAATCTATGTAATGCAATTCGGAAAAATTCTTGCCGAGTCTGCATTAAGTATTAACCAAAGGCTTCTTGATTTAGACTCAAGTTTATTGAAGAGATTGAGATTTCAATGCTAATAATTTATTGGAGCTTTGGATATCTTTGTATTTGACTCTTTATTTGTTTTTGAGTGTTCTAATATGCTGTATATCTGTTAGGAACTTCAGTCTTGCTATTATTACGAAAACCCTGTGAAGGAAACTATTCTGGCACGGCAATTGGAATGGCCTGGTGCCCCTGGCACGGGTCTTTCCAATTTGTATCAGCTGTCCAGGAACAGCTAACAGTTTCCCATGCTCCTTCCTTCGGTTGCTTATGATAACTATCATGGCTATTGATGCCCATTTGTCAACAGTTTGTTTGTTTGGTTACGCAATTTGTTCTTTTCTATTTCAGTCAAGAGGTTCAACTAGAGATGGTACTGGAGTTCATGATAGCATTGTTAACCAGCTCCTGACAAAGGTTGGTTTAACTGTTTCTCAACTTGTCTGCAGAATTAATGTGAAGATTTCACAGAGTTGTAAATCTAAACCATGATAATAATCAACTTTGACTGATGAGAAATTGCTTGCTATTAGATAGATGGTGTTGAGTCCCTCAACAATGTGCTGCTTATTGGGATGACCAACAGGAAGGATTTACTTGATGAGGCACTTATGAGGTGACTTCTCAAGAACATTTCTCTTCGATCTTGTGCTAGATTATTTCTCTTCGTCTCTCCCAACCCTTATGCACTCTCATTTTCATGCTTTATGAGATTGACTCTTTGCTTTTCAGGCCTGGACGTTTGGAAGTCCAAGTGGAGATAAGCCTTCCCGATGAGAATGGGCGTTTACAAATTCTTCAGATTCACACAAATAAGATGAAAGAAAATTCTTTTCTTGCTCCAGATGTGAACTTGCATGAACTGGGTATGTGAGTTGGTTGTTGCGATAATAAGTTCTCCAATTATTCGTATCCATTACCACTTTAGTTGTCTCTTGACTCTTCTCACATTGGCATGATGATTTTTCCACATATTGTTGATTGGAATTCTTCTAAACATCTGTAAGTACTTGAGTTTTGTTTTTTGGTTGGAAGTGTGTAGCAAATACAGTTATCTATCCCAGAAAATTAAGTGCAGTTCACAAAGTAATTGAACTTGTTAAAGCTTTGTTGTATTTTTTTGCTTTCTTTGTCCACACGTTGGTATATAATTTGTATGAAGTATGTAATTACCAACCTTCGAATGGTGTTTCTAAGCTACACCTTTGGTGAGGCAGCTGTACATTCACTTTTATATGTTTCCTTTGAAATGGAAAGGACCTTTTTCCTTCTCCTAACTTTGTTTACATGCTCTAACTTTATGAGGTAAATGGCTCTAAAAGATAGTAGTGGGAAACTTGGTATAAAGAATGCAAGCAGTAAACATCGGCCTTTGATATTGGTGTTGCCATGAGGAATTTCAATTGAGTGTAACATACAGTCTATATATGTTATTTGCAAACAGAAGTCGACATTTTAGCCATGCCACTGCGTAGCAATGAGTTTCTACTGCTGGCCAGGCATTTACTATATTCTTTATAAAAGAATATTTAAAGTAGTGATAGAAGGTTCACACTTCCGATAAAAGAATGATAATGTTGCTTGTGTTAGATATGTTAAATCTTTTGTCTAGCACATTCATGGATTTTGGTATTGTGTATTTCTATTAGAACTGTTGTCCAGGAGTGTTCAGTAAGCCTTTCTGTAATACAGCAGATGCCGGATTGTTGTCCAGGAGTGTTCAGTTAGCCTTTCTGTTTCAACATCAATAGGCTATTTCTTTTGTTTTCTTTTTTTTTTTTATCAGAACTTTAGTAGGCTTTTTTATTCAGTAAGCCTTTCTGGTAATGTGCACATAAATCAAAATGATTCTTAGGTCTGCCCTATTTGATGCCTTTTGGCTTTGATTTGAGGGCATGATTCTGCAGCAAACTCAACGGTATAGGGGGACCACTGTTTCAGTGGTATTCTGTGAGCAACCACTTTGTGCATTTATTGCCAAAGGTTAGGTCTGTCTCAAATCCATCTGTTTCAATGGTATTCTGGGAGCAGCCACTTTGTGCATTTATTGCCAAAGGTTAGGTCTGTCTCTTATCCATCCCCCGCCCATACCCCCAATTATTGGGGACTAAATGGGTTATGTTATGGTTGTATTTGCAGCAAAGTGTTTAAGCATTTTATTCATGTGTGAATTTTGTTATTTTTGTTTCTCAATTCCCCTCCCACCTCTTCTGTTTTGAAGTTTGATTGTTATCCCTCCTTTTTGTGTATGGCTTCTAGCCATAGTTTTAAATAGTGGTATCAGTCATAGTATCGGGACGTATCGGCTATACGTCGCAGGAATCGGGTGCAGCGGTCATGAATTTTGTTAACTTTTTGGGCGTAGCGCTAATACGGTACGGTACGTATCCGTATCGGAGCCTCCGAATCTCGAGATGAACCAACCAATACGGTATGTATCAGCCGATATTCAAAACTATGCTTCTAGTTGTATAGAGTCGAGAATTGACGATGATAGAATATTAAGTTTTACCTACAAAAACTAACAGATCTTGTTTCCTTTCTCTTGTGACATATGTGAGTGAGATTGTTATAGAAGGTGCAGTTAAAGTGGATTTATTGTTTTGATTTTTTTTATTGCTTTTTAAAATGCGGTTAAAAATGGTTCTCTGCAATTGTTACGATGTGTTGTACAGAGATGGATTTCAGACTTGCATTCAGCTCAATATTTCTGCGAAGTGGTAGATTTTTCTGCCGAAAGAGCGTTTATGTTAAATCTCCTATCTTTTTGGGTTTATGAATGCAGCTGCTCGGACAAAGAATTATAGTGGTGCAGAGCTTGAAGGTGTAGCGAAAAGTGCAGTATCATTTGCTTTAAATCGGCAGTTAAGCATGGACGACCTAACAAAGCCAGTGGATGAGGAGAGCATAAAAGTCACAATGGAGGACTTTTTGAATGCCCTCTATGAAGTTAGACCAGCATTTGGAGCTTCCACCGATGACCTCGAACGCTGCAGGTAAGACTAATTTATCTAGTTTTAACTTATTTCCATTCATGTCTCTCTACATTTATTATATAGCTTTGTGTCTTGACCCACCTTGCTCGGATAGCTTTAATTAGCGTAACTATGTAGTTTTGGTGTTTTTGTACCCAAGAAGTGCTTTGAAATGAATAGTTTGTAAATGTTTCTGATTCTTGAATTCTGAATTTACCATAGATTTTGACATATGCAGCCTGAGGAGCAAGGTCAACAAAGTACTTTTCCCTGATGTTGTAAATTTGTAATATGCTCTTGAGTGGACACAAGTATCAAAACTTATCTTTCCACTTAATTATTTTTGCTCTGTTTTCATACCTTATAGGATGATAGAAAATGTATGACATTGCTGCATTGGCTACCTGCATTTGCCTTCATCTCTATTACCCACATTCGACAAGTGGGTCTGCGGCACTCTACTGATTTGTTTATATACTCAAACTACATTCCCGCACCACCTAGGTACCACTACCAGAGTAATATGGAATATATAAGCGTGAGGGCACCCTCACTTCATGAGCTAGCTTTTGAGGTTGAGTTCTAACCAAGATCGTGTAACATGGTATCAGAGCTGGGCACCCAAGATGGGTACGGTGCATGTCTTTGGCCTGCACGGGGCAGGTGTTGCTGAGTGAACACGTTGTGCGTGAGGGAGGGTGTGAAGCGAAGTCCCACATTGCCTGCCTAGGCACCAAAGTAATATGAAATATTTTAAGCGTGAGGACACCTCACTTCATGAGCTATCTTCTGGAGTTGAGTTCTACAACCGTATAACAGTATGCGTGTTAGAGGCATTTAGTGCATCTATCATGAACCTTATGTGACTCGGCATCGTTAACCTAACCTTGTGATATTAGGTATTTTCTTAGGTGCACATCATTTATAGTTTAAGATATTTTCTCTGATGTCTCTTTTGCTTCCCTCCCACCAACCACCCAAAAAGGATGGCTTATACCTTCTTAGAGACTGTTACAATATAATATTAGGTGAGCAATTATATGGAAATGATATGCTTTCTTTTGAGAATCAATGTATAGGTATTGTTGTTCTTGCTCTTAGCCAATGTTGTTGGCTTGCCAGTGTAAATTTGGCGTTGCGATGAATAACAGTATTAGCAATTTATAATTTCTGACGCTGCTCAATTTGGATTTTCTAAACTCTTCATTCACCTCTCACGTACTGAACGAAATTTTCAGACTTAATGGCATGGTAGATTGTGGTGCACGACATGAGCACATATATAAGAGAACAATGCTACTGGCTGAACAAGTAAGAGTGAGCAAAGGTAGCCCACTGGTTACTTGTCTTCTAGAAGGTCCAAGTGGCAGGTAAGCACCTTACTTTCTTGATTTGACCAGCTAATTTTCATTTTTCTAAAATCCTCTCTTTTCTGGACAGTGGGAAGAGTACAATGGCGGCCACTGTTGGCATTGACAGTGATTTTCCATATGTCAAGATTGTAAGTAATCCTCATAGTCTGACATTAGTCATTCAAGTTGAAATCTCCCTCACTCGACTTTTTTTTCATGGTAGATCTCAGCTGAAACAATGATTGGGCTTAGTGAAAGCAGTAAATGTGCCCAAATTGTCAAGGTATTTGAAGATGCTTATCGGTCACCATTGAGCATTATCATTCTTGATGACATTGAGAGGTAACTCTAGCCCTGCAAATCTACGATTATTTAATTATGCTTGTCCTTTCATTCTGTTGGTAATCAGTGCATTTGGCATTTGTTAGTGCAGGCTACTGGAGTATGTTGCAATTGGACCTCGGTTTTCTAATTTAATATCTCAGACATTGTTAGTTCTTCTCAAAAGGCTTCCTCCCAAGGTTTCTCCGGCCATTTTCCTCTTGGATGAGATATTAACATTGCTTTGTTGCATTTTCCTGGTTGAACATGTATTTGGTTGCTTGATACCCTAACATGAGCATTTTTTTGCGGCCCCTAACATGATAGCATTTCGCAGATTTCACACACACCCTTGTGACTGCTTGTAGTTAGTAGCTGTATTGGCCCTCTACTAGAGTTTATAACAACTATTGATTGGGGATGAGCCTTTCATCCGTAAACACACATTAAAATTGGTTGTATTGTGTTTGGAAACTAAGTAAAAGTTGCAGTGTCAAAATGTTCTGAAGACTTAAAAAGTATTCAATTCCCCGGATGATATGAATGCAATATGGTCCTCACATGTCGGACAACTTTCAAAAACAATTAAGAAAAACGTAAGTTATTTTTCTGGGCCATCCTTTTCTGTCACAAAGAGAACTTGATTGGGGTGGGGTGGTGTAGGGGAATATTCTACCCAAGTGGTAAAACAAAAACATCAAAAGATACATAAATTTCCTTGGGAGTTCCTGCCGACAGAAGGAAACTGAAGGTACCAGAGTACCACAGAGTCTTCTGTCTTCAAGCATGGATATACTTTAGCCATCCATGCAGATGATCACCTGTACCAGCTGTTGACTACTTTTATTAAAGCTCTTTCTTTTTTTATTCTCTTATCTTCCTTGTAAGCATTTTTCGTGGTTGAGGACCATTGTCCTCTTACTGAGTACTGAAAAGTTCAGTCCCACAGGAGTTGCATGTGCTTTTTTTGCAGTACTCTACTGTTATGTTAGCATAGTTTTTCCTTAGTTGGATTGTCGGGCGATGAATTCAATGGTTTCGGCTCGCTTCAGCTAGCTGAAACGTTGTCTGTGTTTATGTTTTCACTTATTTTGATAAATTTTCATTTTTAAGTTATCTTATTTTGTCCCTAAAAAACCTTCAGGGGAAGAATGTTCTTGTGATCGGTACTACGAGTGAGGTGTCTTTCTTGGATTCAATTGGCCTTTGTGATTCCTTTTCTGTCACATACCACGTTCCGACCCTGAAGACAGAAGATGCTAGAAAGGTAAATCACCATTCTCACAGCGGGGATTATGACCTCATCGCCATGTTTTCTCATGTGTGGCTGTTTGTCTTTTCTTTATAGTCGGGGCTTTTTCTTGGTTGATAGCAGAAAGTTTAATGTGAGCATGTAAAACAATCGAGGATGGCATTGTAATGGCTTGCCAAACCATTGGTTGTCGTTGCAACCAACAGTAAACCCAGAGTTCTTATGTTTAATTCCCGCTGCATCTTGACTTAATAATTGTTGTTTCTGGGTGGTTTTGGGGGGTAGTAATTAAGTGGTTTCGCATCAGAGGGGTGCCTTTTCATCTTGGAAAAGGAAGATAGATGCTGTCTGGTAGAACGACCCTGTCTTTTCCGCAATTTGCTTGGAACAAACATTCTTTTAGAGTCTGAAACTCATAATCACCTACCTATTGTGGTCTCAGCCATCTATATGATGTCCTTTTCTGGATACTCCTAATTTTGTCCCTTCCTGTGTTTGTCTGAGAAAGAAGGTATCTTAAATATTTCCCATGCGTACATGCTAAAATAGGTTTGCTGTTAACAATGGGCGTTCAAAGATAGGCATGATGAAGCTCAGATTTCTTATTGTTTTGAATCGCATGATGATAGTCTAGTATAGTTCACTATCAACTTTTTTCCTGTTGGGGATTTCTCCTGAATTTTGGAACTTTTTCTTTGGGAACACAAGTTCTTGATTCCTATACCAATAATCAAGTTCGTTAAAATAAGCACTCATTTTCTCTTCCATTTTTGCTTTCATACCATTGTTTAGTTGCGAACCTACTATGTAACATTAGAACTGGATGCAATCTGTTAATGTACGTGTATGAAAATCTTCCACTCACATTTCATTTCAATCATATTTCTTTTTTTCCCCTACAGGTACTGCACCGGCTTAATGTTTTCTCTGAGGACGATGTTGACGCTGCTGCTGAGGCCTTGAATGACGTAAGCTTCCGAGTTCATTTTCTCTCCACCCTATTTCTTTTTCAAATCTTCTTTTTCCGTTTTACTGATGATGGTCAAAACAAGGATAAGTTTATTTCAGCTGAATAAAACATACAGTGGCCTTCTTTGCATAACATGATTAGGTTTCTCACTCTTGATTGTTTGATCTGGTACTGTAGATGCCAATCAAGAAGCTCTACATGGTGGTTGAAATGGCTGCCCAAGGAGAACAAGGTGGGGGAGCAGAAGCCATTTACTCAGGCGAAGAGAAGATCAAAATTGCTCATTTCTACGACTGCCTTCAGGATGTAGTCCGGTATTAGCAGGGAAGTTTGCCTCTCATCTTGATTCGTCAAGGTTTACAGCCCTAGACAAACCGAGGTTTGGATTTCCGTGATTGACACCTTCGCTGAGCATACACGCGGCTTTTGCATGTTGTAATGTGCGGGACTAGATTAGATTATCTACAACTCTCCCAAATTCGAGGATAACTTATTTTTCGTTTCGATATGATTTGTACAAGTTTTGGCAAAGAAGATGAAAGTAATCATAGTTTTGTGAATTTCAAACATTCCTTGTTGATTTGATGGCCCAGATTGATTTGTATTTGTGTACTGTTAAGTTGCATTTGGTCAGTATATTGTGTCTGAATTTCTTCATGATTGGCCCTTCCACTAGCCAAATGGATTGGCTAGAATTCAGATTTTTGTGCAATCATACAAAGCCTTGATCTCGACTTGTCCGTGAGAGAGAGCAGCGGAGGGTCCGGAGGGAGATGAAGACGACTGCCATGATTTAGCTGCTCCTTTGTAGATAAAAAGATGGAAATGTGTATGTAAGGCTATGCTTTGTTTCACAAAAGCCATTTGAATTTTGATAGGTTTTGGCTAAATGGAGAAGCAAGGTGTACAGTCCACACTAGCCACAAAAGGAGCTTCTGTTTGGCCTCATCTCAAATCCCTAAATTGGACAAAAAGTAGTATATCGTGGAAATAGAGGACTCATTTTCAGCCAGAGAATCTTTGAAGCACTGGCTTGGGCAAGTTGAGGTGTTTATCTTGGGAGTCCTTGGACCTTACAAAGGGTGCACATCAGCTTGCTAGCTCGTCCATGACATCCAACACAACCCGCGTCTGTAAGGATTTGAGATTGATCTTTAATATTAGTATATGGTTAGGCTAAGTTGACTTTTTAAGCATATGCTATAACTCTTTAATAGAACTAGCTTCAAGAGTTACGTGTGTGAGTCAAAGTGCATACACCTATTTGTGAAAAATTGTTGTTGTTAATTTTTTTTGTATTTTTAAAAAAGGGTAGTCTAGATGGTAAGGCGTATCCCACTTCTCATAAATGACTCGGTTTCGAGTCTAACTCTCGGCATGTTTTTGTGGAGAGAGTGTCATGTATCTTGTACCTAGGTGGTGGTGTAGTGACGGTCTGTCCTTCTAGAGAGTAGCTATGGCTTGAACTGGATATTTCACAATGGATCGGGAGCCTCTATTGTCACATCCAAAAGTGTTGTTACGCTAATTGTTCTCTTTTTTTTTTTTCAGTTCAAAAAAGAAAAAGGAGGACTGAGACGTGTTAGGAATTTCCATACTCATCCTGTTCAACAGTAACATGATTTGTTATTCCATCTTATCACAGCCATTCATTGCAAAATGTCAAAAAGGTTTTAAGACGTCAAATCACTTCTAAACCCAGCAAAACTAGCTGTTCACAAAAAAACCAAATATAGTCGGCAATTTTCTTTTGGTTGAAGTATAATCCTCCAATTCAACAATAATATTTCTATCTTTTATTCCCTTTCAATATGTAGCAAAATCACATGGTGGTCAGTGGTACTTCCTCCCAGAGTCTGGGCTGCCACAATGGGTCCTCGACATTTTTCTCTAGTCCTCCTGCCAACGGGCCGTTTGCCACCCGTGGGGCGCTAGTTGTAACGGCTCTTAAGTCCCTTCCGAGATCCACCATGTCTTTGGAGCTTTTAAGGTGACACTTAGGAAGAGCTGCTGCAATTAATTGACCCCTCCACATTTTGATTGAGGGAAAAAAAAAATGTAGCAAAAGCAAAGAAAATCTTTTGGGTGCCAGGTGGGTAGCCCACGGTGACACTTAGGAAGAGTTATTACACTTAACTGACCCCTCCACATTTTGATTGAGGTAAAAAAAAGTAGCAAAATCAAAATCAAAATCAAAAAAAAAAAGGTGCCCGGTGGGTACCGCCACTGAGCAATTCAAATATGTTTTGGACGGTCCAAATTAATTTTCTCTCTCCTCTCATTGGAACACTCTCTCTCCTTTTTTTCTCTCTCTAAAAGCCAGACAGTCAAATTGCGCAATGAACAACTGAGATTACTGAGCGAATACCACGTGTACTATACCTATACCTATACCTATCCCTATCGAGCACTGAAAAACTTCTCCAAAATCAAATCCCACAAAATTTAGAGAACAAATAAAGGAGTTTCAAAATGATGGTCTGTTCCAATAAAGAGAAATGAAGTAGACATGAGAGGAGGATAGAAGGCCAGACCCTCCATAATTGAGATTCCCTTTGAGACTTTTCCACAGAGGCGTGTGCTCCTCTCATGGAATTTTAGTCCCGTGGGACCCACACCCACTCCATTGCAGCCATTGCTTCACTGCCTCCTCCTCCTATAAATAGAGGTCATAGCAAAGAGCATTTGGGACATAACCATTCATACCCAAGCTACACAAAACTCCTCTGCAAACTTCCATTTCTCTCTCTGTTATTTTCTCACTCACCATGTCGGACAAGTGCAGTGGCTGCGATTGCTCTGACGCAAGCAAGTGCGTGTAAGTATTTCGGGATCGATCTCTTTGTTAAAATAGACTCGGGTACGAGTATTGGGTGTAACTACACTTCATGTTTTCTTTAAAACGCGTCTTATACTCGTTTCGGGTAAAATGAAACTTGCGTATTGAGTTATAAAATGATAACACTACTTTTCGTTGTTGCATGGTAATCCATGCTATTTATGTCCTGCGCATTTAACTTGGTAATTGCACATGCAACGTCTAGACATGTCCAAAACCTTACCCTAGTGTTAAGAATTCGACACAGATTACTTAACCAATATAGAATCGTTCTTAAAAATATTTGTAGCAAGCTAGCCCGACATCCGGTAATTTAAATAAATAAAAAATAAAAAACTCTGTAGTTAATGAATTCATTGTCATGCTCATGCCATAAACTTTGTGGCCACAAGAATTATCAGCTAAGTTAAGAAACAATACAAGCTTCTAGTATGTGTTATCTCGGCAGCCCAGTTGGTACCCATTAATGGGTGTCTGGGAAGGGGAATATTGAGGACAAGCCTAACCTTAATTTGTTAATAATACACAAAGTGGTTTTGTATATCTGGTACTGCAATGGAGTTTTTTACAAGGTTTAATTAAGTTCTATATGATCTTATGTTTGCAGGAAGAAGGGAAACAGCCTTGTCATTGAGACTGAGAGGTACCTTTGTAGTTCAAGAGCTATTCATCATTGCAAGAGATAAAACGAATTTACTTACTGTTTTAGGGTCCATTCCATACAAAAACTCACACTTTTCGCTATAACACAAACTATTGGGTAAGGAGTTGTCATTACTTGTCATAGTGGTTAATCGACTTTACCTTGGCGGGCCTTACCACCCCAAGGTCGCAGGTCGATTCCCCTAAAAAAACAATTTGTCCTTGGGGCAACCTTACCTCATGCAAATGCGTGGAAAGGGTTGAAGAGATTAGTCTGGTTTATCGGGACACTTTTCATTATCCAAAAAAAAAACAAAAACAAAAAACTATTGCCGATATATTAAATTAACTATAAAAATGGATACAATAAAATCCAACATTGATAGCTGTCTTACGGAGGTTTTGCAAGGCAACACACTAAAAAATGGATCTAAAATAATCTATGAGCTCTTCTGCAAAGCCTAGAAAATCTTTTAAATGAACATCTCATCCAACTTCCAACTTTTTCCTAAAGGAAACAACAACATAAACGTATCCACCCATGAGATGCTTTTGAAATCTCATGTCGAAAGCAGAACAACTAAATGATGCTGGTGGGTGATGTAATTAACGATTTCGTATGTCTTATGTTTGCAGCTACATCGAGACCTTTGTCGTGGATGCTCCAGCGGCTGAGAATGATGGCAAGTGCAAGTGCGGCACTGGCTGCGCTTGTGTGAACTGCTCATGCGGTCATTAAGAATATAAACTTACTATGATGTGTTAAAGAGTCCGAGGGTGCCATAACAATGTTGTTGTGGTGAATAATTTGTGTCTCAATTTCGTTCGTGTTGATGTTTCTGTATTTTGAATAATACGTGTCTGTCAATCATGCATGTGTCGTGTCTTCTTTTCGTCTATGTAACGGTCACTCTGTGACCATGTTGTGTGTTTATAAATGGACTACTATTAGTGTGTAATCTAGAAATCTGCCCCTGCCTTTCTTCAACTCATTCGTAGTTTAGAAATGATTACGGGACCCCCACATTTTTTGGTTTATGGGTTACCAAACCTAGAGTCTGAACTTCTCTGCAACCACACTGAATTACAAAGGGAAAATTCCAATCAAATTCATGAACAATCGGTATGTTGGCATCAAACAATTTGTATCTTCACAATACACACAATGAGTATAGAACTCAATAAGGATCCATAAGGTTATGAAACATACTTAGACATCTCTATGAAGTATGCAGCTCACAATGCTTTTGAATTATCATAAAGCAGCTGACCCTATCAGATACTGGAACCCGGGGAGACTAAACGTCTGAAGTCTGAAAATGAATAGAAAACGCGGGACAATCCTCCCTTTTCATGTCAGATAAAATACGGGACAATACTGACCTTAAAAATCAACAGAGGCCAAATGCCACCACTTGCAGCTAGCCAGGAACAAGAAGCCAAATAGACGATTGGCCTATGATGGCCATGTCCCTTGATCTATTGGATGACTTGCAAAAACTTACCAGCAACATACACCAATTGATAGTCAAAACACAACAAATTATGGATCTGCAACTACCTTGCAAAGTTTAAGGAATCTTATCATAACTCATAGATGTATTTGGCTCCGCCAGTATGATTTTATACGAGGAGTTAATCACCCCAGAAGTTTCTTAAAAGCAAAAAATGGGGAACAAAAACAAGTTTCATACAACTGTCAAGAGAAGCTGGACTTCTCGATCTCTGAACTTTCGAAAAGACCTAACCTAGACCATAAATAATTATTAGACAAACAAGTTGCGCTACAAAATTGTATCCCCTCCCATCTTCTTGAGTTTGCCATTTTCACAGCTTTTAAACTTTGAAGCCTTCAGCACGAAGACATCTGAGATGGGCTTCAATCCATTTTGAACAAGCATCTTCACCATGCTCCACAACACATTCGTCCCTTAGTTTCTTAGTGTCAGGACATGCGCAGCAGATTTTCTTCTTTGGCTTTGAATCTGGCCCAGCAACAGCTGATCCTTGGTTATTTGGCTCCTTTGACAAAGTCAAGGCAGTGGAAATATGATGAATCGGCAGCTCACTCATTTTTTCACGAGTCCCTGGAGAATAAATGAGATTACAGATGCTGCAGATGCAGAAAAGTCGATGAAATTCATGTTAATATAGTGTAACTGAAGTACGCAACCATTCAGAAAACAATGGAAGCCAGAACTGAAAGGGAAACTACAGAGTAGGATATAATGTTCCATAAGAAAATACATCAGGAAAACCCAATCACTGTTGATAGCATTCTAAATATTTATAAAAAAAAACTAGTCTAAACGATAAGGTACTCAAAGACACAAACTTAAGCGTGCAACACCTAAATTTGTGACCATAGAATAATATAACATGGAAAAACGTCTGCAAAAAGTCCTGCATCTCATGGGAACTAGAATCGTAGAACATATTTACATAAAAAAAAAAAAAAGGAATTATGCCACCACCAATCGGACTTAAGAAGCTCATACTTCTTCATCAACAATCTAGTAATATAGTTCAAAAAAATAGGCTTGAGCAAAGAAAAATTGTAACCGTATTTGTACTTGCATTCAATTCTCCTCCATAAGAGGAATTGGATTCTCAATGGGAATGCTAGTGCCCGATATAAGTAAACCAGAAGTAACCCCCCAGAAAGAAAAATGATAAGATAAAGTAGCCAGAAAAGAAAAGGGCAGATATATTGACTCACCAATTCATATGACTTCCTTTCAATTATTCAAATTCATCGAATCTTAGAATTCCATGCCTACATTTTCTTTTTGTATATATAGATAAATCCATAATGCAATTTACCCAAAAACTTGCAGCTTAAAGATGCATTTGATACCAACAAACTAGTCAGTCACTGAAACAATGTAGAACTATTAAAACAATTGCAACCATTTTAGCACGAGTAAGGGACGAAAGTGAACAGATAGACTAAACTTCGTGCCAGGAAAGACATTTTACTTATCCGATGTTTTATCAACTGTCAGTATATAACTGAATTAGCAATTACAAAAGATCAAATCAGCGTTCAGCCACTCACTCAGAAAAAAATAAATCTTACAAACAAGAAACATGCCCCCATCACCAAAACAGTTCAATAGTTCATTGTTATACAATTGCAACTGTATAAGTTCAGTCACAAAGGAATACTATGAAACCCAAAAATAGAAAAAGAACCAATCCCCAACTCAAAATGGGAATGTGTGTGTGTGTGTGAAACAATATCAAATTCTATTGAAAAATGATAACCATCGGGAAGCCTCAAAATTCTATCTCGAGCCAAGTTCAGTCACAAATGAATACTATTAAACCCAAAAATAGAACAAGAACCAATCCCCAACTCAAAAGGGGAACTTGATGACTACAATCAAAACAACCTAAAACCTCTGACAATCCAAGCATGACCGTGAGCAATTTCCTTTGACCGGATCAACAAATACGGTACCCTTTTTTTTACGACTCAGATGTTTGGTCAGATTACGGGACCTCGGCTGATCTGAAACAACATCAAATTCCATTGAAAAATGATAACCATCGAGAAGAAAGCTTCAAAATTCTATCTCAAGCCATGTTCAGTCACAACTATGAAACCCAAAAATAGAGAAAGAACCTATCCCCAACTCAAAAGGGGAACTTGAGGACTACAATCAACAAAAGCTAAAACCTTTTGACAATCCAAGACATGACTGTGACTATCTCAAGCCAAGTTCGGTCACAAAGGGACATGAAACCCAAAAATAGAAAAAGAACCAATCCCCAACTCAAAAGGGGAACTTGAGGACTGCAATCAACAAATGCTAAAACCTTCTGACAATCCAAGACACGACCGTGACGAATTTCGTTTGATCAAATCAAATCAACGAATACAGTCCCTCTTTTTTTTATGAATCAGGTGTCTGGGTCAGCTTACAAGGACCTCGACTAATCTGAAACGACATCAAATTCCATTGAAAAATGATAACCAACAGGAAGAAAGCCTCAAAATTCTATCTGAAGCCACGTTCAATCACAGAGGAATGCTATGAAACCCAAAAAATAAAAAAAGAATCTTACAAGGACCTCGACTAATCTGAAACGACATCAAATTCCATTGAAAAATGATAACCAGCAGGAAGAAAGCCTCAAAATTCTATCTGAAGCCACGTTCAATCACAGAGGAATGCTATGAAATCCAAAAATAAAAAAAGAATCAATTCCGCAACTCAAAAGGGGAACTTGAGGAATACAATCAACACAAGCTAAAACCTTTGACAATCCAAGACATGAGCGTGACCAATTTCCCTTGATCAAATCAACGAATAAAGTTCCATTTTTTCATGACTCGGGTTTCTGGGTCAGCTTACATGAAGCTCATGAACCTCAACTAATCTGGTTACCAATCCCACCATCAGGAACGGGCCCAATTACAACCTCGGAGGCAAAAAGAAAAAAAGAAAAACCCATAAAGGAGTACTAAATTTTTTTGGTAATCGAAACCCATATACCATTAGCACCGAAAGAGACGATCTCAAAAGAAACTCACAAGAATAAGTCATCATCAACGAGGGTACAAATCATGCTTATAGAGTTGGAAAAAAAATCAAGAGTACTAATGCATGCCAAATACATACATGCCTGATTATCAATGAAAGAGTAGTACCTTTTTACGGTTGTTCAGTTTGATCTCGGGTTTGAAAGTGTATCCTTTGGAGATGGGTAGAAAGCAACAAAGAAGAAGGGTTGGATGGATGGAGAACGTTTACGTCTCGCGTTCAAGCGCCGCAAACAAACCTCCCTCTCCGTAGAAGAGTTGATATTCAAAAGGGTAAATTTCACTGACCCTTCCTATGTTTCTGACAAGAACCTACCTAAGGTTCTACAAATTACGGTGACCCCCCTTCCTTTATAAAGCATTGTCCAAATTCCCCCATTTCGTCAAATTCACACTAAAGTCGTTAGTTTGTACTCCTACTACTAAATGACTAAAATGTCATTGAATATCAACATAACAATTAAGCCCTTCTTCTATTTTTCTTCTAATTAGAGCTTTTAGAGTTAAACATAACTAACTCATTATATTTGTTCAAATTTCTATAATCACTATCACAATTTTAAATTGTAGTACTTATTACTTTTTATAAAGTTAATTTTCTTCTTCTTGTATCTCATTCTTTGTCTCCTATATTTTTTTTTTCATGTGAAATGCAATTGAAATCTATGTAACTTATCAGTTCAATTATTTTTAGTACTTTTATGCTCAATTTATATTAGACTTTACAAAATAAAGTCAATATCATACATGGTTTAATCTTTCTTTTAAGTTTTTCTACTTATTTTCCTCTATTATTGCACTGGCTTTGAAACATAGTTAAATTTGGAAACAAAGAATTATGTTTTAATTTTATTCCTTAACTACTAATGCATTAGTTTAAAGAAGAAGAATAAGAAGAAAAGCTTTTAAAAAAAATTGAATGGGTAATTATACTTACTTTATTTGGCAAAAGAATTGTTGTAGAGAAATAGCAATTTTTGTAATATACTAATACATTATGTACCTCCAATTCTTTCCTTTTAATAATATACTTGCAAGTGAAAAAAAAAAAAAAAGCTTAAGTGATTACTATCATTTCTATATTGTATATTAGGATTATGAATAAATAATGCTCTAGTCATTGTATAAATTCTATCATCTATAGAAATTGGTTTTATTTTATTTTGATATTTAAATCCAACAAAAAGAAGGAGAAAAACTTGATTTTTTTACTTTACCTATTATTGAAGGGCATTTAAGTCATTTAATTGCAAAAACTAATGGTGTTAGTCTCAACTTAATGGAATGGGGTAACCTATACAACAATTTAGAAAGTAAGGGAGGTTAGTTTAATTCTTAAAATCTGGTTCTTGCATTTGTCAGAAATCTCCCTAGAGGTTAATGAAATTTACCCTACTCAAAAAGTAATGATTTTTTCACTCTATTTTTTAGGAGATGTTCCACTAACTCAATTTTTTGAGAAAATAGATTTTCACGATTTTTTATGTGATGTGCAGTGAGAGAATGACATGTCGGTATTTGAAAAAAACAATTTTTTGTTAATGGAACATCCCCTTAATATATACTAATAGCTAGCGCGTTTTCAAAATGCGCCTCAAACGGGTAGAGCTTTACACATTATCGCTACCAAGGCAGTAGCGAAATGCGCATTTTCTATTTGTTTTCAAGATGCGTGTTCTCAGAATGCGCGTTCTCTAATTTATTTATTTTTCACTTCCCTTGTTCCTTCGCAACAAGGAAAGTCATGTTATGCTTCATTTTTATGGTTGCTTATGCCGCCGCTGCTTATTCTAATCATATCCAGATGAATGCTTGCCCGGGGACCCAAGCTTGATTCATCTCTAGTTCGTTTTTTTTTTTTTTTTTTACGGCAAAAAAGATGGAAGGGGGCAATTAGTGTAGCAATTCTTGTGCGTGACCATAGTAGCTTCTAACTTACTGTAAAATCTCAGCCATATCTATTGTTTAAAAGGACAGACCGTCACCACATCATCACCAAAGTAATAGATGGACAAAACGTCCTCTACGTTAGTCCTACAATTGGCGGGATTCGAACTTTGTTGGGTTGTGCATAGATAGAAGGAGCACTTAACTCACCCCTGTCATCTAGGCTACCACTTTCGGTGAAAATATTTTCCTATTTAAAACGATTTTTTAGGTCAGCATTTTGTTATCATCTGATTCTTCTATCTTCAACTCGAATGTTGGGTGATCTGGGACTGATTTTAATGGTCCCGTAAATTCATCTGTCTTCTGGATTTTTCAGAAGGTCGCAAAGTCATACTTGTCTATTTGTTTTCTTATCACCACCGATGATTAAACAAATGCTACGACTACGGACGCTTGCATATGCCAAGTGCTAAGATAGTGCATCTTAACCGTTCAAAATTTTTTTCAAAGGTCTAAATATTAAATAAACTATTTACTCAAAGAGTTTAAATTATTAGCGTGAATAATTCTTTAAAATATGAACCATTAATTTCCGAGATGAACTGTTTGAGTTGCAGGCATATTGCCTGCGCAAGTGTACCTCGTGTTGCCGACGATTTTAGTGGAGGCGAGACCAAAAGACAAGGGAAAATGATTCTCCGCAAAAGGAAAAGGTAAAAAATATTGGATCTGTCCTCTCTGCAATTTTGAAAATGGTCAGTTGTTTTTTATCTTTCTTGTCGTATCCTAATAAATGTCAAAATGAGGCATAAAATTACTAAATGATTTTTTTTTTTGGTCAAATTTTTGAACAGGGAAGGCTTCCTAATCAGTCCCATTAGGGATGAAAATCAGTCGGTTCGATTCAGTTTTTGCGGTGTCTGAGACCGAACCGATCGGTTCGAGATGATTTTGCTGGGAACCGATTCCGATCGAAAAAAATAATGAACCGATCGGTTCGGAGTGGTTCTGTTTTTTCCAATTTCGGGGTGATTGGGAACCGATCCCGACCGAAAAAAAACAATGTGAAACAATGGGACTGTCCCATTTCTTTTTACTGAAGGGCCAAACTGGACCGTCCAGTCTCATTCAAGATGTGCATTCCTTCGCATACTTCTTGATCTTCTCTTATCTGATGACCTTAAGGGGTCGCTTGGATGAAGGATATCCCATCCATATAACTTTTTACCTACTCTTAAGAGGGGGACCCAGTCCTTATCCTATTGTTGGCAACAACATTTGTTCTCCCCCATTTCTTTTCACCCCCTCTTCTCTTCTACGTGATAGGGTGCTAATGCCAGATAATTTTTGGGCTGCCTCTACCCTCTCCAAAAATTATCCAGGAGTAGTAGAGGGTTGAGTTTTTGACCAAAACAACCATCCTTATCCCCCTCCTCCATCACCCTCATCCATCAACCAGCATTAACCAAATAAAAATCTGATCGTGCTTTACATTATAAAAAATTAAAAAAAACAAACGAACAAAGAACATTTAACCAAAATCAAATTATGCTTTAAAACCCAAATCAGATCGTGCTTAAAATTAAAATCACATTCAACCAAAAAAAAAACCTTAAAATCTATAATTTTTTTACATTCTTAGAAATCAAAAGTAAGTTCAAAACAAGAACCAAACCGGATCGTGCTTTGGCCCCAAACATCCGATCGCCGGAATTCCAAAATGACCGCCACAGTAGACATCAAAAAAATACCCTTTTTCGTTACTGACTGTCGTTGTCGGTTTGAGTTTGGCCCGAGAGAGAAGATTTGTTCAGGAATTTCGAGAGAGAAGATTTGTTGCAGAGAGAGAGTCGGTGAGTGATTTTGATAAAAGAAATGAAAACCAGTGGGTGGGTTTTGATAAACAATGGGTGGGTGGGTAGGTTTCTCATATATCATTTCTCTTCATATGTCATTTCTCTTTTGAGAAATAGTGCGTGGGTTTAGTGGCGGGGTGGATTTTTATCCAATACAAATAAATAATTTCATTTTTTTTTTTGTCAAAGGCTTTGATCTAATGGCCCATATTCAATAACTTTGATCTAATGGCTTGTAAAAAAAAAATTATTTTAAAAAAATTTAAAAAAGAATATTTTCAGTGAAATAAATTTAAATTAACTTCAAATTGTCCAAAAAAAAAAAATAAGTCTTGTAATTATATAATTAAATTAATGCATAATAAGGTTTGGTACACCACAAGGGTAAAATAGTCATTTGATTGATTTTTCATCACTCACCCCCTCTTATTTTTAAGTTATCCAAACCAAGTCAAAAATTATCTCTTGTTTAATCATTCATCCAAACCATCTACTTTTTTATCCTCATCCATAAACATCACATCAATCTGGGGCCCCTCCAAAAATAATACCCCCTCTTATCTTATCCCCTCTAAAACTTATCCCTCTAAAAATAATACCCCATCTAAACGGGGCCTAATTCTCCTTTCTTTTCCTCCCTTCTTAATCCAAATTGTTTTCGCCGGTATCCCTTTCCCATTTTTCACCTCGGGGAATTTCAACATATCTTCTCCCTTCAAGACAATTACCACAATTTACTTTCGTTCCTTTTGCGGGGGATGATAGGTAGGATTATTCACTACTGTTTAAGCCGGTTTGGCCCTATTTTTCCCGTAAAGAACCTTCACTAAATAGAAAAGATCCTCTCCCTAACGACGCTATTTTTACTCTAAAGGGGTAACATGTGATCATGTCAGGGGTATTTTGTCCATGTTTGTATCAACACGGATCCAACGATACATTTTAGTCAACAAATAGTAATTTTATAAGAAATAAGCAATGGGTCCTGTTATTTTATAAAGTCTGAACCAGATAGAGCAACCATTTGGTAAGAAACAAGGTTAGAATTGCATTCAAATTCTTAAATTCCAGAAAAGTATACAAGCAAATGTGCTAAACTTGCATCCTTTCCTCCTGTTGTTATTGACCCTTGTATGAAAAGAGAGCAGTTTATATTGATGAAAAAAGCATGTCTCTTTGAGCATATATGATAAGATACCATTCAGAGATAAGAGTGATCCAACATTTTTCTGTTTTGCACTTGATCGTATGCGTAAAATACCGTATGGCTAAAGGCAATGGCAAAGGCAAAAGCATTTCAAAGCATCCCTTCAATATTACATCAGTGACATAACCAGTAGATACAGGCAAGGAAGAAAGAGTGGGAGCAAACAGCTGGAAATCGGTATGTTTCATCGAAAAGAATTTACAAGGATGAGAATTGAGAAATAAAACGAGGCAAAAGGAGCGTAAGTTCATATCTAAAACATGAAGAAAACGTATCCGTGTCTCCTGTGCTCCAACCAAAATGTCTGCCAAAATTGCTAACCCCAGATTCAAGGTACCTGCTCGTGATTTTTCCACAGTGCAAGCATATTCAAGATCTCAAACAGTTCTCAAGCGAAATTACCCACCTGATATTCAACATATGCTGCCTTTTTCACCCCTCAACACACATTCTATACGGCAAAAAACCTGAAAATTCTACACCTTTGTTCTTCAGTTTCATTCTTCAATGCCTCTGAACATATAGCCAGGCTGATCAGGAAGACAAATTTCCTCGCCAATATGCAATTAAGCTATAACATATATGAATTATTTGTTCTTATCAAAGAGACATTCTTCAATTCCACTGAGATTAGTCATATTTCTCCCTCCAAGAATACACAAGGAAGGATACCCAAGAAAGCCCCAACACAACGTCTCCAAAAACCTGCCGCAGCCAATGATGGCCGAGCATTTCAAGCTGCCTCTCAAAGTAAAACCTCCAAATTGCCATGGCAATATAAAGCACCACACACCCTTTGGCAAAGAACCAGTGAAACTCTCTGTCCTCAACAAATGCCACCATGAACAGAAGAAACCCAATAGCAAACAAAAGCAACCCAGAAAAGGAATCGGAGGTTCGAATCAACAGCTGATCATGCGGCGTTGATCCAGCAAGATTACTCGCGGTTTCGATGCCATGGCCAAACACAAAGACCTCATTAGTGTAAAAGATCAACATAGCTCCAGAAGTCAAAGCAACCACAGAATGGAGCAAACAAATAAGGAAGAAACCAGATGATGCCATTGAGAGTCGAACCCCGAGATTGATCAAGCCCCCTCCAAATGAACAAAATCTCAATCCAAACCAAAAACTAAGATTGAAAAACAATACCCATTAAAACCTTAAAACAAAGTTCTATTTCATGACGTCAAAGAACCCAGGTGAAAAAAACGATTAACACCAAATCTTGAACTTGCATATTAATAATTTAGAAAAATAAAAAAAAGTACCAATGAATCAAAGGATAAAGACAGAGGAAGCCTTTGATCAATACCCTGACCCATATTTCATTAGATTCATCAGAAAAAGGCTAAATGAACAAATTAATCAAAACCCTCTAAAAGATGCTTCCGCTTAACACCACAGCTTTGATTTGATTGAAACGATTACGTATAAACCCTAGACTTTCCTTGTATACAATCATAAGAAAACAAGGGCAAATAGAGAGAAAGAGAGAGAGAAGATAGACCCTGTAACGGAAAGAATCATTGAGGATGTCAGGATGAAAGCTGTAAAGGATTTGATATTAAAAAATAAATGGAGAAGAAGGGAAAAGAGAGGTGTTTATTGGGATTGCCTTAAATGGTGGAATGATGTTCTTGGTCACAGCTAATCTATTGCCTTTTGAGGGTTTGCCAGAACCAAAAATATTATCTGGTAGCTGCTAATCCATTGGCCAAGTGTTTGCCAGAACAAAATAATGCTTTTTTATGATCTGCTTCCTCCTTTTATATACTTATATATTCCTTCCGTCCCAATTTTATAGTCCATTTTGAAAGTTTATGTCAATTTTGAAATTATTATATTTTATAATCGATAATATTTTAAGTAATTTTGAACACTTTGTATATAATATTAAATCAAGATATATCAAATAAGATCTATATTACATATAAAATGTATTATCGATTGATAGACATAATTGTTTTTTATCCGGTTAGAATAGGACAAGAGACTATAAAATTGGGACAGAGGGAGTATATCCTAAACTTTTGGCTCGATGAGGTTGCATAGATGTTATATCAATTCTTGAAGTATTTATTCACACGGGCTTTGTCCAATTTTAATTGGGTCATTAGCCGACACCCATCACCGGATGATATTATTCTCTTATGTATTGATCGAATGATCGAGTTACACGTGAGCTGTCCCCAATAAGATATAAAAAGATGATGATTTTTTACATTCTAATGATTTTACATAGTTGATACTTCCCGTACATGGATATAAGTATTAATGGATTGAAACGTGTATTTTTTGATAACCGAATATGTGAACCAGCTTGTGCGCATCTCGATTAATTTTCGGGATTAATGGATCGAAACTTTACAACAACATTACTGTACTTGTGGAATCAGATGATGCCATACCGACCTGATTCGGTTTTGGCCCATTTTGTGACATTGTCTTGATACCTTACAACATTACTGTACAAAAAGTTTCCTTGCTCTCTATGGTCCCTTCACTTTTGGCCATTGGCAAAGCAACAATAGCATTCTCTATTATGAGATTATCACAGCATGGGCCAGGAGGGTCAGGATTTTTGTTCTAATCCTTTTTTTGGATAAACGCAATTGTGTTGGGATATTGTTTTATATATTTTGTAGGACCACTTGTTTCATGTACTTGCAAACGAATTAGAGTGGAAAAAAAAATACTTACTTTTATTTCTTGGGACTATAAAACCTCTCCAGGACAAAATTCATTTGTAAATATGGAAAAAAATTTGGGTACCGAATTGGTACAAGGTGACCATGTTGAACACGATCTCGGCCGTCCAAAAGTATTTTGAACGGCCAAGATTGATTCCCTCTCTCTCCTCTTCCGGACCGTTGGATTGTATTTTGGACGGCTGAGGTTGCCAAGCGGGTACCACGTGGGCAATACCTGCTTGGCACGGAAAAATTTCTCGGAAACCTGTGATTGACTCTAGACTGCAATCTTGTTTTATCAACTTAATCGTGCAAACAACTTACGTAGTTTCTGTTTTGAATTCGGGGGGATTTAGATGTGACGAGATCAACCTTTTCAACGTGTATTTTTTTTGGTAATTGAGAATTCTCGATGACATTCAGCTTTTGATCGTTCCATTATTGATTTATGGAGACTGATTGTCGACTAAGTTTACTAGTGGGCTGCACAGTGTACAGCCCCACCTTTTCCGACTTAATTTCGGCTCCGCTTTCATAATTGGACTTATTCGTATTGTAGAGATGGTCGAGTTGAACAACCACATGAAATGTTGATAGGAAAAATACATAATCAAATTACATGTATTTTGAAAAGAAAAAAAAATATGAGTTGAACACTTTGGATTTTAACTTCAAGAACCCCTTTTTTCCATAATAAATGTAACCCGGTCACGTATTTATTGATATCATTTTGAACGTCCTTATTTAGCTTGACGGATTTTTATAATACGAACAAGTCCCGTCATGAAATCAAAACCGAAATCAAGTCTGAAACGGACTGGTGAACTATAGGGAATTCGTCTCCTTTAAATTATAAAGTCAATAAATCACTACCCATTCACTAGCCAATAAAGAGATTTTAATCTACAAAATGTGCAAGTTGGAAAATAAGTGGCTTTTGGATTTGCTTTTTGTTTTGTTCATGATTTCAACTTTAAAAAAGCTTGAATCAATCCAGTCTATTCATGACTTCGATATGGAGTCACTGGTGCAGCTCTTTCGGGTTTCAGGTTCGGTTTCGGGTTTGAACATCAAGAACAGCAGAGTCTCCACCATTTGAAGTCGTAAACATGAAAGTGCAACTGGTAGCAACATTTTTTATCAAAACTATTTGAAACGTTTATTTACAACAAAAATGAAAGGGTATTGACAGTATCCAAACAAAAATCGGAACCAATTCCCTCCTTTGACAAGACTATGCATATCCCAAAATCGTCCTACCTCGTAATGAATGCAAGAAAAAAAAAAATTTACTTTTCCCCAATGAATGCAAAACAAAGAGAGAAAAAAATTATCGAGCTGAAATGCTGTCCCTACTGCCAATGACAACTTTCCGGTGACGCCTGGAACTGGATTTCCTATCTCTTCCACGTTTAACAGGATTCTTCTTTACTGGTGTCCTTCCTGCCATATTATCTTTAACCACAGACGTTTTATCTTTGGCTGGTGGAGGAAGGCTTGCGACACCAGCCGGAGGTACCATTTGCTCCAACAGATCTCTGTGGTATGCCTGCATGTCAAATTAAGATGATCACTGTCAAGTATATAACATAGGAAAATGACAATTGCTATTAACTGTAAGGGTGGAAACAAAATCTTCACAGTTTGGGCCATCCAAGAGTAATCAATTTTCAAGATCATTTTAAGGTACATAATTAATTTTTAAACCGCATTTAAAAAAATTAAAAATTAAAAAAACTTGGTAAAATACTACCTGTATCACGAAATTTCGCCTTTCACAATCCATAAACATATTGACACCCCAATCAACTTGCGCCATTATTTTGTCCCGTACAGTGGAGAAGCTCAACTGATCCCTGGAAGTAAAACGATCGACTTCATTGAACCAAAGACAGGTGAACAGATTTGTAATGGGAATGTGTTCCTTTATGATCACACAACCTTCGGGAACATCTGCAGAAAGTCAAATATAAAGAAAAATTCAAATTGGAGATGGAAAAAAAATAGTCAAAAGAACAAAGAGAAACGAATCTAGCACCTACCGCTAGTTATAGGAAGCTTAGCCTCAGAATACGGTGTTAAACCCTCCTTTTTATAAAATTCGACCTGGTAATTGATAGAGGCGTTGTCATATTTCCCTCCAGCTTTATTAGCTTCAGCTTCTTCAAATACATCGAAGCGTCTGTAGTGTCTTGAAATAGCAAAAGTGGCATTTTGGCGCCACAAGAACCTAGTAATTGACAAGCTAAAAATCACATGTCCCCATGAACAAAAAGGAAGAACAGAAGTCCGCCATACATATTGCTACTACTGTATACAGTAACCATAATATTACTCTATGCATACAGTTGACAGAGGTTTTGCTTTCAAGATCGTAGCAGAAACTGCATTTAACGATTTCTTCTTAGATGCGCCAGTGTAAAATATTTTATCTCCACGCGGGAACAAAGTTCGTTCCTTTAATTAGACTGACCAAGTGAAACATGTGGTAAGTAAGAGCATACCAACATGAATAGCCCGTAATTTATGAATTTGCAGTCCTTTATTAAAGAACCTAGGAAAATAAGCTTAGCAGTGAAAAGAGAACCTACAGTAACACCCAAGAAAGGGCATCCTTTTTCATAAACCCATGGTAGTTCATGGTGTGTACACTAGACCAGAATAATGCCAACAAGAGCATAGCCTACAGAATATAGCCTTCATTTTTTCAGAAGAGGAGACCTAATCGGGTTCTTTGATCTCAGCGTTGCTTTTAATGAGGAGTCCTTAGGTTATCCATTTCTACATCCCACATTTGTTATGCCTTCATGACAAATATCACTTTAGTTGGGGGAGCTATTATTGGATGGTTTGGTTTACTGGCTCTTCAAAGCTTGTTAAAGCATCCCTCTCAAAACCAATTGGCAATGAGTAGAGAGGCCATCCATGCTCATATACTAGCTTTGGAGTTTATAATTAACCAATGTGGGACAATCTCTAACACTCCCCAGCACGTGCGACCCCTGACCCGTACATGGAGAGAAACAACGATTCAACACATACGACAACTATCAACCATCAATGTCAAACTAAGGGGAACCAACCATCGACAACATAGAGTTTTGTTCAAAAGCCTCTAGGGGTGATTTGGCTAATTTGAAAAAACTGGTTTTTTGGTTTTTTTTGTTTTGTCCTTATTCAAAAAAAATTTGCATTTGTTAGTTTTCGGTTGATTTTTTTTGGTTTCTTGGCTTGTCTCAGCAAGAGGAATCTAAAAAGTATAAAATTATTAGCCAAACTTAAAGTTTTGTGAATAAAGACAAAATAATCCAAAAAACTAGTTTATTTTGGATTATTTTCGGCTTTATTCAAAAAACTATTACTTTTGACCATAATTTTATACTCTTTGGATTCGTCTCAACGAGATAAATCTAGAAACTACAAAATCTTGACGCAAAACAAACAAATGTTAAATTTTTTTGAATAAAGACAAAACAAAAAAAAAACCAAAAAATCAGTTTTTTCAAATTAGCTCTAATACCATGTTAAAGCGTCCAATTCAAAACCAATTGGCAATGATTGGAGAGGCCGCCATGCTCATATACTATCTTTGGAGGTTATAATTAACCAACGTGGGACAATCTCTAACAAAGCTTTCGATTGATTTTATGGGCTTTGGAAGCAACAAGAAGACTAAAACTTTGTGGGATTGTTTTTTGTTCCTCTTGACTTTGAATTACTTGGTAGGAGAGCAATAGAAGGATGTCTTAGGTGAAGTTTGAGAATGCCTACTCCTTACAGATTGGAATTTTCTCTCTAGTCTTTTTGGACTTCTGTGTCCGGCTGTCCGCTCAATTTAAGTTGATTCCTTTTATTTTAGCAGAGGATGGTGAGTGTCATCATGCCATGTAGTCAACAGATTTGTGACTTTTGTCTCTTTCGTATGATTTCTCTTGTACTTGTTTTGGGTGGGCTTCTCGTCCTCAGAAACTTGTATACTTGTCTTCGTCTTCTTTCAAATATTCTTCTGTTGTTGATAAAAAACAAAATGAACAAAAGAGCAAAGCCAACTAACATTAGTACCAGATAAGAGTTAAAGTAAAACTTGGTGAAATGAACTTTGGCTCACAACATCAAGTGGATCTTAATATGACTCGCAGGTCCATCCTTACAAGCTTGAGCATGACAGTAAGCTAACATGGCATTCATGATGAGTTCTCAAAGTTGAGATATATGTGATGTCCCAAATACCTTTCTGATTAACAATTGATGTACTTGAATATGTGAATAGTGAATACATATCCTCTTACACATCATTCACAAGGATATTGTTGAACTAACATTTGATTCTTTCTTTTTCATGCACCTAAAAACTAAGTTTTTAATAGTTGCAATGGAGCACCTAGCATCATCAAAGAAAAGAACATTACTCACTCTCTACAAATCTAGTTTATTACGGGTTACCATGTGAGGCTAAAAAGTACGCTACAGCCATTTGAAATATGACAATTTACTAAACCAATCCATCAACCAACCGAGGGTGTCATACAAATGCAAGGAAGATCCTTCATAAGATATCAAAAATCAGATACCAAGTTCTCAAAAAGTGGATTTACCTCTCCAAAATTTGAAACGGATCCACCACAAGCTGAAGCTTTCCGTCAATCCATATAGAGTACCGGACATGAGGAAAAAGCCTATGTAATAGAAGCTTTGGAACCTGGAATGAGAATATTATGGGTCAAGTAAAATACACCACTCTTTATGCCTTTTTATGCATAGAAGTTCAACTTCCACAACTTCTATACAAAGTACAAACACTCTACCTAAATTTGCCATATTTATGAACTTTTCTTTCCTTATCTTTTATTTATTTTTATTTTTTTGTGAAGAGGCAAATTCATTTCAAACGCCCGAAGGATCAAGATTTCATCATAAGATCATGGAATGACCCAAAACTACCGACATCTAGATGCTAGCACATGCACTAGCAGGCCCAATGACACATATTTCGAAAGCAGACCAACAACAAGGTCGGGCATAGAGTCAGTCAAAGACATGGTAGTAGAGGATCGTACAAGGACAAATTTTGAACAAAAACACTTCCACATTGGAAAGATAAAGACTCCCCAGAGGAAGGAGAAGGAAAAGTAACAACAAAACAAAATAAAACACCCACTTATTCAATCTCCACCCATAAACTATAAACACCAAAGCTGCCGCCTAGCCACCACATACCGACTACAAGTTGCTGAAGTAGACCCATGACATCAGAGCTGCCAGAGCTGAACCACGTCGCCAGAGAGAACAGAGAAAGACAGATCTGATGCCTATGGTGTTGGGAGAGGGGATACCAGGATAGGGGAGAGAAAACGAGCAGAGCGGCATGGGTGGTGTTGAGGCTAGCGGCAGGGTGTGGGAGGGGGTGGAAGGGTGGAGGGGAGTGGCAGGAGGTGGAGGAGCAGCCCCCTCCCCAAAACCACAAACCCTATATTCTGAAGGGTGGAGAGAGAGAGAGAGAGAGAGAGAGAGAGAGAGAGAGAGAGAGAGAGAGATTTGTATATATTTTTCATATTGTTGTTATTTTTTTACCCCAGCAAACTTGATTTCCTCTTCATCATATGTAGATTTCCATGGGAAATACAGTAGTTAGTTGGCACTAGTCTTGCGCACCACTGCTCTTGTTAGTCTTGTATAGGTTGTATACTTAGCAGCACCCCAGCCGTTCATTGGTAGATATAAACAAGGGACAAGCCAACCAGAACAAAGTGAACGAACCTTTCCGTTGCGTCTCGGGTCAGTATAAGGAATGTTACGGACAACAACAATCCTCCATAATCCAACCATCTTGCTGCTGTCCAAGCCACTGGAATTCTTCAAGTATGCCTCTGTCTCCTCATCTACGAACATAAAAAAGGGTATACTCTTCTTTGCAATTTCACTAATGTTCTTAGGTTGTTGTATTATATCATAGTTTCCTGGAAACATTGTAATCGTTAGAAAAAGCAAACCATGTTCATAAGAAAAACAAAAGCTCCAACAAACCACTGTAACATAAAAGTTAAAGATGCACACAGGACATACAAAGGGGAAGGGAATGATAATAGATCGAATTATGATAATCAGTGAAACAGGAAAGCCTGGAATAAAAAGGTGGCTTAATGCTTGTACCAAATATGGCTGATGCAACAATAACCCCATGGAACTGCTCCAACTCTTTAAGGTCAGTGTCATCAATATCAAACCCAGTCTGGGAACCTGGTCTGCATCCTTTGGCAAAACTGAGACAAACAAAAAAAAAACGATACAGGGGCATGCACCAGAAGTGAGTCAAGAGAGAAATTCAAAGAATGTCAAAAGAAAGACAAAAAACTTGACATGCTATCATTCTGCTAAGCAGTAACTACCACCATGGGCATAGTAAGGGAACCTACCCGCAGTGAACAGTCATCGATTCTTTAATATTAAAAGAAACGTTCCTCTGCTTTAAAGAAGGAAATCCACCAAAATCAGAACCTCCATGTGGTTCAGCCTTAATTGGATTTTCTTCGCGAAAATAATTTAAATGTTGAAGCACAGGTGAGGCTGATGGGGAGCTTGGCATTCTGGCTAAAGCCTGATCCACAGGAAGGTAACACACGGGACATGCTGAGGATAACAAAGAACATAATCAATATAACTGGAGCATTAAATGTGCGTGCATGTAACTTTTTCTTCACTAAATAAAACGGAAGGCACCAAAAAAATTCTGCTTTAGTGTATAGCGGACGTGAAGCACAGCGATAAATTAACTAAAACATGGATCATTCAGGTACGAGGAACAGAAAGGGATTAGTGTACGGCGGTACGCTGCATAACTAAAATCATCGCAAGATAAGGTAGGCTTCTATAGATTACAATTAGACTCTACTTATTCCAGCCGATAAACTTTCAGAAGATTAAGGTACTATTTTTTCATCACTTTTTTTCTTGGCCAAAGTCAATAATATTGTTGGTTGTAGTTAGTGAGATTTGAATCTCAGTCAAATGCGTGGGAGTACATGGTGCCTACCACTGGCTACCACTCCACTTGCACTATTTTTTCATCATTACTGCATAAGACATTCTTCAAGCATTGTGACCAGTCTTTTTTTTCACTTTTTGTCTAGCTAAATCTCCACGGTTTCTAGAGTTTTAGTTGATTACATTTTATTTCTCCCTTAAGGGAAATCGTGGATATAAATAGAAAGAACTTCAAGATTGCATTGGATCACTAAATTTTCGGTTTTGAAGCATATATGTACCAAATTTCGGAATGTGCATTCAGATGTGAAAGTGGCTAGGATATTAGCATTTTAAGGTAACTCACAGGGACCAGGTTATGTATACCTTCACAATACATTGGTTAAGATTCTACATCACTCCAGTATGCAGATAAAGGTTTAAAAAAGATCCAAAGACTTACGGCGTGGTCCAATCCGTCTTCTATCCCCCGGAGGGGGAGGGGGAACTGAAAAATGTCTGCACGGATGTTCCAGAGAAGAACTGGAGACTGTAACAATTGCAGGAGAAAAGGGATTGGGAATAGGTGGACGTTCGCTGTTGACATCACCACATACTGTAACAGTTTCCACCTCCGAATTTTTCTTGTTTTGAATTGTTTGAGCAATGTATGGACCACTGCTTTCAGATGCTTCTTCTAGAGGAAACAAGGCCATCAATCAGTATGCACATAGGTTAGGAAGTCCAATAATAGCAATGCAGGAAAAAATAAAACCAGATACTTGAATTTGAAGAACCACAACTGGTGAAACAACATAGTTTTGAAGGACTCAAGGAGCTATAGGTGCAGTCATTTTGATCTGGCAATACTCTAAGCAGTAGGCAGTAGCTCTGTACAAGGTCTAATAATCAAAGAAACTGGAAAATCCTAAATTCCAGCCTAATACATAAAGCTTAATTATGATAAAGATATTCCGTACTATCAAGTACAAACATTACAGATACGCCCTACACTTACGCCTGAGATTCATTAAACTAAGTAACATAAGCATTCAAAGCTCCCTCACTACATGTGGGAAGAGTACCAAAAGTCACCAGTAAAAACTATTAAATGTCATGCTTGAAAGGTATAATATGGATATACATCCAATCAAAGTTAATCAATCCGACCAACAATAAAGGCTCTAAATATTAGCATAAACAATAAGTCGCGCATGAAGTGACATTCTATTACAAGGAACTTTAGAGTGTGAATAGAATGGGAGAGAAATCAAAAGGGAGACAAACCTTTATGAACAGTAATGAACCCTGTTAAAAAAGCCAAAAGAGCAAACACAGCCAATATCAGCATTCCAACTTTCCTTCGACCGAAATATCTGTAAATCAAGGGGAGAAACCTTTCCTTCTCCCTCGAACCAGAAAGGGACATCCTTGAAGACTTGCGCACAATGAATGAGTTCTGAGTCTGCAACACACCATTCTGTCCTTGCTGGAGTGATCCGTAACTGCCTGTACGGAGACCCAATGACCCTCCAGTCATTGTACCTCCAAACCCACAATTTTGCGCTTCATCTCCTTTTGCTCTCAGATTTTCCCGTCATTCACAAGACTTGAGGATTAGATGGCAATTCAACAAACTCAAGCCAAGAGTAGTTCCAATATTTGACCCACTTCTCAGCTTCCCAGCTGTGTAGGAAACATAACTGCATATTCTTTCCTGATCCAAATTTAATTGTAATCCTCGATTCAAAAAAATCCTAATATTAACAGCTGTGCCGACGATTAGTTCCAGTAACTGGACCCACGTTTAAGTTTATCAAACTGTGATTAGTATGCCTGCAAAATTGAATTCACTTCCTCCAATCAAAAATCTATCCCCACAACCACTCCTAACAAGAAAACTCAAACAGAACTCCCAACAAAAGCACAACCAATGCAATTCTGTATTTCAGTGTAAAGATTTCCTCTGGTTTCTTTTAACAATCAAATCAGAACGAAGTCACATATAAATCATAAATTTAGTTCTAATGTAAATCTACTGAAAAAAAGAAAATCATCCCCAATACCACTCTCATCAATAAGCAAAAATATATCAACCCCAAGGGGTTTGGCCGACTGGCATGAGACGCAACTAGAGGGCTTGCCCTCTTGGTCGCAAGGTCAAATGTCACACCAAACATTTCAAACTTGGGCCATTGGAGGTTTGCCCAATCATTAACTATAGGACCTTAGGATAAGTTGAGATGTGCGCAAGCCGGCTCAGTCACCCAGTTATCCAAAAGAATAGAGAAAAATATATCTTACATCATACAAAAAACACACACAACTCGAGCACAAAGAACAACTAATCAATTTTTGTATTGCACTTGATTCAGTTTCTCCCTCGGTATCTAATTTCGACTGTGAAATCAAACCCATAAAAACGAACAAATGCAAAAACAAAACCCCTTAATAAAACCAACACAAGACGCAATCCAAATAGACGAACCAATCCGAAACTTGTTAGGGTTACCCACTTTCGATCCGCAAATCAAACTAACAGATCAATGCCCAATGCATAACCTCTTAAAATACAAAAGCTAAATCCAATACACGATAGAGATTAAAGATTGGGTTACCTTAACAATTATCGCCTCTTTTCCAAAACCCAATTTCGAAAATCTGAGGTTTTACTGTTCAAATCTAGGCTTTGCACTATGGATCTTGGAGCTTTAAGAATTGAGATCGTACGGTTGCAATGCTTTGCGGAAAACAGAGAATAGTCTGTTTGCAGTTATCTAGTGTGGTGTTTATTCACTGAAACTATTAACCCATTTTATTTTTTTATTTTTTGTTAAAATTCGTTTATATTGTCAAAAAAATTATTACTAACGGGAATAAGAAATTATTTCATGTCAATAAAAAAAAGTGAGCGATATACATTTTTTATGATAAGGGATATACAGTATGTATTATATTATTGATGACCAGTAGAGATCTTTTTTTATCGGAAAGTTTAAGTAATCATAAAATGTATGCAGAAAATTGTCCAAATTTTGAAATCAGTAACTCAGATTCACATGAAAGTATAACTAAGCCACTAATTTAAAATTTTGAGTACATTCTGGATACTTTATAGGGATGTAGCACTCCTCTTTTTTTATTTATCAGATATGCATTGTTTATATAGTATTTATTTTCCATTGGCTAGTTTAGATCCAAACAAAAGGAAAATTTATTGATTATGTAATTGCTTTGAACATAAATAATGTACCAGGCAGCCAATAATTACTACAAGACGATTCAGTTCAAAGTGGTCCTGATATTTTCAACTATTATATTGGGATAAGATTCCGTGAAGCATATAAATCTATTAAAAAAATTAAATTTAGAAAAAGAAATACGCCATAATAAACAAAAAAAAAAAAATTTGAGTAGTAGGAAGAAATTTCATTAGATAAAACATAGAGTACAGACAAACCATAAGAGCAACATATAGTTTTGCAAAATAAACAGAGATACAAAAGCTCTAAACAATGTTAAGCTACAGTAGTAATAGCATAAGGCTCAAGTAAGATTCCATCACCACTGTCCGGGTGAGGAACAAAATAGTCCAAAGCATGCTTAATTAGAATATGGGCTCACTGTACTGTTTGGCGGCTTGGCACACAACCTTCGAGATTTGGCAAAAAGGCAATTTTAAGACTTCCGCTTGGATGTTGTGCAACAAAAACCTATATTTCAGATAATACATTTCTTGTATCCGTCCTCGAGAGCCCCTTTATTACGTCAAAATAAACTGTTTGAACCATTTATTTTGACTCTTTTTAACTTTTATTGATAAATATTGATTGATGGTATATTTTATTTTTATTTAATAGTGCGGCACTGGGGACTCTAAATTGGAAGATTGTGGGGTCAATTAACCCCATAAATTTTGTATGACTAATGTATTTAAGAGCAAGTGCATCAGTTTGGGTAAAATTTTTGCCAAAAAACCTAATCTACAGTGTATATAGCTAGTCTGTCACTCTCAACACTCCAACAACACAACCCATTTTACCCATCTTTTTATTAAAATATCATTTTCCCTTTTAACAATCACCACCATACCCATTGCCGCCGATACCCATCTCCCACCTCCATACCCGCCCAGCCGATATACCGATACCCGCCCAATACCCATCGCCAGAGATCGCCGCCGCCCCACCGCCGCTTAAACCAATCCCATCACCGTCGATTGAAAGCTCCATCGCCGTCGATTGAAAGCTCCATCGCTGCGATCGAAAGCTCCATCGTCGCCGTCGATCGAAAGCCTCATCGCTGCGATTGAAAGCTCTTCGTCGATCTCTGTTGATGGTCGTCGCCGTTGTTCATCTGGCCGTCGTCGTCCCTCACCATCGTTCATCGCTGTCCCTCGCCGTCGTTCATCGCCTCCTATTCGTCGAGCAGTTGCTTCAGGCGGTGAGGAAGAGAGAGAGATAAACAATAAAATATTAGATGGCTGAGGAACAGTGTCACTGTATTTTTACCCAAGTACTGTTCATATATGGATGTTGAACAGTGTTTTACACAAGCTGCTGGAGGAGGGTTTTGGGGGGTTTCTTGTCTATTTTTGCCCAAATATACATTTTAGACATCCTATTGGGGATTCTCTAATACTGTATTTTTTAATGAAATGGTCGATTTAAAACCATCAAATCAAATCCAAATGTACGAAAAAGTAGATAATTGGGTCCAATTTTCAAATGTGCAAGTCGAGTATTTGGAAGACTCATTTTCAGTTTTTTATTTTTAACTTTTTGGTTTTTGGCTTTTGGAATTATGGTTAGAATGTATTTTAGATTTGGTATGAGTATTTGAGAGAAATGTGTAGAACGAATTTTAAAACATGAGTAGTGTTTGAGAAATATGTGCAGAATACATTCTGTTGGTTTTTTTATTAATCAAAATGGAAAAAGTGAAAATGAGAAATCAAAAAGGCCCTCTCAATCTATTTTTCACTTGTGCTCTAAATCGTGTATTTTGCAGAACTCATTCTCAGAGAATGAGTTCTGAGAGTTTCTCCCAAACATCCAAAATGAAAAAATGAGAATGGAAAAATGAGAAAAAAAAAGTCTCCCAAACAGGCTCTCAGTCTTATAAACAAACCCAAAAACTTCGTATGAGAGCATCTCCACCCCTTATTACTCAAATTTCTACTAATATTTTTTTATACTCATATTTGGATAAAAATGTAAGTAAAAGCTTCATTTGGTATTGAGTGTTCCACTGGGCAAACTCAAATCCAAGCACAGATTTAAGTAAAAGGTTCATTAATGGCAAAGCTATAAATATAAGGGTGTGAAATTTACCAATGCACGTTCTCTCTATCTCTCCTAGGGGTGCACATACCTCAGGTCGGGTTTGGGCTAGGCTTATACTAGTTACTAACAAAACTTGTGTTTGCCCAAGCCCAGCTTATTAAGAGTTGGGCTTTATTTTATACACCGGTGATCCAGTCCGGGATCTCGGATTTCCCGGACTGGAGCATTTTTCGGTGTTTTGATGCTTTTAAACATTGTTTTTGGGAAATCCGAGCCGTCCAATGTGTTCAAAAGGTGTTTTCCAAGGTCCACGCGAGAAATCTTCAAAAAAAAAATACCGGGAAGGGCTTGATCCAAGTAGTTTTTCGCAAAAACTGTAAATATAAAGTTTTTGCGAAAACTGCTTGGATCAAGCCTTTCCCGGTATTTTTTTTTGAAGATTTCTTGCGGGGGCCTTGGAAAACACCTTTTGAACACATTGGACGGCTCGGATCGTCAAAAAAATATCGGGAACATGGAGTCCCGGATCCGGGACTCCCGGACTAGAACACTACTCTTATTTTATATTCTCAAACTCAATCCAATTATTGTTTTATTTCTCATACCCGCTCAATAAGCCCATTTATTTTTCTAAAGCGTAATATCACAAATGCGTGAAATTTTAACAGATAGAATGTCAAAATAGATACAGCTAACAGTGAGTTTAACAGATAGAATGTCAAAATAGATACAGCTAACGGTGAATTTTAACGGAGTATGAACTACTAATAACCATTGTATGACTTGACATTGTTAACTTTAGTAACACCTAAATAAATAACCAAAAACTAATGTGAAAAGTATTTATTACTCGTATTCAATTTTAGTTAGGCCATTATAGCATGTAGATACTCTAACGAAACAAAAAACAAAAACAAAAAAACCGTTAAGTTTTCTTATATTGCTAACCCTGGCTCTTGAATTGGAGTCCAAAAATACGGAGATGGGGAAGTCTATTTGTTTTGTCGTTTACAAAATATATCTCTAAAAGTTTTCACTGTTTAGCCATTAGATTTTTTTTTTTTTTGGTCTTTAATAATTTGTTATCAAATATTTTCTCAGAATTACCGACCACAGTAATCAACGGTGTGTTTGCGGATACCATGACACAGAGGCCTAAGGTGGGTCCTCTTAAGTAGGGATGGCAATGGGTCAGATCGGGGTCGGATTTTGCTTACTCCGGACCCGAACTCCAAATGGGTTATCTACCTCCGAACCGGCTTCGATCCCCGACAGGAGATTTTTCAAGATCTCCAAACCCGCTCCTATCAGGTATTGAATTACCGATTGGCTCCGAAAACCTAAATACAAAAATGAAGCCCAGGAAAGATGCATCTCCAGTTTAGATATACTATTGAATCAATATAAATACGAAGAAAATGTAAGAACCAACACCCCAGTAAAGTGGGTGGGTTAGAAACCTTATTTCTTCTATATATGCTGGGGTTGATTGTAATATAGGAGTATTGTATCTCTAGAGTAAAATTGTATAGCTCAATATTTCAGGTCGGAGTTTGGGGTGGATGTTAACAAAATTGAACCCAAATCCTGAATCAGGAAAAAAATTAAATTTTTCATCCGAATTCAATCCGAAATCCGAATTTTATAACGGAGACCCGCTCCAATCGAATCGAATACGGAGCAGAGACGAATCGGATCGGTCCTAAATGTCATCCCTGCTATTAAGAGCTATGCCGACCTTCATAGGTCCTACTCTCTCGTTTCTTTGTCTAAAAGAAGAGGGGCACACCATAAATTTCATACATGTCATTATGTGGATAACTGTTCCATCATTAAATGACATATGGACCAGCTACTACTATTGGATTATGAAGATGGAGATGCAATCCTCTGCAACCAATGCGAACTGACCATACTACTAATTTTTTTATACTGGTATAATGGAAATTTAACATTATGATTTTAAGTTTATTATTTATGGATGTCACTCTTTTTTTTATTTATTTATAAGGATTGTCAGAACTCTTGACAAATTTACGAACGCTTTGAGTCATTTAGGGGCCCTAACATAAATGACTACCTAAATTTTTAGTAATTCCAAGGTTAGAAATATCTAAACTTCATGAAATTCGAGTTTTCGACCATGCAAGTTCTTAAAAGGATTCGAGATTCGTGAGATTCGACATCTTGGAGTGAATTACACTATCAATAATGAAAGTTTAGAAAAAGGTACTTTGGTCTATTTTTTATTTACAATTCATCGATTCTAAAAAAATTATGTGCAATTATCCTTTCATTTGGATTGGGTCTCGTTACCGAAAAGATTATCACTACACTGAGGAATCATTGTCAGTCAATCATTACATTTGGGAAAAAAAACTTGGACAAAATTGATGGTAGTGATAACTATTTTGTGATGTCAACAAGGAGTAAACAATGATGTCAAATAAAAAAATTGACCCAAGATTATTGTTAACAAGACAAAATGACAACACCAACTACGTAGATAGATCGGTAGTGGATGAGGAAATTGGAACACCGATAGATCGGCAGTGGATGAGAGGGTTGGAGTATCAGGTGATGGTGCCCCAAGACCATTTAACCCAAAATATACCTACGTTGTGGGTTGTAGAATGACTGCCAGTATAACATGATCGAATCTTAACTATTCCAAATATTTACGGAAAGGCGATTTATACTCTCATATTATTTGAGATTATGTCTATTAAAATCAAAGTAAATAGACAAAAAAGTGCGAAATTCTTCTCTCTTTTTCCCCCAATTTTAGTGGTGGATTGGCACTCAACAAATACTTTTTTCTATTTTTATCTGGAAAATATTTCCTTTTAATTAAGCTATTGTCACTTGCAAATGGATTACGATCCAAAAAACAATGACAAGAATCTAAGCACAATCTTGTTAGATTTTATTTAAGTGGCTCATGTGTCACGTCAATTCTAATTATAATATATAATACATATATATACATATACTTATTTCTAAAATATGAGTATTAGATTTAAATAAGTAATTGCCCAAATAATTCTAACTATCCATGAATATGTTTGGTGTCTATTCGTGAATAGGTATAGTAACTACTCATCAATGGATACGGTGAAAATATGGGTATCCAATCTAATATTTTACGCTTGTAACTTGATGGTAATCACAAGCTTTTATATATGGATAGTTCGGGACCCTTTCCCAACTGACAGAACTTTTTATACTTCCTTCCATCAATGAAATAATAGGCACATATTCGCTAATAGTTACACCTTTATACATGAATGGTTACCAATTCTATTCACAAATGGTTACCAACTCTATTCACGAATAGTCACTATACCTATTCATGAACACTTACCAGTTCTATTCATGAATAGACACCAAACCTATTCATGAATAGTTACAACTATGTAGACAATTAGTTATTTAAACCCAATACTCATATAGACAAAAGTAAATGTATATATGCATTCTATATAATTAGGATTTATGTGCATGGGAGCCACATAAATAAAATATAACAAACCAGTCAAGAGCGAGATGAAGAAATTAAAGCAAAACATATAAAACATATAGAAGAAATCCCTTTCGTATCTAGATGTGAACCTCGTGCTCTTAAGCCACACATACTATAATAAAGGACGGAAAATCAAGAGAAGAAAACTCTACGGGTGTAATAGATTCAAATCAAATACAACATTGAAAAACCATGAAATTCCAAAAACACAAAAAAAAAAAAAAAAAAAAGAATGAATGAAACCCCCAAAAAAAAAAAAAAAAAAAAAAAAAAACTATATATATGATCAAATTCTAAGGAGGGATCCCTCGTTTAAAATAAAGTGAGGATCTCATGCTTCCCAACTAAATTTTGATAATCCGAACCATTAGATGTTTTTAAAATGTGTTTTTAAGTTCCACCGCGAGGATTCGTCCCAAAAAATACCTGGAAGGGCTTCATCCGATCGATTTTTGTTAAAAACGCTATAAAAAACATCTAACGGTTCAGATCGTCGAAATTCAGTTCGGAAAGTGAAAAAATTGCTTGGTCCTCACTTTGTTTAACATGAGAGATCTCTCATTAGAAGTTGATCACACACACACACACACATGTATAAGACTGCACTGTCACAAAATGCCGATATCAAACCATGAATTAACGGAGAAGAACTCCAAATTCTTAGATCTCCAATCTCTAAGAGAGATCCATAGACTGTTGAGTTTGAACACCCCAGACTATACACTTCTATTGAATATCCACACTCTTATTTAATATTAAATTACACAAGTGTATTTACTTGTACACAGGACACCACTCAAAGACACCTCACCATGACACTCACTCACACTTGAGTGTTTCTCACAAGCACACACACTTTGTGCTCTCACAACACTTGGTGTTCTCTCCAACACCCACACTTGGTGTTCCTTACACACTACACAAATGAGCTCCCACCCCTATTTATAGGGAGAATAAGAACTTTCTAGATAATGACTATTATAGAACAAGACTTCTAGAAAGAGTCCTAGAAGTTTCCGAAGAAACCTAGAAGACTCCAGCATATTCTGTAAGATTCTAGCATGGCCCATGACATTCCGGAGGTGTCTGGAAGGTTCTAGTGGAATCCAGAGTATTCTGGAAGAGTCTGAAAAAATCTAAAGCAATTCGGAATATTCCAGAAACATCTGGAGACTTCTATAGAGTTGGTGATGACTCTCAACAAGTTCGTTAGAGCACATATAATGAAGGCATTAAAATGTGTGTTAATAATGGTAGATATTGAAACAATCACACAAGTACTTTGCGCTTTCATTTGACGTTTGTTCTAATACATAAAGGGGTGACTCCATTTTGGTGTCCTCTTTTTTGAGAGATTGTGTATACAATTTAAATGCCAAAAGATGCCGTTATTAAGTAAATGGACGAGAGTTAAGAAAAAATCCTGCAAGGGGTAAAAATGATCACTTGCACATGCATCGCGTGTATCCCAGACGCTTGTTTTTATTATTTGTGTCTCGGATAAATTTTGTTCCCTCAATAGTTTACAATGAAAAATAAGTTCGAGTATGTTATAAAATATCCAACTTTTAACCATTCCACCTTATATATTCTTATCCAGAATCAACCATAACTTCCATTTTCATGAATTTTCGTCAAGCGGACATGAACAAACAATAAATGTTTTATCCTTCATGATGTCGTATATTCGAATTCCACAGAGGTCGAACATTCTATACATTGAAGCCACTAGAGGGTTTGTTAGATCGCTAACTTCGGGGCATTGATATTAATTGAGATACGGTCCATATAGACAATTTGACTCTGGCATCCAGTGATCAGTAAAGGCCTTGCTGCTATGAGCTCACAATAAGCATAGAAAAGGCAAAACACACACACACACATACACATTCTACTAAACCTTTTACAATTTTGTAATACATTCACATCTACTTTTATACATTTTTAACATATGTTAACACACCTTTTATATCTTAACATGAGCTTAGTGAGCCTATTTTAGCATTTTCATAACAATAAAACTATGTACACCTCCAAAATTTTCACCAGAGGTGATTTTTAACCAAGGGAGAGGTGGTTTGGATGTAGGCGCTCTGTAGTGATCCAAAGCTTTATAGGATAGTAGTCATCAATCACAATTATCCAAAATTATTTTTAATAGTCTAAATTTGCAAATATTCTTTGACCGATAAAAAAATATCGTTAATTGTTAAATGGGCCACTCCACCCCAAAGAACTACAAGTTTGTAACGTGCATCATAATTGTTTGGGTAGTACAATTATTGTCTCTTGTATAAACCAGTGTGGTCATTTGATCCAAAAAAAAGTGTGGTCATCCAATGACCACTTCAATCATTATCAGGCACTTGAAAATCAGATACTCCTATATACTACTCCTTTGAATCAGATACTGCTATTTGAAGAAAAATGATACTAGTAGTTGAAGGGACCCACAGGGGTCATTTCATTTAACCGTCCTATTGAAAATAATTTTTTTTTTCACCAGTCCAATTGAAATTTCACCTCACCCAACTACTACTCTCACATAATTTAAGAAGGGAGGTCCGTAAACATAAGCTATGGAAACCCAACGACCTTTCTTTGTGCCTAGGCCATACCTCCCCCGACGCACGCGCCTTCGAGCACGTGGCACGCCGTCATCACGAAATGGACCCCAGTGGCCATGGACAATGGAAAAAGTTTTCAATTCGGTATTCAATGGTTTTGGCATCAAGTGCTAAACAACTTTTTTTCACCGCACATTTTTGCGCGGCCCCATATTAAATGAATAGTAAAAAACTGTGTGGATTGGCATCACGTGACTATGACACTAGAGCATGGAATAATTATTCATGTATTTCTTGACAACTCGATGGTCCAGATCAGTTTGCTTGCACTTCGACTAAGGCTTGGTTTTCTAAAAGATAAAATGGACATTTGCTAAAATCAAGGGAGTGATTTTAGCAAATGTCCATTTTAGGTGATAAAATCTCCAATGAATCTGGACATATGTCTAGATTCATTGGAGATTTTATCACCTTTCCATTTCATTTGCTAAAATCAAGGGTGTGATTTTAGCAAATGTCCATTTTATCTTTTGGAAAACCAAGCCTAATCACAAATTCTATATATGCCCCACCACGAGAGCAGATCTGTTGTCCCAAAAATCTTGTCCTAACTCCCTGTCCTGTCCATCTGAGCAATCGATGGTTCTGATTCCATCTCATTCCAAACAAATCTGAGCTATCCATATTCATCTGCGAATCTAAGTCGTTGATTACTCGAATGGACGGGATAGAGAGGTCGAGATAGCGGATCCGCCATCCCCTACCACACACATAGACCAAGCAAAACTAATACCCATAAGAACCATGAGATCATGTGTAGATGATGCCAAGAAGTTAAGAATAATAATTTACTCATGTATGGTGTGTACAAATTGAGAACGAATGTCTATTGGTTGAATTTTTAATATTAACAACTCACATGGATATAATTTATTTAATGCCATGAAATTATATTAAGGGGGGTGTTCCACTAACTTGGTTTTTTTGGATGTTTTAATTTTGCACAAAAACTAATTTGTTCTACTAATTAGTTTTTTAGTTTTTAGTTTTACAAAAAAACTAACTTATTCCACTAACTAGTTTTTTGTATGTTTAGTTTTGCAAAAAACCTAAGTGTTTTTTTGTTAGTGGAATGAAATAATTTTTGAGTTAAAATAAAACTGTTTAATTTTAGTGGAACACCCCCTAAATTGGACGATGACCTCTGTAATGATTGTTAATTTTTTTTTGGTACAATGTAAAATGACTCTAATGTAGGGTCTTGCAAAGAAGCCCAACAACTTTTTTGGTTTGCTTATTTGTCGACCTTTTACAAGTCCTAGTCAATTATTTTTTGAACTTTTGGTTTCATGTCGCAGGATCTGCTCCTGTGCACAAGTGTTGTCAACAATAGGAGAAAATAATATTTTTCTCCATACAATTACAACTTATTAACTAAGGACATAAATTTTTTAAGTGATTAGTTTGACTAACATGTATTTCGTGATACTCTTAAATAAATTGAAATACTGTAATTGGATTAGCCCTAGGCTTGAGACTTAGGGGTTTGTTTCCTCTTAAAATCTCACGTTCAATACCTCGTAGGTGTTATCAACTCCTTTGAAAGCAGTCTAATACAAAGCTTTGCTTTGATTTTTAAATGGGCCCCTGCTAGTAGATGGTAGATTTGCTTCTTGTTCGGTTGGGTTTTCAAGAACTCGGTCTTGAGAACTCATTTGCCAAAAAACGGTTTCAAGAGTTGTACGAAAATTTGTTGTGAGTCCCTCCCATGTTTGTTTAATTTAGGACACTGCAGAGTACAAAGAAATGACAATGTATGTATATACCGGTAAATGATATGGGTACACCATTTGTGCACCTGAAATGCACACCATTCTAAGGTGGCAACTGAGGAGAAACTCAATGTGGGGCTCACCTAAAAAATGAGTCTCTCCTCATTTGCCCCGCATGGTGGTGTATATTTGGGATGTATAAGTGGTGTACTCATAACATTGTTGTTTATATATAGAGAATACATACGCCTTTGCTCCTGTCCCATTATTGAAACGAAAGTGATGAGCGAGGGAGGAAATGACACGTCATGGGTTAGGTATACTGTACGCAGCTTACAAAAAAAGAAAAGAAAAAAGGGCAGAGAACTGCTTTTGAAAACTAAACACGGCTGGGTTTTCAAAACCCAGTCTCAAAAACCCAAACGAACACGGCATTGGTCTCCCACGATTAATTGGGCTGCGCAAAATTTGGCCCGGACACGTGGGAATAAAAAAAAATTTGTATATTAACAGGTAATCAATGGAACCATATAATTGCTTGAGCTTGATGAAAAACACGAATTTATGTAGCCGAATTAAATTGATTGAGACTAAATACTCAATTTGGTATACTTGAAACAAAATTTCATTGCATACGAGTACATTATATATTTAAGTAAATCATGGGTCAAATAAAGAGAAGGAGTTATGTTGGTAATTTTTATAGTAGAAGTTCAATTGTACAACATATTAATAACCTAGGGAGAAAATGAAAGTTTAGACAATTCTTAAGCATCTTTAATAGACTTTCTTAAATAGTTAAACTTCACTACTAAACTTTGCTTCCTTATATAACACCTTGGGATGAAATTTTTGTGGTGCATTTCAAGTTCTTCGAATATGCCCCGTTAAGTACTATTTTTACTCATAAAAAATGTTAAATTCACAAAAGATAAAAAATTAGAAAATTGAAAGACAAAATTAATACTAATTTCACGTTTGAAGGGTGTTACTCAGTCTTTAAATAGGTTGCGAAGTGCGAACGAATCGAGCTGCTTGCGAGTTGCTCGTCGCTCAACTCATTTAGTAATCTAGCCGAGCTCGAGTTTGAGTTTTTGGCTTATTTAGTAAACGAGCTTCGTAAAGCTCGGCTCAGCTCGCAAAAGCTTGGCTCTTTTATATAGGTTCGGTTTATTTAAGGAGACTCGTTAAGTAATTTACACTGGCTCGGCTCTTTTGTAAATGAGCTGAACTCGAGCTCGTTTTTTGTCTGGTTTACTAAATGAGCGGAGCGAATGAGCTAAGCTCGAGCTCTATAAATCTCAGCTCGGCTAGTTTGCACCCCTAAATTAAGAGCGAAAAGTAAAATTTAAATGTGATGTAGTTTTCAAAGCTATGGAGCACAGATGTGGACACACATGACCGACCTTGAGATATATGAGGCTTAAACCGAAAAATAAAATAAAATAAAATTGGGCCTTAGGTTTTTGTAAAAAAAAGTTCAATATAAGTTAAAAATATTAAACATGGTATTTTACTTTCATAATTTCAATAAAATAAAATTTCAAATTCTTTATACAGTTAGAAAAAATAAAACCAAACATAACAAAGTATTGTTCATATTATGTGTTTTCTCTAACTAATTATGGGGTTGTTCCAATTTGTTAGTGAAAATAAATTACTTTAGTTTAGTTACTGTCAACAATTATTTATTTGTGAATTTGATGAAAAGATAAAAGAAAGACTAAAATAACTAGAGAAAACATAAAGTTATCAAAATAATTTTGACATGCAAAGAGATTTGAAACTTGGATTTTAGTAACATTTATAACCAATAAAGCACAACTAAATTTTAATACATGTTGCACAAGAGTTTTGTTTTGTTTTATTTGCACAAGAGTTTTGTTTTGTTTACACTAGATTTATAACCACTAAAGCACAACTAAATGGCAAAATAACATTTTGCCAAAATAGCCTCGAAGAAGTTGAACATTGGACAACCAGTTCTAACATGAACACATAGACCACTCGAGCTAGCTCCAACGTCCAAACCTGAGCTAAATCACATAGTTGTTTATATATACAGTAACATCTATGGGAAATGGGAAACCCATACTTTTTTCCGTAAATTTTTACCATTTTTGGGTGGGGCCAGCTTTGCAGACACAGACATGACGAAGGACAACAACATGAAAAATTTTACAATAGGAGACACGACAAAGTATTTTTAAGCCGATAAAAAAAAAGACAAGGTGTTTTTAAATACTATCTGTTTTAGTTATGATAATATCCATTATAACCACTAAATATTTGGATAATGACTTGTAATGCATTATTGCTTGGTTATGTACGTATATTTGTGAATACATATGTTTTACATACCTTTTTGGCGAGCATTTTTTAAGTTATAAATATTTTGCTCTTGAAAAAATATTAAAATATATAAAAATCACCTTCTTAGAGGTGTACACTGTCTGGATCGGATTGGATTGGCATGAATACCATCCTAATCCATGAGTCACGGTTTTTAGAAAATACAATCTGCGTCTGTACCAAAAGTCTCACGGTTCGGTTCTAATCCGATCCGCGAGTCACGGATCGGTTCCGGTTTTATCCACGGATTACATGTTATATATAAACAAGTAACAAAGTTATATAATTGAAATTTTACCTAACGGTGTAAACACAACTAATTAGAGAAGAGACATTCGTTGGAATCTCACACTAATAGTGTAAACACAAATACACAACTACTAATTGAATCTACTATATGTTGTGCCAAATCCTAAGTTTATTTACTCCAGATGGGCAATATTAAACTGCTTCCATGGGTCATCAATAAAAATACACATCCAAACACGGTTATCAATCTAGTTTTGAAAGAGATCATAGTTTACCCCATAAAAATATAACAAGTACATATAGTAGAAGTAAGTGTAACAGTTTAACCGCTAAGTTTTGAAAGAGATCACAGTTTACCCCTAGTCTGTGTGTGTATATATATATATATATATTTTAAAATTTATAAATAATAAAAATCTCACGGTCCGGATCAGTTAATCCACGGTTTCGAAATCAAAATTCGAGTCCAAACCGCGAGTCACGGTTTACTAATTTTTCAATTCGTGTTTGGACCATTAATCCACAGTTAAAATGCTAAACGCGTGGATCAGTTCAGTCCGGACCGAATTTATAGTTCATTGGTTTTTTGTGTGCAACCCTACACCTTGTTGTGCTTCTAGAAGTGCCCATCGCGTTTCTCCACTGTCTTAGCGTCTCTACTCATAAAAATAGTATCAAGTGCATGTGTTTCATACAAGTACTACTTGCATGTCCCTAGCGTGCATGTCGCATGTTCTTGAGCATCCGATATAAATACGAGAATCTACTAGACATCTTTAAAAGTGTCGGTGTTTCATAAGTTCGCAAATGCTGAAATAGATAAAAGATGTACAATACTAAAATCTTTGAAAGTATCTACCGAGATGTTCTTTTAGCAATTTATACTTAGGAGGAGTTTTCCAATGGATTATTTGATTTTATCATCTTCGATTTTATCATCATCTTTTACGAATAGATAAAAAGAAGGTGATTTTATCACATTATATTATCCACAACTATTATCACACTAGATTTTATCTATTAGAAAAACAAAGTGATTTTATCATCCCTCCATAAAATACCAACTAAAATCAAATTTCTCATTTTATTTCATAAAATTCATTGAAAACTCCCTCTTATATTATCGTCTATGGAAAAAATACTAAAGAAAACCCGCAGGAGTCAATGGTGTTTTATACTTTCATGTTGATGGGCGCGGTTGCATGATTGCGCGTGGTGGTGAATTTACATAGGAAGAATGTCTCATCTGCATTGGGTCTCTCTCTCTCTCTCTCTCTCTCTCTCTCTCTAATAAAATCTGTTCCGCTAGTCAGGCAATATAATAAATAAACAAGAAGAAAATGGACAGACAATTTTTTTACATCACCACACCTCAACCCAACACCCCCATCTCTCTCTCTCTCTCTCTCTCTCCACTGTCAGTGCCCTAAATCCACCTTTCAATAACCCAATTCCGCAGCCCTAAATCACACCTTCACCTCAATGTTTTCATTTCGCGCCACTTAATAGAGAGAGTCTCAACAACTGTATATCTCAATCATTTACTACAAAGGTACTACGTGCTGAAACTCCTCTGCGGGTATTTGTAAAATTTCCACTCCTTTCTAGGGTTTGTTTTAATTGTAAAATGGTGAAGTTTCTTGATTCCTGTACGAGTAGATATTGCTATTTCTTTGTTGTAACTTGGTAATGTATTAATTTGGGTTTGTGGGTTTTGAATCTTTGGTTAGGAATTTATTCTTTCATTTAGTTTGGTTGGTGGGCATCACAGAAGAGGTTAATGTGGAAATAAAGTACCTAATTTGAAATTAGTTGGTGATTTTTTAAATGGGTGGGTTTGAATAATGGTTGGAAAATGATTAATTTATTGAGTTTGGTTCTGATGGGTATGGAAGAAGAGTTACTTGTGAGAATAAAGGGTCTCATTTCTGTAAAGTTCTTATCTTGAAGGTGGGTTTTGTATTGTTTTAAGTGTAAAACAATGGGCAGTGTTTGTTGTAAGCCCTCTGCTATTGAAGATAGTAGGGAGAGTCCAAGGGATAGGGTTTCAAGCAAGGCTTCTTCAGACTTGCGGGTCGCAAGGGTGGCTTCGTCGAGGAGAGAAGAAGGGTATAGAGTAAAGGATCGATTGGCTAGTAGTGATGGGAGGGCAATGCTGATTGATAAGCAGGTAAATGGTTCTATTTGGTTGCACGGTGAGAATCTTGAGAGGAAGAGGGAGAAGAGTGAGTATGCAGTTGCAACGCACTATCCTGGGATGGGCAGGATTCCAAAAGCTACAGAAGGGGAGCAGGTGGCAGCGGGTTGGCCTCCATGGTTGACGGCAGTGGCAGGTGAAGCTATCAGGGGGTGGGTGCCTCGGCGGGCAGATTCTTTCGAGAAGCTGGATAAAGTACGTTCCTTTATATTACTTGTTTCTGAATTGATTCTGATTGCATTTCTTAGAAAATGCACTTTTTATGCACAAGTATTGATTGTCTTGTGGTTTTCCCTTCATAAGCTCAGCATAGTAGAATTTGTTCATCACAAAGGTGGACCTCAAATTTTTGAAAACAGTTGCAGTCGCCTGATAAAACCCCTACTGTATGGGGTATGTTCTGCTGGTTGGTGAAAAACCCTCACGATGTCAAACCAAGGGGTCATGCTACTTGACTCAGCCCCTCAGCTCTGGGACTGGGCTCTCAGGTGATCCCCCTGATTCGACCATACTTTGCAAACGGGGTTTCCTCAAGTGTGCTAGGTTCTTCTCCTTCTTACTCTACGAAGGCTGTGCTCAGGACCATTCTTTGGTCTCTCTCTCTCTCTCTCTCTCTCTCTCTCTCTCTGAGTTGCCCCAGCTCTCTCCTCTGCTGGTTTACAGCCCACCATGTTCCTAAAGGTCCACGGTTTTGCCATGTCACCTATTACCGTCCAATGTGGTTTATCATAGAGTACATTTAGGTTCCATATCTGGAAAAGTAAAACTATGTAATAATTTCCCCTTGCTGTAATTATTGATGTTACCAGGTGCAACTTTATTTACCTAAAGGCCTCCCTTCCCCATCTAGTGATTGCCTCGCCCAAGATGCAACCGCAGCTAGCCAAACCTTGATGGAACCAAGTTTACATTTACGAGTCATCGTTCAGAGCCTCACAATCAGTCACTTTATCCTCCAGAGCCTAGTCAATCCTATTTTTTCCTTTGAATTTAACACCAAAAGCCCCAAGTTGTGCAGTACCCCCTGTCTCTCCTTCAGGGTGCTGGAAGATTCAATAGCATATATATATCACGTTGAATGGAAAGTGCTCACTACTCATATGAAGTTGCTTGATGAACTACCTTACTGCTGCCTAGCTTTATATGAGTGGACTCCTGAAAAGAAGCTGATGGATTCACGCTTGGCTCTAACTATGTATTACATTATCCGTGTGTTATGTCACTGACTGTTGGTCACTTTGATTTCTTTCTCTGATGGATACTTTTCTGCAGATTGGCCAGGGTACTTACAGTAATGTTTATCGGGCTCGTGATCTTGATCAAGGGAAGATTGTTGCTTTAAAGAAAGTTAGGTTTGATAACCTGGAACCTGAGAGTGTCCGTTTCATGGCGAGGGAAATTGACATTTTGCGTAGACTTGATCATCCTAATGTTATAAAATTGGAAGGTTTAGTTACATCAAGGATGTCTTGCAGCTTGTATCTTGTTTTTGAGTACATGGAGCATGATCTGGCAGGCCTTGCTTCACATCCTGGTCTTAAGTTTACTGAATCACAGGTACACTGTTCTTTTTACTGTCAGCTGGAAATGCAATTTCTTGGATTTGTTGTAGTCAAATTCATTGATACTGCTGTAACACCGCATGATGTTTGCAGAGATCCTCCAACGTTAGCATGGCACTATTACCTTTCTTGAACCCTTGTGCTTGACAATTTTCATAAATCCATACTAATGTTCCTTAAATTAATGGTCCCTAATATGTGGTTCGTGGTGTTAGTTAGATTCTTTGCTTTGGAATATCTCATTTCTTTGACTGCTCATCTGCAGGTTAAATGTTACGTGCAACAACTTTTACGTGGTCTTGATCATTGTCACAGTCGCGGTGTTCTCCATCGTGACGTAAAAGGGTCCAACCTTCTAATTGACAATAATGGCATTTTGAAGATTGCAGACTTTGGCCTAGCAAGTTTTTTTGATCCTCATCTAAATCAGACATTGACAAGCCGTGTTGTGACTCTTTGGTACCGTCCACCAGAGCTTCTACTTGGTGCTACTTTTTATGGGACTGCTGTGGATTTGTGGAGTACTGGTTGCATCCTTGCGGAATTGTATGCCGGCAAGCCTATTATGCCAGGCAGAACAGAGGTACCTCGCCATTAGTTTTTATTCTTTTATGAAACTTGCACAATTGATGCTCCTTACAGCCTAATGGTGCCAAAAAAATAGAAGGAAAATGTATTACCTGATATGGCCCCATTAATGAGGGTCTGGTTGGCGAAGATTGAGTACCGTCCTACCCTTGGCATTATTGTCACGAAGTGGTTCCTTAGGTTTGAACCCACAACCTCAAGGTCTGTAGATGGAGTATTAACCATTGCTACCAGTGCCCCCGGTAGCCTAATGGCACAGTTAATTAATTTTTTTGCGAGTGTACCATGGAATTGAATAGCCGCAACAAATTTTCCCTCTTCTTTTCCAATCTTGAGTCATGTAGAGTACTTATTTGATCCATGTATCCAAAATGCTTGAAAAAGGACAAGTTTCTGCATCGTAGTAGTCCTACTCGTGATTATTTTATGGCAGAAATAGAATGCGATTTGAACTTTTGTTGTAGTTTAACTTTTAAGGTATATGGTGGGTAGACTACTATGTGTCGGTTTCCATTTAAGTTGCCACCTACAATTTACAACCCACTTTCATTTGAGGAGCTGAAATTTGAGTTGGCATGTGTACCCGAATTCCCTGCTGATGATGGATGGGGTAGGAAAGTGGGAATATAGTCAACAATACAGTTGGCCTGGTGCTCCAGTGCCCTAACTTCTGGCTGTGAGGTGCTAACTACAAACGTACATTAAACCTCTGATTATCTCTAATTGGAGGCTTGAAGAGAGGTCTAGAGACATGCTATTCTTTCTGGAAAAAAACCTTGCCTTGAGCTGGATATTAGCCATAAAAGGTTGTTGATATGGAATGTATGGGTTGAAATGATGAAACATTTAAGTATGCTAAAACCATTGCATTGCTTGGGCTAAGGCTAATAGTGAAACCTTGGTTAATCTAACCCCAACCCTCAACCTCCTATGCGAAATCGTGGATTGCAGCAGATTCCCATTGAAGAAACCTGAATAGAATAGGGAATCATTCTGTTTCCTTTTCTGTGGCCAGGAATGGATTTGTCAAGACCTCTTGAGCACTTGATGTCCGCAGTGAGGTTTCTACTGTAGTGTATTTCAAATCTGTGGCTGTACCCCAATTTGGCTCCTCTTGTGGTCAAGTCACTGAAATTTAGAGACACCTTTACTTAAATCGCTCCCAGGAGGTTTTGTTCATCTTCGATTAATGATCCCTTTAGACTTCCGCCATGCTAATTTGTCTCAGTTGTTTTGACAGTTTATTACTGTTGGTGTTGACTAAATGTTTCTCTGCACTTCCCTTTTTCCCCACAAGACCGCAACATTTCAGAACAAGATACTTGAGCTTTTGTCATCCTTTCCAAAAAAAGGGAAGTTGTATTTGCAATCGTGTGATTCTATGGGTCACTGTGGGGTGGTGGTTTTGAGTAGCTTGTTCTATTCGACCCGCCTTCCCTCGAACTCCTCGTACGTACAAAACATAGCACTGCTAGTGCTACTCCAGCTCTGTGTTTTAAATGGCTCACGGCAAACCGAGGCGCAATTGTCCCCTGGAGCCTTAGCGCGTGGCGAGGTGCGCGCCACATGAAAGCAAGGCGCAATTTGTATAACAAGTAGAATTCTAATATCGGCAAAACTTTCAACACAAGCAAACACTTTTAAAAACTTCAAATGTCATAAAACATGACCATTTCAATTTTAAGCCACAAAATACTAAGCAAAACATATCATCCATAAAAAGCTAACATATAGATGTTTAGCTTTGGTGACAAAAAAATGAATAACGGTAATCAAATATTGAGTCATGCATGCCCATTAATCATCCCCAACACCAATAACTTCAGATCTATCTTCTTCATCATCATTTGGTTTATATCAAGTCATGCATTCCCATTTGGCTGCTGTTATGACGATCGAATCTAATTTCTAGGGCTAATGTTTACTTCCTCTTTACATTCAAGGAAAGTATCCAGTGCATTTAGCCCACCTTAATGCATTATAGATCAATGGTTGAGATTGAATTTGGCTAAAAAATATTGAGGTGCATGCCACAGCGCCTCGCCTTGTGGCACGCGCAACAAGCGCCACAGCTGCACCACGCCACGACTCCCCGTGGCTCTAAAGGTGCGCCTCGCAACGCCACGTTGCCGTAGCGCTTGTGGCTTGCGCCATGTAAAACACTGCTCCGGCTGGAGGACGGCACTCCGATGCTGAATGTTAGCACTTGAATGAGAGAATAGTGCACACTGCATGGACCAGATTCAGAAAAGAGAAGGCGTACCTCCCTTAGGATTTATCCCAGGTATAAATAGGAGGTTAGTGTTTGCTCTCCAAGTCTCATGTGTCCGGGTACTTGACCTACACGTTGGGCTATGCCGGATGGGTGGGCCTTCAGCTCAGTCCATACAAGTTTGGTCCAATGTGCTAATTGTGTACTCTCTGCTGCCCATATTGACAAGCCCAAATAGAGTCGGGTTCCGCGCACTACAATCACCAAAGTGGAGCAAATAGAGAATGCTTTATAGTAGAAAGGTCGCTAGTGAAAACACTCTCAAGTATTGCGACCATTTGGTATCATAAGTGTGTAACTTTGCGTATACTATGTTATAAGCTGAGCTTTTGTGAATCCCATCTGCCAAGCACCTTCCTTGTCTACTTTCCTTATTAGCATATTGGATAACAACTTGAACAAAAGAAGATGAAATTCCACGGAGACCACCTCATCTATGCCTGTTTCTGACGGAGACAATCTAACATTTAAAATTGCCCAAACAGACCTTCCCATCTGTATGAAATGAAAAAATGGCTTTGTTAACGGAATGTGGGCGATTTTTGTAGATTAGGGGGTCAGTGTGGGCAATTTTTATAGATGAGGGGGTCAGTGTGGGCAATTTTAAGGGGTACAATCGTCATTTCCTTCATTTTGTTAACAAAGTTAGCCATTTTCTTCATTCCATATTGATGGGGGGTCTGTTTGGACAGTTTTAAACGTTAGTGGGACTCCATGGGAAACAGGCATAGATGAGGGGGTCTCATCTACTTCGTCTAAAACTCTGCTACTCTTGCAGTTCAAAAAAAAAAAGGAAAAGAACTCCATTACTGTTAGCTGTATCACAGCAATCCATAATCTTTATCAGGATTTACCATAGAACTAGGCTATCTTCTCCCAGGAGGGTTGTTTTACAGTATCAATGCAGGTGGTGGTGCAGAGACGGGCAAGGAGTTGGTGATGGTGTTGGCATGTTAATGTTTAAAATACAGTGGGGGTTCTTGATTTGAATTATTTCACTACTTCTGACAACTAAGAACACCCTCCGCCCATGGTTATTACTCCATTCTAATATTAGATTTCTTTGAATAGTCAGATTATTGAACCTTTTAACATTCCAAAACACTCACTACTAAATGTTTGTGTACATTAGTTGACACTGAAAAGTGGGAATAAAAGAGTCGTGGAGAATCAATGCTTTTGAATTTGATGTGAGTACATTAATTGCATGGCCCGTTAAAAGTTGGAACCTCCAGATAATGCATAACATTGGGGGAATATAGATTCAGGCAGGGATAAATGAAGAAATGAATTTTTCTGGTCCATTTGTTTTCTCGTCTCTAATTGGTGGTATTTGTAGTCTCTCCTAGGTTTGTATGTTAAGCATATCTTTCATGAAAAGGCTGTTGATAATTGTGCTTTTTTCTTAATTGTCTTCTGTTGGTAGGTGTAGCACCTATAGAGGAGAAGTTAAGGGAAAATAGGCTAAGGTGGTTTGGGCATGTCTATCGTAGGCTAGCGGATGCAGTAGTTAAGAGAGTGGATGTGATAGTTTTGGGTAGAAACGCACAAGGGAGGGGAAGACCCAAATTGACATTAGATGCGGTAGTGCGCAAAGATCTAAGTATACTAGGTTTACGCGATGAAACAACACTTGACAGAGCTCAATGGAGAAAAAGGATTTATGTAGCCGACCCCAATTGATTGGGACATAAGGCTTGGTTTGTTTGGTCTTCTGTTGTAAAATATGTTGAAACACTTCTGGCTAGCGGCTGCTCCTCTAGCTTATTATTAATTTCCTTCCGTCCTTTCATGTGAATTTGATGTTGTTTGTGTGTTTTTTCTATCTTGTAGGTTGAGCAGTTGCATAAAATTTTCAAGCTTTGTGGTTCACCCTCTGAGGAATATTGGAGAAAGTCAAAGTTGCCTCATGCTACCATTTTCAAGCCTCAACAGCCTTATAGACGTTGTGTTGCAGAAACATTCAAAGACTTCCCCGCCCCAGCATTGGGGCTTATGGAGACCCTACTTTCCATAGATCCGGCTGATCGTGGATCTGCTGCTTCTGCTTTAAGAAGTGAGGTATGAATGATGATGCTTCTTACAGTGTATCTTGGCTTGTCTTGAATATTACCTTCCTTTTTTCTTGCTGATCTATCTTCCTTTTCCCTAGCTTTGATCTAGCATCTCCTCTCTTTCTCTAATTGCAATCAGTAGGGATTCAGGCATGTAGAGAACTGATCTTAATGTGGCAGCGGCGAATCATTCATAACTCTTTTTTGACGTTATATTCTTCGAGGATAATTGGTGATCTAACATGTTAGTAGAGTTAAGTAGACCGAAGAATAGATGCCAAAGTTGTGCCTACTTGCTGATTGTATAATCCTTGCACTTGTTTGCACGCTCATGGAGGGGAGCTCATAGGACCACAAGTGAAGGGGCCTGTGAAGTATAAATTTGTGAACGACTTCTGCTTTTGAAATAATTGGTGATCTACCTGAACTGATCACTATTGTTGTCTTTATGCTTGCTGTAGCAAATTGCTTCTCTATAGTTCCTTGCTTATATTTTTCCCTCTTAGGAATTTTTTGTTTCTTTTTGTGTAGTCTATGACAACTCATTCTATTCTCTACAGTTCTTTACAACAAAGCCACTTCCTTGTGATCCTTCAAGCTTGCCAAAGTATCCTCCCAGCAAAGAATTTGACGCAAAAGTACGCGATGAAGAAGCTAGAAGGTGCATCCTGACATTTAATTTAGTATTCTTTTAAGTCATCCCTGCATTCCAAATCATTTGCACCCATATTTCGGCATAATGCTTGCTTATTTTTGGATATGGGGATTGTATTCATTGAATGAGGCTGTGCTACTGTTTTATTAGCCATTATTTCTGTGGTTCGGGTTGGTGTAGATGATCAACAACACAGCCAAACAAAATCATGCGTTTGTATCTGACATGGGTATTTGAAGCAAGAATCACTTTAAAAATGAGCATTATGTTGAAATTAATCATGACCTCTAGAATGCTTGCTACCTGCTGGTTTTGCGTCTTTGAAAATTGGCATCTAAAGAAAGTAGCCAATAACATTGACAAAGCAGAGTCAGCTGCTTGTTGGTCTTATTGTTGGTTTCTGGTGATTTTCTTGGTTGCTTCTGTGAATCAGATCTTTGGATTTGAAATTAGTTTCTTGGGTTCATGCTAATATGTATTGGTTTCTTTATACACTGATAACATTATTTTTATTTTTGGAAAATGTAGACAAGCGGCAGCAGGTGACAAGGGTCGCAGATATGACCCAGAAAGGAAAGGAGCTCGAGAGTCTCGAGCTTTTCCTGCTCCTGATGCCAATGCTGAATTGGCCTCGTCAATGCAGGTAAGCCTTCAATCCCTGAGCATGCTGGCTTTCAGATTATTTTGGTGTGTGTGTGTGTCTTTTTTTTCGAACTGGATTTTGGTGTGTGACTTGACATCATCGTCTTCTATTTCACATTGAGATTTCATACGATGTGCTTTTCAATTACAGAAACGACAAGGTCATTCAAATTCCAAGAGCCGGAGTGAGAAGTTTAACCCCAATTCGGAAGAAGTTGCTTCTGGCTTTCCCATTGACCCGCCTAGGCCATCTCAAGTTGCTGAAGAACCAAGCATTGATCCCCTTGAACAACTTCACAAGAGAGCCTCCTCCCATTCTGGGCCATTGGTCCACCGGGCCGCATGGGCAAAGGCTGGGAAAAACTTAGACGAGGCTCCTAAGATGTCAAATGGGGCAAACTTATCCTCAATGTCTGGCTTAGTAGCAGGAAGGAGGAGTTTATTGTCCGAAGACCGCAGAGAGATATCTGGTCCTTCTCAATACGAAGTTCCAAGATTGATAAGCAGATTTCCAGGGTCATTCAAAGAGCCTTCTGAATCCATGATAAGGCAGGATCAAAAGATCCACACTCAGGCCATTCCTTGTCAGAATGAAGATGGAAGGGCTAGCAGTAAAGATCCAGTCCTTGTAAGTAGTTATTCAGATTGTGACTACACACAACACATACCCCGTTTGCAGAAGTATTTTTCACCCACCTAACAAAGGTGGGCGAACAAAACCCTCTTCTTTCTGATTGTCTAAACTCTAAAGCAGTAAAATGGGCAAGGAATGAAATTTCGCTTCAGTTCCATCAACACGGCCAGAATGTTTCTGGTCTCTGGGAGACCGAAATGGGACTTCAGTGGAATCCCAGATTCCAAGGTCTCAACCTGAATACTCTGAAACACATTGAGATGGTACAAGACATAACAAAACATTGAACTGCTTCGACACGTGTCAGGCAAACTGACAATGAGTTTGACAGATCTATTGTATTTCTGCTTCCTAGCTGACAGGAAGTCCAAAATGAATACTAGAAAAAAAATTTGATCCTTGGGAGTGGGTGAAGTGGACCCTACACTTTTCACACACTTGTGAATGGGTTGTGAAACCAATCCTGAATTATAAGCTGTCCTCCTATTTTTTTTGGTTAGTAATTCTCTTCTCCTGAGGGTATTGTGTTTGTGTTTTATTTTTCTCCAGCTTGGTTATGGAGCAAAGGGCAACAAAATCCACTACTCAGGGCCACTGATTGTGCCGTCAGGAAAGATGGATCAGATGCTGAAGGACCACGATCGCCATGTCCAAGAGGCAGTACGACGAGCACGCCTCGACAAGGCTAAATTGAGGAAAGTTCAGGTTGAAGAGAACCAATTACCAACCAATTCGGTATTTGTTTCCGGTCGGTGATCCGGGATTTAAGTAGTCCATTTAAGATAAAGCGAGGGAGAATCACTAGGAAAATTGCAAAGGTGATCATCTTGTGGAACGAGTATGTTTTTTCTTTTTTGTATAGATGGTGTTCCACGAATGATAGTAGCAGGTGGGCAAGCTTATGCTAATCTTATTTGTGTTTTCTTTTAAAGCTCTGTATGAAGAAGTATGGCTTCCATTGTCTGCAATTTCTGTATGAATATGGTTCATTCATGTAGAGCTTATTAGTTAGCCATAAGCTGTAGTTTTATGTTAGGTGTGAACAATCAACATTTGATGTCAAATTGTCAACCAATTGAGATTTAACAGGTATGTTGTATTTGACTCTCTCTTTCTCTCTCTCTCTCTCTCTCTCTCTCAGCTATTGGGAATTTGGGGGATTGAAAAGTGAACAGTAAACCCGAAAAATGAAATGGATCCTCACCAGGCTTCATTTTGAACTAGACCGGACAGTTCAAATCTCGGCAGCTAGTAGTTTGGATTTGTCGATAGTATTTTTAGTGATAAGACTCTCACCAGCAATAGACTTTCAAAAATATTTAATCATTGATTGACGAGATAAGGAGCAAAAATTTGGACTGCAAGGTCCAGTCCTAAATGAGCGCAAGAGACCAACTATAGTTCTGATCATCATTGACTGGCGACATGGGCATTAGAGATTTGGATTGTTTAGTCCACTTCAAAATGAGAACCAGAGAGTATCCGATTCCCTAGTAACTAAAGGTCAGCCCTTTCTCTCGTTCCAGGGTTCTTGCGAGTTGCACAGCCAACGATCTGTAGCTTCTGCTAGTGAAGACGAGCATATCTTACGAATTAAGGCTCGTTTGGTTATTCGTATTTGTTAGCATATTTGTTTATTTTAGGTCTGAATCTCAACAAAAAATATGTCTTGATTGAGGAGCAAAAGAAACAAAGACTAGCCAACTTTCGAGGATTGTTACTTGTTAGTTGAAATGCCCGTAAGTTATAAGACTAGCCAACTTTAGATCTTCTATTCAAACTGCACATGTTGTCAATGAGTTAAAATGGTGTGAACTGTGAAAGTATGAAACAACGAGGAGACTCGCAGGGAATAACTGGACCATATCCCCCTTTCTTCAACAAATTCTGATTGGCCTCAGACAAATTTTGGCACCTCCAAATCTATAATGCACTTCTGAACTCCTCTTGTATAATTTACGTTATCCTTCCAAAATCTTATCAATAGTTCACCTTGGCCCCCCTTCCAAAATTGCAAGGACAGAAACCCCAACCCAGTCAAACTCTCAGCTCTCCGAATGGATCAAGAAAGTTTACAGAGAGTAATGCCACTTCCACTCCAATCACTCCTGACCTTCTCCCTCATCTTTCTGCAAATCAAATCCACCTTTGCAAGCTTGCAGCCTCAAGGGTCAGTCCAGTTGGTTGGTGGGTCTGCTTCCCACACATTTGACCAAGGTTCGGTTGTTGGGGTCAGGTCGCAAGAAAGCAATTTCTTGTGAATTTCTTAGTCTCGGTGTGGATAGTCTGTCTCTAATTGGGCCGGGAGGGATTAGTCAAGGTGCTTGGAGACCCGTTTGTGGAAAACTGCAAAAGTAAACCCAAAAAATGACTCAGATTTTAGCCCTTCGTTATTTCCAACCATTGAAACACGTACGCTATGTGGTCCACCTGGTCAAATCCTGATAATTAATGACAAGGATATTACTGAATACTGAACCAATTGAGAATTTTAGATGCTCTTAAGTTGTAGTATATCATTGTATGCAGTTTTCATGTTTGACTGCATGTTACAAGTTACAACTTTCACAAGTGAGAAATAATTTTATAAAAAACAGAAAGTAGTGTTTGAATGGATATAAGTAGATATTACGATAGATTTTCGTTTTTTCACGTGTTCGCGAAACACTATGGGTTGTAAGTATTTTCACAGAGGATGTGAGCTACGGAGCTTGCGAATGCTTGAGTTGAAGGAAAAAGCTGGGTACTGGTCTGGCTATTCAAAGAAGTGAAGCTCAGCAATGGGGATAAATTATGAAGTGTGGATTTAGTATGAAAATTCTCGGCTTATTGTAACAATGGCCCCAGAAAACATGCAGAAGCCTACTTGGGCATTGTTAGCTACAGACCATTTTGGTGGGAATGAATTACAAACCATTAACGTGTGATCTAGGTCAAGTGATCCTTCAATAGGATTTTCAATTTTCATTTTAGACTCCAGTTCTCGTGAACTTTCCTAGTTTAATTTGGTTGTTTTCGAAAGACACTTTGATGCTCTCGGGCATTACTTGTGCTAGCGCTCGTTAGTCTCTCCTAATCGAATATTGTAAAATGTCACAAGAGTACCTAGAGCACATAATTGGAGCCTATTATTTTTTTTTAATGGACAAAAAAAATTTCATTATTGTAAGGAAAAAGGAGAGTGAGTGAGGTGTTGGGGTGGCAAAAAACAAATTTATGAAGTTTCAGCACTTTTGGTCAGGACTGTCAGCAGTTTTTGAGGTTTCTATGAAAACCATCAAGACTGTGTCGAGTTGGTCAGGACCGTCAGACACGAACTGAACACGTATTTAAGGTCCTTGATTAGTTTTTTAGGATTAAGAACATCATTTTCTTTTGAAAGAAAGCTGTTGTACTTGTAGAGAGAGACTCTGCGAATTTCTTCCATTGATTCTTAATTTCATAGTGAACTGATGTAAATCCCATGGTTTTTGTTTGGGTTAAGGTTTTTTACGTATATCTTTGTGTTCAATCTTTTCTCTGTTCTCTCTCTTTCTCTGGTTTGATTTTGTAGTTTATAGTATCCAAAATCCTAAGTGTGTGTGTTGGTGAGTTGGGTGCGTAATTTATCGTTATTAATTTCCCAACATGAGGGCCTTAGTTCAACATTTGAAAAGTTATCTACTATGCATGAGATCATTGTGCATGAAATCATGACGAGGGACAATAATTCTCCCCTGAGCTGAGCCATGATTTATGACAGTGGGGGATCAATTACTTTCCATATATAAATATAAATAGTTTTCTATGTTCCATTACTGAAATTAAGCCTAAAAGTTCTTTGAAATTTGGACTTATTTTTATAGCTACTTCAGGAATTCTTTTAACTTAAGTGGCTCAAGTGACCCATCCTATCTTGCCAATGCATAGCTCAAACCATGGCCCCACCTCATCAATTATTTGTGCATGACAGTTTACTATAATTCTGTACAGAAAAATATATTATCAGCAAAAAGGATAAACCAATATTATGAATCAAGCAGTTTACAATAATTCTGTACCGAAAATTATATTATCAGCAGAAAGGATAAACTAGTATTATGAATCAAGCCAAATTTGATTGTTTGAAAGTCCTTGAGGCACGTATTTCAGCCCCAATTTTCATGTAATGAAGGTCAGTTAATTTACTCAAGCTGAGTTTTCGTGATTGACTAAACGATATTTTCGATATTTTGCACTTATTTTTCCACTAATGATGATATGTCCTTACTTTTAATTAAATGTACTAAATAATAGTACTCCCTTCGTCCCAAACAAGATGTCTAAAAATACTACTCACCCCTCTCATACAATTATTGATATAGATATTTTTAATTTATAATGATTTGTATATACAATATGGATCTTGTTTGATAAATCTCACTTAGTTTTATTAAACAAAAGTTTAAAAATCATAAAAAGTATTATAAATTACCAAACATAGATATTTTTTTGAGAGGTGTGAATAGTATTTTTGGACATCCTTTTTGGGACGGAGAGAGTAGTATTTTTACTGTAAATGGGTTGTCTTTTGGCACTAAGCTAAAAATAAAAAATATAGCGTGAATTCACCCTCAGTCTACAAGGCCCAGACAGCGTGAAGACTAGATACAATTAGATTAGTTCTATTACATTAACTTGTTTTTAATGGGAACAAAAAAAACTTGGAGACAATGGTTATTTGTATTGTAGCATCCTCTCAGAGCATCCCCAATAAGATAATTAAAACATCATCTAAATAATCAAAGTTAGCAATGTTTGTCCAAAAATTGACTTACATTGGCATAATCAAAATTAACAACTTTTTAGCCAATAACCAAATTTTGGCATTAGGATAATCAAAAGTAACAGAATTTTCTCAATAACCAAATTTTGGGGACCGCATCTTATTTGTAAGTCTTTTTTGGTAAAATGAATTCAAGAGTAACAACATTCTCTCTCTATTTTTCAAATACTTACTTCAAAACTCAATTTTTTTAATGGTATTGTGAATATCTTTTAAATGATACTAATATTATAAAAAGTATATAGACAAATTTAAAGTTGTGCCCATTTTATCGACAAAAATAGAGTGAGTAGTACTTTTTTTTTATTATGGACACAAAATACCATCGTAACACTCTACATTGTTAACTTTATAAATGTCTTGTATGGATAATCAAAGTTTAATGTGACAATTTTTGATTATCCAGTTTTAATTATACCATTGTTGATGCTCTGATAAGTGAGATTTTGTTCGCTCTCATATAGTGTGGGTCTTATATATGTGTACGGTCTCATTCTATGTAAGAGAAGTGTTACAAATAATCATCGCAATGATAGTTTCTTGTTTTGATGAGGAGTCAGATTGTTAAACCACCTGTTGGAATTGAGAGGGTTATAGAAATTGAAGAACGCACATGCCTGATTTGTTTTCGGGTCTCTTTGTAAATTTTATAACCACAGCCACAGGGAAATTTTATTCATATGGCTTGGTTTTTCAAAAGATAAAATGGACATTTGCTAAAATTAAGGGAGTGATTTTAAAGAATGTCTATTTAAAATGATAAAATCTTCCATCTAATCCGGGCATACATATGTCCGCATTCATCGGAGATTTTATCACCTTTCCTTCATTCATTCTCAAAAATCAGGGTGTGATTTTTAAGAATGTCCCATTTTATCTTTTGGAAAACCAAGCCTCAATTTACTTCTTAATTTCCTATGTAATGACCCAAATTTTCTCACTATTTTATTTTATTTTAAAGTAATTTTCCTAATAAACCTCTAGTAATAGTTAATTTAATTGTGTGATTAACTAGTTGTAATCTAGACTAGATGATATACATGCATGTATTATGTTCATATATACAAATATCTACAAATTTTCTTCCTGACTGAATACTAATTCCATTACCATACTAGCTACTTCCTAACTAAACCCACTTTCCATTACCATCAGTATTCCATCACCTCCATGTTTAACCAATTTTATCTTCTCTTTTTCAGAACTAAATTAATACTAGTATAAATAATCCAGAATTATCAATTCCGCCTTTTTTAGTCCGTGAATCAAACAAAGCCATAATCTCCATACCATAACCTTCCTCATGCACACTATTATCCATGGGATTTTGATTAAACTAATGAGCCTCTATCGTCACCCTTTCATTTGTGTTCTACGTGGATGCTCCCAAGGCCAACCAATCCCACCAACCCCTTTCTCATTCAAGGCAAGGGAAGGTAATTCAATCCCTGCTTCTCCTTGTAATGTCGGCACACAGAGAGACAGGGTGAGAAGAGATAGATGGCATGGCGGGAGAGAGAGAAATGTGCTGAGAATCAAACACCCATTTTCTTTTTCTTCTTCAACCTTTTATTCCAATGCCAATCACCATCTTTCTCCCTTTTCCTTCCCTTTTCAGCATCTCAACACACCACCATTTCCAACTCTCAAAACAGCCCCAAAATCAACTCCATTCGAATCCCAGAAGCTGCTGCATTTCAGCTCCTTTAGAACACCCAAATCAGCTGCAACTCGACCTTGTTTCTGTCCCCGAAGCAGTTCCGAAAGTTGCTGTACTTCATCTCCATTGCAGCCCAAAAACCAGCCCCCGAAACAGCTCCGTTTCAATCCAAAAACATCCCCGAACGTGTCTCTGGCGGAGCTCCATTGCCGTATGATTGATCCGACGACCCAACTCCATTCTTACTTCGTTACGTGCTAGAACTATGGATCGAGGTAGTTAAATCTTATCTCCCTAAGTACATAAATGTGAATATAGTTGGTTAATGTATAGTTTGAACAATGTGTGAAGGTGTTATATCGGAATAAATATTGGCGTGAAACAGAATACAAATGATTAAAGGGTGAGCTTGAGAAAAATAAAACGAAAAAGAAGGAAAGGAAGCAGCTCACTGTTGTGATATGTCCGATCTTTATATTTATGTTCAGGAAATTTGAATAAAGATCACACCATTCATTAACCAAGGAGTGAATCTTTGTACTTAAACCAATAGTTTAGTTGTGTAATATGTATTGTACCGTGGATTGAATGGCTGGAATAAAAAGGATTAGGTGTTTGAAAATAATAAAAAAATTGGTGTACTACTGAAGGTGTACTAATTGGTATTTGGGCTTGAGAACTTCCATGTGGAGTAATTTATGAAATGGTAGTTTCAATGAATGCTTCGATAATTCTCATGCTGGTATATATTGTTCGTTGGAGTTCTCTATGCATGTTATAGACCGATAACAATAATGTTTGTCATGTAAATTTGTCATTTTGCAAATCTAGATGGACCTTGATTGGTTAAGTTTAAAGAGAGTAATGAAATGGGTGATTGGTTGGGGTAGCCTAGCAGGACCTTGAGGGTAGCCTAGTAGGACCTCATGTTGTTGAGGACCCTGAGGGTAGCCTGAATGACCCAATATTGTTTAGGGACAACCTAGCAGGAGCTCGTATTGTTGAGGGTAGCCTGACAGGACCTCGAGGGCAGCCTGAAGGACCCGATGATTATGTTGCAGTTATGGTTGGCGGATAAGAATAGGAAATGATCTCAATGTTGAAATCTTTGAATGTCACAGAGAACAAAGGCTAGTAGTTTTTAATGTGATAAATATTTTCTTTTTAGTCATTCCTTGATCAAATTGAAATGTATATTTGCTATCTATATTTTGGGTTTCGGGTAAGATTTTTCTATTGAGCGTTTTATGCTCACGGTACTATGTGCCCTGATATTCACATGCCAGGATTAGAAGACGGAGCTAAAGACTTGTATTAAACTGAAGGTGAACGTTATTCTGCAGGAAGGATTCCTCGAGTTCTTATCCATAGTTGTTCTGTATCTTTTTGAAAATGTTAAATATGAGATTGTAATCTTATTTCTGAACTTAATCTGTTTTAGCCGAACTAAGCTTCTGCTGTTATTGTCTTTTATTCATGGAAATTATTTTGAAAAATATTTTCATAACGTGTCCGAAAATCGGGGCGTTACATCCTAGCTCAACCAAAAAACATATATTAAATGTCTCGTTTAATTGTTTCCTAGCTCAACTTATGTTAAATGTCTCTTTTAATTGAGTTTTTATTTAATTTATTTTTTATTCTTTTTACCCACTAAACTATGCACAATTTTTTTGTCTAAATGTTGAGTTCTTTTATCGATTGGACAAAGTAGGTAACAGACTAGTAGTTAAAGGGATGAAATCCTCAAATTGGTAGTTTAAGGATGTAGCAGAAAAAAATGTACATAGTTTAAGGAACAAAGAAAAAAAAAAGTCCTTTTAATTTCCTTTTTTTCATGAGCACAGCTCTTAGATCACTTTCTCTGTCATTTTCTCCTAATCTAATTAGGAAGGGTAGGGCTATATAAATGAGAAATGAAAAACTTGTAAGTTGTAACGGTCCGAATTTTCTCCCTATTTTATTATTATTTTTATTTTGCAATTATTATTTCCCTAATCACACTTAGGACCCTATAATTAACCTAAACCTACACTTTAGTCCCAAATCACTTAAAACCCTACCATTTACACCCTTTCCCTCCTTCCATTCCATCACCACTCATCAACCCCCCCACCACCACCACCAATTGTCTCTCTTTCTCCTCCACAAACACTATCCTCTTCCACCCCTTTCCCATCAATCCATCAAAAACACCTTATCCTCTAACACCATCATCATCCTACCACCCCTTTACCCAACAACAATCACCTCAACCCTCATCCTCTACATTATTCACTCTATCTCTCCTCCATCACACCACCCCTCAATCAATCCATCACACCACCTCATCCACACCATCATCACCTTCATACAACTAGCCATTTTACACCCTCCTATCATAATCCTATTCTACCCTATCAACACATACACCCCCCAACATACACACACAAAATAACCTTTCCATTCAACTTCACACATCCATATCCTTTAAAATTTGGCAATCACGCCTTATCTCTGCAAATCTATAACTTACTCTACCCCTTACCTCATCCTTTCCACCCTTCATCATCCCATCAACTCACCATCCCATCACATTATCCTCTCTTCACCCTCCACCCATCCTCCACCCTATAAACAAATCCAATCTATCCTCCCCTCTTCACACATCTTCAAACACTCGCACACACACCACAATCACATAAAAAGCAAGGAAGAAAAGAGATAAAGATTAGAAAAATTCTAGAGAGAGAGTAAAGGAAAGAAAAGTGAATATTTTGCATTAAACACCACACCGCCCTCAAATTAACTTGACCTATACTACTCATCAATCACACCCTAGACACCCAAGGATACATGCAAGGTGGGCCAAATCCAACCGAGGAGCCTCAACCACCGCAGTTCTCGTCGATGTTTGTTTTCTGTCAAATTTTGTGTTCGAGCTTGTTCTTCGGAGGAGAGGTAGTGTAAACTCTTTCACTCTCTCCCTAAAACTATTAGAACCCTTAAACAATGTTTTTAAGCATTTAGAAATGAATGAAATGGAACCATGCATGTAGCAAAATGAGCTTGAATCGAGCTATACTATGTTTTGCGCTTTCTCTCATCTTGACCACCCCATCCCTTGTCCGGACCAATGTGGCTGCAAGCTCTCTCGCCATTTTTCAAATCCTGAAGTTACAGTCTACCCCTTGACTTGCTATTTTCTACAATTTTGACCATAAATCTTGTTTTTCTTGCATAGTTGACCGTAGACTTAAATGTTTAGCCTTATTAATCGTTAAATGTGTTATTAGGAATTTAAAACTCATTTATATTTATTTATAGTGTTGAAAAATGTGTTTGAATAATAATAAATACTCTTAAGAAAAGAAAATAGGTTTTAATGAGAATAATCATTTAAATGATATAAACACTAGAATATGTATATAACATCGAGTTATTATGTAAGTATTACAAGTATAAATATGTTGTTTTGTACCAAAATACCCTTCACTATAGCACATTTACCATTTTACCCCTAATGTTGTAAAATGTGTAAAAATACAACTATACATGCATGTCAAAAATTACCAAATTAGCCATGTGTTAGTAAAATTTTAAAATTACCCAACCCTTAAAACATGATGTTTTACAAACTGGTTGGAAAACATAGTGGACGGGAGCACCAGACCTTTTAACTAGAGATTACTGGACTTCAAAATAATGTTAAGGTTACGATAAAAACTCATGTGTTCACTGTTGTACTTGTGCAATCATTAAAGACAAAGTTAGCTATTGAGCGTCATTCACTCATGGTATTCTTATACCTTGGCTTTCATGCCATGTATTGAAGACGGAGCTGAAGATCAAGATTAAGCCGACGGTGAAGCTTTTTGGATGATAACATTGTCAAACTCTAAACCCTATTAGATGTCGCTTTGTTTCTTTTTAGAAAATTAAAATTTTAAGTTGTAATCTTACTTAGAAACTTAATCTATGTTATCGAGTTAATTTGATCAGACTATGCTCCCGCTATTTTGGAACTTTTATTAGTAAATGAAATCAATTTGAAAAATGTATTATTAACGCGTCAGGGTGAACAAAACCAATGTATAGTTCGTATGGTACTTGTGTACCAATTAATTTGGCTTAATTGAAGCCTTTTTAGAATAAAATACCACTAAAAAGAATGTCATTTTATTATATTAGCAGTAAAAAATAGTGCAAAACCAAGCACAGGGACTGGCAGCTTCAGGACAAAATCTGTTGGTGGGAGTATAAACATAAGGTCCCCAATTTCCCAATTAATTTCCAAATGCTTACTCAAAGCTTTGGTTCGGTCTACCAGATTCGTCTGTGTAGTCTCCGAGCCTGCCTCCACTTTGGCCTCATTGCCCCGTGTTAATCTACCTGTCTTTCTTTTTTCAACGGTCTAGGTTAAGTGTCGGCCCGGTTTATTCGCACACTAACTAATATCCTCTTTGATATGATCAAAGACAGACCATCTAAGCCAAGACTAAAGTATTTATAAGAAATTACTTTTTTGCAGACTCATTCCAAAAATCGAATCTTGATTAATTGTGGAGAAAAAAACACGAACAAACCGGATTAACCCTTGTAGCTACCTATCTATAGGTGAGTATTCACATAAATTATTCGACAATCTTGGAAGACTTTTAGTGTGTATCTTCCACCACCAGCATTGGTGTACAATTCACGAACCTTTTTTTTTTTTTTGTGTGGTGGAAGTTATTATTATTAGTTATTGATAATGAGATTTGAATTACAGTGAAATGAATGAGGGTATGTGGCGCTTAATGCCGGGCTACCACTCTGCTTGCCATAAAATGCTTGATTGTAGAGGGATTAGCACTCTTCTCAGCCATTTGACTAAGATGCATGTGGAGAGAGTTGGGGCATCCCGTAACGATACTAAAAAAACACACCAACAACATCAAAGGCTGAAAATGAACCAAGTTGCTCGGCTCGGCTCGACTCGTGGACTAATAGAGCTGAGCTCGAGTTTAGGCTAGTTTATATAGGCTTGCATAGGCGGTTACACCCTTGGCAGAGAGAGATTACCTGAACACCCTAAAAAAAATGTTTTGAAAAACATGTAATTTTTTTAGTTTTAGACAAGTATAGCCATGTTTTAAAACCCAACACACAAGTATTTGAACACCCTACTAAAAAATATTTGAACACCCAAGCTCAACAAATCAATCCACAAATCTATTATATGTAAACAATCTAACTAAAATCTGAACTCTTCCCGTAAATAGTCTATTGAACACTGTAAAGCCTTTTTATATTTTATATTACATGTAAATTATATTAGGTTTTGTTTGAACATTTAATCTTAGATTACGAATATTAATCAATCCTAGTAATTCACAATGGAACTATTAATGTGTCAATTCAAAACAAAGTACACACTCTCAATGACAAAAATTAGAAAATTTGAGATAAAAAGTATCTATTATTGTATCGATATCGTCCTGTGACTTATCTCTGAGCGACAAACAACTCTCTATACAAAAAATAAAATAAAATCCGTGCGAAACTATTCGCCATACAAATTTCTATAATAAATACTACTCCCTCTGTCACTTTGTTAGTGTAAACATTTCTATTTTGGGCTGTCCCTTCACAAGTGCGTGTTTTGAATAATTAATGGGTAAAAGTTTGTTCAATTATCATTTGCGTATCTTCTGGTCGCATTATTTAGATTACAATATGAAATTTTGTGGGTATATGGAAATTAAGAGTTAAGATAAATCTTAAACACCCTATTTACAATATGTGGAGCCGCTACTATAGGCTTGACTCGTTTAAGGATACTCGTTAAGTAAATTATTTGTCTGGAGCCGAGCTCATGCACGAGTTTAAACTTGAGCTCCCAAAATGAGCCCAACTTAATCTCAAATTTTTGACTCATTTACAAAACGAGATAAACTCTAACACTACAAACCTCAGCTCCACCAGTTTGCAGACCTAACATCCAATAATTCTTCATTATTTTCATCACTCTTAAGTGCCTTTCATAACCATAACTGACGTAAACTTTAGTTATGAAGCCCACACCAAACAAACAATATCTTGTCTCCGCGCGGCCACGTGTTTTTTCACAAGTGTCTCCTCCATAACCGCATCTTATCTCCTCCATCATCAAGACTGCCATTTTTGGGTTTAAACTTCCACTGTAGTAATTCACAACAAAATCAGCTCTCCATTTCTCTCTCTAGAATTCTCTCTCGCTCTCCCAAGTGCGAATTTCTACGGCTTAAACCGAACAAAAAGGACTGTATACGGAATCGCATGCTTCAATTTTACCTCCAGCGATTTGTTTTTCAACTCTTTTTGTCAATCGAATACTCAAATTGAAAAAAAAAGAGGCCCATTTTTTAATTTTTTTCCCATTTCCCCCTTTTTCTGAAGCTACAAATGTGAACTTCTTTTCGTTTCCTCGTTGAATGAGCAACTTTAGGGTTTTATCCAATAGACGACGAAGATGTGGATCGAAATATCCAAGGTAAGAACTGCTACTAATGACTTTTATAATGCATTGCAGTAGTATTTTAATTCAGTAGGATCATTATTACTTGAGCAAATTGAATTTAATATAGGTTCCTGAGTACTGGACCAGGATTTGGTGGATTAATATATTCATCGGAACTCGAAAATATTGTTTAAAAAAAGAGGTGAATTAAAGATCCTCCATTTCACGTGTCGATAATCATTTTAAATTTGGTATGAATAAGGTAATTTACCATTTTGCCTGTGTTTTCAAGAGTAGGGTACGAGGACGTGGTTGCGCCACGTAGGTCTCCTGAATTAAAAGCGGGAACGAGTGGGTAGTAGATAAAGGGGGACCTTTTTGTATCAAAAAGAAACAATAAAGTATGCAAAGTATTTTTTCTATTAAGGTATTTTTTATTATTTTTTATGTAATGCATTGAGAAAGACCTGATTTAATTTTTTGAAAAAATAATATTTTGTTAGTACTACGGTTTTGGACGAAGAAACCTGTTGTCAGAAGAAACCTGTTGTCAGAAGAAAATTCTTGGGATTTTATGAGGCTGAGGTGCCTCCTATGTTAGCAAAACCCATCCTCCCTTTGTTTAAGTTAGGCTTTTGTGTGTGTGGCTCTGTTTGGTTGTTGGGTTTTGGCAGAATCTGGAGAAGCTCCACACATGGAAGTACCGGTATCTCTTCACCTCCCTACTCACACCCTTTTTCTCCATGTTTGTGCCCTTCTCTCTATGCATATGGGTATTTATGTATGTGGGTGTGCATGATCCGCAACAGAAGAGCCTTCCAGGAGGAATAGGAGCCTCTTAGACGGCCTAAGACCATTTTTTGTTTTTTGAACACAGGACTGTATATTTCACTACCATATTTAGTTGGGTATCTGGTCTTATAGACCCAAATTTAGACTCTTATCTGGTATTGTAGACCCGAATTCGTACTCTTTTATTGATCTTAGAGAGCGTCATCTTTGTATCTAGTGAGGGACTTCTTGTTGTAGGTCCGTCTGGTTTGTGGTTTGATTGGGTCTGTTTTGTATGTCTTTGATATTGTCCATTTACTTGAAGATATTTGATGCCCTTAGCATGAGTCCTTTTGAAAGTGGTGCTTGTTTTATTGATGCTTTAAACTATATGACTAGTACTCATCTACTTGCATTTTGTGCCCAGCTGGGATTTGTTTCTGTGATTGAGCTTCTGGACATGGTATTGGTAATGGGCTCTCATTCTGGTTGTCAATAACATGTGATTGTTCATTCATAATGGTGGTTGAGGAGCATTGTTTTAGAACTAGTCCAGGAGCTCCTCCTTTTCTACGTTGTGGATATGCTATTCCTCATGCGGCTATAGGTGGATGACAATGGAGGGTTCATCTGAATCTGGTTGGCAGAAGTCTGATAGTTCTAGGGGATTCAATGCTTCTGCTATCTTGGATAGAAACCCTAGACTGTTTCGTGGCAGCAGAATCAGGTCCTCGGGGGATGCATCTCAGGATTCTGGTTCTATACCTGTCAGAAAGGAGAGAGATAGGGTTGTGTTGGCACATAGGGATCTCCACAGAACCCCTGCTGGCCTTTCTGGAGTTTGTGAGGATGACGCAGAGAGGGGCCCAGTTGTTCGTGCCATTGAATGGAATGATGTTAGCTTGAGACAATGGTTGGACGACCCAGAACGATCAGTTGATGCCATAGAATGCTTGCACATATTTACGCAGATAGTAGATATTGTTAACCTTGCCCATTCACAAGGAGTTGTTGTTAATAATGTGCGGCCTTCTTGCTTTGTCATGTCATCTTTCCACCGTGTCTCCTTCATTGAGTCTGCATCTTGTTCATCGGAATCAGGTTCAGATTCCATGGAGGATATGTCAAATAGCCAAACAGCGGAGTTTAAAGGATCATCTTCACCTTTTCCCCATGACTCACATCAATGTAGAAGCCACTTTCACACAGAAGATACTCGACTTGAGAGAAATCAAACAAATGCTTCTCACTTGGTTTCGGAAACTAGTTGCTTGCAGTCAAGTTCTGTCTACCCAATGCCTAAATCCTTGGAAGTAGGCAGTAATGTTAAACAAGCTGAAGAAAAGAAGCATTCATTTCCCATGAAACAGATTTTGCTTATGGAAACCAATTGGTACAGTAGTCCAGAAGAGGTTGCTGGTGCTCCAAGTTCTTGTGCTTCTGATGTTTATCGATTGGGAGTCCTTCTTTTTGAGGCAAGTAATCTACCAGTTGAATATTACCAAATGTCCAGGGGTTTACCATGTTGTCATTTTTCAGTTTATGGAACCATTCGTTTGTTTACCCTTGCTCTTAGCTGGTTTACTGTTTTCATTTCGGAGCAGTTATTCTGTACATTTAGCTCAGCAGAAGAAAAGAGTTCCACTATGTCTAGTCTGAGACACCGCGTTCTTCCTCCTCAGTTACTACTGAAATGGCCAAAAGAAGCTTCATTTTGTTTATGGTTGCTGCATCCTGACGCAAGTGGTCGGCCAAAAATGAGGTACCCTGCCATATCATATATATATATATATGTATATGTATGTATGTATGTAGCTTGTGTCATGTATATGTCCCTGTGCATGTCATTTCTTGCTTTTAAGTTTCTGTTTCCATCCTAATTTGCTTGCCACTGTGTTGGGAGTTTTCGTTCTGAGGATTGGATACTGGGGCAGAATAGAATGTGTACAGTGTGTAGAGTCCCTGTGGGTTCTTTAGGTTTTGGTCAGTGAATGCCAAAACGTTTCTGCTGGCTTATACTATGTTCTTTCCTAGGTGATTCGATTGGTGTGTCAACTAAAAGTCTAAAACTATGCTTCTGCTATGGGGCCGGTAGACTAGATGAGAGTCCAAGCCAAGGTTCTGAATCTCGTACCGGTGAGGGTACCGGTTTTCTTATTGATACGGTACAGTACCGGTACCGGTCTATACCGGGTACCGTTTCGGATTTAACGGTATTATATATATATATAGATATATGTAAATTAGTTTTTTTTTCTCATACATCCAATTCTTCATAAAAATAAATTATAATTAGACAACAAAAATCATAAAATGAACTTAAGTTTTAGAGCATATATATTTACATAGGAAAGTAAAGATAAAACGACAACAACTAAAAACGAATTTTAATATAAACCAAAAGTATTAAACATACACACAGTTTTAACTAGTATTACCGAAATAAATAAAAAAAGTAAAAAAAAAAAAAACTAGGCAACTACAGTACTAAAAATTGCACTGCCCAAGATAGACTTTACCCACCCCACCGACCCTCTTCACTGTCCTCTTTCTGTCTATCTTTGAAAAGAAGGTCTCAGACTTCCATCCGAATCGGCTTGAAGTTCCAACTTCCAAAAGAGCAAAATCGAAACATCACCGGAGAAGAACATGGTTTCAAAGCAAAATTGAAACCTCGCTGGTGAAGAACTTGGCAGCAGCTTTAAGTTCTAGAGCAAAATCGGAACGTCGCCGGAGAAGAACTTGGCTCCGGTGAGTTCCAAGATTTGTGAAGGTCCGTCACTTTATGCCAAAAAGCTCCGAAAAATCATTTCTACCTCAGATATTCTTCTTTTCTATCTTTTTCTTACATTTTTTTTTCTTACGTTGACCGGTACCGTTTGCTGGTACTCGCCGGGATGGCCGGAACTTGGAGAAATCCGCCGGTACCAGCCGGAACAGCCGGAATCTGCCGGAAAGTTGAACGATACGGAATCAAACCTCCATCATACCGGTTTCTTCCTAAAACGGTATGTACCGGCCGGTACCGGCCGGTACGGAACGAGATTAACAACCTTGGTCCAAGCCCATATGAGGGGTGCTAAAGTCAATTTCTTTTTTGGTATTGCAGTTTGTGTAAGTAAGGATATGGCATATGTGGACTGGGAGAAACCATGTGTTTTTCTATTGATTGAAAGAAATAAATGTTTGTGAATTTTTTTCTTTTATCTGGCTTATAATGATGCACACTGAATTTCTAATATCACACAATGTTGATGCAGACCTAACCTTGGCATCATTATTTCCTTTGATAAGCTTAACCATCATGAGCATTTGCAGAAAGTGGCTTTTAGCTTTATTCCAACTACACTTAGATTCGTCGATCGCAGGTGATAGCAGGTCCTAAGCCCTTGCTTGCTAGACTTGAGCAAGGTAATTTACGGTCACCATTGTTGACCCTTGAGTTGCAAACCCCATGATCTTCATGCCAAAATCATAGGTTGTTGATATATCGGGACAAAACAGTATTTACTGCACGCTAAATGAGTGTTGTTCAAGCTACCAAATGTTTAGCAAGTGGTTTTCTAGATTTACACGAACTCCAGTTTCAAGAGAAATGCATGCCAAGGTGCAATCTCTAAGCCAAGAGTGTGAGCATGTACGTTGTTATGAATTAGCCCCAAGCTTTTTCATATGTATACTGTGATGACTCATCTTAGGTAATTCATTCACATATCAAGGCTATCAAGGCATTGTGTGGACCTTTAAGTATGGTTGTTCTCGAATTAATGGGAGCCGGAGGTATGCTTCACATTTGTGGACTGCGATTATTTAGTGGGGTTTGGTAATGCTTTCAGTTTTCAATTTTTTCTTTTTAAGAAACTGAAAGTGAATCATGTTTATTGTCAGTAAAAACAATAACGATAAACATGTTTGGTAACATTTTTTTTGCAAACAGTAAAATAAAAACAACATAAAAATGTGTTTGATTTTCTTGAACATTTTTTTTGAAGCTCGTTATGCTTTCGAAGTAAGCTTGAACAAACTACTACTTGGCTTGTTCAGCTTGTGATGTATAAAAAACTCAAGCTACCTAAGAACTGCTCATGTTCGGGTTGATTAAAGCTTGTTCGGATCAGATCGTCTCATTACTTAAATTCAATAATCAACTCTATTCACATAATTACACATTACATGCCCATTTATCCATGGAAAATACTCTTCTAATTCCTAGAAGTGTAATCAATTTACGTGCTCATTGCTTGAATATGCATGTAGATACATTAAACACATTCTTTCATTGCATCTAATTGTTAGTAGGTTCAATGTAAGCAGTTATGTCTAGGTTCATTAACATATCCAATAAAATGTATTCATTGATTAGGTTTATTTTATTTAGACTTCTAGGAAGTAGAAGAGTCTTTTGCATGGATTATAAATTGGGTGTATTATATCATTTTTGAATAGAGTTGGTTATTGAATTTTAATATTGAGGCTGCGGTCATCTTGCTGAAATCACCCAACCCTTGTGAAGGTGAAACATTCTCTCTCTCTCTCTCTCTCTCTCTTCTTTTTCTTTTGCTCTGCTTCTTTCTCTCTTTTGTTCTTCTTTCCTTTCTTCTTCTTCTTTGTGCACTTACCTCGAGTTCTGTCCTTATTTCCCCTCCTCAAAACCACCACGATTCCTAGTGTAGGTGGCAATAGTCTCAAGTGTCCCAAAACTGCCCTACATTAGTCTCTATACTTGAATTCAATAATCAACTCTATTCATAAAATGAAAGATTACATCTCAATTTATAATCCATGGAAAAGGCTCTTTTTCCCTGTGAGTCTAAATGAAATGAACCTAATCAATAAACACATTGAATAAGATATGTGAATGAACCTAGATATAAATGCATCCAATGAAGCTCCTAACTATTCGATGCAATGAACTAAAAATGTTTTTAATGCATTCACTGAACCAATGAACCTTCTAACACGTGTTTAATACTTTAATGTATCTAAATGTGTAATGAATCCAACTATTAGTACGTGATTGCCCTTGAATGACCAATACTTGAACAACCGATGCTGCCCCTAATTTAGATCTCTGTGATTAACAAAACCCTCATCTAGCAATTTACTATCCTTTGTTGACCTCATCATTCTCCCTTCGTTGAAAAAACTCGACCTCGAGTTTTGGAGTGTCTAAGTATGAAAATGGAGGAGCGCCAAAGTGCAACCATTCAAATAAATCTTTTTGAAGAAACATTGAGAAGACCCAAAATGCCAAAGTTTGCATCACCCATTGACTCAATCGAACTTATCCGGAATAACACACTTAATGTGAACACTTTTGGTCTCCGAAAAAAGCATAGAGTTCAGGCTTTATTTGCTTTGTTCATGCCTTCATTGACTGTGACATCATTTTTTGCTTCAATGAGGTGCAAGTTATGATTACGACGTTGCTTACTTGTTTCACTTTCTACATTACTTTCAACACTTGTCTTTTGGATGTCCCTTTCAACATCGTCAGTTTCCCGTTTGTCGATTTCTTCAACTACACCATTAGCTTTATAAGCTTGTCCTAGAAAATCAACCATCTATCTCTCTTGGATGCTTTCATCTTTTGTACACCACTTACTTCAGTAGCAACACTACTTTTGAATGTAGCGCAATCACTTTTTAACATGGCCACACTATCGTGAGTAGCATGAAGCTCTTTGGAAAGAGCGTCAAACTTGGGAATTAAGTTCGCTAGTTGTCACCATTGTAGATAGATGATAGATCAACTTTGAAGATGCCCGATTAAGCCCTAATACCAAAATGATGTAGAACGGTTTTAGGACACGTAAGACTACTTCCACCTATAATAGGAACCATGGTGGTTTTGGATGGGTGTTAGAATCAAGCGCTTACCATCTCACCAAAACCCACAGGTGTTATTGAAGGCGCAACTTTATTTCCTTGTTCCCTATCATGCCCAAGCGCCAACGGGTCAACTGAGTCTTGGCCCACCTGGTCTCCGCCCAACAAAATGCTAGACTTGGCCCACTTGACCTCTGCCCAACACTTGATAAAGATGCCGGATTAAGCCCTGATACCAAACTGATGTAGAACAGTTTTAGGACACTTAAGACTACTGCCTCCTATAGTAACCACGGTAGTTTTGGATGGGAAAGAAGAATAGTACGGGGATAAGTCTGCGAAGAAGAATAAGGGTAAGAATGAGAAGAAGATGAAGAGAGAGAAACTGTGCTTCACTCTTGCAAGGGTTAGGCGATTTTTGCAAGGACTGCAGCCCCAATCACAATGACTGCAGTCTCAATACTTAATTCAATAATCAGCTCTATTCTAAAATGATAGATTATTTCCCATTTGATAATTCATGGAAAAGCCACTTCTAAATTGAATAAGATATGTGAATTACAGAATGAAATGAACCTAGGTACTCCCTCTGTCTCAATTTATTGGTCCCTTTGAGCGATTCCAACTAATTAGGGGAACATAATCATTACACTTGTCATACTTTTTCTTTCCTCATTTTACCCTTCAAAACATCATCATTACATATACATACTCTAAAATACAAAGGGTAAAAGTGGAATTTCATTAGCTAATGCCCCCTTAGTTTTGAACAAGGTTTTGATATTGGGATATGTATCGCGTATCGTTTTCCTTGTTTAATAAATCGTATTAGGATACGTATCGCGTATCATAAGATACGTTAACCATAATTTATATACAATTAACAAGTATTTATACCTAATAACACCAACAAATTATTGTTTTTTAAGTTGCAAAATTTCAAGTCTCTCAACTGGGATTTATCAGATTGAGGTTTCTTACTTCCTTAGTCAAGGATAAAAGAAAATAACTAGCAATATTCTCCCAAAACATGATCGAAGTATGATTTTTCTTATATTCAAGCCCTTTGTTAAGGTTGGATATCTTTCAAATGGTTTGAATGTCACTCAAACGACTTAGATTTATGCGTTTGAGGCTCCACTTCTTACAATGATGTTTGAATTTTCTTCCATTAAGTAATCGTTGGATATGTACTGAATCGGGATACATACATATATTGTAGGATACGCCATCGTATCGTAAGATTTCTATACAAAAAGGATACGGGATAAGATACGTATCGTTTTCCTGAGGAGACGATACGAATCGTTGGATAGGTATCCCTTATTGTAAGATTTTAACAACAATGGTTTTGAACAGGGACAAAAAAATTTAGGACAACAAAAAGTGTTGTTTGGGCCAAAGATTGGGGATGGAGGGAGTATAAAATATGCACACATTGAACCTACTAACTATTAGATGCAATGAACTGGAAATGTGTTTAATGCACACATTGAACCTTCCAACATGCGTTTAATGTATCTAAATGTAAAATAAATCTAACTACAAATTCATGATGGCCTTGGACAACTGATACTTGAACGATCGATGCTGCCCCTGATTAAGATCTCTGTAATTACCAAATCCCTCATCTAGAAATTTACTGTCCTTTGTTGGCCTCATCAAATATTGTTGGGTACATCCATAAAGGTCTGGGTAACACCTGTTATTGCACTGTTATATGTTCTTTATTATAAACGAAGAACATAAACAAGTTGTCAAATGTGTTTGCTATGTCAGTTTTGAAAAAAAAGTAAAAACATCAACAGAAAAAAGGAAAAGAAAATGTTACAAAAACGCACCCTTAATAATGGAAAAACCAAAAAAATCTCGTGGTTTGGCTGGGTAACAAATTCAGTGTGCGGATTTATTGTTGTCAATGTACACAAATATTCGCTTTTCGTGTTTTTTGTTTTATGTGCAAGTATATAGTTCCACAAATAGGTTGATAGTGGTAGCTGGATAATATCTGCGGACTGAATTTTCCTGGCTGCTATGACAATGTTAAAAAAAAGGATATTGGACTGTTTAACTTTCGAATTTGTGTTCAATTAGCATGTTCTACCTTTTGTGACTTCCTCTAAGATTATATCAAGTGTTTCTTACTCTAAATTCCTCTTGCCATGTATAACAGTGAGTTGTTACAAAGTGAGTTTCTGAATGAACCAAGAGAAGACATAGAGGAACGTGAAGGAGCAATAGAGCTTCGAGAGAGAATAGACGAACAGGAGTTATTGCTGGAATTCCTTTTAATGATGCAACAAAGAAAACAGGAAGTTGCTGATAACTTGCAAGATTCAATTTCCTTCCTATCTTCCGATATAGAAGAAGTTACAAAGCAGCAGTCCCTTCTTTGGGGAAGAGGAGGCTCTTGTCCAGAACTTGGCAAGGATTCCGCATCTAGTCTCCCTTCAGTGAAAGTTGTTGACGATGGAGATTCTAGCTGTTTAGCTTCCAGAAAAAGATACAGACCTGGACTTCAGAATCAAAATGAAGAGGAATTGGGTGATGGTGCACATAATTGTGAGAACTCTGAGGAACCTGCTGAAAATCAAGGAAGTACTCTCTCAAAAAGTTCTCGATTGATAAAAAATTTTAAGAAACTGGAGTCGGCTTATTTTTTGACCCGACGCAGGTCTATTAAGTCCACAGGGAAACCATTGACTCGACAATCTCCTATTAGCAGTGATGGTAGACGGTCCATTGTTGTAACTGAACGAAGTTCCATCAATAATTTACCCTCAGTGAATCGGTTTAGTGAAGGTCGACAAAGTGGATGGGTAAATTCGTTTCTTGAGGGATTGTGGAAGTATCTGTCTTTCAGTAAATTAAAAGTTAAGGCAGACTTGAAGCAAGGGCATCTTTTAAATTCTTCCAACCTAGTATGTTCTATGAGTTTCGATCGTGATGGTGAATTTTTTGCGACTGCTGGTGTGAACAAGAAGATCAAAGTATTTGAATATGCCACAGTTTTAAACGAAGATCGTGATATCCATTATCCTGTGGTTGAATTATCCAGTAGGTCAAAATTAAGTAGTGTATGTTGGAATAGTTATATCAAGAGCCAGATTGCTTCAAGTAATTTTGAAGGGGTGGTTCAGGTAGGTCAAACCCTCTTTCTTTTTTACCAATAACCTCTTAATTATAATGATAATAAGATGTTTATGTGGTGGATATTCAGGTGTGGGATGTTACAAGAAGTGAAGTTTTTTTGGAAATGAGAGAGCATGAAAGGCGTGTGTGGTCTGTTGACTTCTCATTAGCAGATCCTACGATGTTGGCTAGCGGGAGTGATGATGGTTCTGTTAAGCTCTGGAATATCAATCAGGCAAATTTTATTTTTGCACTTGGTGGATGTCAGCTTTGAAACTAAACGTACTGGAGTCATCTAGTTACCAATTAGCTGTGTGTTATATTTTAGATGTGTTATTGAGTTGTTTCTCTTACATGGGTTGCTACCGCAGGGAGCAAGTGTTGGTACCATCAAAACAAAGGCCAATGTCTGCTGTGTTCAGTTCCCTGCTGATTCTAGTCGTTCCCTTGCGTTTGGTTCAGCAGATCACAGGATTTATTACTATGATCTCCGTAACTCGAAAATGCCACTGTGCACATTGCTTGGACACGAAAAGACTGTGAGCTACGTGAAATTCATAGATTCAACAAACCTTGTCTCGGCCTCAACAGATAACACACTAAAGCTTTGGGACTTGTCAATGTGCACATCCCGAATTCTTGATAGTCCTCTCCAATCATTCACAGGTCACACGAATGTGAAGGTACATATTCATTTCTACATGTTTCTTCATGGAATTGGTTGAGTGCTGTAAAAAATCTTTTTTTCTTGTTGCCATATTCTGAGTGCTTTGTATTAGCAATTAGAAGCAGCCAATTTTATTAGTAGGAAATTGAAGGAATGATTTATGGGCAATGTTCTAAAAGTCGCAGGGCGCTAGTCGCGTGGCGGGGCATAGCTACTTTGGGATTAATCAGAGCCAAGAGATTAATCGGGGTTTTTTTTTTTAAAATTATTTAGTGTTAAAAAATATTCTCCTTGCCCCTTCCCAAATTTTAAATAATTAAAACAACATAAGTAGAAAAAACATTAAATTACATCAAACAGGGGAAATAGAGCCTACATACACACAATTTCACTTTGTGTTGTGTAGTGTAGATGTATATGTTATGCGTACATCATTTGGGTTTAGATTTAGATTGGTTATATTGCATAGTTTAGATTTGTAGATGTATATATTATATTCAACTACCGTAAAACCCTTAATAGTATATCACTTCTATATTTAACCCCTTGGATTTGCAAAATCACGTATTTAACCCCCAATTAATTCCGTCTAGTCACCAACTAATTCTGCCTTGCGGCCAACTAATTGTCCCACTGCCCAATTCAGTGCCAAGGCCCCTGTCGAGGTGGTGGACCACCGCCTAGCGCCTAGGGCGACTTTTAGAATACTGTTTATAGGAAAGTATTTTCATGCGTCAAACCTAGGTCTGCTATAGATTTTCATCTCTCCACTGCTAACGATGGACATGCAAATCATTAATAAGTTCTTTAGTTTCGTTGTAAGATTACGGTCAATTCATATTTGAAATGAGTACATACTTCACTTTTTGAAATCAATCTTTAACTGATCATTGACGTCTCATCTGTTTACCTTCTTTCAGAATTTTGTGGGTTTATCAGTGTCTGAGGGATACATTGCAACTGGCTCGGAAACAAATGAGGTACTTTAATATTGCCAAGCATTTTTAGTGATTTTGCATTTTTTTTCACGGAAAAATAGTTGTGGATATTATTATGAACGGGAAAATTGGTCTGACGACCTAACATCAGCAAGGGCAAGATTAGTTAACGATGGGGGACAAGACCCCCCTAATTATCTAATCTAGCACCTAATAGGGATTGCTTAGCCAACGAATGGGCTACCCTATTGAAAGAGCGATTAACATATTTAAAAATACAAGAGGAAAATTATGGGAGAAGCTCTAGACAATCTAAGAGAATAGAGCTACAGTCGGAGAATGATTTCCCTACTTGAGCAAGTGTTTGAACAATCCGAATTGAGTCAACTTCAACAATAATGTCAGCAAATCCTTTGTTCGCCGCAAGAACCAAAGCTTGATGAAAGCCCAATGCTTCAGCAACCCTAGGCGAGAACAAACCAGGTAAAGGATTCAATGCGGTTCCCAAAATCTGACCCAAATGATCACAGACAACAATGCCAACCCCAACTATGCCTCTACTTCTATCAACCACGCCATCGACATTAAGTTTAATGACACCAACAGGAGGCAAGTGCCACATAGGGGTAGGCATGGGGTTAGAACCACCAGAGGAAGAATGATTAGGAGCAACAATTGCATCCTTAAATTCAGAGCAAATCGCATAAGTCTTCTCCACGATCTTGATACTATCACAACCTTGGCCTTCAAATTGGGCTTTATTGCGAGCCTTCCATAAAAATCACATTATAGATGCTAGGAGTGCTCCCATATCAATAACACCCTCATTCGACAGAGAGAGAGAGGACCGCCAATCTAGAAAATTAAACGAATTCCAGGAAGTAGAGATAGTAGAAGCAAAAGGGGATTTACCCCACATTTCTCTGGAAAATCTACGTTGGAAGAGCATATGCTCCAAGGTCTCATGTTTGAAATGGCACCTTGGACAATATGGAGACACATCTATGTTCTTCCGATTTAAATCGACAAGAACCGTGACTGCATTATGGGAGCAACGCCACAAAAACATCTTAATTTTATTCGAAATAGGTAAGGACCATAGAGTTTTCCAGAAAGCATCCAATGGAGTACCTGAACTTGATTCACCTCTATCATGAGAACGGTGTGGAGCAGTGCACATTCTAGCCAAGTGGTATGCTGATTTTACTGAGAAAGACCCATAACTGGTAAAATGCCAGACACCTTTATCCTTGATTCCTTGAGAGCTAATAGGGATCGAAATGATTGATTCCACATCAATTTCGGTGGAGCAATTTGATAAGAGGGATATTCCAGTAGCGAGAATCGCCATCGATAAGGTTTGAGACGAGCCGAACCTGATGATGGGGAGAATCTGGAGTCGGTGGTGGACTAAGAACTTTGAACGAGAGAGTCCGAGGAAGCCAAGGATCATTCCAGATATCAATAGAGGAACCGTTGCTCAAATTCCAACGCCACCCCTTCTTAAGAACAGCTCTGTCTACAATAATACTTCGCCAAGCCGAAGACAACGAACAGGGACAACAAGCCTCCCAAAAAGATTTATCATGAAAATACTTGCCTTTGTAAAGACGCTGGAATAAGGATTGTGGGCCTTGCATCAGTTGCCAACGTTGCTTCGCAAGAAATGCAAGATTAAAAGCATGAAGATCACGAAACCCAAGCCCACCGTCCGCTTTACGATCACAAAGTTTATCCCAACTTACCCAATTAATTTTGTTTTCACCCGCCTTCGAGCCCCACTTGAATTTACTAACAATTCTACATATATCTTTACAAATACGTTTTGGCAATAGGAAACATTGCATGATAAAATTGGGCATGGTGAGAATAACTGATCTCAACATTACTTCTCTTCTCGCCATGTTCAAAGTCGAATCCCTCCAGCTCTTCAATCTAGCATTCACACGTTCAATTACATTTTTAAAGACTTCAGTTTTCGATCTACCAATAATCGAAGGCAACCCCAAATGTTTCCCACCATAATACTCACTGCGAATACTTAAAGAGCTCGAAATACCTTCCTTGACATCATCTGGTGTGTTGGGGCTGAAAAATAAGGAAGATTTTTCATGGTTTACCATTTGATCAGAAGCATTTTCATATTTTCGTAGAATCTCCTCAGTAACATGGCAACCTGAAGCTGTGGCTTCCCAAAAAAGAAGTGAATCATCAGCAAAAAATAAGTGTGAGATGGATGGGCAGTGTCTACCCACCTTTATACCGTGAAGAGCATAGTCCCCTATCATGAGTAGTGCTTTTGCATAAAGGAACTTATGTTTTGCACTCTCATTGAAAGTACATCCAAGTGGCATTTGACTTGGTAAACTGTTTTCAATAGCTACTGTTCGATGTGAATGGTTGGTTAATAGAAGCTTGCCTATTTTGACCGCCGCATCTTATTAGAAACAAAGCAGAATTGAAGACCTTCATCATGGACGGCCGTCTGTTTACTGTTTGTTCAATGGTGATGGTATTTACACGCTATGAGGTAACCCTCTCATGTCACAATGAGATCCCAGCTCGGTGGCACCATTGAGAGACATTACCAGCGGAAACTAGATGGTACCTTCAACAGAGTTGTCCTAGAGTTCTCTGAGGAGTATGTATAACTCTTTGCCTTCTCAAAATTGATTCAATGGCTACGAAAATAATGTGGCAGTTGCCTTTTAATCTGTTTTTCTCTTTGCGCCTAAAACTCAGAACTGAAGACAGAATATAAAAAAGACACAGAACATACTCTAGGTTTTTGTTTGGACTTTCTTTGTGACTGTTCGCTCCTAGAAAATGCGAACTTGCTGACCATATTACCTTTTTATGCTGCATATTCCTCTCGTTCACAGTAAGGTCATGATTTTCCCGTTATCATTTGACCATTTCTATTATTTTTATTGAGGTTGAACCTCCTTCGACCATCCCCTCAGTCTTGCAACGTACTCCCTCCGTCCCATAAAGTTGTATCACTACGAAACTACGTGCAATTTTCAAGCTAAAAAATAACGTGCTTGCGAAAATAATTTTTTAGTCAATATGGATCTTGTTTGATAGATCTCATCGAAAACTTTTATACGATGCAAAAAAAATTCAAAAATTATTTTGGTAAATACATTATTTTTTAGTTTGAAAATTGCACATAGTTTCGTAGTGATACAACTTTATGGGACGGAGGGAGTATATTTTTTTGATATTTGATGGATTTATTAGTTTCCTGTTGCCCATGATTCTGTAGATAGTCCATGATGTCATTCTTTATGGTACAGATTTTCATCTACCACAAAGCTTTCCCAATGCCAGCATTGGCGTTCAAGTTCGGTAGCACAGATCCACTTTCTGGTGATGAAGTAGATGATAACACACAGTTCATATCGTCTTTGTGCTGGCGTGGTCAGTCATCCACCTTAGTTGCTGCAAATTCCATGGGAAATATCAAACTTTTGGAAATGGTTTAATTTGGTCAGTGTTTCCAGAGGTTTCCAGAGGAATTCTAATTCATTCAGAAACGATGGAGACAATAAAGCAAGGTTTGTATTAATGGCTGAGATCGTCTGCATGGAAGTTATAGCAACAAAACCAATTTTGAATATAGCACCGCGGATGTGGTTAGTGTGAAGAGTGAAATTGAACTCTCGTAAATTTTACTGTAGATATGTATATTTATACGGGAAAGGAAGTTTGAAAATCGCTATCCGTGTGTATCCTGTATCGGTACAGATCCATAATCATTTCAAATAGATGTATTTTTTGAGTTTTTTTTTCCCGTCATATGATAGGAAAACCTATTTTTACCCCAGCCCCATCTCAACTTATTACAATGGGTAGCAGGCTCGTTTTCATAGGATTTGAACCTACAGCCTCCCAGTACTAAGTATTGGTGCACAACCGCTAGGCTTAACAGTCCTGGTTTACAGGGGTTACTCTTGTTCTTCATTTGTTACTATTTTTCCCAGGTAAATTCTATGGGTCACTCTTGGCTTTTTGAGATCATTGTCTTTGTCCTTTTTCAGTATGTTACATTTGGGCCTGAAGGTTCCCAATGAGGAAGAAATTGTTGGGAGTCTTGTTTCAAATGTCTGTTGAGATCATGTGCATGTAGTAGCTCTTTTCTGTGGCAATTTATAGGATTTGCTTCCTCTTTAAGGCTTGGTTCGGGTGAATGGGAAAAATTGATTTTTTGGATTATTTAGTTTTGTCCTTAATTCAAATTTTTTTGGCATTTGTTAGTTTTCGATCGATTTTTTGTGGTTTCTGGGCTTGTCTCGACGAGAGGAATCTAAAAAGTATAAAATTATTAGCCAAACTTAAAGTTTTGTGAATAAAGACGAAAAATAATCCAAAAGACAAGCCAAGAAACTACAAAAAATCGACCAAAAACCAACAAATGCAAAAAAAAATTGAATAAGGACAACCAAAAAACCAAAAAACTAGTTTTTTCAATTTACCCAAACCAACCCTAAGTTTGAGCAAGAAATTTGATCTGCAACTTACTCCCTCTGTCCCAATTTTATAGTCCTTTTTGGGAGTTCGTGCCACTTTTCAAAGTGTTATATCTTATAATCTACAATGTTTTAGGTGATTTGAACACTTTATTCATTAGATTAAATCAAGATCTATCAAACAAGATTTATATTACATATAAAATGTATTACCGATTGAAAGATATAATTTTTTTTTCATCCGGTTAAAGATAGAACGAGAGACTATAAAATTGGGATAGAGGGAGTATAAATTTTCGATTCTTCTGAATCAGACGAACCAAAAGTTACAATCCTTTAAAGCTAGTTTGTTTCTTACCAAAAGACGGAAAGATTAATATTGCTAGAAGCTTTTCGAAAACATCCCATTATCATATTTGTCAAAATCTCAATCGAAGCTTTTCGAAAACATCCCATTATCATATTTGTCAAAATCTCAATCGAATAACTGTATGTACTCCATGCAATGTTTCAGTTTTTCATTCTGAATTGACTTAGATCATTTGTGTGAGGTCCACTTCTATGCACCATTGATGCACCATCTCGTTGGTTCCCATAGTTTTTGAGAGAAAATAGTTACTGTATCAAATATTCCAATCAATTCTACAGCTTCTGGGAGGATGACGAACCAACAAATCTCCATTTGCTTTTTTTCCCATCTACTTTTACTGATTTTGGTTATTTTCACATATCAACAAAACACAATACTAAAATACAGAGTTCACAATCGCGTGAAAGAACTATTTGAATCATCGAGAGAGAAACCATCGGTGTTTTTGAAATGTCATATATATAGCCTAAAAAGCATTGGTGCTGCTAACCTTACCCCTCAAATAAGTCCTCTCTGTGATACAACATTCCTATCAACTCTAGGGCTTGTGGGATGATTGATGAACCAACACATCTCCATTTGCCCTCTTCTCAATCCACAACCTACAATCTTTCAACGAATCCTATTTACATTGATTGTGTTTAAACTTGGCTTGTAAAATTTGCCTACCTATGAGACGGCGAAGCCTTTGAGCTCCAGGGCCCGGTCTAAGCTTCCTTGGGTTCCCAACCTTGGAGCATCGCGGTTTACCACTGCACCAACCACCAGGCGTAAAACTACCATTTCTCCGCCCCAGCAATTCCCTATCAATCATGTCAAGAACTGCATCGTCTTGTTTAAACTTGCGACCAAAGGCGGCACCGCTGGAAATCATTTTGGCAGTGTCGTTGAGAGAGAGAGTATGCGGGTGCTGTTTGGGAGGGTTGTCCCAAGAGATGTAGTGCATGTCGTGGTTGATTGCAGTGTGAGCAAAATCGGGCGTATTGCATATGACTGTCTGGAAATAGCCTTCAGGAGAGGACACAAAATTGGTGTAGTACATAAGTAGGACTCTCGGAAGGTTATCCCAACCCCATATCACGTATTCCACAAATGAGCGCGAGAGAACCATCCATGCTGAACCTGAAAGGGAAAAAATTTAAGTTTACTTTTACCTTGTCCGACAATAACACGAAATCATTAGGCTTCAAGGCGGATAAAGAGTAACTGTTTGTTTTTTTCGTCGAATGCTTGTTCTGTTGTACGGTTTCACTTACGAGCACCCATGATATTAGATCTTTAGGGTGTTCACGGGCTCGGAAGTAGTTAAGGCATCACAAATCAATCAGAATGAGAATGGCAAAAGTAAATGCATAGCTTGAACCGAAACCTATAAACTGACTCGAAGCAATTCAATCAAGAAATGATTCTCAAAATGTAAACTTTTGGATCTGCCATCTCTGAAAGACCATAAAAGACTTTATAAATAGCGAGAAAAATGCGCACGTAGGACATTTGCAATATTCTTATTCAAGAACTTCAGGCCAATAATCAACTGACAGGATGAATTATTCAATAAAAACAGAGAAATGCAATGGTAAGTTTCATAGTACGGGTATCAGTGAAACCTTTGAAATCTACTTCTTAGTTCAATGGAAAGTGAGGGAATTTGCAACTCGATCCGAACACAGAGTCCCCAGCAGCCTAGTAACTGATTTACTTCCAGTTATTATGGTTCAGCATATTACTTCTCTAAGCAACCGACGTCAATGCAGAATTCTATTACCAAAAATGTAAGACAAACAGAAGTAAAAGCACTAACCGGTAAACAGTTTAAAAGATGTTGGTAAAGCTCTCCGCGGACTGACCCAATATATATCTTGCTTTGTTGATCGATAGAGCCCAGGATCAACAATCAAAGGCATCGCTCTTTGATTTCTGAAACACAGAACCAAAGATTTTAAAATTATGTTGGCAGGTCCTCAACAAGCAGGTGGTTCAAGGAAAATGGAGAGGGAGATAGAGAAAGAGCTTACTCCTTCCAACCAAGACGGCTTGTGTGCTCAATGAAGTTCAGCTCTCGGTCTAAATCAGAAAAAGCAAAAATAAGATCTGAAAATACAAAACACCCAAAATTAATGAAAAATCTTTGAAGAAAAATGAAGTAAGATGCACCAAATAGTGACGCATGTGAAACAAGCAGTGAAAAAGCTTACTCACCGTCCTGTGTCACAAGAGGATAATCTGAAGCGCTGAGGTTAATAAACCAATCCCATTCCTTACTTCTCTTCAGAAGTATAGCACAAGCGTGAAGAGTATTGGCAACCATGGTTGGCCCTCTATAAGTAACCATATTAGCTTTGGTAATCAAGTAAACATTCCCGACCTTAGCAAAAACTCGATCTTTTTCCACTCGGGAAGCAAGTTCCAATCTCTCCCCACAGGGCGATTCTAGGTCCAAATGAAGAACATAATGGTTCAATGGATGATAAAGGGTCCGAAGAGTTCTCCAAAGCTTTTCCAAATCACCTCTAGACCCAGAAATCAGATAGGCAAAACGAGGAATGGAAGGGCCAGTAGGAGGAGGAGGTGGACTGTGCATAACCTTGTCTTCCGCGAAAAGGGGGCTTGTGTTATTCATCGAATTACGAGGGGGGAAAAGCAATATGATCGAGTTGATCTTACTCAGGGATGAAGCAAGACCCATGTTGAATGATGTTGCAAAAAAGAATACACATATGAGTGAGCTTATAACAAGAGGGAATACCCATTTCTTTTCCATGTTAAACTTCTTCGAATTCTCCATGTCTAAAACTGTTCACCAACTCCACCAAACAACCACACACATCCCAGTTACTAATCCACAATCCTCAATCCAACAAAATGAGTGCAGATCTTATAGACTGGTGTTGATATTGCACAAGATGTTCAAGCACAGATTAAAACACCTTCGTCGAATAAACTCCGTCATCAGTACCCTGAACATGGCTGTTGAATTCAACAGACAACCCAAGAACAGAATTTAATTCCCTTTCTAATTAAATTAACTCCAATAGAACATCTTAGAACACTATTTCATACCCATCAGAACTAAAGTAATACATCCAAGACTTCGTAAGCAACAATATTAGATATTAAAAAATGACCAAACTACATGACAAAACATCTTCAATCATGCTCCCGCTAATTATAAAATGTATTTGTTGGAGAGAGAGAGAGAGAGAGAGAGAGAGAGAGAGAGAGAGAGAGAGAGAGAGAGCAATCTGATGAGCAAAAGAGACAGGAATGTTACATTAAGCAAATCGAAAACAGAAGACAAAAAGGATCAAACAAATTAGTAAAGAATCGGATTTCGAAAAAATCGCATAGGAGCTAATATTTATGCAATTGGCAAACTGCATTTATAGGAACTGCACAATTTTAAGCCAATAAAAGCCAAATTTTCCCACAAATCTGAAGTAATGATACCCAAATCACCAGACTTTAAACCCTAGATTATCAATTAATCCCACAAGATCCTTCATATCCCACGGTATCAATCCAAGCAAACTATACAAACTACCAAAAAGAACAAGAAAACGGCAAATGGACGTAAAGAATTAACGAAAAATCCGGGACCGTGTTGAAATATTAACCATCGTATCAACAACAAATCCCGAACAAGAAGCTCAAGAAAATAACGAAACTGAGAAAAAATGAAAACCCAGTAACAAATTAATGAAATCAAAGCAATAGAAAACTCCAAAAAGGAATTTGAGAATAGAAACAGAGGAAGAAGAATCACCTGGTTTTGATGCAGGGGAGAGTGGAGCCCTGTTTGCACACGTCCAGTGTAGAGAGAGAGAGTTAAAAAATTGGGATGAGAGAGAGAGGGGGGAAATTTATATGGGCTTTGTTTCGTTTGTCTGATCGATTTCTCTCTCCAGAATTTTGGTTACTGCTGTTTTGTGGGAACGCAAGAATTTTATACGTGTTGGGGTGGGCTAGGGTGATGTCATTTCTCATTTCTGTTGTTTTTTGACCGATACGGAAAGCGAATATATTTTTGTAATTCTTTTCCCACGGCAGTGGGGATGGTGCACCCCACCGTGCTAATAATTTAGTCGTCCTAATGCATTTTTAATAATGGTTCGAATTTAAATAAAATTGAGTGATAAAAAAAATTTAAATAAAATTCTTTCATAAAAAGCACATTAATTTAAATTTGGACCGTCGGAAACACATTTGAACAGGTGAAAAGTCGCCCTACATTGCACTGCAGAGCCCCGGTTCTCTTTTCCCAAGTCGAAAACACATTTGGAGGGTCTCATTTCATTAAGTTTGGCTCCTTGACTTGTTGGTTTATTAAGTTTTTCTAGTATATGAGGAGGCTAAAAATGGTTTAGAAAATAATGTGAAACATGAACATTCAATGAATTGGTAAGTGTATTTATGGTGCTCCTTTATTTTGGAATACTTATCTAGAAAGTAATCTTGGGGTAGATCAATATAAAAGGTAAAGAATTAAACAAATTGGATTACATGGATTATGTCGGTAGATCAATATAAAAGGTAAAGAATTAAGCAAATTGGATTACATGGATTATGTTCAAAATTGCAAATTCATACAATTAACTTGAGCGATCACTTGCATTGTTACCATACAATTCCAGTAACAAAAAACTGTCTTTTTTAAAAACCGAAATAGGTCAGCCATGTTCAAAAGAGTTTTCAAGAACCGGTTTTCTCTTTTCTGGATTCGACCCACAACGGTAGAGTTTGCCATTTCTCTCTCATCCTTGTTTCTAGAAATTATACTTTTCTACATATCTTGTGTGAGACGGGTTCGTAAGGTCCATTTAAAAAACCCATACAAATAATCTGCCATGTGGGATCAATCAAGAAAAGTGAAAACCTGTTCTTGGGAACTCTTCCGAACATAACCGTCATTCTCTCACAATACATCACATAAAAAATCGTGAAAAGCCAGTTTATTCAAAAACCACCTTACTTAGTACGATTTTTCGCATAACATTGCGCTAGACTAGCTTATGCGGGATCCAGGGTGCTAGAAATCAAGCCCTAGAATCACCCTAAAAATCGCCCAAAACGACGTCGTTTTGGGCTTCTACCACCAAGTCCATTTCGAGAAAATAATTCTACATGGTCAAGTTGGGGTTTTTCTTTTCTTTTCAAAGTTCTTAAATTCAAAGTGCCTAAACTCTAAACCTTAAATCCAAAGTGCTTAAACTCCCAAACTATATGAAAGTGCATAAACTTCTAAAATCCTATGAAAGTGCCTAAACCCCCAAAATCCCATGAAAGTGCCTAAACTTCTAAAATCCTATGAAACCGTATGATACCCTAAATACCTAAACCCCCAAAAAATTGAGGAATAATGCGCGTGGTTGTTTCAGTTTTCAAAAATAACAATAAAAATTGACCTAGTGGTAATTAAGTTTCAACCCTTGACCTAGTAGGAATTAAGTTTCCAAAAAAGCCCTATCTCTTATCTTCCTAGGACTCAAAACGACGTGATTTTGAAGTGATATTTTTGTTGTAGCCCAAAACAACGTCGTTTTGGGCAATTTTCAAGGTGATTTCCAAGGCATGATTTCCAGCACCCCTGGATTCCGCTTATGCATACATCGACTAATTTCGAGAATTTAAAATAATGACGGGAGATATATCTAGTGGTACCGTTAAACCTATTGGAAAACTCTTTACTGCCATGATCTCATCCGTCCAACCTATTGGAGCTTGGTGCCGTTAAATAGTTATGCGCATGAGTTAGCTGTTCAAAATTTTAGATTATGTATTCTCCGGTTCATTTCTACTCAGAGTTTGTGAAATAATTTAAGCAACCATTTGATAAAATCGTGGTTGATTTTAGCAAAATCTTAGTCAATATTTGCTAAGATTTTACTGAATTCATCTCATGATTAGCTCCGGACACTCGTACTCTAATGTCACTAGCCAAGAAAATTGCCAAAAAAGATTCGAGAGATATCTCTATCTCCTATTATATTCTAATCCATATAATACTAATACAATAATACTAATAACAAATTACTTAATTATTACACCTAAAATCCACTTCAAGAATTAATTACCTCTAATTCCATTGAAAGGGGAAAAGCATAAATAGCATTGAAGTGGAGATATACTTAACCACCTTGTGAATGTATGGACCAAATTATTCCAATCCAATTCCAACCGACTTTTCTAACCTCTCATTGTCACGGCATAAATAGACCCTTAAAACTAGGGTAGGATTAGCTCCAACTACTAAAATTCTAAATTCTTGTCAAGGTCTAACATTTAGTGGAGTTATTAGTTACAATTCAACTTTAACACGAGTATTTTTTCTGCCCCTTCATGATTCTAGCCATTTGACTTGGAAATTTTGTAGTAAATAAAGTTTTAATACATTGTATAAGATAGGATAAGTTAGGTACGGAGGTGGCTTAAAAGTTTCAACAATTTAAAGTTTTAAACCCTCCGGAACTTTTTCTCGTAGGCTGTATCCTTCTTTTGTTTCGGTTGATTATCTGTCTTTATTGTCTATTTTATGTCTTTTTCAATTTTCTTGTATGCTGTAAACTATTGCTGTCAGTTATGGAATTTTCTCTCTTTCGCAAAAAAGAAGAAGTTTAAACTATCACAATATAGATGCCGTTCACTAATTGAAAATTTTTTTTTTCATGCTTTTCAAGACAAGTGATACACATTGACTGAAAAACTCAATAAGTCAAGGTTAGTAAAACACGCAAGACTTGTGGACTATCTAAAAGAGTATCCTAAAGTGCCCTAACTAGTTACCCAAGAAAAGCTCAAAAAATGGACTCTAGTGGACGAAAAATGACTCTCTAAAATCCCAGGTGTCACCCTTTACTCTCTAAAGTATCCCAAGTTACTACCTAAATTTGAGGAGAGACTTAAGGAGAGAGAAAGAGGAGAGAGTTAGAGAGAGAAGGGAAGGAGGAGAGAGAAAGAGGAGAGAGATGGAGAGGCAGAAAGAAAAGGCTTAAAGTTAATGAATATACATATAGGTAGTCCACTAAAATACATTTTTTATTAGCTAGCTAACGAAGTTCTTAGCACACAAAATAGGGCCCTATATATTCTTAGGTGTACACTTTAGCAAGCTGCTTATTTTGACTTATTCTGTATTTTTGAAAAAATTTAAGAGTTTTGGTCAAATTTTTTTACTTTTCCGATTCCTCTCGTCGAGATGGATTAATAAGTCGCAAAAGTTTGACGCAAAACTAAAAATACAAAAAAAAATAAAAATTGAATAAGGACAAAAAAAGGAACAGTAAAAAACAGCTTAACTTATTTAGCCAAACCCCACCTAAGTGTAGTTCTTTTTTCAGAATGAGAAGGCAAAAAATTAAAATAAAAGGCTAAAAATAGGGAGAGTTAAGACTTGCTTTTCATCCTCTTGATATTTTTTTTGGTTCTTATTCACTTGAAAGTATCAAATTGTCATTCATATGGAAAAAAGTGACTCAAGAGGTAAGTGAAAAAAAGTAATTCCAACGTGAATAAAGAGGAAAAAAAAGGAGAGTAAATGAAAAAAGGAGAATATGAAAATCATTCTCCAAAAATAAATACTAACTTTTTGTTGTTGATCAAAACAGGGAAAAAATATGACAAAACAGAAAAGCATAGAAACAATCTTCTTTCATTAAAATTATCCCATAGTTAAACTTCACCAATAAAAATCTCAAGGCGTCGGCAAAATGGGCATAAGAAAACAATTATTGTTTGATTATGAGATTACATGTTCGAATTCCACAGAGATCAACCATCTTAAACCTTGGAGTTATTGGAATTATGCTCGGTCGTTAACTCGAGGGCTCCGGAATTAATTGATGTAGCGTAAACTATTCCAGATATTTGGCTATAAAAAAAAAAACTTTCAAAAATAGAAACCCGTGCTATGCATGACTGGTAAACATTAGGACAATCCAACAAATTACAAATAATAGAACCAATAGCGTCAACTGCAAATAAAAGCATGTAACTCAGAAAAGTAAATCAAAATTAAACTTCAATGTATGTGCACCTCTGGGAAGACCACAATAAATGGCGACAACTTCCAACCTAAATAGATGTAGATTGGCGCATATAAATCAGGTGGCGGCTGCAAGTCGGAAAATTAAAGGCCCATAGCCAGAAAGTTCCACATGCATGCCTAATATTAATAGGTCGTTGGTTAGAAAATTGTCTTAATTATTGATATTGACTTTGAGACAAAATTAAAGGTCAAAGCCAAGCACTAAAGGTTGATTCATATAATCTCCAACTAAATCGAGGACGGGCTCTTTATCAGTATCTTGTGCGGGTCTGCTTCGACAGGTGTGTCTGTAAGCTTCCAAGCTTGTGTGCTTTTTCAGTAGCCCGGGTCTTAGATTTGGATAGTTTTCGTTCATTCCTATATTCAATGATGGGCCACTTTGGGTAAAAAATCAAAAAGTGGTTTTTTAAAAAACCATTTTTAAAAAACCATTTTGTCCTTATTCAAATTTTTTTTTTTTGCATTTATTAGTTTTGCATCAAGATTTTTTGGTTTTTGGACTCAACAAGACGAATCTAACAAGTATAAAATTATGGTCAAAACTCAATTTTTTTTGAATAAAGCCAAAATAGGTGGATTATTGGAGATGGGAAAGGTGATGTCACAAGATGAGATCATCCTCCTACTTGAGGCGAACATGAGAGGAGTTGCCTTCGAGCGCATTTAGTTTTGTATTTTTTCTATTGTATCAAAAAATAAAATAAAATGGGGAAGGTGCAGTGAGCTGGTCCAGCAATTTTACTGGATCATTATACTAGGCCATGTACAAGTGAATCTGCCAATTAGGGTTGATAGCGATGTTGGGCCTGAGAAGTGAAAAACACACAAAATCTGGCAATGTTGGGCCTAACAATTATGCTTAAAGTTGGGCCAATAAATTGTTCTAGCCTAACTACCATAAGGAGGGCCTAATTTCAGTAGCAAAATTCCACTCCCAGAAAGGCCCAAATTCGTGATTAAGGGAAAAAAAAAACTGCTATGGTGACTCACCGCTATTTTTTATTTTTATTTGATAACTCAGGTGTCGGGGCCTATGACTCACCACAAGTTATTCCAATCGTCAAATCGCTAATTCATACGGAGTAACTTTTATTGGAGAAACTAAAAATTTTGTGGAAACTTTGTAGTTCTATGTGCAGTAGTAGATGCACTGTGTTTACCCATTGTGGGCACGTGCCTCCGCTGCACTTGCCAATAATTTTAGTTTTACTCCGAAGTTACGAAAGTCATGACAATATCAATATGTATCCCAAAAACCATACACATATCCCCTTTAATATCACTTACCTCCCCTACAACTTATTAATTATCTTTCTCAAGTTTTCAAAAAAGTTCTCTTAGCTAATTAACTGTTTTATATAAAGACCATGTGTTCTGAATAATTCGAATAGGTTTTTTGGAGCAGGATGCCACCATATCTATTATTATTAGAGGCATTAGTTTGATTTTGAGAAATTGATTGTAAGATACCAAGAGGGGGCAACGTTTTGACATTTTTTTTTCAACTTCGATGACCAAGGAGGGATTATCTTCTTTTTTTTTTGTTGCCAAAAGAAAGAATCTCCTTTCAAAACAAAGCCCTAATACAATCTACCAAACCAAAAAAAAAAAACAATTAAAAGAAACAAAGAAAATACTGAAAAATACAAAAACATAGAAAATCGCCAGAGCTCTGCTGGAGGAAAAAAGGTCTGACACGTCTTTCTAAGGTCATTATAGAAATCAGCCGTATAATTTAAGGATCCTAAAAATCTTTGTAGCTGGTTCTACCTGTAATATTTTTTTTATTGTCAAAACGATAACCTGTTATATTATAAATTAATCAATAAGTACATCAATAGGAAGGCTCGTTCTTTAACAAAGGATCAAGTAACCAAAACGGAGGAGATGTCCAAAGTCCAAACACTAGACCCCATACCAACTAAACCTTTCCTAGCAATGACACGAGCAACTGTATTATTAATGGAACACCTAATAAGAGAAAAAACCACACGCCGGAAACTCTTGCCCATCAGGTGGATATCATGAAGGATGACCCCACCTCTTGACTCACCATATATAGGACATTAATGAATTAACCAAACACTTGTAGCAACGAGGCTCGCAAGCCAATTGATCTGATTCATCTTTGAACTGCCACCACCACCCCTTGCTTCACGGGAAAACCATTACCACCACTATTTTAGAATTTGAACCTGCACCTCACTCATGATGAAGAGGAAGCCGAGGGATAGAAACATGAGATAAAACTAAAGAAATTCTCAGATTTGAGGTCGAGAGAGAAAATCCTCATTGAGGAGGAGGAGTTATTGAAAGCAAGAAAATAGAGAAAATCCTCACTAAAAAGGAGAACCGAGGAAGGAAACACCCATCAAGGGTAAAGCCCTCCCTTGCTGCCGCCGCATAAAGGTGGTGAAAATACTTGGGGGAGCCTTATCTTTAATCTCGTCAAGAAACTTATCCGCATATTGAATAGCCTGGCTAATAGGTATTTTATATAGCCGATAAAAAAAAAGAAAGAAAGAGAGGTAGTTCATGTATACTGGTACTAGCAAAATTTTATGTTTTAAGCTTATTTCTTTTAGATTATTGATTTTTACTGTAACCAAAAAGTAGAAAAATCTAAGAGCATCCACAATGGTCTAACCAAAATTGGATAACCAAAAGTTGCCACATAAGCTTTTGGTTATCCATTTAGAGGTTGCTAAAGTTAGCAATGTCAAGTCCCACATTGGTGTTTTTTGTCCATAACAAAAAATAATGGACACCCTCCATCACTTATTCAAATGATAAACAAAACTTGCCACATTACTTTTTCAAACTACAAAAAATAGTTTTGAAATTTTTTTTAAAAAATATTTTGAATTTTCTTTAAGTACAAAACGGTTTAAAAAAACAGTTTTTAAAAATAAATTTTGAAAAAAAACATTTTTTAAAAATAAACTTCTGAAAAAAACAGTTTTTAAAATGAACTTTTGAAAAAAAAAAACAGTTTTTTTTAAAAGAACTTTTGAAAAAAACAGTTTTTAATAGGAATTTTTGAAAAAAAAACAGTTTTTTAAAATGAACTTTTGAAAAAAACAGTTTTTTAAAATAAACTTTTGAAAAAAACCAATTTTTTAAAATTAAACTTTTGAAAAAGAAAAAAAAAATTTAAATTAAACTTTTGAAAACATTGTTAAGAGAGGAGAGAGAAGGTTATTTTCATTTTGTGTAATGGTGGGTGTACTTGATTGAGTAGATGTGGGGTCCATTAAATTTGGTTATTGGCAAAAGGTTGCTAGTTTTGGTTATCCAAGTGACAAAATTTGGTTAGTTGCTAAGAGGTTGCTAAGTTTGGTTATTCCAATGTGAGCACTTTTTTAAACAAACATTGTTAACTTTAGTAACTTTTTGGTTTTGGTTATGCCAATGTGGATGCTCTAAGACCATGTCTACGAAACAAGGTACATTTTTACTTTGCCTAGGCACTTTTTCACTTATGGGTTCCAACACCACTCTTTACTTTTGTTCTTCACTCTTTACTTTTAGGGCAAACATGGAGGAAAATGAAGGAAGGTAAAGGAGAAAAACGAGGGAAAAGTAGAGTAGAGAGGCAAATGCCTTGCTATTATTAGTAAGCCAAAAGGGACAAGGCTAGAGTAGATAGTTAAGTAGCAAGTCTATTGGAACATGATTTTTTAGTTTGACTAGGTATAGTAGCCAACAAGGTGCAAGTAGCAAGCCTCTTGGAGATGATGCTAATTCTTTTATTCTGCAAGTCTACTTCTGTTTCCTCTGATGCTACTGAGTTGCTGCTACTCTTGTCTATTTGTGCTCGTGATGCTTGCTGCTGATGGAAGGATTCTATTTCGGGCATTAGGTGTTTGGCTTTGGTTTTGTTCTTGGACTTCTCATTGTGGACGGGACGTGTAGCGCACTTACCGGTAAGAGTATATTTTGACCAATAAGAAAGCTTTTTTGCGTNAATGCTAACCATTAAAAACACTTTTGGATGACTAGGATATTGAGCTGCACGGTGCAACGCATTAGTTCCCCTCCCCCCCCCTGCATCTTTTTCCCTTTCTTCGCATTCCATTCAGCATTTCACTCGATGCATATGTTGCGCCTTACCCTTGCTTTGTGCTTGGAGGTGACTCTCACTTCTCGATGTACCTTTTGTTGAATATTAATAAAATTTTGTTGCTGACAAAAAAAAAAAAAAAGGCCGCCACTGAGCTAAATTAATTTATGGTTACACTATTGGTGTCACGTGTAATATCTTTTAGGGTCTATCATCGTGCATTGTTAATTTTTTTGGTAGCATCATATAGTTTGAGATTCTGAACTCATGATAGATCTGACAGTATGCAATTTGGTTGTTGGTCAAAGTGTGACTTTTTAAGTGATTCAGCAGCCAGCCTGCATGATACTTATGAATGCCCAATTGATTGGAAATTGGAATACAACCTGGTCCAATTAAAATGAGCTCATCATTTTTAAAATTTTGACTTTTCGTTTAATTCCAAGTTCTCAATCCCAATGGTGGGATCAACCATCGATAGATGGTTGAGGACTTAAGGTTTAACTTGGGAATTCATAGAAGTCAGTTGTTTTTTTTTTTTTTTTAATTATATAAAATTTTGAGAAATTCTTTAGTAATATTCTTCATCTCTGGCCTCTTTAAACGATGAATTAATCCCTTAATTGAGGAATCCCCTTGGGATTCATAAGTGACTGACTTGTATATGAAGCGTTCGACATGATGTTCATGACCCCAAAAGTTAATTATTGCAAGTTTTGATTTGCCCAAGTTCAAAGTATATATATATATATATATATATATGAGCGCGATTGATTGGCCGAATTATAGGCAAGAAATTTGATATATAATAAACATTGCATCGCAGTTTGGGATTTCATTGAAATAATTTACTCATATAACAGACGATACATTCCATGAGAGATATGAACTTTTTTTTTTAATTTTTTTTTTATATTGGAAATCTATTCTACTCTAATTTGAGCTTCAAAAGAAAATAAGGAAAACATGGATTGTGAATGAGATGGCGAGGTTTGAAATCACCACTTGAAGTCTTGAAGAATGGAAGTATAAAATGTTTGGCAACAAGATCAAGTTAATAAGGGCTAATTTGGCCTAAAAGCAAAAAATGGATTATTGGTTTTTTCGTTTTGTCTTTATTCAATTTTTTTTTTCCATTTGTTAGTTTCTTGTCAAGATTTTGTGGTTTCTGGATTCTTCTCGGCGAGACAAATCTAACGAGTATAATATTATGGTCAAAACTCAATTTTTTTTGAATAAAGCCAAAATAGGTGGATTATTCACGAAACTAACAAATGCATCCAAAAATTGAATAAAGAATAAACAAAAAAACCAATAATCTGTTTTTGCTTTTAGGCCAAATTAGCCCTAAGGATTAAATTATCCCTTCATTTCTAACATCATCGATCCTAGAGGCTCCCTTTGGAGGTGGAAAAAAGGAAAGAGAGAGAGATGAGGTTTCTCTCTCTTTTATCACAGCGGCCCAAGGAATCTGGGTCCCTATTGCGCACTTAGTGTCTTTAGCTTGCACCACGTAAATATGAAATCGCGATCCGGCCCATCTTATAAATCAACGATCCAGATTTCAAGTTTTCTTCCGGTAAAAAATTAATTTTGACCAATAAGAAAAGCGACTCACTAATCTAAAACTATTAAAAACACTTTTTGATTGACGTACTTTATCCCCGCCCAAATCTACCCCCCCATCACTTGCTTAGATATATATATATATATATATATATATATATATATATATATATATATATATATATCCCTACTAATAAAGACAAATCTGCCATTAATATTGTTTTTTTTTACTTCCTGTTTATTTACATTTGAGATCCAAACACTGGAAAATTATTCAAACTGAAATGAAGTTTCCTTATTTGTTTGAAAATCATAGTAATAAGAAAAGAAACAAACACACTCTTTTGATATCTCAAGTTGAAAGAAACAAACAGTGGACCCCTCTGAGGATTGAGATGCAATCAAAGGTATTAATCATGCAAATCCATACGTAAATAGAGAGGACAAAATCCAAAAAAACATGAATAATAATATTGTAGATACAAAACAGAATTTACTCTTGCCCTACAAACCACCCGGAGCTATTATCAGCTAGCAGTTGACAACATTACCCTTTATTCCTAAAACCCTCAATTTTTTTTTTCCTTTTTTTCATTCTTCCAATAATACAACACTAACCATTCCACACCGCATTCAGGCCACCTAATGCGTCATTCTGCATACAGAACGTCACATCAGATATACCATTCTGCATACAGAATGTCACGTCAGATAATACTAAAATATGATGCATAAATATGGTTACTGTAGTATTACTGGATCTTTTTATTTTTTATTTTTTTTGAACTTCGAATTTCGAATTCCTCAAACAATTTCATGTTTTTTTTTTTCAAGCGTACCCACAAGTCCCGTACTCGCACTTCTGTCCGTCACTGCCGCAAATCTTATGACACTTGCCGCAATGCATCGGATCGTAAGCGATGTTGGTGCAGTTCCCGTTGCAGCAGAGGTACCCGAGCGGGCACTTGTTCAGGCAAGCGCCGCAGTTGTTTCGGTCCTGAAGCACGTTCCGGCAATGCTTTTTGCAGCAAAACACTTGCTGCACCTGCTCCGTCCCGTTATTCAACCACTTGTTGTCGCACGTCCCATCATTCGGCAAGCAGTTGATCTCCTGGCTATCGATATCGGTCAAGAACCGGCTCCGCAGTCCCGGGCTGGCGGTCGATGGCGGGGAGAGGAGGAGGAGGGGGAAGAGGACTAGGAGGAAGGAGAGAATGGTGGTGAAGTTGAGGAGAAAGGAAGCCATTCTCTCACACTAGCTTTCTCTCTCTCTATATGTGAAGCAATGGATGTTGAGATGAGATGTTTGGAGAGGAGTGAGAGTTTAGGGGAGAGGGTGGGGTGTGTTATAAGTTGAGAATTTGGTCATAAACTAATCCTTAAATTAATGGTAGTTAAACAAGTATTAATTACACCCCAGTTCATAAGTTGAATTTTGGTTAATTAAAAAAATGGGGGGTGCTTAGGACAATGAGCTTGATCCTCGGTTTAATTAAAACCCAATTCTTAATTATATTTTGTATGAAATTTAAGAGGTTGACCTTCAGATGGAATCTGAGTGGAATGAAAAAATTTAGTTTTGTCTCCTTGGATTTTGGTTAAATTAATTAATTTTGACAGCCAATTAAGTTTACTTCTTAGAGGAGTTCAAGTTAGATCGTGGCCTGTGAAATGATTTTAAGAAAGGCTGGAAAATTCCTTGGTAGGTTAGGATGGATCTTCAGCCTGGCCTTACTCATACTTTATACCAAGGTTTGAATGAAAGTTTGAACAAAATTGGTATGAAGCAGTAAATTTAAATTTATGAAAAAAAATTAAGTAAAAACTTTATTATTGACATAGTTATAATTTGAGAGGGACGAAATGGCCTTTGAATTTTTTTAGGAAAAATGTAAGTCTCGCATGGATTTGAGTAATACTCTTTTTATTTTTATGAAGGATTGATTCAATGGCTGGAATGAATTATAGTTTTTCCTCCAATTTATAATTTAAGTGGGGGAAAAAACCGATTGGAGATGTTCTTCCAAAATCGAACTTTACAATATAAATGCATTCCATTGCTAGTCGATCAGGGATTCAGTTTTTCAATTGTTTCATTTCTCGGTTCCTTTTTTTTTTTTTTTGTCTGTATAAATTAATTTGAGGTTCGACAACAGAAACTAGAAAAAGCAAAAATACGAATGAAATCTACAAGAATATCATAAACCCTCGATTAAATTAGTTTACGTTATTTAAATTCCTCCCGTAAACCTAAATGCTCAATCTACAAAAAAAATCACAAAAGTAAGAAACTAAAAATTACAGAATAAGTGTAAAATTAGGTCAAATTATGGTACTGTCGTCAAGAGAATTTTAGGGTTAATTGTAGGGAGCCAGTAGGCAGTGTCGGTGAAGGAAACATGTGTAGCGGATCTTATTTCCCGGCGGGTAATGAGTTGATACAGCATATGGTTCCTTCCCATTAATTGATCCGAAAAATTAAACTAATTAATCAGTGGCCCCACAAATCTTGATGGATGGTTTGCAATTAAGCACACCACGTGGACCTCAGTTGACTTTTCAAACACTCCATTCGAATCCCATGTGGTTTAATTCGAAGTTCCAACCAAGATTACGCGTGTTGACTCAGATAAACCAATTCCTTTTTTTTTTTGTTTTTTTTTTCTTCCCCAAATGCCCCCTGCGCTCTTTTTAGCGTGTGGTTTGCCACACCGCAATGTGTCATGTGCCCTAGTTATTACTAGTAGAGTACTCCCTCCGTCCCAATTTATTTGTTCATAATAGGAATATGTGTAATTTCAAACTCCTACAAAATATATTTCTCTATATTATTTTTTAATTTGTTTTATACCAAATTAAAGTGCTCATTGAGTAGTTTAATTTGGTGTAAAAAAATTAAAAAAATTATACAAAAGTACATTTTTTAACATCTACAAAAAATACACGTTTCCCAAAGAGAGCAAACAAATTGGGACAGAGGGAGTACTATAATTAGAGTACCTCCGAGGTTTACTTTGGTTGATTAATTGGTTTGCTCTTCACATAAATTAGAGTACAATTCATGTAAATTTCATAGTTTTGACGTGAATATCATGTCTTTGATTGGATTAAAAAGGAGATTAGTCGAAGTGTAATTAAACAAGCACACCCCTTACTATCAAATCCAAAAAAAGTTATTATGATTCGAGTAGTAATGTTACACAATGCTACGGATACAATTGTTCGAAGCTTGGAACACATCTACAATTTCAAATGCGTAAATGTTAGGTGATTTACTAGTTATGTACTACGCGATGGATGCGAGATCTCAGATGACTTACCAGTTAGGAGGTCCTATGCGATGGATGCCAGATCCCTGCAAATTTGTTCACTTTTTGATAAGTATGAAATCACCCATATCACTTTTTGGTAAGCATGGAATCACTTTGTTCTGAACCCCACACCTTTTAATTTCATCAATTAGGGTGAGAGTTTTGTTTACCCTTATTGCGTGAGAGTGAAAAAATCTGCATTCCTTACTCTTCGAGCAACTACGAATGTATCCAGGGGTGGCCGAAGCCAAAATCCAAGTGTCAAACCTTAAAAGGTTGAATTATTGATTTTTTTTTTTGGCCGGTGAATTATTGATGTTAAATACATTAATCGCTGTATTTTATTTTTATGCATGTCAAAATTATAGTTTTTGTTGGCCCCATTTGCTAGCACTTATAATTTAACATATTTAGCTTATTGTTTTATAAAAGTTATAAAAAGTATTTATTACTTGTAACAATTATGAATAATCACTTTTTCTTTTTTTGATAAGGTATGAATAATCACTTATTTGACTTTTCTAGCATATTTGACCAAAAATGCTATTCTCTCCATCACTTTTTAGGTATGTTGATTCTTAAATTCAACTTATTAATAAAGAAATATCATCGTTACTCCTTTCATATTAACTTTTATCTCCACTTTACCCATTTCACATCAATTTTCACTTACACTTTTCAAAATTATCTTCACCACTCTTTACCCATTAACTTTTCAAAAGAGCAAAAGAATAATTGTAGAAACTTTTACCCACAAAATTTTCAAAACACACCATTATTAAAGGACAACCCAAAATAGAATAGTCAACTTTTTACTGAAGGAGTAAATTATTTTAAGCTCTCATTTGAAGCATTTTTTGTTGCTTATTTTAATTTGTTTATACGGGAATGGAAAAAATAATCCTAGAGTGAATAAGTTGTTCATACTCAAGTTTTAAGAGCAATTAGGACATTTAGTTTATAAAAAACTCCTTGACAGAATATCCAAGCAAATATGTTATACTTTTTCTGCAACTTACAAGAAGTTGTAACAAGCAGTTTCATAACTTGTTTTAATTTTTTTTAAACCAACAATTTAAAAGGCTATAATATGAAAAACTAACTTATAAGTGCCAACAAACGAGGCTTCTGTTTGAGATGTGAAGTTATTATTCAAGAAATACTTAGCTAGTCTATGTAGATCATATACATTTTCAGCATTTACAGAAAATGTGGATAGTGGGAGAAATTAATCTCAAGGAACAATATTAATCCTGCCAAGAAGATTTAATTTTTCGAAGAGGTTTTTTTTTTAATATACATAAAACAGACTTTTTTATGAGTTGAAATAATGTAGTTTATAGATTTTTTAATTACAAGCGGTAGAATAACATAAGCATTTGAATTACATCAAACAGGACATTAGCCCACAATCACACCAAGCCTAACCGATAGACAACTACGTACACCAATTACCCCCATTCAGAGCCCCTTTTCAAAAATTTCCTGAAGATGGTTTTCAATTCTTCACCAATAATTTTCACCCAGAAAATGAGAAGGCATGAGAATGATGAATTATGTTGCCAATGTTAAGAATAAACTTTAAATTTTTTCGAACAATTAATGCTAAAAAGTAAACAGTGCCATTCACCTTTCAGTTTTGCATATTAATGATGGCAAAACACATTGGTGCAGATTAAGTTAAAATTTTCAATTTTGTCTCCAAAATTAGTGGAGGATTGTGTAAGTTACCTTGGTCACCTGAGTTGTATAAAAAAAATAAAAATAAAATAATGGATTAAAGCCCGCATGGACCACCAGGTTCAAAATTTGGTGTTAAATCGCAAAATAAATGATACCCGTCTAAACAAGCATGATACTAGTATATGCATAAAAGTACTAAAAAAAAGGACATCAAATAAAAGAGGAAAACAAGAAAAATAAATAGTTGCAGGCACAAATGGGTCATTCGATCTCTCTCTCATCTCTGTGAATCCCTCAAATGGTTTCTTCCATTTGGAATCAATTTCCTTTTATGACAGTCTTTTATTTCATTTTAATCTTATTTTTTATTTTTGCAGAAAATTAGGTCGATTAACAGACACAGATATTTGTTCAAATTAACAAGCAATATTTTTCTTGAAAAAAAATAAAAAGACTCGATCTATTGCAATATTATTTTCGAATAATGATGTCGTAGGATGTGAATTAGAAATTCATGAGCTGTGAAACTCTGACGTCGTCATACATTATTTTTAAAAAATACTCCTATACATGAGCTGACGGAACCTTTATCGACATCCCATCACCCTAAATTTTCGCATGGCTGATTTTGTTAATTAATCCCACGGTCAGAGTCAACTGAGGAAATTAAACCATGAAAGGAGATCGAGGGATCAATTCTCCCCCATCTGACGATGAATTAAGGGTTGGTTCGGGTGAATTGGGAAAATTGGTTTTTTGGTTTTGTCCTTATTCAATTTTTTTTTTGTATTTGTTGGTTTTTGGTCAATTTTTTTTTGTAGTTTTTGGCTTGTCTCGACGAGAGGAATCTAAAAAGTATAAAATTATTAGTCAAACTTAAAGTTTTGTAAATAAAGATGAAAAATAATCCAAAAAACCGGACGAAAAATTATTATCCGGTAGCCGTCGATGTATGTTCCAAAAAACATGTTTTTTGGATTATTTTTCGTCTTTATTCGCAAAACTTTAAATTTGGCTAATAATTTTATATTTTTTAGATTCTTCTCATCAAGATAAGCCAAGAAACTATAAAAAATCGACAGAAAATTAACAAATTAATGCAATTTTTTTTAAATAAGGACAAAACTCAAAAAACCAATTTTCCCAATTCACCCAAACCAAACCTAAGAAAGTCAGCTAGGGAGGTTTACTTTCAGTGGGAGTGCATAAATTATAATCAGACACTAACGGCAATTAAGGGTTGGTTTGGGTGAATTGAAAAAACTAGTTTTGTGGTTATTTGGATAATTTTTCGTTTTTATTCTCAAAACTTTAAGTTTGGCTAATAATTTTATGCTTTTTAGATTCCTCTCGTCGAGACAAGCCAAGAAATCACAAAAAATCGACCAAAAACTAACAAATGCAATTTTTTTTGAATAAGGACAAAACTAAAAAAACCAAAAAACCAATTTTCCTAATTCACCCAAACCAACCCTAAATGGGCCTTTGATTTTTTTTGTTTTTGAACAGAAACATATTTGTTTTTTATTGAAATTCACGTGAAATCGTTTGGAAGGACGGAGAGAAGAAACCGGGATTAAAACATGACACATTGACTTCATTTACATGACACATTGACTTCATTTGAAAGCAACTTCATTTAATTTCTTAAAATTACTAATGTCTCAGTACAGCAAGTTTCAAACTCTATTATGATTTTGGAAGTTTTTTTTTGCAGGCACTCCAATATTTATTAAAGTTACAAAATTACCCTTTTTAAAATATAAAAATTACTTGAGGCATTCCATTCTCAAATTATTTCCTCATTTACTAAGGCACCCCAAATAGAAAAATGAACCAAAACCAAACATAAACATTAGGTTCTAAACATTACCTAACATTACGTTCTAAACATTAAACATCAACAACATAAACATTAGGTTCCAAACATTGAACATGCATCTATATCAGATTATTTCACGCCACTTTGCGCACCCACAAAAAAAAAAAAAAATTGCTAGAGCTCTCTTAAATAAATAGCACACAATTGAAAATGTTGATGCATCAAAATCTTCAAAACAGTTGTTACACAAGATCTTTACATTTTTGTACTTATTATCTACCATTTTTTCCTCAAAATCTTCAGAACGGCCGCAAATCTACATTTTAAAACTCATAGTGAGACAAACAAAGTGCATCACCAAATTTCGAGAACTCTTGAGAGAAAAAGTAACAGAACTCTCAAGAGACTTTGCATGGATAAAAATATGGTTCTACAATCATAGGCCGAAGACCACTTGTCCAGGTTGTCCTGGTGCAGAACATGGAGACAATAATATAAAAACTCTACCAATGAAGCATTATATATGAAAATAGGCAACTCCGTGACGTGAGTAAAAGGAGCTGAGCAAATATCAACTTCTTTCTAGAAAAAAAAGAAACTATTTGTTTTTTTGGAGTGCCTAAAGTAAAGGGGAAAGATTAAAGGTTTTATAGAGTGCCTGAAGTAAATCATGGAACTTGCAAAAGAGTAATTTTGAAAAACTATTGTAGCTTGGAGCCCCTGCATCAAAATTGGGAGTGCAAAACCCAATTTCCACTTTTTTTGTGCATGGAAAAAAAAATTCATTAATCATCGAAGAGGTTATAGTGACTAATAGGAACAAAAAGAATGCAACAAATTCAAAGAATTCTATGCCTAATCCGAGACCCATTCCTTGATTGGCAAAGAGCCAACCAAAGACACCCAATGACCCACACCTATTGGGCAAAGCCCACACCTGATGGGCCACAAGCCCAAAAAGAAAAAAATTACAGTCCAAAGAAAACCCTAAAGCATCCCAACATTGTTGCTGCCCAGCCACACCGCCACCGCCGGAGCAAAAACCATCAACCTTCTCCAATCACCATGATCTTGGCTATCCGCAGCCTTCTCCAATCACCATGATCTTGGCTATCCACAGCCTTTCCAACCATCGACTTTCTTCTTCCTTACACCAAAAGGCCACATAGCCCAAATAGAAAGAATTGAACCCAAAGTCGCCGCTGCCGCCGCTACCATCACACCCTATGCTCTATGTCCACTAGAGATCCACCGCTGCCAACACCAACATAAAGCCTCCGCCACCAACCGCCATTCACCTTCGAAGACGGAGTGCCCCAGCCACAAAACAAGCCCAAGCCGTTAAGCATGAAACCAGAGGAGCCCAGCAATGGTGGCCATAAGAAAATGGCATACCCACCATCGCCTCCCATCCTCAACCACCACCAAGAGACCCAAAGCCCGAACCACCTAACTCCAGTAGCTGAACGCCACAAGCCGCTAGGCCAAAACCGAAAGCTTTCAACAAAGATCCGGTGTGACGACAACCGAATTGACAGGCCTTTAGGTAGAGAAGGGTGCAACCAACATTGCAACCCATGCTAGATCCGAACCAAAGAAGGTAGAAGAAAGCTTAGGGAGGGAGATCGAGGAGAGAGGATGGGATAGTGAGAGGGAACTCGCTAACAAACCTGTCATTGTTGAGATCAAGTAGCTAGCCAGGCGTAAAGATTAGTCTGGTTAATTGGTAGCTAGGTTTGCTCTTTATACAATTGACGATGTTTCAATTCTTGAGTTTGTAACGTAAATGGTCTCTATTTTGACCGGACCAAGAAGATGATTAATTAAGATATGTGTGAGTTTTCCCAAACACTCTGACTGTCTAAAAAAAGAGAAAAGCAAGTGGCTAGCTTAATGGATGTAGGTTTGTTCAACTGGCTCAAGGCACGCCCTAGAGAGGCAAAATTTGGCCCCAATAACCTAGTTCAAAAGTGTGCCCAGATTCTATTTGGTACAATGGTACGGGGTTTTGTTGGGATTCATGCTGGTTCAGTCATTGTGTCCCCAGTTTGCACTATCTATCAATCTATTTAGAAATAATGCAAGAGTGACGATGTGAAAAAGTAACGTTTGTGAAAGTAATATACTACTAGTAATACTTGGCAGTCATGTGCTTGTGTCTTTGCCTCGTTGGGTCTTTTTTTCTCTTCAAATACACAAAATTGACACTACTATACCGAAGTTAATTTTTTTTTTATTTATTTTATATAAACGGGCGTCCAGGTTAGCTTGCGACTAATTCCAAAGTTCAAAAGTAACAATTGGACACAAGGTTTGAGTCAGGAATTTCACTAGGCACAAAAGAATTTTTTTCCAGAATACTTGCAAGGGCGAGCATATATAATTCATAGGAATTTTTTTTTTCTATATAATACTAAAGTTTTTTTTTTGGCAGTGTCGACCACCTCTACTGCCTCCAATGAAACATGTATCAGTTTGATGCTGTTAGGTTTATTGGCATTTTCTGGGTTATGTCAAGCCTTTTCGGAGTCTGTAATTCCATTATTGGGGTTTTGGGCGTTAGAGTGCTTAGGAGTTGAGTCTAGATGCTCCATTCGAGAATTTCAAGCTTCATGATCAAGCCATAGCCAAGTCAAGTGTTTCGAAGCTCAATCCAATGAGGTATATCCTTGCATATCATTTGTGAATTTAGGCCATTAAAATAACATGTTTTAATGTGCATTAAGTTGGCTTATTAATGGTTTATTCGGATCTTATATTTCAAATGAGTTAGGCATTAAGATTTAGCCTTGAGCTTGTTGTGTCTGCACGTGTCTGGTTTTGACTGTTGAGATTGTGCCAAGTGTCTAAATCCTGACGATGCGTCTGCGCATGTTTACACGGGTCTGATGACTCTTTAAGTGACCACATGTCTTGTTTTGAGTGACTATCTTCTTATGCACGAAAATGTGAGTTATAAAAGACATTTTTCACTCATTTTCACATAATTCACTTGAGAGAAAATCAGCCTTTTTTAGAGAGAGAAAGTCCCATATCTTCTCCATCTCTTCTCTCTTTTGCGAACTTGATGTTCTTGATGATTTGAGCTTACTCTTCTCATCTTTCTTCAAACTAGAGTCTTTCTCTCCATGGATCCACTCTAGATTGATTTTAGTTTTCAAAAACTTTCATAAAAATCAAATCTTTTTCATACATCATGTTGTGTTGCCTTTTTTTTTTACGTGAGCCAGTTGGACTGGTGTTGAGTTGACTCGGAGATCAAGACGGGTGTGCTTGTGGAGTCCATGGAATCAAAGAAGAGTGCGGGGTACTACATCAAGAATGGAGCTAGGTGTCACAAGAGGCTTGTTGGGTAATTCCTAGTCTTATTAATTCTTGTAAACCTTTTGATTTATGGAATGCATGAGTAGGACTAGGCCGTGGTTTTATGCTTAGGGTGTTTAGACTCTAAGCAGTTTTCACATATATCGTGTGTTTTGTCTCATTAGTTTAATTACTCTATATCGAATTTGTTGAGTTGTTTGATTTCCCATGGTGAATGATTAAATTAGTTGAAATCGAATTGGTTTATTTTTGAAGTGGTCGTCCTATTCATCCCCCCTCTAGGACTTGTAGTGCTTTGCATAATTTCAAATGCATGTACCCATAATTTTTAATATTAGGCTTGAGTATGGGTCTTTTTGGCCCAATAGAAAAAGGAAAGAAAGAAAGTTCTTTTTTAAAAAAAAGAAAAGAAAAGAAGGAGGTGGGGCAGCCTATCTCACATCACTAGATACTTAATAGAGCCCAACTTAGTTTTAAAAAAGCCCAAGTAAGACCAAACACACAATAGTGAGCCCAAACAAAATAAAAATTTAAAAACAATTTACTCCAGTCTCTTGGTGAATTAAACAACTTACCCCTGCCCAAACAAATAAAATTTTCAGATCTCTCACTTTTGCGAAAGATATGCTTTCTTTCTCACTCGATTCTTTGCCCCTTGGCTCTTGCCTCCAGATTCCAATCTTTTATTAAAAAATCATCTATCCCTCTCTAAGCCCTAAATCTAATCGGTTCTCTCTCTCTCTCTCTCTCTCTCTCTCTCCTCATTAAACATGACAACTTGCTATCTACTTGATGACAATAGTAATGTTGCAATCAAACCACGCATGGGTGTGCCATTGGCACGGACAATCAGTAGTGATCTAACGAATTCACACATGTATTGAAAATTTGTTAGAATACGTACAATATTTGCAAATGCATGGAAGAATCACTACAGAGGAAAAAGAAATGGTGAACTACATCTAATTTGGAGTAGTTTTTCTAGACCTTGTAGTGAATTGATAAGCCACGGCCCCACCATAAACTCTTTTTTTTTTTGGATGAAGAGATAAAATGCATTAATCAACCAATTAGCAAATACAGTCACCTAAAAAAAGGAAAAGGAAAGGAAAACAACAAAACAACTAGAGCCGTCGTCACCGCTATCACACCGGAGCCACCGGAGCCATCGATGTCAAAGCCCATATCTGAGCCCTAGACTGGCCCCTCTTCTCCAAAAATTGAGATTTCGGCCGCCCATAATAAGAGGAGAGAAGATCCGGTCATCCATAAGGAGTTGCTGGCAATCCGGAGGGAAAGTGAAAGAGGAGAGGCGAGGAGAGGAGGAGGGAGAAGGTGGAAAAAGATGTGGTGGGGAGGGGGAGAGGGTAGCGGCCGCCAGGGGGAACCCTAGGGGGGAGTTTTCTCCCGCCCCTCATCCTCATTTCTCTCTCTCTAAAACTCTTCTCAATCCCTTCACCATAAACTCTATCAAGTATACAATGTAGTGTTGTGGAAATTTTTTTGGGTGCCGGGTGGTCACCACTAGGCCATACCCGAGCACCCATACCTACCGTCTAAATGTGCTTTAGACTGCTCACATTTCTTCTCTTTGTCTCTTCTTTTTCTCTTTAAAATGTGGACTGTCTAAAAATGTTTTGGACAGTAGAGATGAGTACTCTGGCACGGTACATGGTGCCCGTCCGACACTCAAAAATTGCTCAGTGGTGCGAGGATGGGCAACTTTGGCAGAAATCTCATGCGGGACTTTTTCGTGCGGTTTCAAAGTGGATCGGAGTTCTTGGGAAGTAGATCTCCTCAACTGGAGCGGTCAATAAATGGCCCGTTTAATTGACCTCCAATAAAACTATTTTTTGGCCCAATAAACGAGTAACACGGATAATTTTCCATGTATCCAAAAAAATAAAAGTATTAACACCAAAATGAGTGAGCATCCACATTGACCTAACCAAAATAAAAAAATTGTCAAGGTTAGTAATGTTTGTTAAAAAAGTGCTCACATTTGAATAACCAAACTTAGCAACCTCTTAACAACTAACCAAATTTTGTCACTTTTTTTTTTGAACTCTAGAAAATAACCAAATTTTGTCACTTAGATAACCAAAACTAGCAACCTTTTGCCAATAACCAAATTTAATGGACCCCACATCTACCCAATCAAGTACACCCACCGTTACACATAATGACAAAAACCTTTTCTCTCCTCTCTCTCTCTCTCTCTCTCAACAATGTTTTCAAAAGTTTAATTTAAAAAACTATTTTTCTTTTTCAAAAGTTTAATTTTAAAAACTATTTTTTTTCAAAAATTTATTTTAAAAAAATTTTCTTTTCAAAAGTCCATTTTAAAAAACTGTTTTTTTCAAAAGTTCATTTTAAAAAACTGTTTTTTTTTTCTTCAAAAGTTCCTATTAAAAACTGTTTTTTTTTCAAAAGTTCTTTTTAAAAAAACTGGTTTTTTCAAAAGTTCATTTTAAAAACTGTTTTTTTTTTTTCCAGAAGTTTATTTTTAAAAACTTTTTTTTTTTTCAAAATTTATTTTTAAAAACTGTTTTATACTTAAAGAATATTCAAAATATATATTTTTTAAATTCAAAACTATTTTTTTGTAGTTTGAAAAAGTGATGTAGCAAGTTTTGTTTATCATTTGAATAAGTGATGGAGAGTGTCCATTATTTTTGGTTATATACAAAAAACACCAATGTGAGACTTGACATTGCTAACTTTAGTAACCTCTAAATGGATAACCAAAAGCTTATGTGGCAACTTTTGGTTATCCAATTTTGGTTAGACCATTGTGGATGCTCTTATAGGCAGAAATTTAGCTTAAAGCAGCCACAAATGCAAAAATCCCCTGATCTCCAAAATAATTCTTCACCAAGCCGAATATTAAAGTCCATATGTTGTTTGTTTCTGAGAATGAAAGCATTTGCAAATCCAACCTTTTACCTAGATTTCTAGTGGCTCTCCCTCTGACCAGAGCTTCTCTTTCTAAGAAAAAAATTGCCGTGTTCTATCTTCCTTCCCCTCCCTCCGCCGGGAGTTCTCATCATCCTAATGTGGTGGCGGGAAAGAGGGATTTAGTGATTTGCCCTTGATGAGTATTTTTCTTCCTCCCATGTAATGACTATTTTTCTCGTTTTCAATAACCTCTCATTTCTAGTAAGGGTTTTCTCTTTCGATTTCATATCTGGTATGTTTTCCCATTTTTTCGTTTCTTTCGGCTTCTTTTTCATCATTGAGGTGTTGTTTTAAGTTTTGGCAATGGTAGTGGTGGTGGTGATTCTTTGACGAAGCAAGACGACAGTGATAAGAGTCCGATGGCGAACATATCAATTTGACTAGCTTGCCATAAGTGTGTGGACAATTATTGAGAATACTGGACGCCTTAAGTTTGTGTTTGATAAGTGAGTTTTTCTTTTGTGTGTATGACTATCAATAGAGGGGTTCATTTTGTGGTTGTGTGAGGTAATAGTGGTTTGAGTGTCTGTACCTGAGAAAGCTACCCTCCTTTGTGACTTTCTAGTGTTTTGATTAAGGACGGATGCTACTACTAGATGATTATCTCATTTATCTTTGTTATTTATCAATTAAATTCCTACCATTTTCCAAAAATAAAATAAAATAAAAAATTCGTGGATTAGCTGCACATGTATGGTAGATTGTAATATTGTTGTAATTAATATATTTTCCCTCTTCCACAAAAAAAACTACCCTATTAGAAATTTCAAAAGTATATACTCTCTCTGTCTGAAATTGTTTGTCTGATCCAAAAAATGAGAACTTAAAAATAATATAATTTTTTTTTTTGAAAATTTAATACTTTTTAACAACTTATTGGATATCAATGAGTATTTTTAATTTTATGAAAAAAGTTTAAAATTGCCCTTAAAAAAGACTTATTATTTTTAAGTACTCATTTTGTGGACTGGACAAAATTTTTTGGGACAGAAGGACTAATAGCAGCATAACAATTAAATTAGAAATCAAAAGCTAACTTCCAAGAACACAAATCTTTCTTACACAATCATTTTTGACAATCAAATCAGTAGTAGATTTTTAGCGCAAGAACTATTCTGCTCTGGACTTGACTAAGTCCATTTAGGCTGAGTTTTTCATTTGATTTTACCAATTAGTTACTAAAATTAAATGGAAAACTCAGCCGAATCCTCCGTCTCCCAAAAGCACTACTAGCGCAAGTGAACAGAACCATTAGAATCGTCCCGAACGGCCCATTTTCCAAGACCCGAATAGAAGCCAATGGCTTTCATGCGGCTGCAATTGACTAAAGTGGAACATTTGGGATTGGAATTGAAATTGGAATCCCCTGTCTGATGATGATGGTGATTAGAATATTTTTATAATTCAGAAAATTGGTATAAAGGATAAATTTGGGGCTTTAAATGGTGTTTAATTAGTCCAGCTTAACTTATTTTAATGCTTCTAATACATTGATAGAAAATTTTTGAGGCCTCAAGGACAAAACTAGATAAAAATACCCTTAATGAATACTATGGGCGCACGTGTGGAAGAAAGCTACAGCCTTTGAAAGCAACAGGTGGCTCTTTTCTATGACTTGAGAGGGACGTGGTCCCGACCTTGGCTGAATACATTGAAACAATGAAAGCAACGTCTGTGGACCAAATGACCCCTAAATTTTGAGACTCTCTCTCTTATGTGCGGGACAAAATTAATTGGGTTCACTTTTGTAAGGTACCCTAGGATTTAGGTTTAGACACTTTCATAGGATACCCTAGGGTTTATGTTTATAGTTCACTTTCAAATTATAGAGTTTTAGTGGTTTAGAAGCGGCTTTTCGTGGAAATCTACAGTGTTTTAGAAGCTGACTTTTCGTAGAATGCTTCGAGGGTTTAAAGCCCGAGCTTAGGGTCTTGACTTTTAATTATAGAGTTTTAGTTGTTTAAGCGAGCTTTCATGAGTATTTAAAAAGCAGCTTAAGTGCTACAGAGTTTAGGTTTAGGGTCTTGTTTTAATTATAGGGTTTTAGTAGTTTGGACCCCTTTAAAGAGATGCAATAGGGTTTTGAAGCTGACTTTTCATGTAGGAGTGCAGCAAGGTTTAGGTTTAAATGACTTCGTTAAAATTTGAGTGAGGGTATTTTTGAAATGTATGGGTGATTTGTCTTTTTGGCATTAAAGAAAAAGTTGATGTCGTTATTGAAGTAGAGACCCCTTTACTGGGTCCTCCCCAAAAAGACAAAAGGCGAACATCGTTATTTGATGACGTAACATGAATCCCCGGAAGATATGAAGACACGCGAACATCGTTTGTTCGAATCTTTGGAATTTCTCCATTATGTTTTCATTTTCTTTTTCTATTTTGGAGGGTTCGGTCATAATGTAAATAGTCCAAAATTAAAAACCTTACTCGTCACCTTTCCCTAAAAATAAATGTCCACGTTTTACTACATTTTGGACTTCTTAAAAAAATACTCATATGTTTTAAATTAAAATATCTTTTGGTGCAATTTTTTTTTCCGAAATTGTCAACATATCATTTCATAACGCCATCCGGCATTGATTACATCGAAAGTAGGAATGACGCCAAAACCACTAGCAAGTGAAATGAAAATGGCAAAAGCCTAACTAGGCCACCGACTCTCATACATACTTTTCTAAGAAAAACCCGACATCTAGGAGACGGAATGATGAATCTAATTCAGGTGGTAGCGGTAGGGAATTTCAACAGATTCCTAGCTCAAAGCATAACACAATACATGCATACAACACAAAGTAATCGGGATAAAAATAGGAAAATTAAAAACATCAAACAAAACTAACTAATCAGAAACCCCCCAAAAAACTGGTACAACTAAGAACCCACAGAGTCGCCCCATTGAGTCACCCCGAGTTTCAACGAGTTCGCCGACCAGTCACTTCTATGGATAAGACCAAGCTCCCATAGCCGCCGTTCATGGCATTGGAAAATTTTATTAGCCGGAGGGTACAGAGACACCAAAGATCAACCGATCATTAGATCCAAACCATCCCGATTCGGGGAACGAAAAAGGTAAAGGAAGGAATGAGTGGTGGAGGTTCAGGAGAAGGGGAGGTTGTGGATCTAGAATATGGTAGTGGTGGTAGTGAAGAGATGAAAGGGTGGGGAGGTATGGTGGTCAGTGGCGAAAGGGGGTTTGGTGGTGGAAGCGAGGAGATGGTGAACGACCATGGATTGATGGTGGGTATCTGGCAAAAGGTGAGGAGAAGGAGGGGTGGGGTGGAGAGGCGACAGCCCCACCCCTTCAATAACCTCAAACTAACAAAAGGGCTAGAAGGATGTGAGATTGAGAGGTAAAAGAAGAGAGAGAAATGAGGAGGAAAAATGGCGTAAACAAGGAGGAGGGGTGCCAACAGTGGAAGGGATAAAAACCCTACCGCCCTGTTTGTTAAAGGGATATGTATTTGAGGGGGGAAGAAGGATATAATAAAAGGGAGATATTGATGTGGATATAGTTGGATGGGTATTATTTTAGAAGGAGAGATTACAAGTTATTGTGTTTAATTGTTTTGTTGTTGTAGGAGGAGGATATGAGGGGTTGTATAATGTAAAATGTCCATTTTATCCCAAATAAATAAATAAAAATGTAATGCAATTGGTGGGGTGTGGGGCACTAGCCTTATAAGGACTCGTAATTTTATATAATTTTTCTAAAATTAATGTTGGAGAAGTGTGAGGAAATGAAAATAGAGTAATATAGTGTCAATGTGAAGTTAGTGTTTCATTTGAGTCTTTGTGAGATGCATTATGAACATGAGGAGTGTAAGTGTGATTTGTGAGAGTGCATATAGATATGTATGGCTGTTTTTTTTTTTTTTTTTGAGCAAGCAAAACACACTCTTCTCATCCCCAAACCAACGACACTTCCTCTCTCCACTCCTATCCCAAATTTCCTCCATCTCTCTACAAAATTCACACCTACAACCCTCATTACTTCAAGATTTACCTTCATATTCGTTATCTACACGCGATTTGGAGTCTGGGTTTCTTTGGAATTGCTTGGTGAGGTCTCACTTTGTTTGGAGTTACAAGAACAAGCTAGGGCTTTCACTTTTTCATCCTTGGAGCCAAACCATTAAGGTAGGGAACAATTTTCTATCTCTTCTAAGTGTATATTGGTTGAATGATTGTATTATTGGTGTTCTTGTTCCTAAAATCCTTGTCAAACTTGTTATAACCATGGAATTGAGCTTGGTTTCTTTGATTGAGTTTGGGTTTTGCATCTTTGGTTGATGAATACATGAATTGGTAGTTGATATATCCCTTTCTCTTGATTAGTTGTGTTTTGGAACCTTATCTTTGCCTTGGATTGAAGCCCCCATCACTTGGAGCTATGCTGTGTTTTTTCCACCGAAAACCCAATTGGATCGATCCATACTCAAGGTTGGATTGATCCAAAATGCTCTGTTGACATTTATAACCACTTTGGATCGATCCATAAGTTGTCTAGATCGATCCAAAACCTTCTGTTTGCTCCCAGACCACTTTGGATCGATCCGTCCACTTCTTAGATCGATCTAGACCATATGGATCGATCCACACCCCTTGTTCAGGTAGATTATTGACCCAACTTCGCGGACACGCCTTAGCTTCGTCCAAACTCCGATTGAGGCGATTCTTGAACCGTTGGAAAGCTCTATGAGTCTAATTTCAAACCCAATTACTCTCATATTCATAGCCTTTGTATTTTGAGAGAAATGTGCTTTTTACTATCAGTGTGTCGTATTTTCTTGAAATTCATAATTCCATTTTCATGTTCCAATGCTCTGGGCCCTCATTGGTCCTTTCAAAGCTTCTCGAATTGACTTTTAAGCTTTGGTAACCTATCATGGTGCATTTTATGCTTTGTCTTAGTTGTCTTGATTTCTCACGCACTTGGACACGTGTGAACTTGACCACCACCGACACATTTTGAGCTTTTGAACAAAGATGATTGTGTGAATGTTTTGGACACTTGTGAAAGGGTATTGTGATACGTGAATTGGCTTTGGGCACTAAGTTGAACTTATGAATTGATTAGTGGAAATGCAAGTGTGAAATATGTGACAAGGGGTCTAAAAGGGTATGCCTGGAGTGACACAGGGCCTTTATGGTATGCCCAGAGTGACACGGGGCCTATATGTCATGCCCAGAGAATAAATGAATGATTAAAAGGAATAATATGTATATGATAAATATGACAGATACTTGGGTTATTTTAGATAATTTGGGTATTTGTGAGGTATTGGGAAATGAATTGTTTGTGTAAATGACCGTGTTTTGAAGGGACTGAGCCCACGACACGAAATGTAACGTTTATGAGGAAACTTATGGACACTTGGGTTTGGTTAGGTATTTGTGGCATCTCCTAGACACTCCATCATCAAGTTGATCTATCTTGGTCCACTTTAGCTTACTTTTTCATATGTACCACATCATCATGTGTATCTTTCATTCTCTATACCCTTAGGCCTCGTTTGATTCGCGGACTAAAATAGGTGGGATTGGTAGTCCTGGGATTATTTGTCCTCGGACTAATTTAGTACTGAATCTCACTCAATCCTTTGTTTGATTTGTGTAGGATTAACATCGGGATATCCTGTATTTCGGTCAATCCCATGTTTGGTTCCCCAAACTAAATTTGGGATTAATTTTAGGGCTTTCTCTCAATCCACAAACTAGTTATGGGTTGAGAGTTTGCTTGATAAATGGAGCTTCTGAGATGTCCAAAAAACAAGCGGATTGAAATCCATTTCATCAAACATATCCTCAATCAAGTCAAAATCAAGTAGAACTAACAATTGGAACAAGCCCAGTTTAATGGTTCTAGAAAACCAGAAAATCGTAGCAACCATATATCGAGAAATCTAGAAAACCCAGTTTAATGGTTCTAGCAACAATAGCAACCATGAGAAATCCAGAAAACCCAGTCTAATGGTTCTAGCAACAGTAGCAACCATGTATCAAGAAAATCTTCAAGTATACAACGTGAATGTTAGAAAATCTTCAAGAAATCATGATCCAGAAAATCAGAAAATCGTTTTTAGGGTAGTTACAGGGTAAATCGATTCCAGAAAACCCATAGATATAGTTACAGGGTAAATCGAGTTCAAAAGGTACAGGGTTCGATTCGCAACAAAACCCAGTTTATGGTTAAAACCTAGTAAATCGATCTTAGAGCAACGAATAAACCCAAATATTCTCCATCGTCTGGTGGAAAGAGAGAGACAGAGAGAGAGAGAGGAGTACCTGCGTTCTGGGTATGAGTGAAAGAAAGGAAGAAGACAATGGCAAGTTTGTAAATATTAGCCGACAAAGTAGCGTGTAATAGTCCGGCCTGCGTTCTGGGTATGAGTGAAAGAAAGGAAGAAGACAATGGCAAGTTTGTAAATATTAGCCGACAAAGTAGCGTGTAATAGTCCGGCCGTATTTAGTCCCCCAAGGTATTGTGTAATCCCATACGTATTGGACAATAATATTCCTGAGATTGTTAATCCAATGTCATTTTTCGGGAACCAAACAAGGGATACACGGGATTAGACAAAAATATCCCACCCTTCTAATACCTGAATCAAACGAAGCCATAGCGTTGGTAGAAAAGTTTTCTACTTGGCTAGTGAGCTCAACCTATCATTTTCAGGCTTCGACAAGACACATGATTGGGATGCTTGATGCATGGATGCATAGCATGAAGCTTACTTTGCATGGAGTTATTTCATTCTCTCCATAGGTTACTATATTTTTGGGAGATAATTTTGTAACTTCTATTTCTTTAATCTTTTGGCAAACCCAGTATATGTAAAAAATTTAACACCTTTGTTATTTTTTTTGGCAAGGGTACAGGTACCCTTGAGCAGAAGCACATTGTACTTTGACTTTGATTTTCTATGGGAAATTGTTTGACTTTAATTGATCCTACGTGAATTTTATTTGTATTTTGGCTTATTAAAATTGAGGGCGTGACAAGCCTTGCCTCTCTCTCTCTCTCTCACTCGGCAGTAAAAGGTGCCAACTGGCACAGGGGTAACTTGGAAAGAGGGGTCGGATATAACAAAACCTGGGGAGAGGCTGTCTATATTTTATCCCTCATCAAAGGGATATACAAATCCTAGGATATTATATCTGGGTAACAAAAAACAAAACAAACAGCGGATATGAAACACCTGGATTTTTATATCCAGCCTCTCTCTATATCCCCCTTCTATCTCCCTCAAACAAACAGGGCGTAGAATATTCTACTTTTAGAGAGAGAAACTCTCTAGGCAATAGTAGGTCTCCCTTTTAGATGCAATATAATATAGATCTTGTTAGTTAAAGTTCACTTAGTTTTATAACACACAAATTTTAAAGCCATAAAAAGTGGAGTACGGGGTATTATAAATTACAAAATATTAATAACTTAAAAAAGCTTGAATAGTGCAACATGAACATTTATTTAGAGACCGAGGGAGTTCTATTTTAGGCTTCTGGAGAAGACAAAGGAAACAAATTATCACCATCTAGAGTCATGTAATTAGCATGGACCCCGTTCTTTGCTAATTGTTTCTCTTCTTCTCTGTCTCCTTCCTCTCATTAGTCATTACTGTTAATAACATGATTAACCACTAATTTAGGTTATTCAGGAAAAATCTCATCACACTGGCCTTTAACGGGGGTATCTAACCGCCCGTAACAACATTTTTTTGACGTAGTGATTATAGATGCATGATCTAATGAAATAAAAAAATTTAAACATTTCAATCAGAAAAGAGAAGTGAGATGACGAAAAAGTAGGAAGCGAATGGATTTTTTAGAAACAGTGCTTTTTGAGCTTTAGTGAGAGTGGATGAATTGATAATCTTCAGGACTATTTTGTTCTGGACCGGAGTAAGCCCATTTCGTCTCCCAAAAGCACCACTAGCTAGTGAACAGACCCATTAGAATCGGACCCAATGGCCCATGTTCCAAGACCCGAAAAGAAGCCTACAACCACTTTCACGCGGCTGTAATTTAAAAAAAAAAAAAAAAACATTTGGATTGGAGTTGAAAGTGAAATCCTGTGTCTGATGATGGAGAAAATTTTGGGTGCGGATTGGGTAGGGACACGTGGTGCCTGACACCCAATCCAAATGTTACAAAAAAGCCAAAAATGCCACCCTCAGATTTGAGCTGTTCAAATGTGTTTGGATAGCTCGGATTGGGTGTCAGACACTACGAGTCCCTACCCAATCCGCACTCAAAATTTTCTCCTGATTCTGATGATGATGTTGATTAGGGTATTTCTATAATTAGTCAACAAGTGCATTGTAGATTTATTCAAGACTTCTAATGTTATTTGGTGACGTAAAATGAATCACTGGAAGACACACGGACTTCTTAAAAAAATCCTACTCCCCGTCTCTAAATAAATGTCCATGTTCTACTATTTGAAAATTTAATGTTATTTGGTGATGTAAATTGAATCACTGGAAGATATCAAGACACACGGACTTCTTAAAAAAATCCTACTCCCCGTTTCTAAATAAATGTCCATGTTCTACTATTTGGACTTTTAATGTTATTTGGTGACGTAAAATGAATCACTGGAAGATATGAAGACACACGGACTTCCTAAAAAAATACTCATATGTTTTAAATGAAAATATCTTTTAGATGCAATATTATATAGATCTTGTTAGTTAAAGTCACTTAGTTTTATAACACAAAAATTTTAAAACCATAAAAAGAATTATAAATTACAAAATATAAATAATCTAAAAAAAGTTTGAATAGTGGGACATGAACATTTACACTGAGGTAGTACTATTTTAGGCTTGTGGAGAAAACAAAAGAAGCAAATAACAAACATCTAGAGCCATGTAATCGGCACCCCATTCTTTGCTAATTGTTTATCTTCCTCTCTCCCTCCTTTACCTCATTAGTCATTATTAATTACTGTTAATAGCATGATTAACCATTAATTTAGGTTATTCAAAAAAAAAAAAATCTCACCACACTGGCCATTAATTGTCTCTGTCTTGTTCAAAGAGAGTTAATAAAGTGCCCCTGGCCCCACGGATCTATATACTTAGACTTTCACTCCACATCAATTTGCAGTGAAAGAGCTTCGAATAGCATGTGTGACGCTACTCCGAGTGAACTGAATTGTTCAAGCATTTGGTAATCTGTCACAAGTTTTCAGGTGGGACAGCAGCTCGGTTTTAAAATGGACTCGGGAGGTTATGGACAGCAGTATGGACAAGCTCAACATCAGGACATTGCTCAGCAGGGTAGCTATGACAGGGTGGAGCATTTGGAAAGCGAGAAATGAGTTTATTTTCCAAGGTTCTCCATTAGTTATCAAGAACATTGCTCTGAAAATGGAACGAGTCTGGGACGAAGTTCAAACTCTCATGCTTAAACCGGTTGGCTCTGCTCCCAAGGAACCAAAAATCCCCTCTTCATGTGACAGCAAATGGAAGCCTCCTGATAAGGGACACTTGAAGATAAATTGTGATGCTTCATGGAAAAAGGAATCTGGAGATGGTTTTGGTGCTGTCATTATAAGAAACCACAAGGGTGATCTAATTGATGGGAAAAAATTTAAAGTATCTGGACTCTCTGCCATGGTGTGTGAAACTAAGACTCTTAGGGAAGCTTGTTTGATGGCCAAAGTGTTGAACCTTCACTCTGTTCATATAGAAAGTGACAACAAAGATATTATTTCACTGTGTTTCAGGATTGGATCCCCCATGGGAATGTGCATGCATTATACATGATATTAGGATGATAGTTAAAGATCTTAATTTGTTTATATCTTGGGTTCCTCGTATTGTCAATAGAGTTGCCCATTGGGTGGCCTCTTTAGTTTCAGGATTGCTGCCTCAGAACTGGGTTTCTGTGATCCAGCTAGTTACGCAATATCCTTGCTTTGGGTTTATAGTTTAATGAATTTGTCTTTCCGTTCAAAATTCACATCCAATGTTTTATAAATAGGGTTAAATAACCAAAGGAAATGTCAATGCAATATTATATTAGTCCATCAAATTGTGCAAATTGCAAAAGCTGTTCACAGGCAAGACCTTCTTGGCTTCTTCTCGTGGAGTACCTTGAATTTGAAAAGATCAAATGTAAACAAAGAACACATCAACCAGGAACCTGTCAATTTATGTCAAAACTCTGGAAAAATCTACAATACACATCCCTTTTTAAGGTGTATGATATGCACTCATTTTGTGATTCATATTGCGCCACCTCATAAAAAATGATCTAGAAAACCGGTAATTTGTAACATTTTCGTTTGTTTCGTAACTTTTATACTAAGAATTCGTAACTTTTAGATAATATGATTCGTAACATTTTCTTTCATTTCATAACTTTTCGTGTGTTTCTTAACTTTTTGTGGGTTTCGTAACTTTGAGATAAAAAAATTATAACTTTTCTCAAATATGATTCATAACATTTTCATGTGTTTCGTAACTTTTATACCAAGCATTTGTAACTTTTGGACAATATGATTTGTAACATTTTCTTTTGTTTCGTAACTTTTTGTGTGTTTCATAACTTTTCATGGAACTCGTAACTCTGAGATAAAAAATTATAACTTTTCTCAAATACGATTCGTAACATTTTTGTACGTTTTGCTCAGGTTAACAAGTTACCAATTCGTAACTTTTAGCGATCCAACGGTAGATAGCAAGGGTGTATATGATACACAACCTACTATTGTAGCCATTTCCCAAAACTCATATACAAAAAACCTTTGACTCCCTAATATTTTTGCACAAGAAATCTACCAAAATTCGTCACCGAGTACCAATTCCTATTCTTTAACAGTCAATGTTATATTTTAAAAGCATTTTACAAGAGATGGTTGACCCACACAACAACGTTCTTTTAACAATCGGTCACCTAAACTAGTATATACACATTTCGACTAATTTATGAATGTGGAAGTTAACGATTGAATACCTTTCTGGTGACTACAAGAATTTTTCGCCAATTGTGAGAGTTAAACCTGCAAGTTTGAGCAAGTAAACCCTTTATCTAATATCATGCTCACACTTGACCAAATCTAGGGCGAAGGGTCGCCCTCACATTGAAGTTGGAAGAGAATTCAGTGACCTCTTTTTTTTTTTAATATATCAGAAATTCAGTGACCTGTTTGGTTGATGAAAAATGTCACTGCATTGGCCGGCCATATGATGTGAGATATTAGACTGATCACAGGGGTGGTGGCCCTTTCTAGCAAGGTCAGCTATATCAAACTTGGATTCTCCTACTATTCCCACCTAATGCAACCATGGCGAATAAAGATGAATGTGACATTCAAAAAATTATTTTTTTTGTCTTTATTCACAAAATTTTAAGTTTGGCTAATATTTTTATACTTTTTAGATTCTTCTCGTCGAGACAAGCCAAGAAATCACAAAAAATCGACCGAAAACTAACAAATGCAAATTTTTTTGGAAAAAGGACAAACCAAAAAAACGAAAAAAACTAGTTTTTTCAATTTACCCAAACCAGGCCTAGATGTTAAGCATCTCCAACTTCGCCTTCACTCATATTTTGTCAATTATTTTGGAAGGCTTTTATGGCAAATTACAATTTAGATTGACACCTTGAAATTTGGCATTCACAAAATCCTCCCTCCTTGCTTAACTTCATTTGGAATAGTCGAAATTTTTAAATGTATTGTTCTCAAATTGTCACTTTTCTACCAAAAAAGATTTGGTATTGCCTTCAAAACTAACACGAGGAAGGTCATGCCAAATATACGGAGGATTTGGCCTTTCAAATGGCAGTTGGTTTAGAGTTGGTATTGACTTCAAAAGTATGTAGTCGTTGCTTTGCCGCATGGATAAAAAGATTTGATTGTTTCTAGCAATGAAGAGATTTCTCGATATTCAATTTCCAACCATTTTTGAATGTTTCGTTCTCAAGTGGTCATTGTCTCTAATGAAAATGATTTGACATTGCTTTCAAAATTGGTATTAGGGAAGGTCATGCCAAATCCAAGTGGGATTTGGCCTTTTGGTCAGAACTGATATTGGCTTAAAAAATGGCCCTTGCTTTGCTGCACGGGAGTTGAAGGCTCCCGTTGGATATGCTCTTAATGGTCGAGCTGGCTCGAGTGCTATCTTATCCTTTTGTGTAATTATATCAATGTACGTATTATAACAAATATTTTGTGTGATTCACTACATATTCAAAAGAGTATCAACTGGGCAAAAGAACACGTAAAACAAGATTGGGTCTCAAAATTAACCGCGGTTAAATATCAATCCCACAGTCTATTTGTAAGAACCCAATTAAGGTCGGTGCCAGAGCATATGATGGTAGTGCATTGAGTACTAGTACGCTTTTTTTTTTGGATCAGAAACTGAGGACATTCGGTCCCCTCTTTCTTCCAGTGAGTTCTTTCAAACCAAGTCATTGTTAGAAATTGTATTCAAAGAAGGATGAGGAGGGCAATGCCCCCTTGAAAATGCAACCACTGAAATATAGGCCCATAAAAGTACATTGTGAGAAATAAAATTCAAAGTAGGATGCGCGTGCTTAAGTGCGAGTGAAAGTGGTAGTGGGAGTGTAAAAGCATCTCCGAAAACATTTCAAAGTTTTAGAGTTAACGAAAGCAAGAATTAAGAGCGGGAGCAAAGAGTCTTACTGAAAAATATGTGACTTAAGTAATGACTTTGTTGGAACGTACTCACATGCCATTATGGTGTAGCTATGGAAATGTGTTTCACTTTCCCATCGTTTTTAGGCATCCCAAATTTCAATCATACAAGAGTCGTTGCACAGTCAAATTTGCCATCAATTTAATATGGGGTCACTGAGAAGTTCTCACTCCCAATTGACCAAACCCTTTGGGTTGCTGTTGGCCCGTTGGGTCATGTTTTAGAAGCCTTCTGATGAGAATAGAACATTGTTCGGTATTCCAAGATGGAGTATGTTGAGCCTTTCACAAACTTGTGGGGAATTCAATATCAAGTGCACAAATTCAATGCCTCTTAGGCATGGTAGGTAGATGCCCCAGGGCGCAAACTCTCCTCGCCACATTTGTGTAGAGCCAACACAAATATGTTGAGAAAATAAAGTTAAGACATTTATTAGCCTACCATATCTCAGGGGCACTGAATAATCACTCCATATGAGCGGTTTGGAACTTTGGATATGCAGATAATAATCTCTCTAGTACTAGTAATTTTCTTTTTTTTCATTTTTTACAATTAACATTCTATGAAAAATTCCTTGACATTTTGAAAAAAGTCATAAAAAGAAAATTATTACTCCTACAGTAATAATTTTTGGTACTATAATCTTCTGTCACTTCAACTTCAAAGACAAATAGCTCTTTGACTTGACAATTTATTAACCAAGTCCACATTTATGAACCGTTGATCTTGGATCAGACGGTCAAGAGAGCTCACTACACGCATGTAGTGAGCTCACTCACTATAGGGCCCCCGGTTCCCATTTATTATAGTAAAAATTTTAACACAAAGAAAATAGCTACTAAAAGATTTTCTAAAAAATAATTGTCACACACCAAACCAAGTCTACATTTGTTATAATATTTTGATTTGCTCCCTTTAAAATGCTGGAAAAACTTCAGAAAAGGAGAGGAAAGACTTGAAAGTGTCAACAAACAAACAAAACCCACAACAATACAAAACCAAAGCCAATCAATCCCCCATTCCCCTTCTCATCAAAACCTTGTTTTCCATCTCTTCTTCTCCACCCAATAACCATCCCTTACCCTTCTCTCTCTCTCTCTCTCAATGGAGATCGCCTCTAGACCTCAGGAGAGACAAAACCCATCACCCACCAACGGACTCCAATCCATTTCCAACCCAGAAACCTTCGTCCAAGCCGACATCACCACCTTCAAACAACTAGTACAGATTCTCACTGGTACCCCCAAAACAGCCAAACAAGCATCCAAACCGCCGCACCACCACTCAAATTCCATTCCCCCAATCAAAACAGGGCAAAAGAAACAGACCAGCAGCAGCTTCAAGCTTTACGAGAGAAGGAACAATTTGAGAAACGGGCTCATGATCACCGCAATGAGTCAGAATTTGGCCAGGAAAGATGAGACTTTGTCGCCGAGTGTGCTTGATCTTCCTTCCTTGTCTCTTAGTCCTGTGACGCCGTTGATTGAAAACCCATTTGGAATTTGGGGGAATTCGACGGAGGTGGAGGAAGAGAAGGCGATTGCTGAGAAAGGGTTTTATTTGCATCCGTCGCCGAGGACTATTTCTCCGGAAAGTTCGGAGCCCCTGCTTTTGCCTCTGTTTCCGGTGACTTCGCCAAGAACACAACTTTAAGGCACAGTTACATACCGAACTGTGTGGCCCGAACCGTTTGATGCATGCTCAGATATATCGAACGGAATTAAATACCAGTTATAGCCGGAGTTGTGTTCTCAAGTGTTGTTTCTAATTTTTTTTTGTTGTTAGATTTTTGCTCTCGAGAAATTGGGAGTCGTAAATTAGTTTGACCATTTTTTTCCTTTTTGTTGGTGCCAGATCCTCTCTGCCGAGGGGTGTTGGGTCGTTGGATTGTGATTTTTGTTTTTATGTTTTAATATTTTCTAGGTGATTCAACGGCCGAAAAACTCCTCGGCACAGAGGTTTTTCGACACAAAGGATCCGAGCTCTTTTTTGTTTACCATTAGATGGTAAATTTATATGGTAAGTTTATACGTTAAAAAAAAAAAAAAAGTTTATACGTTAAAGATAATGATGGACTTTATATTTTTGGACAAATGGTGGAGTTAAGGTGTAATTGGGACTCGAGAGTGATTTAAGAGGAGGGTTTAGAGGTGATGGATGATTTGGGAAGACAGAGACGTTACTTATTTCTGTTTGTTAGTTATATTTGCTTCTTTTTTGTTATTCAAATGAGTTTTACAAGTACTGTTGGATGGAAATGTTGAGGTGAATTTTCACTTCTAGGGTTCAGATTCTCTCGCTCTCCGTGTGTATTTTGGATGGTGAATTCATACAACAGTTGGAAAAATTAAAAATTGTTAACGGAGAGGATCAAATTAAATACGCAAACACTTATGCATCCCCACTTACGTTATACGTGAACTCCCTACTACACTACTCACCCATCATGTAAGTTTGGCGTACGCATGCGCACGGATAAGTGTTTCCTGTACGTTGGTGTGGTGAGTGGTGATATCCAAGTTGGGGGCTTGGGGAGAGAACTTTTGTTAGTCTAGGGACAAACTACTCATCGCATAAATTTCAATACTACACTACATAAATTGAGAACTTTTCCTCACTGAACGGAACTCATAAGTGTGACATGAATTGTCCGTACATTCCTCTCATTGAATTTTTTGTTCAAGTAAAAAAAAAAAATTCCTCTTATTGACTTTTTTTTTTAAAGTAAACAATTAAATTGATTGGACAAAAGTTTGGTGGAAGTGCCCATTGTCCTGTTGTGTCCTGAACTCGTAGCAGGCCCTAGGTCCCCTATTTAATCATATTTGTGGACTATGGTTGTGGAATATTCTATGTTGCTCTAGTCAACAATAACGACATACAGTTTGCACCAATAGTGTGTGAATTTTAGACATCATGTGACTGTATGTATACGCGTAAAATGTTAGTGACTATAGTCCATAGAAGACTTGGGAGTAGTTTCCACCATGCCATAAATGAGAGCAATTTCTGGGTGCTAGGCAGGCACCATATGGCCGTGTCCAAACATCCACCTCAGTCGTTCAAAAGACTTTTAAACTGTTCAAATTTGAGAGAGAGAGAGAGAGAGAGAGAGAGAGAGAGAGAGAATAAAAACGGAAAATATAAAAATACTTTTTAAAGGGTGCTTTCCGGGCAGCCGACACCCATTACGTGCACTGCCCGACACCCAAATTTTTTTCCATTCATGATGATCTTGTGTTTATTTGACCAACCTTATGAGACTGGTGATTTGATGAACTGTTTATCTACTGACTTTTCCAATTTTCTTTCTCGTACAAGTCTGCTTAAAGTCTTAGGGTGAGTTTTTGAATGGATTTTATCAAGATTTTATAAAATCAAGTCTTGATTTTATCCATTCGTGGAGAGAGTTGATAAAATCTTAGATTTTTGAAAAAATCTAAGATTTTATCAATTCTCTCCACGAATGGATAAAATCAAAGGCTTGATTTTATCAGATTTTGATAAAATCAATTCAAAAACTCACCCTTACAATAATAGGAGTGGTTGACATAACAAAATCTGACGGAGTCTGAGATAGATCATACGATCTGCTGAATTGACAACTGACAAGGTAAGATCACAAGTCAAAAGGCATTGTTCGTTTTGGGTTTCAAGACCTGATTTTCTCAATTATTGTTCAATCAATACCTTTATTATCAAATATTATTCTCATTTTTAGCTCTCTCTAATCATTAAACCCTAATTATTATTATTATTATCCAGATTTCTCTCTCCAATCATTGACAAAATCCAAACCCAAACCCAAACCAAACACAACTAAAGCTTCTCCCCCACTGGAGTCAGATAGCTTGCTCATTTTTACTATAGGTACGCCTACAAGAAAACCTTGATGGTTATGAACCATGCAGAGAAGATATTTTCAGTTACAGGAACTCTCTCCCAAAACTAAAGCTAGACGAAAGATCGAAAGGTGCCCAGGCTCGCCCTTGAGATTTTCGGGGCCCTAAGCGTGATTTAACAATGGAGCCTCCTTAACCATTGTATATATATTAGTTGTCTGACATTGTATTAACAGATGCCCTGTGGTACGGTGGTTCTGTGCGGAAAATTGAACTCATTACCTTAAGGTCCCGTGTTCCAGTCATGGCGCCTGCAGTATGAGGTGTCTTTTTGATACATTCTCGTTGCATAGTGGTTTACAAAATAGTAGTGAAGGATCGAACGCGCTACCTAACATGTAAAACTCACCAACCTTACCATGGAACCACACTGGTGCCATTTGTAAAAGTATTGGCATACTTTATGGAGTAATATATAAGATATTCTTGAGTTTGGGGGCCCTATTATTGGCCCAAAAACGGGGCCCTAAGCGGCGGCCTAGTGGACTTATGCCCAGGGCCGGCCCTGAATGTGCCGGCTCCCTTCTTACTGGCAGCACAGCTACATGCTTGCACTCATATAATATCACGAATTATATTGAACATATATCACCTCATATCGACTGATATCTAGAACAGAGAGGTACACAGAGAGAAAGGTAAAAGGAAGAAAGAGTCGAGAAAGCTAAGATATAACTTTCTTTAGCGATTGTTCTCAGAGCAAGAGAGATCCCAATTTTCATATAACTACCATAACATATGGTGGTCATTTACATGTATGAACTTCACAAGTTCAAGTCACGGGGCGTTAAGAGTAAGGCTACCTACCTGTGTTGATGTCCACTGGCACGACTTCATGGACATCAGACCATGCAAGCTTAGATTTCTGAGAAAGAAGTGATTGTCTTGAACCCATTATTCTCCGGTAGAGGTCCATTTCCGGGCCGCACAGAGATTATCACCTCCAAACCTGAAAACTCAAATCCAAATTCAGATATCAGCGGCTACAATAAACCCCCCACCCCCAAACAACAGCAAATCAATGGGTTGGGGAATTATTGAACCTGAATTTAGAATGTTTAAATTTCAGCTATTCTGAAGAGAGTTCACACCTTCCCAAAATTTTAAAGTTTAGTATATAAACTAAATTCAGCAAATTACCTGCTGCCTTAGCAGCTATAGCTTCTTGATAGACATCGGTCACGAATAAAACCTCTGAGGGTGTATCAACTCCTAAAGATTCTGAGATCTCAACGTAGCTGCTTGTTTCTTTCTTGTTACTGCACAAAACAGAAGTGAATCAAAGTTTATAATAGAAAACAATGTTGAAGCAGAGAATTGAACTCAGAGAGAGTACAAAATTACCCCACTCTAGTATCAAAAAATCCACACAAGTATTTTCTCAAGTCCCCATAATTTGTGTTGCCAAATATGAGCCTTTGTGCCAATCTGCTGCCGCTGGAATATATGTACACCTGAGGAAGGAGCAGCTAGAGTTCAGAAAGGAACTTACACTAGCTGGGAGCTGCTATTGGAAATTTAAGTGTATGTCAAGAGCTTGAGATTACATCTGAACAAGATAACAGAAATCAAAGATACAGAATCTGATCATTAAAGCAGTAAAGAAAGAAAATGATGGAAATTTAAGTGTATGTCAAGAGCTTGAGATTACATCTGAACAAGATAACAGAAATCAAAGATACAGGATCAGATCATTAAAGCAGTACAACAACAACAACAATAACATAACCCATTTAGTCCCCAATAATTGGGGGTATGGGCGGGGGATGGATAGGAGACAAACCTAACCTTTGGCAATAAATGCACGAAGTGGCTACTCCCAGAATACCATTGAAACAGATGGATTTGAGACAGACCTAACCTTTGACAATAAATGCACAAAGTGGTTGCTCACAAAATACCACTGAAACAGTGGTCCCCCTATACCGTCGAGTTTGTTGCGGAATCATGCCCTCAAATCAAAGCCAAAAGGCATCAGAGAGGGCAGACCCAAGAATCATTTTGATTTATGTGCACATTACCAAGCTTCTTTCATTCAACATCCAGAGCATTGGCTTTGCACAATAGATCATTAAAGCAGTAAAGAAAGAAAATGATCATAGCGTTACAATGATTCATTACTGATAATTACAGGCTTTGTGCCCAAATTTGTGCCTTTTATAATGTACTCCCTCCATCTAAAAATGCTTGTCGGTCTGTAAAACAAGAATTTTGAAAACAATACATTTTTTCCCTAAAAAATTCAAACTTTTTTCATGGACTAAAAGAACTTATTGATATCTAGTAAATTGTTGGAAAAAAAAATCTCAAATATTTTGTGTTATTTTTAAGTTATCGTTTTGCAGGCTGGACAAACATTACGGGACGGAAGGAGTAGTTACTACGTACCGAAAACTAATGTTTATGTCTAATGAAGCTAAAACTATCAATTTGTCCCTTTCTCCCTTCCACAGAACATTTGATATGAAACCTTGTAAACCTTGTAATCCATCAATCGGAGAGCAATTGTTAAAACTTAAAAGAACCATCAGGAGACAAAATCATACGGCCCTCTCTGATACCGTATATACACTGGTTAAAAATTCTAGGGACTCACCCTACCAAGTGGCAACTTATCAGGGGGAGTGATTCAACAAAGGGTAAGCTCCAGTCACTTATGTGAAATGCCGATTCCAAATATGGGACCTAAGGGTAACCATTTTGAGTAGTAATCCTTACAATGGGAGATTAAACAATTGAGAACTCCCAGACTTTTCCCTGAAGAGTAAAAGCCCAGAAGCACAGCTAGCAGGAAAAAAAGCTGTATATCGTGAACAGTTTGCAGGTATATCATGGATGAAACAAGTACGGAAAGAAAAGGAAGAACGTAAAAATGACCTTGAGGCCGGAAGCATGCCACTTCTCAAGAGCTTTAGGCACATCATCAAATACTACACCCTCTATTTCATTATTCTGGAATCCAGTCCTCCAAATATGACCCTGAATCCTTAAATTGTCAGTCGCTAGATTCTGAAAAAGTATTTGCACTACAAGTTTCATGGTTCTCACCTGCAACTGTTTCAAGGCAGTGATCTTCCGGTCAGCTCTAATCATTGCTTGCACATTAGCAACCAAAGCTGCAATGAGCTCCTCTTTTGCAGCATCATCAGAAGGGATGGGTATGGCACCAGCAATTCCCTGTTCTAAGTCATCGTGAACCTGAAAAAAGACAGAGAAACTGCATTCACTTTATTTTTGCTGCTGGAGAAAATTTTAGCCATTAACATATCATAATAGGAGATGATTCTAAGACTCGAAACAAAATTCATTCTGCTATGTGCTCATGATAGCTCTCCAGAGTCGAAAATCAACAGGGAAAAAAGGCTATGACATATGATAAGGTGCATATTTGTATGAATGTGATAAACAATTACGTTTTCACAACAAAATTTCAAATGTAAAAAATGTCATATGGTAAAATATGAATCCATAAGATTAAGAGGTTCCATGACCAATTTCTCCTAAAATAAACTTGGGAAAAGAAGGGAAACCTCACTTGAGAGCGCAACAACTTGATGTCATCTTGAGTCTCTGAAGTGTCATATGTCAAATTCAAATGCCTCCCTACATTCTCACGAGCATATGGAAAGAGAACATCAATAACAAATGAAATTGGCGTAGTGGTTCCTTCAATGTCCAGAACAATGCAACGCTGCAAGAAAAAAATATTAAACAAATGATACATCTCAAAATTGGAATACGATAAAAGAACAGAGTGACATTCCTACCAAAAAGGAGAATACTGATTATACTTCAAGAACTTACTGGTGACCGCTCCTTGTCATGATATGAAACAAGAGATCCTGCCTTCACAGTCATGTTTACATCCTTGTGACCACCAAAAACCCTAATGGAAGGGGTAGAAGAATCCATGCCGAATTGATTGGTTTTGACAACAGAATCAAAGATATATTGATAACATTCAGCCTGGAAGATAAGTTTGTCAATTGAAGATATATCATAGCTTTTTGGCAAATCCAATATCAGTGCCTTTATCCCTATGACGGAAGAGCAGAGTTTATCGAAGGACTAACAAGACATTTCATGGACATACAACATAGCACACAGCATTAGGGCCACCAAATCATCTGACAAGAAAAAACATTTGAATGCAAATTTTCAATGGCGTTCATATCTTCTTCTGATTCAGGGTTTTAGAACTGATTAAGAATCCCCTTCAGAAACATATATAACATGGTTCTGAAACAGCACAAACTGGTTGTTTTTGGATATGCTTCGATCTACAACACAATGAGGACAAGTTTGATAGGTCTGTTACTTACCAAAAGAAATTATTTTTTTGATAAGTCTGAAGCACTGGCGCACTATTCACTCAGTACGGCAACACCTAATTACTAATCTCAAAGAATTTAACATGAGACCCAGCACTATAAGGCTTCTAGTCTCTAGATCACTTCCATGTCGCCCAAAGCAAGAAACACGAGCAAGTGGAAAATAAAAATTCAGAAGAACCCCTATTTATTCGAAGAAGTCTAACTATTCACAGGGAAATTGATGTTATGTCAGCATTGATACTAAAGTGCAACCCAACAATGGTTCAAATTATCAGGGGCCTTAGGAAGCCTTTGGTTTGGAGGTTCAACTCTCATACGCTTGCTAGTAGTTGGTGTGTTAGTGTTAGTTCATACGGAGCTTTGAACGTGCTTTAATTGGGCCCCTTGCTAGTGGATGGTGGGATTGGTTCCTGGATTAATAAGTCCATTGGCAGACACTGACTTATAAGAACAAGAATTCAAACCAATAACTAATGGACACGGGTGGTGTTGTTTCTTCTATACTTTAGGTCAAAGGCTCAAGGCCTGGTAAAAGAACAAGAGCAAAAACAAAAAACTAATGGATGACCGGATTGGCGCACAATTCAGACACTTTACAATCCCATTTGACAAGAAAAGACACAGTTAAAGCCCATTCTATAAAGTTTAACAAAGGCCAATTTGTAATACACACATCCACATCACTGAAAAACAAACAAATAGAGTATACCTTCAGAAAGAGAGGTGCACAATCAGAAGATTTGGGAGGTTTGTGAGGGTATGACTTCGATATTGGCCAAGACAGTTTAGACCCACTTGAAGAGACTACATACACGTCGTCTCTAACCATTCTTTCCTTTCGCAAACCTGTCCAAACGCCCCCAAACAAACAACTGAAGCCACCACGACAACACCAACCGAAACCCAGATGAAATCGAACCAAAACTGATCATTATGTATATCTTGATATGTGTACAGAAATGAAGATACAGAGAGAGGATACCGAGGTCGTAGAATTGACGACTGAGATCAGATATGAAGGCCTTTGTTTCTGCCACTCGATTGCTCTGTAGGTAGACCCTTGAATTTGACGCCATTGTCAATCCGTTTACAGCTAACGGCGCTCTTGAAGCTACCACCATTGTCGTTGCAGGTTCTCTCTGATTTATGGCTAAGAAGTGGGTGAGGCATGGAAGTCGATTGAAACATGTGGCTATTTTATTTATTTATTTATTTTATAATTATTTATTTATTTCTTTTTTCTGAAAAGATCATCCCATATCAATCCCCCAAAATAATCACTTAAAATAACAAAACAAAATACTCCAAAAAAAAAAAAGAACAAAAACAAACATCGGCTGTGTCGGAACCAAAAGAGGTGGGTGGAGTCTCTATGGATTTTAGAATGCTAAGCTTGTTCACCTTGCATTAGGTGAGATTAGGACCGGAAGATTGAAACCCGATCAATTGTACACGCCTTTACTATCATCGTTTAAGACCCAATTATTTTTTAAATTCTTGATGTAGAAATCTAAATCCTAAATTTTTGGATTATAATAATAATTTATAAAAATGTTTGGACGAATATGTTTAGGATAGATGTTTGGATTATTTGTGAATGAAAGTATAATTAAAATTCAAAAAACTCCAAGGGGATTTTTTGATTTTAACATGATCCAGTTTATTTTTCAGAATGCATTTTGTCGGGATAGATTTGGTAATTAGCTCGCAATCCTTTATTGATAAATGCACACTAGATAATCCAATAATGGGGCTTACCATTTGCTTTAAAAATGTTAGAACGTCAGTAGTCAATGAGAAAAAAGTCAATTGAATTTGAATTTTTTATTTTTGGAAAAAAAATTCTACTTTTGCCCATGTTCTTTGAAAGATTTACCGACACGTTTTTATATTATTTCAGTTAAAAAATTGCTTAGTTGGGAAAATACCATCTTTGTAAAGAGAAGTTCTAAAATTTCACCACAGACGGAAGCATCCAAAATAACATGGCACACATAGGGCCAATATTGACATAACTGAGAGATGTTAAACTACGATACCTAATCTACAAAAGTATTGACATACATTATATTTAATATATTCTAAATTTTGACGGCCAAGTATTGGCGAGGAAGTTGGAGGCGCAAGTGGTGGCTACTGATGGGCTTTTACGCCTGTACCACCCTTGAAAGACGTATGAACTTATTGTTTGGAAGGAAAAAATAACATGGCACACACAGGGCCAGTATTGACATAACTGAGAGATGTTAAACTGCGATAACCTAACCTGCAAAAGTATTGACATACATTATATTTAATATATTCTAAATTTTGACGGCCTCGTTATTGAGCCAGAAGTTGGAGACCCTAAGCGGTGGCCTGGTGGGCTTATGCCTAGGGCCACCCTTGAGCACGTATGAACTTATTGTTTGGAAGGAACAAAAAAAAAAGGGGACAATTTTTGCTTCTTTCTTGAGGTAAATAAAGGATCTAACTGAAAGAAATTGACAACTTGTCACAAATGAAATTGCACATGATGAGTAAAAATTCAAGATAATCAAAGGATTGTTTGCAGAATGTTAGACACAAAAATTTCTTGTTTGCGAACTCGGCAAGGGAAATTGTGGTTGTTTGGCTGATTTCAGCCGGATATTTGAAGCTGCAAAGTGCAAACAGTTACAACGAAATCAAATTTTGTTACTATCACAGACTTGTTCAATTGTGAAATCTTTCTTGGTGGGTGATTCGAAAAATCTCCCCACATACACGTACACCATGTGGCCAAGCGAATTTGGTATCACAACCAGCTGTGTGAAAAATTGGAGCTCTAGATAGATTGATGGCTCAATCGCTCAATGCTGCCAATTCAAAAGTGGCCAAGGCTAAGTTTCCACTTGGTGTTTTTGATATTTTTGCAGTCATATTGTAATTGGCAAAAATACCATAGTGGAAATTCACTCTTAAGTTTCCCTAATTTTCTAAATGGAATAAACGTGCTAAAATCAACAAAACACGAATTTTGAGACAAGTCATTTTCATCACATACGTAAACCTTGGTTTGGCTAAATTGAAAAAACTAGTTTTTTGGTTTTGTCCTTATTCAAAAAAAATTTGCATTTGTTGGTTTTCGGTCAATTTTTTGAGGTTTCTTGGCTTGTCTCGACGAGAGGAATCTAAAAAGTATAAAATTATTAGCCAAATTTTAAGTTTTGTGAATAAAGACGAAAAATGATTGAAAAAATCGGTTTTTTGGATTATTTTTCGTCTTTATTAACAAAACTTAAAATTTGGCTAATAATTTTATACTTTTTAGATTCCTCTTGTCGAGACAAGCCAAAAAACCTCAAAAAATCGACCGAAAACCAACGAATACAAAAAAAATTTGAATAAGGACAAAACCAAAAAAACCAAAAAACTAGTTTTTTCAATTTAGCCAAACAAAACCTAAAAGTCCAAACAACGAAACAAACTTGTCTAAAGTCTATAAGCTATAGATGAACTTTTTATCAAAAGCTCATCATAATAGTATTGAGCCTCACTTTTATCACATTACCTCATAGGCCATATCACTATTTCATCTTTTCCATACTTGGAGTCAACCTTGCTCATTACACAAGCAATTACATATTAAAACGCTATAGGGTATAGTGCTCCTGATCCGATCGCCATTCCATCTTTGCAATTGGTTTAAATATTTGTTAACCCTTAACTGTAAGAGTATACTATTATTACCGGTAAAAATACTCCTGCAATTCTAAACAATTGATTACGCATATGGACGGTCATATCGGAGACACTATGGAAACCCCGAATTCATTTAATTGCTTGTGTAAATTAGGCGTGATTCTATACTAAAATTCATTTGGTGCACTCTCAAATTGTTTCCAACATTATGAGCACTTGAATCTCCTTTCACTCTCCTCGCCTCTCCCTCCCACAAGGATTTGCTGTGATGCATGTTTTGGGAAGTATTATGAGAGAATATGTGACTATTTAAAACAAATAGCTGTCAAAACACCGTTTAAAGAAACTCGTTAAAGCTGTTAACATCACAAAATCATACCATACAATTAGAGCCGATCCTAAACCAAAACTCGAGGCATAGCTAATATGAATTATTAACCAATTACAAACCACTAACATAACAAAATCATACCACACAATTTAAAGCCGGCCATAAACCAAAACTCGAGACAAGCATAACGATATTGTTGTATGAATTATTACCAATTACTTATTGCATGCATTTATTATATAACAAACCGAAAAGGGAAATTAATATCATTTACTTTCACCAAACAGACCTAAAAAAACAAATTTTAAAAAAACCACGTAACAAATACCTCACTGCATAAAGCCAAACATAAAAATAGGAAAAATCCAATTAACCCACCGATAAACAACTTCAAAACAAAAAAGCCAAAAAATATTTATTACGTTCATATACCCAAGCACACACTCAAGACAAGTGTAACCGACTGCATGAAGACAACCGAACGCGTGAATCCCGGAGCAGATGAATGACGCGCCTCCGGCGCCGAATTCCCACCTGGTGTCGGCGCAACCACCGCCGTAGGAGCCATTGTTGACGGAGTAGGAGCCGTTAATGCTAGCGGCGACTGGGTTGGCGATGGCGCCGGCACACGTGACAGTCCTGGAGTAGGCGCAGGGGCTCCGGCCGACGGGGATTTTGGGGAGGGTGCCGGAGCTTCGGCCGGCGAAGTTGAAGGAGGAGAGGTGGGTTTATTTCGGACGGCCAAAACGACGACGATTAGCTTCTGGCCCTTTTCGCAATTGGTTTCGTTGCCGCTGATGAAGTAGAAGGGACCCGATCGATCGAATTTGAAAACCGAATCTCCGCCGTCCATTTTCTCGATGGGGTTCTGCGTACTGCAATTCTCGTATTCTTCTTTGGTCACCACCAAAACAGAGTTCGAGCCTTTGTTGTACTTGAATACTATAGCAAAATCGTAACAAAAACCAAATGACCAGTATGAAATAAACAAACAGATATGTACATATGTTTGTAATATCGGTCGTTACGTAACGTATCAACTGTCTCATATATCAGCTTCTATGGAAGGCGATTCGGGTTTTGGTATCGTTAATTATCTATGTATCGGCAAATATTAGTCTCTGATTGATATGACCGTATCACCAATACCGTTAGATATCTAGATTGAGCATGCAATTTGGAAAATGATTTGGGAGATTGAATTACTTACAGAGAGTGTCATTGACTTGAAACCTCAATCTCTGAGCCCAATGAGTGTAATTCTGAGAAGGGTTTAAGACCCAACCTTCTTTTCCACCCACGTTGAATTGATAAGCTTGTAAGCAACCAATTAAGCCAGCAAAAAGTACCAAAAACAGGTAGGGCAATTTCTGAGAAGCCATATCGATTTTGGTGAGTTTGATATGGATACGGATTCGTAAATACAGAGACAGGATAGAGACGGCGAAGAAGAGAGGAAGTTTCCGGGAGAAAGTATATATATAGCAACAAAAGGGCCGAAAATGAGAGAGGAATAGAGAGTAGAGATTTTTTTTTTTTGAACTGCGAGAGTAGAGATTAGGCATGTTGATTTATATAAGGGATGTTGATGAGTAATTATTCAGTAGTTCCGGAGCATAGCCACATTCAGAGCCGTACGTAGAATTACGAATTTTACCTACTTTGTGAGACCACTCTTTAGTAATTTTATTACTATAAATAGGGAAAAATTGAGGAAAATGAAGGGGTCAAACACCCCTCTCGGTCCGCCCCTGGCCATGTTGGCTTCAAACGTTTTGTCTCCACATATTTATGCAGGGTCGATGTACTTAGTCGTGGACCTCATAAAAGCACCCGACATTAAATGTGGGGTCCATACACTTAGTTATAGACCCTATAAAAGAATGTGTGATGTTAGAGTATCGTGGTACATCAGGTGACTGTACTCCAAGAGTACTGAATAATTTGACGATATTGATACAATTGTTAATTTTCGCACTTTGTACTAGAGGAGGTAATTTTGGAAAGGGTATTCACAGCCCCATTAATCCCACTATAAAACCAGTTTTTACGTTTTTATCTACTGGCTGTATGAATCAGGCACCTGAAATTGAATGTGGATCCTCTCATTTAAGATCCTCTCTACGGCTCTACGGTCCTACGTTTTGAATTTGTGGTACTCAATATGTTCATCATCTATGCAAATTCTCAAATTAGATCATATATGCCTGATTGAAGCATAATTTTCATGAGAGATTGGATGGTCATTGTCTATTCATTCATTTCTCTTATGACCAATTCGATCCGATCAAGTCTTCGTTGATGGCGGATCACTTGATTTTTTGCATCGATGATAGCACATCTAGCATTACAAAATAAACAATGTAAATTGTTAAGTGAGATTGTGCGGCAATGGCGTAGCTAGAATATAAAGCGAGTGCAGGCACTCTTAAGATGAAATTGGATAAATCGGACATTATTTTGTGTTGTTTTGATTAGGATATATACAAGCAAACTAAAACAGTATTGACCCAAATTGAATTCTAAATAACTCAACCAAATTAGACAATCTAATTATAAGCGATAATTATCTGTATGGATGTTCAGATTTAATAGTATATTGCAATAAAGGTTGACACACCTATATTTAAAGAACACTTGAACATAACAAATATAAAGAGTAGCTTAAGCCGCTGGGTTTGAGTCTCGCATAGGGTCTAATTCCCTAGCCCTAGATTAGGCTAAAGAAGATATGTTTCTTGCATGTAAATGCAAAAAATAGATAAGATAAAAACCTTGTACCAAGAAGCAAAGCATATAAAAGGGAAAGAATAGCAAACCGATATTTACCTAAAATTATAAATATTGAAAAAGTACACGAAAAGGGTTCGTCGAGGGAAAATATTATTTTCTACGTGAAAATACCTACAATATTCGAGGGATAAATTGGAAAATACTATACAAATCATATGCTAAAGAGTAGTTATACAAAGGGAGGGCACACTGGTCCTAATGAAAATCCACGTACCACTGCTGGGCGGTCTTATTTTGCGTCAATGGGAGGACATCACAACAAAATTCTTACGGTATTTTTGCCAAAAAGCAATACTAATCTATACTCCTATATTGTATGTTATTGCAGGGGTGTTTTTTGAGAAACCCTTAATCAAGACAAGTTGTAGTATATCTTAAATCGTTTTACTACTGACATATTTATGTTTTAACAATTAAAAAAATTAATTAGTTCAAACAATATGATAATTTAGAATTTTGAAAGAATTCTATAGTTTGGGACTAATCAAAATTAGTAACTTATCTATCTCTAATTACGATATTGTGGTATGAAAGTACGTTCTTAATATTTATTATTTTATTTATTTATTTATTTTCCTTTCAATTGTAATGCATAACACAAGTTCATGCTAGTTAATATGGTAATACAATGAGATTTGGTAGCATAAGTTGGGACTTGGGGAGTCTCTTCACACCTCATGACCTTTGGGAATTATATTTTCAATAATGATACGTTCACTCCCTATTTAGTCACTCCCAGCCACTCCCATGGCACTGTTCATGTGGGTCCCACGTGGGGGCCCGCCCACTTTACCCTAGGAAAAAAAACCAAAATTCTGAAATTTTCAAAACCCCAAATCGTATATACCAACGCTATTTTCGCGAGGAGTTTGAGAGAGAGAGAGAGAGAGAGAGAAAGAGGAGAGCCCGCAACCCACGACCCACTCTCCGACGCGTCCTTCACTGGTGACTGAACTCCGACTCAAGCCCAACCCAGCTCAAGCCCAGCCCGACTCAAGCCCAACCCGTCCACCACCACCAGTTGGCGCCGGCGTCACTCTACCACCACCAAGGTCTCTCTCTCTCTCTCTCTCTCTCTCTCTCTCTCTCTCTCTTCAAAATGATCGTCGATTTTAACCATGTAAGCCATTCGATTGGCATGTAAGCCCATTGGTACAAATTGGAGGATCCATTAAGATCCACTGCTTGTGGGATCAGGTAAGTCTATAATCAATATGGACATGGTGTTTGAAATTCTAAATTAATGTTAGTAGGTTGCCTTGCCGTTAGATGAAGTTAGGTCTGTTAGGATTCAAGTTACTGTTAATGGTATTAGTGAATGGAAACTGAGTTGAGAAGTTACTACTCAATTATGTGGCTTGACTGTTCTTCTATTCTTATGCTTTGCTTTGGGTTCTATAAGCTATAGTGTATCATCATAGTGTTTCACCTTAGTTGTATTCTGTTATCTGTTTGATACATTTTATAGGTAGTTAACTTCTTCTTTTTTAAGAATGATTTGAGAATCGGATTGAACTTTCAATGCTTTTTTATATGTGTATAAAGGGCCTGAACCCTTGGTGAAGAGATTCAATGCTCACTTGTTCTCTCCGAAATATAACTCCTAGTGAGGGGGGTGTAGTCCTCTGAACCAGAAGGCACGAAGAGGTGCACTAGTGGAGCATAAGTCGCCGCGTCAAAAGCCAGCCTCGTCCTCCTCAGCCACTGTCTCGCAGCCTGGACTACTGTCATCCTCCATCCAGTCGCTCTCTCCTCCTCCTCAGCCCGTATCCTAGCCTCCTCCTCGCCTCCTGCATCCCAAACTCACTCCCAAAGGCCACCGCCACGCATCCTCATCACTTACTTCCCGTGCTTGGCCTTTGCCTCCCTCCTCCCCTCAACAATGGCCTCTCTCGCCAAATCCAGGATCCCCGGGGCGTCCGCTGCAGCCGCTATCACCACCTCCTGTGGTGCATGCTCGATGTAATCCTCCTGGGAAATCCCTGTCGGCCTCTGAGCCGACGGCCCACCACCCAATCCCTGAGTCGCTGACTCACCACCAATCACCACCGCCTTCCCCTTATCTCCCTTGCTAGGCTGCTGGCTGGGCCTTGCCTCTATCCTCCAGTGGAGTCCCCTAGTCCTAGCCACTCCACTGGCACCCTCCACTCTATCTCCGCCACTACCACCGCCAGTCTCCCTCACCTCAATCGCCTCCCTCGCCACCGCCACACACGCCATGAACTCCACCGCCTCCCTATTCTCTTTTCTACCCCTTCCTCTCGGCACCGTCATCACCACCACCTAAACCACTACCCCCGCTGCAGTCTCTCACACCATCTCCACCAACATCACCACCAGCCACCACTGTTTCAGTGGCTGGATCTCCACCACTGCTGGATACCGCCGAATCACCACCATCATCACCCCTAACCACTTCTGGTCTATCACCATCGGCACCTACCACTTCCTTCTCCTTCTCCTCCACGCCACCACTACCATCAACCATCGTGTGCCCCTCTGGAGGCCCCTCAACCACTAGGTCAGTACCTTGAGCGCTTGAACTCGTTAGTGGTGACACCGCCATACTCCCACCACCCCTCTCCGCCGTCGGTGAGGCCATCAGAGGTTGTGAATGGCTCGGATTTTCCATGACAACCGATCAACACCTCAAAACAGAGCCCTAATCGACTGAAAACTGACCGAGAATCGTACGAGAAAACCTTAGGAATTGGGGGTTTTTGATTTTGTAAGAATTTGAGTGAGGAATGCTAGGGTTTTGATGGAAATCGCAAGAGAGGTGTGAGAATTTGCTTTCGGGAAATTTTGGAATGTTATGAGGTTTAATCGGACGGTAAACGGAATTAAAACGAACGTTGGGGGTTCTGAACCGTCGTCCCCGTTCAGGGGTTCAAGCGCTTAAGGTGGACCTTTTAAGCGCTGGAGGGCCAACGTCGAGAGTTGAGCGCTCAAAGCTTTGGAGTTGAGCACTCAGAATGGAGTTGAGCGCTCAAAGGGAGTACCTTAAGCGCTCAAACCCAATCCTGGCATGGCTTTTGGCTTCTTTTGAAAGTTTTTCAGGGGCATTTTGGTCATATCTTGTGATTTGATTAACGTACCTTGGACTCATTAGTCCCAACTAATCGAACGCATGTAGAGCCGAGGATCTAAATATCAGGAGTTGGTCATGCTAAGACCGCATTAATCAATTGAGAAGTGTTGTGTGTCGTGATTCGCGTGTGCGCGAAATATTTTGACTCCGGATTGAGAGCCTCGTGCTTGTTTGAATCATGTTTACTAATCATGTTTTGCGTTAATGTACTTTCGTTTAAATCATCATTTTGAGAGCCTTGAGCCCGTTTAAATCGTCATTTTGAGAGCCTTTAGCCCGTTTAAATCGTCATTTTGAGAGCCTTGAGCTCGTTTAAATCATCATTTTGAGGGCCTTGATCCCGTTTGAATCATCATTTTGAGGGCCTTTAGCCCGTTTAAATCGTCATTTTGAGGGCCTTGAGCCCGTTTAAATCGTCATTTTGAGGGCCTTGAGCCCGTTTAAATCGTCATTTTGAGGGCCTTGAGCCCGTTTAAATCGTCATTTTGAGAGCCTTGAGCTCGTTTAAATCGTTATTTTGAGGGCCTTGAGCCCGTTTGAATCGTCATTTTGAGGGCCTTAAGCCCGTTTAAATCATCATTTTGAGGGCCTTAAGCCCGTTTAAATCGTCATTTTGAGAGCCTTGATCCCGTTTAAATCATCATTTCGAGGGCCTTGAGCCCGTTTAAATCGTCATTTTGAGGGCCTTGTGCCTGTTTAAATCATCATCTTTAACGGCCCTGTGCCCATTTACGTTTGTTTATTGTTTAAAGTATTTTCAATTGCCCCGAGGAACTACGCCGGTCTGATCCCTGCAATGGGGTACTTAGGCAGCTCGTGGAGCACGACCGATTGATATTTAAAAGTCTTCTATTGTAGCTTGAGATGTATCGTGGGGAACGAGTCGGGTTGTCTATGTCTTAGACGTCACTCATGTCAAATCAATGGCATCGAGTCCCGTCCAAGAGGGGCAACTGTAGACACCCCGATTTTGAACCCGGGATGCGCTCGAGCATTCCCAATGATGAGAACGAACCAATCATGACTACCCAAAGCATGTGAAGATGGCTTGAATCTGATCAAAATCAACCAAACATCACCAAATAACCCAAACTAAACCAAGCATTGTTGAACCAAGTCAAACCAGCAATTTGTCACCAAGAGCCTTGAGCACTCAAGCTTGAGGCCTTGGCCTTTCCCCAACCCGCACCTTGGCCTTGAGCGCCAAGCCCACTGGCCTTCCAACTCACTTCAATCGGCCAGAATCTACAGAGTATCTCATCATGAGATCTCATGCAGGGGGGGAGCGTCTAACCACTTCTATACGTATTGTACATGTATAATACACCCTACATTGCTACAATAAACCCCTAAAACTACCCCTAAGGTATAAACCCACTACCTTTCTCTCCTCTCTTTTCCTCCACTCACTCTATATAAACCAACCATCACCCCCTGATTAAGGGGTTCACCATTTTTCCATACTCCAGTATACAATCCTCCCATCAATCGCTCTCTCTTTCTCTCTCTACAAAACCATTCTTCTTCTATCAAAACCACCAGTAAAAACCATCTGTCAAACACAAAATTCGACTCTTGATCATCAATTAACCCCATACTCTACACCATCCATCCCAAATACTAACCAAAACACCAACAATTGTTCATCTTCAAACCCACAATCAAGTTCAAGCTTTCAATCAAGTGTAAAAGGTAGTTAGACAAGTGGTTTTTACTGTTTTGGTTCATCTGAGGGTGACCAGTGAGTTCAAACAAGTTCTTCATACTTGTATTGAACTCACAAAGGTCCGAAAGTTGCTTAAAAATATTATCAAAATCTGCAGTTGTAATAGGGGTTGAGCGTTCAAGCCTCTAGCCTTGAGCGCTCAAGCCCACCTAAAAGCGATTTTACATTTTGTTGAGTTTTTGAGCTTTCTCTTAGTTTTGATTGCTGCTTAATAGTTAAGCAGGCTCATTTAATCCTCAAAGAGTTTATGTTTTTACTTCAAAACCACTTGCATGAGCCTAAATTAGCTATTTTACGGCAATCAAGTTATAAAATCTTTGAAAGTCTTGTGTTCGGATACAAAACAGTGGCTATGAGATTTTATAAACCTTCATCTTATGTTTTATGGTCCTGAAAATCATCCAGAATCTGTTTTCTTAATAAAAATCAGAAAGTCATGTAATGGCTTGAGCGCTCAATGCCATCTACTTGAGCGCTCAAGCTATTCTTGAGCAGTTTGCTGATTCTTGGATGTTTTGATGATGGATCATGGTTTATTAGAATTCAGGTGTGCGTGGGGTTTTACTACTGTGCATATGATCTGGATTCTCTTCTTTCCTCCATTCCCAAGTATTTTCTTTGTTAAAACATAATGATTTTCTTCTTTTTATCATTGTTTATGAGATCAATCTGTCTATTTTCATCTGATTTTCCAGTAAAAACACTTTATTGATGTTTGATCTTGTAAATAAAAAGTAAAGAAGGGATGAAAGTGTTAAAAATTACAGAGGCCCGAGTTGGGTTTGAGCGCTCAATCTATGAGCTTTGAGCGCTCAAACTGGTTTGGGAAGGTTGAGCGCTCAAATCATCACCATTGGCCTTTCAACCCCCTATCTTGGAATCCGTTGTAAAAGCCAGTTTGTTGAGCATCAAGTCTATAATTTCTTGAGTTGTTTGTTTAGTTTCTGTTGCTGTTCTCTTTTGTAAATATTTGTTGTAATAATTCTTCGTTATTATCACCCCCATGTAAATCATGTGCACAAGCATCCACGTTAAACTTGCATTTTTTTTATTTTATTCTCTTATTATTTATGTGATTCCCATCCCCGATTCCCCATTTTTGTGATTAGAATTGAATTTCAAATATTTTCAAAATCCCACAGAATATTGAATAGAGACCGGTTCACGGACCGGGCGAGAGGAGTGCTATAAAACCCTTCCCCGCTCGTAACCAAACCCCCGAATCCGAGAAATCTTTGGTTCCGCCGTGATCAGCAAAATCCTTGTCAATGGGCAAATGAGTCATATTTTTACTGGTTTCTCGGATTCGGACCACAAATCCGGGTGGCGACTCTAACAATCACAATCTTTTTCAAACGAGAAACCGCACAAACTCCGTGGGCCATCCACACTTATTCTCTAGTTTGAGGGAGAGTGTTAGAATAGTTTGTGTAGTTTGTGTTAGTCCCACATCAAGTAATTTGGTTATGTAATGCAACATATGATAATATAAATAAAGGTCTCATGTGCTAAGGTTAAAAACACACCTTACACACTTCTCTTGTCTTTTATCTCTTCTAAGTTCTAACTAACAAAGACAAAAATAGCTTATTTTTAATGGACGATAAAGTATTAATGAAATGTCAACTTGGACCCCGATATACAAATGGCATCTATTGCATCCCAAACGTTGACAATGTGCATGTAAATGGTTTCTGAGTCTAACACTGTATTTATCGTCAAGTACATGGATAAATTGGGAATTTCGCCTTTAAACACCCATCACCGGGCATAACTTCGTCTTCAACCTCAAAACCCTAGGGCCCCCTCTATAGTCTTACTCAAGCATATCAAACCAAGGGAAGACTTTTCGAAATGCATGTGTTACTTTTGTAACAAAATCATTCCTTTTTTGTTTTTATTTGGTTTGTGATAATTTGTAAACAATGTATTGTTCCCAAAACACATAAAATCACTCAAACATTATTTCCTTGTACAGTAAAGAAACCGTGAATATATTTTGTGAAATAAATTAGATTAGCACATAAATAATTATAAACAACAACGGGACACGCTTAGCTATGTGCCTTCATTTACATCCACGCTCTTATCTAATCCACCTTTTGCTTCAATAAACGATTTGGTTTGTGTTAATTTGTAAATGAATGTTTTGTTTTGATAACAAATAAAATTACTCAAACATTATTCCTTATACCGTAAAGATACCCTGAAGATATTTTGTGAAATAAATTAGATTAGCATAAATATTATAAACAATAACGGGTAACGTTTTGCATCCACATGCCTTCATTTACATCCACGCTCCTATCTAATCCACCTTTTGCTTTAATAAATACTAGCATGTAACCCGTGCTATGCACGGTCTCAAGTATGTCAGTTGTTAAACCCGTTTGTCTACATCTTAATCATGTGGGTAGCATGGGTTATTTAATTTTTTTTTGATAAGTTGTTTTTTGTGAACAAAATCATTCCTTTTCCTTTTCTTGTTAAGAAATCTAGTGTTTTCCATAACAGCTTTATACATGCACGAGAGACAATCATAAAAATGCAAGAGTACCATTACTATAACATTAAACAGAGATGCATTATGATATTTTTTGAAACTTATAAAATTAATTTTAAAAAAAGTGAAAAGTGTAAAGAAATAGGGACACTTGTCACTTGCAGGGCTCACCTCACAAAAATTTATTCTGCTGTAATATATACCATACTAGCATGTAACCCGTGCTATGCACGGGCTCAAGTATGTCAGTTGTTAAACCCGTTTGTCTACATCTTAATCATGTGGGTAGCATGGGTTATTTAATTTTTTTTTTGATAAGATGTTTGGGCTAGCTTTCGCGCAACTCGACTAATTCCGGAGCCATATAGTTAACAACTGGGTAGAACCCTTGTGGCTTTAAAAGTTTGCTAGTTAGGGAATTCGAACCTGAAACCTTAAGTTGGAGCAAACCCCTAAATCCTAAGGTAAGACTATTTTCCCAATCTCTTGGGGTTGGGTAGCGTGGTTTATTGCGAGTAACATGCATGTGCACTTGTGCATCACACGACCTATTTGACCGAGTAATATTAATATATTGATTCAAGTACAATGGTTTTTCTTTTTTTCTCTTTATAACATATAAAAGTATAGTTGTTTGTAACCCTCTTATATCAAAGCATCTGCAAAAAAGATGTGATATGATTTTTCGCCGACTTAGGAACGAAAGCAAAGTTGAGAATAGGCTGAACACACTCCTCCAATGAATTATGGTTTTGTTTGAAACATCTTTAAAAGGAGGAACTATTCCTCTTATAGCACAACATATGTATGGGCTGCTTCAAGAATAAGATCTTGGGTTGACATTCAAGGAGGGGGCACTCATTTATCATATTTCCTAGTTGCAACTTATTTTGTTTTCATTTATCAGTTGTTAGAATTTAACGTTCACATCATGTAACAAATAGAACTCAAAATTCTTCCTTGCATTGAACAGAGAATTTTTATACAAAACCTTGCAATGAACCCGTGCTATGCTCATTTGATCAATTGCTTATTGCTTTCTACAGAATGCAAAAATCGTCATTTTTTAATGAATCATTTCCATTACAAAATGGCAATAAAAAATATTTTCTAAAGCATTTGCATTGTCGTATTGTAGAGGTCCAACTTTAATTGATAGAGGTCAAATTGACAATCTAGCATCGCCAATGAAAGGACATTATATGAAGAATATTTGGTTAAAATATTAAATGAGAATCTTGAAAAAAAAGTAGCTGCTAAATTAAAATTGAACTTAGTATAATTGGAGATTTTCTGCTTTTGGTAAATTAAGAGGTAATGTCACACAAAAGACATGCTAATGACTTGAGCCTTTTTCCATTTGAATTCAAATAGAAATATGACATCTTATCATATTTCATCGTTAAAAACTCAACTTTATCTTAATAGAATGCACTTGTGAATTTGTAGCTCAACTTGTTTACACACAACATTGAGACTTTGAATGATATTTGGATCCAAATGATCAAATAAAATCTTACTAATTTATTAATACAAATCCCTCATGCATTCTTTTTATTTTTACGTGCACCAACCAGGACATAAATTTGCAAAACATGAGAGATATGTGTGCTCCCTTGTACACATGGATAAATATAAATGTTCTAATGTTGAATTTTTTTGAAATGGCATCATGAAATAAATAAATAAAAACACCACTGGTTAAGAATTTTAACATGGACACAAAGTAACGAAATTGAAGCATTAGATTCGGTAAAGCAACAATAACATTGAAATCCTATTGTATTGCAATGATCTCTATCTTTCAATTACAAAAAAATAATAATAATAAATGAGGATTAGAAGTTTTCACTGACACCTTATTGATTTGCAAGGTTCCGGTTTATGTATAACTTTCCTTGATTACCTCCGTGATTGGAACCATTGAGACTTCTATTTGCACCATTGCAGTGTTCGGCTAAAACTCCTACAAAATGAAATGCTACTATTACTGAACTTCATACATCACATATGAAATCATTAATTTAAAGCAACTTTTTATGATCAAGTTTTGGGCACAAAACAGCAAAAATGCAAAAATTGAGGGAAATAATTATTATCCCTTTAAACATAGAAGAACATAATGATCTATTCATTGTTACTCAGAGGATTGGAGAGGAAGAGATTTTATTTCCGCTTAGATATATATAAAAGATTTCAAAGGTTTTCATTCAATTAAGGAAATGATAATCTTAGAGATTTCAAATTTTATAATATCTATAGAATATTAAGATTATTTTCCTTTTATCACTTTTAATTAAAAAACATAATTATGGTCCTATCAATTGCAGCCACTTGTCGCGTTCTAGGCTCTTTTCATGAAAAGTCATTCTGTAATACTATAATAAATATATAGATAGATAGACATGTAGATTATGTTACCATGTTTTTGGGTTTTATTTTCATGTTTCCTATATTTTGCTATGATATTATTCATATTTCTTACTTAATTAGTCTAGATTTCCTTTTAATTTCGTAATCAAAACTTTTGTAGCCTATATAAAGACATACTAGGAGGAGATGATACAAATCAACTCAAATAGAAAATAAAAGCAACAACAATAAGCAGAAGGAAAAAAAAGGCACGGGGATATGCAAAAGTACTCCAACAGACCAAACATCGAATGTACCAGTTCAAGATTACTCACAAGATTCTTTTAATCCCCCTCTTGTTGGAACGTCTGGCCTCAATCGAATTTGTTCTAGCTGCAAAAGACCCAAGGTTGGTTGACTCTCTTAAATTTAAAATTGCATACTTATTTTTTAGCGCTAAAACTATACATACAGTATCAAAAAACCTGCAACCCAAAATCGATTGAGAGAAAAGAAAAAAACAATGTTATCAATGCTTCTTACGGTTGCTTAAAAAATGGATGATGCCGTAGAAAAAATTGATAACAGTTTAGTTTACATTGAACGTACAATATTTTTAGGACGAAATTAATTTTTGCCCTTACTTTTTATCATCTTGCACCACTACATATATGTCATATGTGAAAGGTAAATATGGCATATGGAAATAAGGATAGCTTGGTAATTTCACCTGAATAAGAAAAACCAATTTCCTTTTGAATTGTTTTTGTTTGTGCCAAAACCGTTTTTATTTGTGCTAAAATTGTAGTGCTTAAAAACCTTGTGCCATGTACAATTTTGGCACAAACAAAAACTGTTTAGTCATTATCATTTCCCCTTATAATTGAGCTTTTGTTTTATACATTACGCGATCCGCTAAAAACTTTACAAACAAATATGAAGATTGTATAAGTTGACTCGGTTACAAACAAATATGAAGATTGTATATGAATATGGATTTCTGGGAGCGATGTTTTCTTTATAACAAACAGGGATCAAGGAGTCGGGTCCTAGCGAGTAAGCTGCAAGCAAAAACGGCCACGTTCTGCCCATAATAGTTCCTAAGCACACCTGCGTCCCTGGCCCAATCCATTGTTATAAAGTTACAAGTGAGTCTCTAATAGTCACACATTAATTTGTACTCCTATGTGTTTTGTATGCGTGGCCTGAACTTGATGGGTAGTTCGACATAAATGTATGATTAAAATTAATATTGTATTAATCGCGCTGGATCAGCCAAACTGTATAACATATAATTCATTATTAAAAATTATTATTTTTGGTACCTTAAAAATTAATATTTGTTGTGTCGTGCCCATCTAAAACCGGCTCGTGATATGTCATGTCACATTTAAACGTGTCATGCCAGTCTAGCCCGTTTGACACCTCTATATGGGATAATTAATTTTTTAAGTGACTGAGGATACACCTTTTGTTGGATAAAAAATTCTAGAAAGATTATTTAAAAGACTATGGTTGTCAAAAGGAGAATCTTTGAGACGAAATTATTGTTATCGTCAGACAACTATAATTATTCACTGATGGTAAGTGAAGTATTGTTTTATTTACACTTAAGTTTGTGTTTGATGCTAAACTAACGTTGTCTTTGTACAGTACTTTTGGCAGCCAATAGAGGTAGAATATGCCGACCTTAACGATGGTCGATATCTATGCCCGGATTGTCTTTCTATATCTATCATGGAATCCAGACAATTGAAACCTGTTATTAATCAAGTACACAGCTTTTTTGAAGACTATTTAAAGCTTCCTGTCAGAAAGGACATTCCTATTTTCTTCGTTGACGCAAATGAGATGAATAAATATAGCAAAAATGGAACCTTCGTAAGTTTTTATTCTGTTGGATGTAGAAGGAGGAAATTTTAGTAGTTCCATGACACCAAGTTAACGGTATGCCTTTGCCGTTCTGCCCTCGGCTTTTTTAATCATTGTTATCTCATTATAATAATTACTAGCAAGTTTGTTTTGCCGAAAAAATAAGAGAAAGTTATGTGTTTACGTGGTTTGAAATAGGGAAAGCCCCAGCCAGTGGCGGGATAATACGTAAAAAACAATTACATCTTTTTCAAGTAAAATAACCTATTGGTGCCTCTATATAGCTTCATGTTATAATCAACGGAAAGGGTGTGCTTGCACAGAAAGATGGTATGGAAAAAGTTTAACACTCAAAAATACGATCTAACAAATATCCGCTATCACAACTGAAGCATCTATGTTATTAATATAATTTTATAAAAATGAGTGATGGCAGTATCTATGATATTAATACTCCCTCTGTCCCTTAAAGTTTGGTTCCTACGAAACTACATGTAATTTTCAAACTAAAAAATGATACAATTAAGAAAATAATTTTTTAGTCAATATGAATCTTGTTTGATAGATCTCATTGATAATTTTTATACGGTGCAAAAAAAATTCAAAATTTATTTTGGTAAATACATTATTTTTTAGTTTAAAAATTGAACGTAGTTTCGTAAGGACCAAACTTTATGGGACGGAGGAAGTATAATTTTATAAAAGCGAGCGGGGGCCATGCCCCCAGGCCCCCACTTAGGTTCGTCCTTAGCCCCCAACTCTTCCCCGCCGTCGCCAAGGATGGCTTTCAATCCCTCATCATTTTTTTTGCAGTGACTTCCGATGACAACGAACTTTCCCTTTCGCTTTCCCTATTCCTATTAGGCACAAAGCAATGAAGTGATCAAACAGCCCAACGAGCTCAAAGTGTTTTATTTGTCATACACCTTCCTATATATGCCGCTTGATCTTCTCGTATTTCTCATGCTATAACTACAGTCAAGAACCCATCCTAGGCCAATTTTAGCTTGATAATTTTGAAGGATTATTTTTGTCTTTAAAAAAATGTTTTCTTGGATTTATTGGGTCGTCTTTACGAGAGCAATCTCAAACGTAAAATTTATGTTCAAAACTTTTTTTTTTGAATAAATACAAAAAATAATGCAAAGAATAATCCTCCAAAATTATTAAGCCAAAATAAGCTTAGTACGTAGTATTGTTTTTTACCATACTTGCCGTGATTAAAAAAGAGCATGATTCCTTGGATGGGAAAGAGAGTCGTAGGTTGGTCTTCTGTAGGTGTCAAGCCCTCAATACACTGACTAGTCTCGGGTCCTTGAACTCGATAATAACCTCCCATCCTATCTACAGACACGAGGCCGGATTTAATTACTTTGTTTATGGTTACGTTTATATGTAAGATCTTCTTGTAGAAATTGGAATAAATCAATTTTAAGCAATAAGATTTGTACTCTAGAAATTAGAATTCATCAATTTTAAGTAATAAGATTTCTAATTCATCGAGTTTATCTAAAATTGCTAACATTTTCATGTGATGTTGTTTGGACAGGACCTTAATAGTTTTCAAATTTATGGTTCGACTATCTTTTCTAGAGGAGATTTGACTTTTAAAATTTTAAGTAACTTTTCTTTCCCCGGTAAAAATATTGCATATTGACCTCTTTTAGGGACATATCGCATGACATTTTGTACGGTTCACTCTTTTTCTACGCAAACACTTGACCACTTATCATTACTACCTCAAAATAGACAATAGCCTTTCAATTTTTACGATATATCCATATATTGGTCCAATGATGTCTCCACTTTTGTGCAAACTAGGTCAAAAGGTGTGTCAGAAGAGGGGCAGTTATAGAAGCAATAACAAAGATGAAGGAAGTAAAGGTCGATGAAATGACTACAATAAACGGGCGATGAAATGACTACAATCTTACTTTTGTTTGGATTACCAAAGTAATTCTCATCTGACCATAACAATTTCATGTCTTCATTTTATATATACATGCATGCCTTTCTATTGAACGGAATTCTTTGTTAATAAAGAATGTTGGTAGAAAACTGGCAATATATCAATGGACTAGCCTTTTATAGCTTGAAACTCTCTTTATGTTCAATAGAACTGAGTTTTTACCACAAAATAGTCCTCTCCATTAGCGTGTTTAAAGAGACGCAAATCAAATTCAAGAAGGTGTTTACATTAGAAAGTGAGAACAATCATTTGGAAACATACAATAGTATCATCTTTGGGTATACGACGATGATACAATCGCATCGAGCCCTCCTATAATTCTAGCTTATTTCGAAGGACGACGTCAAATTTTATGCTCTTATGTTAGGCATATATTTAGAATTGGTAACAAGTTAGGTATATTATCCATTACAAGTGATACGATAGTATATCTTAATTATGAGAGCTTAACTAATACTTTTCTTGTTAAAAATGGGAGAAAGTGATACTATAGTAATGCCATTTGAATTAATTGAATGTATATCTAGTGTTTTGTACTTGTTTTATTTATCTATGAAGTTGATTTATTTATTTTAAATTTTTTATTTTTGATTTATATAGAAAGCCGTATTTGGAAATTTAAATATGATTCCACCATGGATATATAACTCCTAGCCTATCCATACTGAACATCCAGTGATGTTAAGGGAAAATATGAACATAAGAATCAAACGGAAAAGATGGTATAGACTAGAGAATTTACGCGATTAGTGATCTCCCATCCTTTTAAGAGTTATTAGAATGATATCACGATCCATCTATGTAAAAATCAGTAACATAATTACTCCGTTGTGTGCGACACAACTCTTAAATTATTAACATTTTGTAAAGAAGTCCATTATATTTGTTTGGTCATTCATAAAATTAACTTGATATTTGGAGACATTCAATTTCCACGATGCCGACAATTTTGATGGTAAATGTCATGTACACCCAGACAGGTACTTGGGGAAACGCTAGCTCATGAGATGGTGCATGCATGGATACGGCTCCAAGGTATAATTATTTCACGCTCATGTACCTTTTGTTGATTAAATTTTAACTCCATGGTTGAGAATATTCTTATCCTATACTTTATCTTATTGTTGAACGTGGCAAACGATTGCTTTCTGAATTTTATCGGTATACCCCAATAATTGAATAAGATAAACAAATATTGATTGAGAAGTTTAGAAATTATGTGGGCTTAGTCATATATGGTCAAGTGGGGTTGACCCCACTCATATACATTCTTTTTCCTTTTTTAATTTTTATTCTTCTTTTTTTTTTTGCCTAGAACATTGCTAACCATCGGTGAGTAGTTGTGAACAATATCATTGAAAGCTAAAAAAGTTAAATTTTCAATTCACATTTTGTACTTACGAATACATGTTAGTAAAATTTTGTCCAAATTTTATTAGCATCGATACATTTTTACTCATGTTCAGTTTTCTAATAGTTAATGCGAAGGAAATGGAAGTACTTGACCGGCTCCCACTTCTCGAGATCTTTGACTCCTCTGACTCCACCCGTGCTTTATGATCAGACCAAGGTTATCAATACCGCACGTCTTCGTAAGTGCGTCTGGGTTTCTAAAAAACCGCACTAACGCCCCTCATATCGCATGCAGGTGTTCAATACCGGTCGGTGCCAGATGGGATCTGATAATCGTCCGCCGGAAAATACGGGAATACCGCGCCCGGTACCGAAAATACCGGGCAAATCTGGGGACAGAACAAAACTATACCGTGATTTCGCCATAACTTTTTACTCCGAACTCCGATCAAGGCAAGTTATATATCAAAATTTAAGAGAATTTCAAGATCTACAACATTGTAGTTACACATTTTTCCTAATTTGGTATCGATGTGACCCAAAAATTATGATTTCTGAATAGGGAGATTATAAAAAAATAGGGTATGTTTTTTAAAAAGGGTTTGTGATGCATAGGTTCAACTTCTATCACTACCAAACGTCAAATACAACAAGTATGTACTAAATTTACATAGATTAAGTGGATTTAAGAAAATGAGATTGAAAATGTCATATTCTGTGACAAATTTTGTGTCTCTTGAGCCCTATCTCTTAATATATATATATATATATATATATATATATATATATATATATATATATATATATATATATATATATATATAGTTGCGGCAAATCCGATACGGTACCCGGTATTGACCGGTACCGGTACCGTACCATACCAATAGAAAAACCGGTACTCGTGCCGATACGGTATTCAGAACCTTGGATCAGACTGCTAGTAATTAAACTGTTGATTGTTGATGATCTTTATATAGGCTGGAACTTTGTTTTGGAAACGTCGATTGAAGAAGGCTTATGTAACGCGGTATCTTGCATGTGGATAGACTACACAGCTGATGACTATGATAATGCTAGTTTTGCAAAAAAATTGAACGAGTTTAGAAAGTATGCGATTGAAACCAATTATTCGGATGATGCTGAATTTGCGAAGGCCAGACACGCAATTGAAAAGTATGGCTTCAAAGATACATTGAAGGGCATAGCTAGCACAAGAAGCATTCCAGAGTAAAATAACCATATATTATTGGAGTTTGTGTTACCTTGGTTAATGTTTTTATCTCATTAGTATCACACTTTTGTCTTTGTTATTGTCTTATTGATGTTTTGGAACTTGAAATTACTGTTGGAGCTTTAGACACTTTCATCATCGGGAAACTCATTATGAAAACAAAAGAGCAATGTTATGGTACTCATACCATTGTCACCAAATGTTATCTTATAGAGCAATTGGGGAACTGAAAAGAGGCTCGGACTTTGAAGTTGAGCGCTCGGTGGTTGTCAATTACTATTGTGGATTTGCCTTTGCATTGGAGCCGTTGGTGAGATTTTGGCTTACTAAAGTGTTCTAGTGGTTCAGGTTTTAAAAAGAATCTTCCCTGTAAAAAATGAGTATCTGCACCAGTATTTCACGGGTTCCTTTTGTCATTTTTTTGAACTTATCTACCAAGCTTAAGTACAAAAACTTGAGGTATAGGAGATTGTCACCGTCGAAGGACTTCCCCATGGTTGTGCGGTGGTATTGCGCTGGAAGACCTGTGTTATAGGTGGATGCGTAAAATAATTTGGTTATTTTTTGTTTTTAAACTAATATGCATCTTCAAACTACTTAAGGATCTCACAAAGCCATTTTTCTTATAGTGACCTTGAATAATATGGAGAAAATGTAGCAAAACAAAGTTCAAGCTTTTCCAAAACGTGTATCAATGTATATAAGGATTTGTTCAAACTGTACTCGAATAACATGAAAATCATCTTCTTCCATTGCATTCGAAGTCGAGTTTCAAAAATATGTTCAAACTTGGGATTGTTTATTGGGTGAAATGTAGATCTTGAACAATTTTAATTGAGCTAACCCTGAAATGAGCTCGAGTGTGTAGCTTGTTTTTTATATACATCATAAGCTCATCGAGCCTAATAGTAAATTGTTCAAACTTAAAAGCTTCAAAAACATGTTTAATCATTTTTTATTGGCGAAGGAATTAATCTCTGAAATGAATTACAAATATCAAAAAGACCGAGCGAAAAGACATCACAATGGGAAACGAGCATCCCAACTATGTCAAATATTATAGATACAAAACCCACTACAACTGGCACATAACCCCAGCAATCTCAGCATGTTAGCATCAGAAACCAAACACTAGCATTTTAGGAGAATTTGACTCGTTAAGCCTTCAAGTGTAGTACATCAGAACATGGGACACACATGTGGCAGCTCCATCATGAGGAGGAACCAAAATCTTACTCACTGCCACTGCATCTTTTAACTCATTGATTATGTTCTCATTTCTTCGAGAACATCCCCAGATGATACAGATGCCTGATGGTTACTGAACTCTTGAACTTGTTGGAATGAATGGCTAAATAACCCTGGATATTTTGTACACTTCATTGTTAATTTGTCTGTTTTATTTGTTATCGGATAACAATTTATTTTTGTTTAGCATGAATTTATTTTGTGTATTTGTACAAGAAAAAACAATGGCTGTGATTGACCAAGTTGGTTAAAAGTTTGATTTGGTCAAACCACTATTAGGGGTATCTCACTTAATGAGGTGATGTTGTGGATACCCCCCTTTACATTGGGGCATGCCACACAGAATGGTTATGTCAAACTTGGCGTTTGTGTATACAACATCGAGGTGCTCATTGCAGCACACCTGTACGAGTTTGACGGAGTCGTAACATTCATAAACTCAATGTCCGGGAACTTTGGGACCCGTTTTTCCTTGTCAAGTCTGTGGGCCTCGTAACCCCTGACACACAAAATGGTGGCCTTGCCAAGTTCTTCGGCCTCGTAACCCTTGACACACCGAATGGTGGTCAGCTTTGTTACCCCTGCAAAGTCTCCGAGCCTCGCAACCTTTGACACACCGAATGGTGGCCCTACCGAGTTCTTGGGCCTCGTAACCCCTAAGCATCACACTGATTGGTGGAGCATCACACCGATTTTTGGATCTAGTACCACCTTTCCTTAGTTTAACTATTTTCATTTTTCTTTATCACAAAGTACACATCAACCACATAGATTTAAGTTTCACAACATGCAAGGACACCATGACTTGAGATTTCACTCACGATCCCACCATAGACTCGAATATTTAAATACTCACACATATCTCATCCTCTATTTCTACCCCTTGGCATTATAGTAATTCCACATTTCATTCTCAAGATAACAACCATTCTCAATCACATTTCTCTTTTCATTACTAACTTTTCAGAGACTTCATCTTACCAAATACAACTTGTCAACTCATAAGCATAATCTCTAATTTGAGAGGAATAGAAATGACAGCCCATAATTTTTTAGATTAAAACTAGAGAGACGAAACGACACCTCTCAAAAAGAGGCAAGACACAGATTCACCCTAAGTATATCCAAAAATCCAAGTCTCATTCATTTCATTAATTAGCATGACCTTGTCCAGAGAGTTACTTTGAGGCGTATTTTAACATTGTGAAATAGATTAGAGGTGTTGAAAACGCTTTAGAAACGATCGAGGTTTCATACGGGTTCAACTGGACATAAGGGGCAGGGAATTACTCACCCATCGAGTTCAAAAACGTTCCATTACTTGTTCCTTTCTCGCTAAACTTTATCCTTAAAACCATTTGATAATGTCACAACCCACTGTACCAAATTTACCCAAATTAAATTTAGGTTTTGAACCAATATCCAAGAACTTGAGCAATACAAAAATTAAAACACCAAAATTGACCGAATTTTTATTTCAAAACATCCCTCGAACTATACACCATTTGATTACTTAGTCCTCAAATTATTAATTTTGTTTTTTTCGTCCTCAAACTATCACATTGCATTTAAAAAAACATCTTCACATATCAACATGGGGACGTTTCCCTTTTCGAAACCCTAGCCTCCCATTCCCCGCACCGCCTTCGCCCGCGGCTGGTGTAGGCCAGCCCTCAATACTCCTCTCCCCTGGTTCCCCCAAACCCCTCTCTCTCCTCCATATCTGATCCTCTCTGCCTTTGTTCTCTCTTTTTTCGGAGGTTGTCTTTCAGCTCCATTTGGCCTCCTTGTTGTTCTGCCGCTTCTTCTAGGGTTTTGTGGCACTCGTCAACAACCAAAAATACAAAACCACTATTGTATATTGCCGTCAATTCAAATCATGGATATGTTCTACTCGTACATATCTATAATAAATCAGAGAATCAACCAAACAAGAATGTCATCAAGCAAGGAAAACAAAATCACAGAATTGGTTGGACGAAACTCTATTGCTATTAGAACCGTGCCTACGGTTTCCCCTGAACAGTCACGAGCTTACATTTAAGTTTGGCTAATAATTTTATACTTTTTAGATTCCTCTCGTCGAGACAAGCCAAGAAACCTCAAAAAATCAACCGAAAACTAACAAATGCAAAAAAAATTTGAATAAGGACAAAACCAAATAATCCAATAAACCAAAAAACCAAATTTAGCCAAAGCACCCCTAAATGTCATCGTTAATAGGTGGGCAAAACAAGTGACTTAGGATTGTACATGTATAGAATGACCTCTTTGCATATATACAAAAGTAACAAAACGGATAGTCACACACGTTCAAGTTTCATTTGTTAAGAGACACATGCGAAGTCATTAACCGACTATTGTCGGCTCTTGCAAAATATGACACCCGTTACGGTAGGCGGTTCAATATTCACAAAGAATTTTCTGTTTATAACAACTAATAATAGAATCCATAAAATTCATGCCAATTATTATAATCATTTCAAAATTCAAGCATGCATCGTTTCAAAACGTACAAATGGTTAAAAAATATCGACATTGTTTAGATTAACATGCCAAAGAGACACCAATTGACACTGCTTTAAAAAAAAAGACATGGAAAAATTAACACTGCTTATCGAAGGGTCACATCTTGTTATGGAAATTTAATAGTCACACCATTTGGTTTAATCTAATGGATCACAAACCTTCACTTTCAAACCAACGTGACACTTCCAAATAGTCACACTTGTTGATTCATACCCAACACACACATTTCTGGATGTAAATCCAAAAGTCACAACTCTAATCCAAAATTCAAAGATTACACTATTTGGTTTAATCCCAAGAGCCACATATTTCCATATACAAAAAAAAAAAAAAAGAGGGACATTCCAAGAGTCACACCCAGAAACCAAGCAATGTCTGACAAAGTGATCCATTTGCCGAACGATGCAATTAACAAACGGCCGAAGTATGAGACACAATTAAAGCCCAATAACACAAGTTCCTAAAAACCACTTTGAAGAAGGTTGCAATACAAGGTTTCAAATAAGGCAGTATCAAAACCACACGAAGTGAAACCAAAAAATAATTTTAATCAACAGAATAATATTCCGAAATGAACAAGTTTGAACCAGATTAAGAGAGGTTTGAACCAGATTAAGAGAGAAAGGAAATTTAGACAAAAGATTTTTATGACTGTCAGAAATTCATTCATGCTTGATAGCCTGAGATATGCAAGCGTAATTTTTAACGTTCAACGAAGTATTTTCTTGTGATTTTTTTTTAAAAGAGACCAATTCACGAAATAACTTGAACGTTTAAGAACCGCTTCAGATGCAACTATTCCCATATCATTGTAATCGGTGCAAAGACAAGAACCAAAGAAATCAAAAGGCTCCACCAAAACTATATATCTAAATCACTGTGATGGCAAATTATGACACACGTCATAAAAAGGGTCAAATCATAGTGTACTCTATTTCAATTTTCCCTTCGATGCCAACCCGTAAAATCCCGAATGGAAAAGCCAGTCTTCTCCATAATAAAAAAAAAAGAAGTAAAGGCCGGTATTTTCCTTAGAAGAAAAGGGCTCTGGGGCATTTTTTCAACTTTTGGCATACCTTTTTTGAAATGTTGGTTTCTTAAACGTCCCAAATGGACTAAAAGAACATGTGATCTAGACATATACAAGGAGAGGTTCAACTTTTGGCATACTTCTGTTCGGTGAAATAAATTATCACAATCCGATATTACTGTAAACATGAACTTTAACACTAATAAGCCAATTCATGCATGAGCGGTACGTATTTTCAAAAGTACATGCAATTTCTAGTTTCTTCTTTAATAGAAACGCTAATATGAGAAATCACGCAATCACAAAAAGTAAACAAAAAATCTGTCTTAAGATTGTTACAAAATATGTTTACTTTTTGTAATAAAACCGAAAATATTAATGCAATAAAATCAAAACGCAAAACCTGAAAATCGACAAAATGAGTGATGATCAAGGCGAGTGTATAACACTCTGTACTTAAGACAGATTCGCCCCCGCTACCGTGCTTATGGTTTGCATGAACGTCTATCTCCCAACACTACTTGATCTTCACCGAACGGAAGTAGCACTCCAATCTGTTCGGTAGGCGAACCAAACTTGTGTCTATACTCTCTCCAATAATGAAAAGACTCTCAATGAAAGTGTACAAAAAAATTCTGCTGAAATGAATGATGCCATATATATAGGCTCTCTGGTGACTCTACGAATAGTCACCAAAGAGAAAAGACACATCTGTTCATGAAAGGACGCGTCCGTCCATAGTGAACAGTGTCAATGAAAAGATGCAACTCGGAGAAGCCTTTGATGGTGGGGGACTTCGTATCTCTTTTTGCCTTTGCCTATGCCCCTTTCTCCTCATTCCCCCAAGAAGTCCATCCAGCTAAGTAGTGTCGCTGCATTGTTATAATCAAAACCTGCAAATAAATAAGCAACTTGAAGTCATGCATCACACAGCCTTTAGCATATTGTTCCTTTTTTCAGTGTTTGAACTTACTTTGAAGTAATAGATTGCCCAAAGGAAATAAGGACCAATTCCTTCTATTTTGCACTTCGGACTAAGGTAAAGAATTGCCATAATTTGACTAAATGCTTACCAATTAGTTCAACTGAACATGAAGTTTGGATGCCAGAGCTTGAAACCTTGCAACAGATAATGGTTTCGTAAAAATATCAGCAGTTTGAACTTCTGTAGGAACATGAAGAACTGAGATTTGCTTAGCCATAACTTTCTGTCTAATAAAATGGTAGTCAACTTCAATTTGTTTGGTGCGTGCATGATAAACAGGATTAGAAGCTAAGGAGATGGCAGATAAGTTGTCACAAAACACAACAGGAACACCATCTAGAGAAACATGAAGATCTTTAAGCAGTTGTTGCATCCACACTAACTCAGCAGTGGTATGAGCTAAGGATCTGTACTCAGCTTCTGTACTTGAGCGAGCCACAGTTGGTTGTTTCTTGGCACTCCAAGAAACCAAATTATCCCCCAAAAAAACACAAAACCCAGAAGTAGATCTTCTATCCAAGAAACTACCAGCCCAGTCAGCATCACAATAGGCAGTGAGAAACAAAGGAGACTGAGTAAAGAGTAAACCTTGATGCAAAAAGCCCTTCACATAACGCAGAATTCGTTTAACAGCTGCAAAATTAGATTGAGTAGGTGCATGCATAAACTAACAAACAGAATTTACTGCATGAGAAATTTCAGGTTTGGTGAGGATTTAGTATTGCAAAGATCCCACAATAGATCTATAATTGAACATCTGGAAAAGGAGTGTGAGAGTCAGAAGATGTAGAAGGTTTGGTAGAGGAAAGGGATAAACTGGGTTTACACTCCATCATACCTACTTTAGTAAGAACTTCTAAAGCATATTTCTTTTAAGTGAGATACATACCAGAGGAGTCTTTAAACACCTCAATACCAAGGAAATAGTGCAGATCACCCAGATCCTTCAAGGCAAACTTACTCTGAAGTTGAGTCAAGAGAGAGGAAACAAAACCATTGTTATTTCCTGTAACGATGATATCATCAACATAAATGAGAACATACGTAAGATTTGAGCCTTGAGTCTTGACAAACAGAGAAGTGTCGGACAAACTATTGTGGAAACCAAGGGCAGTCAAATGACTTAAAAACAGGGCATACCAAGCCCTAGGTGCCTGACGGAGACCATAAAGTGCTTTGTTCAATTTGCACACATAAGATGGTCTAGAGGGATCTTTATAACCTGGTGGTTGAGTCATGTAGACATCCTCTTGAATAACACCATGAAGGAATGCGTTAGAAACGTCTAATTGTCTAAGATTCCAGCCAAAATGCACTGCCAAAGAAAGAACCATCCGTAGGGTAGGTTGTTTAATAACAGGACTAAAAGTGTCAGTATAATCCAGACCCTCTGTTTGCTGGTTCCCTCTAGCCACCAATCTTGCTTTGTATCTCGCGATAGTACCATCTGAGTGTCTCTTGAGTTTAAAAATCCAATGACAGCCAATAACGTTAGCATATGAGGGAGGTGGTACCAAGGACCAAGTTCCTTGTGACAACAAAGATGCATATTCTGTGGACATGGCCTACTGCCAATGGGGATCTTTAATAGCCTCAGAAAAGAACTTAGGTTCAGAAGATGCTGGGATTGGATTAACAGTAGGACAGGTAGTGAGTGATAAAGAAAAAGGAACAGTGGGATTAACAATACCATTTTTAGATCTTGTGGTCATAGGATGAGAAGAAGGAATAGACGTAGGTAAAGGTGTAGGTGGTAAAGATGAAGAAACAGGGTGAGGTGCAGTAGAAGCATGAGAAGAGGAAGTAGAAGAAAAAACATCAGATAAAGAAATAGGAATAGTGGTAGAAACAAGAACAGTAGGAATAGAAAGAGGGACTGAATTTTCTGAGGCTAGAGTAATGTCAAAGAAAAGAGGTGAGGTAGAAGAAGAATGAATGAATTAGATTAGGATAGGGAAATTCTGATTCTACAAACTTAACATGTCTAGATGTATAGACTTTTTGACAAATTGGATCATAGCACCTATAGCCCTTTGTTGTAGAACAGTAGCCTAGGAAAACACATGGAGTAGACTTAGGTGAGAGTTTATGTGGAGCATATGGTTTTAACCAAGGGTAACACAAGCAGCCAAATGGTTTAAGAAAGGTATAATTAGGAAAATTATGAAACAACACTGTATAAGGAATTTGAAATTGAATGGCTGAATGTGGTAATCTATTGATGAGGTAGACACTGGTAAGTAATGCTTCCATCCAGAACTTAGTAGGAAGATGAGCCTGATAAAGAAGAGTAAGAGTAGTTTCCATAATGTGCCTATGAGATCTCTCTGCCCTACCATTCTGTTCAGGTGTATGAGGGCAAGAGGTTTGATGAATTAAACCATGTTCAAGAAAGAGATGACTCAAGTATGTGTTGATAAACTCCCCTCCATTATCTGATCTAAAGGATTTAATAGAAACATGAAACTTAGTATGAACATAAGCAGTAAATTGAGTAACAATATGCTGAACATCAGATTTTTAATGCATTGGAAACACCCACAGATATCTACTAAAGTCATCAAGAATAACAAGATACTAAACCCTCTGAAAGAAGCCACTGGGGCAGGTCCCCAAACATCCATGTGCATTAGCTCGAAAGGAAATTGAGCACAAGAATCAGACAAGGAGAATTGTAGTTTATGACTTTTGGTCACATTACATGACACACAATTGACATCAAAAGGCTTGTGAATAGGTATATTCAACTTCTGAGACAAGTATTGAAGTAGAGTAGCATTAGGGTGACCTAGTTTATTATGCCATAAAGTTGCAGAGGAGGAAGAATAAAATATAGAAGGAGATGATGTAGACAGCAAAGCTTAAGGTAAACTGCTAGTACAAGGCAGAATTGGGTACAAACCCTGATGAGAAGGACCCTTGTGCAGAATCTGGTTGGTTATTCTGTCCTGAATAACAAAACCAAATTCATCAAAGATCAGTCTACAATGATTATCAGAGGCAAGTTTGTGAACAGACAAAAGATTGTGACTAACAGTAGGAACATGCAAAAGTTGTGTAAGAGACAAAAATGAGGTAAGAGTAGGCAAAACAGCAGTACCAGTATGAGAAATTGGTAAGGACTTACCATTACCAATTACCACTCCTGTGTTACCATTGTAGGGTTGTTGTAGAGTAAGATTTGAGAGGTCATTGGTTACATGATTTGTAGCACCACTATCAAGGTACCAATTTCCAGAGGAAACAGCAGTAGTAGAAGGATAAGAAGGTGGAAATTGTGACTGGTTATTCTGATATGTAGGATAAGAAGGTGTAAATAGCTGTGTGGGAGTAAAATAGGCTTGAGGTGGTGTAGGGAGTAATCCAATGCTAAAGGTTGGTGGTGGAATCTGAGATTGACCAGCAACAGGTGTAACAAAGGACTACATAGGTGGATTATAATATTGCATCATATTTTCCTGAGGATAGGGCTGTGAATTTGGCATAGAAGGTTGATATGGCTAAGGTTGATACTGAAGATTCAGACGATGATGGCAGTTTTTAGCAGTATGATTGGTTTTATCACAAATTTGGCATGCTGGTCTATTATTCCTTTGGTTTCTGAAGCCCCTTGGTCTATTATTAGACCTGAAGGTGTTATATGACTGTGGGTAAGAGGCACTATACATGGGAGCAGGCTGTTGTTGAACGACAGGCATTTGTTGTCACTGCATTTGAGTAGTATTAGAAGATAACACTCCTTGCTGCTGTGACAACTGTCCAGCACTAACATTACCAGGAGTAGGAGCCCTAGGTGTTGCCACAAAAATAGAAGTAGAGACATCTGTGTTTCTATTAACAGAAGCAGCTCTATTCCTTCTCATCTCCTCGCCATTCAAAACAGTAACTAACTCTTCAAAAGTAATGTTTCCGACTCTTGCACTAAGTGCAGTTTGAAGAGTATCAAATTCAGTAGGTAGACCATGCATAGCATAAAAAAACCAAATCTTCATCAGAAACTAGAGCCCCTGCTGCAGCAGATTTGTATGCCAATTGTTTGATTGTGTCAAAATAGGCTTCTAGGGTTGAGGTTTTAGTGACATTATACAGTTGTCTCTTCAGATCATGAACATGTGTTCTGGACACAGAATTGAAACGTTGTTCAAGAATTTCCCAAATCTGAGATGCCTGCTCTAACCCTAGAATTAAGGGTAAAGTTGCAGCAGACAGTGTAGCTATTAGGCACGATACTAATTGACTATCAACCACTGTCCACAAAGCCATATCAAGCTCAGACACTGAAACTTCTGTAGTACGCACCGCAGTTGCAGAAGGACATGGGATTGTACCATCAACATAACCGAAAAACTTGTTTGCCTTCAAGGTGTGTTCAATCTGTGTTCTCCATAACACATAGTTATGTGAATCCAATTTGATTGTCACAAGCGAATGGATATTTGAAATCAGAAAAACCAAAGAGGGAGGTAGATTCAACTTTACAGTAGTTTGCTCGACTACTCCAGTTGACGACGATGATGAATTCGCAGTAGTTGCCACGTGTAGATCACTCGATCAATTTCCATAATCGAAATCTTTGACAGAGGTCGTTGGAGGCTCTGATATCATAAAGAAATTATCGATTCTTCAACTGATGGAAATTGTACAGCTAAACCCTAAGATGCGAATCAGAGAAATAAGAAGAGAGAAGTAGAGAGAGAGGGAAAAAAATACCTTTGAATTTCATTTTTTTCGTTCTTGATTTACAGATAGCAATCAGGTATATATACTTGAGCCAACAAACGGAAAGAAAAACTGCTACTTAATGGAAAAACATGAACCTAACAAATAAGGAAAGAAAATGTTACATTTAACAGATTACTAAACTGTAATAACCACTAATTAGCCTAATAACCACTAATGAGTCTGGCTAACAGACCTGTCTTTTGAACTTGTTTGGCTTCAAAACTTCAAATGGGAAAAAAAAAAGCAAAGAGTTAGGGAGAGGGGAGGGAGAGAGAGAGAGAGAGAGAGAGAGAGAGAGAGAGAGAGAGAGAGAGAGAGAGAGAGAGAGAGAGAGAGAGAGAGAGAGAGAGATTTTAAAATTAACTCCAAAATTTTGACTTTTGGGCAACCTATATAGGCAATGATAATGACTTAACATTTGTGAAGCAATATTAGGTAATGATAAGAATTATCTTTTTATCTTTTTTCTTTAAGTTTGAAGGATAATGAGTTTAATTTTTTTAATGCAAAATTCATTGATCGGATTTAATTCGAACTATGCATTGTTGAAATGGACACTCAGATGAAGCATTACACAATGTAGTGCGTTTTGGGTTAGAAAACAAAATGGAAATTTCATAAGCGCACAATATTCAGCCATACGTGGAAAGTAACAACAAAGTAATATGTCTAACAACTTTTGCACAAAGAAACAAGAATTTATAACCAAACTCATAAATGTACATTGCATCTCTAGAGCATAGAAAGTGACCACTGTATTCTCTTCTATGCACTTCTTCCACTCAGAGACGGGTAGACCTACACGAACAAGAAGAGAAATTTTCAATTTGGATGAACAATTAAACTTTCAAACTTTCAAGAAATCAAGAAGATGAAAACGAGAAGAAAGAGTTTTTAGAGAGAGAACATTTATCAAATGAGTGGTTATTCTCTTGGATCTGATTATATTTATCAAACAAACACAGATATTTCATGTGGTTCCCAAAATCGGGTACGTCCACGACAAAGTTATTAATCACATACTGGCAAGTGTCCCGGTTTTCTTACTGGGATGGCACGTCCCGGTACCGCTGCATACCGGCGTACCGTTCCGGATTGATCGCAACAAACTACGGGTGAGTTTCTGAATAGATTTTATCGATTCATGCAGAGAGTTGATAAAATCTTAGATTTTTGAATGCAGAAATCTAAGATTTTATAAACTCACCTCATGAATGGATAAAATCAAAAGCTTGATTTTATCAGATTTTGATAAAATCCATTCGAAAACTCACCATACGGTATAATTCTAAAAAAAAAATATGCAATTCAACATATAAAAAAATTAACATAAAAATAAAGGATTATAACTTTTCAATTTTCATAGACAAAAAGCAACCATTCTAGTCCTTCATATCCAAAAAAATCCTACTTCTCTAAGATCCAAAACAAATTCCCAACCAATTTAATGTGATAAGTATACCAAAAGACTAGGTGTTGTATTTAAGTCATTATTTAAGGATAACCCCAACCAGGCGAGAAAATTTTGGCTGCAAATAGGGTACCACGTGGCATGCCTACGTGGTACCCCTTAGCCAATCAAACTGTAACAATTGTTTAAAAAGTCAGAAGTTTTCCACCTCAACTATTATCCCGTGAAGACTTAACGGGGAATGAAACTTTTGTCAACTATTTTCCACCTCCCTCTCTCTCTCTCCCCTCTTCATTCTTCCTCTGCCCTCCATGTAGAGGTGTCAAACGGGCCGGGCCGGCACGGGCACGGCACGGTAAAATCATAGCACGGAACGACACGGTATAAGTTGGCACGCGGCACGAAAATGAGCGGCACGGCACGGGCTAAGGTGGCACGTGGCACAGCACAACACAGTCTTCTACGTGCACGACATGGGCACGATAAGAAGTCAACGTGGCACGAGGCACGGCACAGGCACGAGCACGGAAGTTGGCATGGCACAACATGGAAGTAGGACGGACATGGCACGGCACGGCACGAGCACGGAAGTTGGATGTTGGCCTGGCACGGCACGACACAGCACGAGCACAAAAATTGGACTGGCATGGCACGGCACGAGCACGGAAGTTGGCCTGGCACGACACAAGGCAAAAAAAATATTAAATAATTTATTTGTATGTATTTTTTGATAATCACAAAAATAAAAAAGAATTATTTTTTGGTTGTGTAACTTGTGTTAGTGAATTATATATTTATATCAAGTTTAAAAAAAATTACGACATGAACAAAAAAATAAACAAGAGGGAAAAAGAAGTTACAAAAATTTTATTGATTTATTTTATTTTATATTTTAATTTTGAGAGAGAGTTTGGACAAAAAAATAAAATAAGCTTTTAAAATATTTTTTGCCATGTTTGATAATTGATACATTGCCTTTTGGCTTTTATCTAATAAAGATTTTGAAAAAAATAAATAACATTTTTTTTGTGAAAAAAAAAATTAAAAATTAGTGTTTTGCAATTTGTAAGTAAGTCAATAAGTCGTGAACAAAAAAATTAAATTTTTTAAAAAATAATAATAATTCTTTGTAGAGAGAGAGAGAAAGAGAGTTTGGACAAAAAAATAAAATGAGCTTGTAAAATATTTTTTTACATGTTTGATAATTGATACATTGCCTTTTATCTAATAAAGATTTTGAAAAAAAAATTAAAATTTTTTTACAAATAAAACTTGAATTATGTATTTATATCAAGTTTTAAAAAAATGAAGTCATGATTTATGAACAAAAAAAGGGAACGAGAGTATGGATAAAAAAAATTTAAAAAATAAGCTTTTAAAATATTTAATATGATTAATAAATTTTAAATCAAAATTCAAACATGAAAAAAAATGTATACCACACATATACATTGCCTTTTATCCAATAAATATTTTGAAAAAAAATCAATTTCTTTTGGTGAATTTTATTTTTTTTTTGTTAGTGAGTCACTGAATTAGTGAATAATTTGAAGTTTAAAAAAATGAAATCATTATCAGAAAAAATAAAAAAATAAAAAACTATAATTTTTTAGAGAGAGAGAGAGAGAGAGGGGGGGGAGAGAGTTGGACAAAAAAAAGAAAGAAAAAGTTAAAAATTGTTTGTTTTTTTTAAAGATAGAAATTCAAATTATAGGAATTAAATTATTTTATTAAATTATATTATAGAAATTATTAGAAGTTAAATTATAGAAATTATATAATATATTTTATTAAATCCAATTATAGAAATTAAATTCGAATCCTTTCTAGTTTCTACTTTGTACGTCCCGAATAATAATGGACCTCCACTTTCTGTACCAAATTTCGACGATCAGAACCATTAGATGTGTTTAAAACATGTTTTCAAGGTCCTATGCGAGGATTTGGCAAACAATACTACCCAAAAGGGCTTGATCGGAGTACGTTTTCGTAAAACTAGTTTACGAAAACCTAGTCCAATTAAGTCCTTTTGAGTTTTTATTTTTTTTTTGCCAAATCCTCATATTGGACCTTATAAACATGTTTTAAACAAATCTAATGGTTCTGATTTAAAAAAAATAAATCAAATGGTCTTGAACTTGTGCATTATATTGTTCAAATGTCACTAGAAGCACTGAATGTAATCCGATCGTGTGGTTACCGACATTGGATGATCATCAATTTTGAGGAAAATGATAGAATTGATAAGATATTGAATCATATCGGTTTAGATAAAAAATTTAAGAAAATGAACCAGTATCCACCATTCAATGTTATACATTGAACTTACTTAGTTATGAACCAATATCTACTGCTATAGTCTAATGTACATTAGCTACACGATCGCAGCCCAATTACGACGATCGACACCGACTATTTTGTTTTTCTCGGGATTTTAATGAACCTCACCAAATTTTGGGCCAATTGGATTTTGAAAACCCCTTCATCGGGAGATTCCGGACGTGAGAATCATTAGTAGGAAAATATTTGTTAACTCCGACCGAGCATACAGAGATCATAATTTTACTAAATTTTTGACATGAATAATATATTCTTAGAAACTAGAAAGGATTCGAATTTAATTTCTATAATTGGATTTAATAAAATATATTATATAATATCTATAATTTAACTTCTAATAATTTCTATAATATAATTTAATAAAATAATTTAATTCCTATAATTTGAATTTCTATCTTTAAAAAAAAAAACAATTTGTAACTTTTTCTTTCTTTTTTTTTTTTGTCCAACCCCCTCTCTCTTTCTCTCTTTAAAAAAAATTATAGTTTTTTTAATTTTAAATTTTTTCTACTAATTATTTCATGTTTTTTTTAACTTCATATTATTCACTAATTCAGTGACTCACTAACAAAAAAAAATTCACCAAAAGAAATTGATTTTTTTTCAAAAATATTTATTAGATAAAAGGCAATGTATATGTGTGGTATACATTTTTTTTTTCATGTTTGAATTTTGATTCAAAATTTATTAATCATATAAAATTTTTTAAAAGCTTATTTTATTTATTTTTTTTGTCCATACTCTCTTTCCCTTTTTTTGTTCATAAATCATGACTTCATTTTTTCAAAACTTGATTTAAATATATAATTCAAGTTTTATTTGTAAACAAATTTTATTTTTTTTCAAAATCTTTATTAGATAAAAGGCAATGTATCAATTATCAAACATGTAAAAAAATATTTTACAAGCTTTTTTTTTTCCAAACGCTCTCTCTCTCTCTCTCTATTTAAAATTTTTTATTTTTTTGTTCATGACTTAGTGACTTACTTACAACTTACAAGTTGCAAAACACTATTTTTTTTTTTTTTCACAAACAAAAAAATGTTATTTTTTTTCAAAATCTTTATTAGATAAAAGGTAATGCATCAATTATCAAACATGTCAAAAGAAATTTAAAAGCTTATTTTATTTTTTTGTCCAAACTCTCTCTCTCTCTCTCTCTCTCTCTCTCTCTCTCTCTCTCTCTCAAAATTAAAATATAAAATAAAATAAAATAAATCAATAAAATTTTTGTAACTTCTTTTTCCCTCTAGTTTATTTTTTTGTTCATGAATTAATTTTTTTTAAACTTTATATAAATATATAATTCACTAACACAAGTTACACAACCAAAAAATAATTCTTTTTCATTTTTGTGATTATCAAAAAATAAATACAAATAAATTATTTAAATTTTTTATTTTTGCCATGTGCCGTGCCCATGCCGGGCCAACTTCCGTGCTCGTGCCGTGCCGTGCCGTGCCGTGTCGTGCCGTGCCAGGCCAACTTCTATGCTTGTGTCATGTCGTGCCATGTCCGTGCTATGCCGTGCCACTTTCCGTGCTCGTGCCCGTGCCCATGCCGTGCCATGCCTCGTGCCACGTTGACTTCTTATCGTGCCTATGTCGTGCCCGTAGAAGACCGTGTCGTGCCATGCCACGTGCCACCTTAGCCCATGCCGTGCCCGTGCCCGCTCATTTCCGTGCCCGTGCCGTGCCGCGTGCCGACTTATACCGTGCCGTGCCAGGTTTTTACCGTGCCTCTGACATGCCGTGCCAACTCCCGATAGGCCGTGCCCGTGCCGGCCCGGCTCGTTTGACACCTCTACCAAAACCTGTATGCATTTCATTGATTTTTGTTGAGAGAGAGAGAGAGAGAGAGTCAGAGAGAGCGAGCGAGAGAAATAGATCTGTTTGACAACTTGAGAAAATTATTGATTGCCAAAATGATTTTCTCTAATTTTTTCTCAAATTTGGCAATAAATAATTTTCTCTGCACCAAAAAAAAAAATCTCACATTTAGCAATTGAGTGCGACCTTTGCCTAATTTTTTTTCTAATACTAAATAATTATGGTGCACATAATTAATGCACGTAACATGTGCATGTATCCAATGATTTAGAGTAAGTTTGGTTCCTGATTGTGATCCATATTTCCCCTTCTCTTATTTGGGTTCTAGGCTGATGCTGAGAAAACGCTGGTGCGGAAGCTAATCAACCTGGGGTACGCAAGGCCAAAATCCAATGGATCATCTTCATAGCATAGAGCTAAGCACAGAATGCTATATGTAAGAATGCATAATATATTTACCCAAAAAAAAAAAAGAATGCATAATATGGTTGTGGCAATTCTGGTTACGGTGGTGCTGAGCTCCAGGAAATTGCACCAGCCACCAGGTGGGGATCCTAAGCACCACTCATGGATTGTGTGATAGATTTCTGGCTTTCTTACCATTTCCTTTTCTTATACCATCTTTTGCTTGAAAATATTGCTACTGGGTTAGAAGGTTGAATTGCTGGTTGTAACCAAGGATGGATTCAGAGGGGGACAAGTGGTGGCGGCCGCCACCATAAGATTTTCAAAAACTACAATTATTATTTAGAAAATAAATTTTTATTCTTGAATTATATAGGCTCACCACCACTTGATTTTTTAATCTTTCATCTTCATGATGTAGTTTGTCTTTTTATTTTTTAAGTACATATTTTCGTCACCACAAAAGTAAAATTCTGACTCTGTCCCTAATTACCATTAAGGTAAGTCACCTGTAACGCTCCGAATTTTCACGCAATTCACCTCCTTACCAATACCCAACCAAAATACTAATCAAATGATTTTTGCCACCAACTCAGTCTAACACCAGAAAAATATTTAAAAGTCATTCCTATCCCAGCTCCTAACTTCTCATGTCTTCCAGATGTAATTTCACCTTAGTTCACGCAGACTTAACTGCCGTGCATGCACCGACATCCGGACTAAGCGATAAGCAAAGCATAATAGCATATAAAAGGAAAAGAATAGCCAACCGATATTAATTTCCCTAAAATTATAAATACGGAAAAAGTACACGAAAAGGGTTCATTGAGGAAAAATAGTATTATTTGAAGAGTTTACGAGAAAATACCTACAACATTCGAGGAATAAATTGAAAATTACTATAAAAATCATATGGTAAAGAGTAATTATACAAACTGTGGGCACAGTGGTCCTGATGTAAATCCACCACTGCTGTGCGGTCTTATTTTGCGTCAATGTGAGGACATCACAACAAAATTCTTAATACATTATTTTTGCCAAAAAGCAGTACTAATTTCTATTGTATGTTATTGTTGCAGGGGTGTTTTTGTGAGAAACCCTTGAGCAAGACAAGTTGTATGTCTTAAATCGTTTTACTACTGACATATTTATGTTTTAACTTATAAAAAAATTTCATTAGTTCAAACAATCAAAATTATTAACCTATCTATCTCCAATTATGATATTGTGGTATGAAAGTATGTTCTTGATATATATATTTTTTTCCTTTCAATTGTAGTGCATCACACAAGTTCATATAAAAAAATTTCATTAGTTCAAACAATCAAAATTATTAACCTATCTATCTCCAATTATGATATTGTGGTATGAAAGTACGTTCTTGATTTTATTTTTTTTCCCTTTCAATTGTAGTGCATCACACGAGTTCATGCTAATTAATAAGGTAATGCAATGAGAATCGGTAGCATAAGTTGGGACTTGGGAGTCTCTTCAGAGCTCATGACCTTTGGGAATTATGTCTTCGACAACAATCATTCTATCATCACGTCTATTTTATACACACTCGTATATTTAGACTCCACGACCAACGCAAATTGGTGGTGTTGTGAATATGAGTCCCAACCCTTATGTGAGTTTGTAAACATGAGTGTGATTGTAGTCTTGTAGATTTCTTTCGCATTACTGTAACCCTTGTAGCCTTACAAAATGCTAGAACCACACCTATTTTTAAACCCATGTAGCCTTACAAAATGAATTTGGGATATTGCATATGCAGCCTTACAAAATTAAGAACTTGAATTGTCAAGCAAGATTATGCAGTTTATATAATGTCACATGAGAGGATCTTCACATAAAAAATCTTATGATAATCACAGATATTCGAAGTACTACCTCTGCCTCAATTTGTAAGTCTTTTTTGTGTAGTCCGTGGTATTTTGAATTGTCTATACTGTTTTTTAATTTACAATAATACTTGGTATAGGGATGGCAATGGGTCGGGTTGGTTCGGGTATTGCCATATCCGAACCCATTATCCGAAACTAGATGGGTACCCAGAACTGAACTAAAACCCGTACGGGTATATATGGAAAATTGAAACCATAACTGAACAATCGGGGATCGATTCGGTTCGGGTACTCCCCGTTAAATTAGAAAACAAAATAAAAATGAAATTATTTTGAATGAAATTCAAATATGAAAATCAGTTAAGCTAGAAATACCACAGATTCATCAATTATAAAGGTATGTAGATATGCATCTAGATATTTTAAACACAAAACTAATATACATCTAAGTAGAAATTCAATGTATTGAAGTTGTATACAGGCTAAACTTCAACATATGAAGGGTAATTTTGTAATTACGTATATTCGGTTCGGTTCGATTCGGGGAACGATTCAGTTATCAGCTCAAACCAGAACCAAACTGAACTCGTTCAGTTATCTCACATCCCATACGTACCCGCACCCACGAGGAATATTTCAGTTATGGTTCGGGGAAAAAAAAAACTGGTTATGGTTCGGGTAGCCATCAGTTAGGTTGAGATTGCCATCCCTAAATACTTGTGATTCCAAAAAATTTGTTTAATAGAACTAATAGTTGAATATATAAAATAATATTCATATGCAACTAAAAGGTGTAATCAAATAATATTCAAGTATTGTATCTTGGGCGGTACCAACCAGTACATACCCGAGTTTTGTAAAAATGGTATCCCACAACGCAATTACCGTCCCGTTTTCAATACTGACCCTTACTATACGTGATATCCCGACAATTGGAAATTTGGGGTATGTGATATGCCGACGGAGATGGCGCTCAGTTGAATTTCAGGCTGGTATTTTACTGAATGGCAAATTTGTAATTCAACCAACGTTCTTTTATCTTATCCATTTGTTTTGGCATTGGAAATTTGCCATTCAGTAGAAAGAGGGGAAATGGATAAGATAAAAGAACGTTGGTTGAATTACAAATTTGCCATTCAGTAGAATATCAGCCGAAATTCAACTAACCGCCATCTCCACCAGTATATCACATACCCCAAATTTCCAATTGCTAGGATATCATGTAGTAAGGGTCGGTATTGAAGACAGGACGGTAATTACGGTGTGGGATACCATTTTTATTAAACTCTGGTATGTACTGGCTGGTACGCTTGAGATACAATAATTGAATATTATTTGATTACACCTTTTAGTTGCATATGAATATTATTTTATATATTTCAACTAGTAGTTCTATTAAACAAAAATTTTGGAATCACAAGTATTTAGGGATGGCAATCTTGACCGAACCGATTGGTATCCAAACCATGACCGGTTTTTTTTCCCCGAACTATAACCGAAATATTCCCCGTGGGTGCGGGTAGTCATTCTTTGTATTCTTTCTATGAATATGATAAGATATTATAAGTCCCACATGCAATTTTTAATGTCTCATGTGCAATCAAGGGTTTTTTGTCGAATTAATCTGAGTCTTTTGTTGCGGAGAGAACATGCAAAAAATTCTGGGTAAGCTGTTTGGATTTCTTGGCTTGCTGTGGGTTTGGAGAATGAGAAAGGAGATGATTTGAGGAGGAGAGGAGAGGAGATGGGTGATGGGTTTGTAGCTGGATTTTGAAAATGAGAGGTTTAGGGCAAGGGCTTTTTGGGGTTACAAATTTTTTTCCAGTCCAAGATACCTATTTTCCGTCCAAAATGTTAGTAGCATTTCTTCACAGATTTGGACGAAGGGGGTGAAGTTGCTTGTTTTGATTAGTTGAGGGGGTGAGGTTGATGCGTTTTGAGCTATTGTTGTTAACTTTATAGATTGAAAATGTTCAATAGGTACCTAACACCGACAAGTGGGTGAGAAAAATCCCAGGAGGGGAAGAAAAGCCCACACAGAGGGAAGAGAAAAAGCCCGAAAGGGGATAAAATAGTATTTGGTTTGTTTTGTAGTTGGAATGGGGGATGAGGATAAATAAGAGAGTTTTGGCTGGATTAAGGAGGAGTTATCCGCTCGGATTAAGCGGGAGGGGGATTAAATAGTCCAGGTTGTAAATGGACTCCCAAACCAAGCCATCCGCACGGGCCCGGAATTATAAAGTCCAAGATTCCTTATCCGTCATACAAACGAGTCCTAAGACTACTAAATAATAACTTAGAATTAAGGCGAGATTTAGGATTGACAAACTAATTGATTTGTTTGTTCACAAATTTTTGCATGCACTCACTGTTATGATAAGCCAGAGTTACATTTTGCATGCACTGTTATGACAAATGCGATTCGGTGTAGTTTGCACGGCAATCGAAGCATCAGGATAAGCCACTCCCTCGCACTCTCACGCTCCTGGATACGTGGTATTCTTAGCCATTTACGTTGCGGTAAATTATTTAGTAGGAATTAATTAATATCATTTATTTTTGTTTGGTGGTTGAAAAAATAGTGTGATGACGATTTTTTATTTGTGAGGAATGCCACAAGCAATGCCATAGATTCCAATTTGATCCCACCTCGTTTAAATAGGGCAAACTTTACACCTCATTTTGAATGGTGGAAATTGCATACGATCCATGAGATCAATACCTTTTTGTGTGTGTGTGTGTATGTGTGGTAATAATGTGGTTAATTCGTGGTGAGATCCACATTTTTTTACCATTAAGAGTGATTATAACGTTCACCATCTTTAAATGAGGGTAAACAAAATCATTCTCTAATGCCACATGGTAATACCTAATATTAGTCCTCTAATTGTAGTCTGCATGTAACTCAGCTCACTACAACAAAAAACACCGATGGTGACACCCTTTGACACCTTTTGGTGATAATAAATCGATGTTGACACGGAACACTCACAAAGGTGACAAAAAAAAATTCTGCTTGTCACGAAAAACTCCAACCAAAGCTCCAAATAGAGAGAAGATTCAATGACACAAAATTTTGTCACCGAAAGACAAAATTTTAGGCGACAAGTACAAAGTTGTCACTGAAAGATATGAATTTTAGTGCTGGCAGGCTCTTCCTCATTTAGGCGCGTTTTAAAAAATTCATTGAGTATCAAAACGACGTCGTTTCATGGTGGCACCAAAAATAAGCAAAGTTATGTTAGCCAAACGACGCAGTTTCACGGGTTTTGCCCCTCACTTGAACCGCCTTGTGAATGGACGCTAATAAAATTACAGGCTGCCCCCATTTTTTTGAATGGGGTTCCATTCAAACCCTCTTTTGTCATGCTATCTCATCCAAACCTAAAATTTAAAGTTACTTTTACTATTTTTCCCTTAAATGTATAATTTTCACCCTAGAATTTATACCTCTTACAAGAATTCACACCCAAACAATTCACACCCGACAGTAATTCACACCCCCAGAACAATAATAGGTACACACTCTCTCAACCACTCCCCACCACACCCTCTCTCACATGTATCTATCATTTTTGAAATTCTTAAGATCTAAATTTTTTAAATTTTAGGGTGTGAATTCTGAATCAAAAATCAGAATTCACACCCAATTTGCACAATTCACGCTCTCTAAATTACACAATGCATACCATTTACACCCCTAAATGCCAACCTCCTATTCTTTTTGTTCACCTCTTATATATATAAATAATGTCATGAAAAAAGCATAACAAGTGGCTAAAAAGTCAAATGGAAGATTTTGCAGAAAATAGAATTTTTCTTTATTCAATGGTCTTTGGCTCTTTGCATCATACTCAAGTAATAGAAATAATGACAAGAATTCTCTATAATCTGAGCCACCGTCTTTGATTGTCACCATCGATGAAGTTAACATATCCACTGTCACAAGCCGTTTCACTCTTGGTCCGTCTGTCCTTTATATATCTCCCTCATTGGTCCCCTATTTACAGACATTGTCGTGTGTGTGTGTGTGTGTGTGTGTGTGTATACATATTCTCCCAAGATCTCTGATTTGCAAAACCTATTGGGAATCTCCAGCAATACTCGTCGTCGATCAATACTGCACCGCTCACCACCGCTGGAATCACAAGTCTAGGAGGTCACACTTGAAATTCTGGAACTTTGGCGTCACTGGTAGGGGTCACCGTATGGCAATGGAGGATCGACGCAACGAAGGCAAAGCAAGAGTGCTTAAAACGGGGGTATTTTGGGAGATCACTTGAAACGGGGCTTATGCGGGATGGGCTCGACGAGGTGTGGGTTTGAACGGGAAAATGGTAACAAAACAGGGCTAGCTTAGAAGAACCCCATAATGGATCATATCATGTTACTAAACGGGTCTATCCAGTTTTTAGTAGGCTCTTTTTTATTCGTATCAATGATCAAAGTGGTTTATTTTTTAAAAAGAGCTGAATATATCAATTATGTCAAAAATCATATTTATTTGGTATCATTTTTGTGTGATGTAAGTATGTATTCATTATAAGATGCTTTAAACCATAAATGAAAGAAGCATGGTAATGTGCACAGAAATTGATTTGAGTCTCTGGGTCTGCCCTCCCTGATGTCTTTCGACTTTGATTTAGGGGCATGCTTTTGCAGTAGAACGTCCTTATAGCTCCTCAGTTCTTAGAGGTTTGGGGAGCCATTATTTCAGTGGTATTCTGAGAGTAGCCCACTTTGTACATGTTACCAAACGTTAGGTCTGTCTCTAATCATCTCCCACTCATACCCCCAATCAACATTCAACTGGAAGATATTAGAAAATAAATGAGCTCAAACAAATAAGAATCTTATATAAGTTTTTCTTGAAAAGTCTTACCCAAAAAACCAAGCTAGTTTGCCAATTTTCTCTTTCCTCTCTAAAAAAAATAATTAAAAAAAAACTCCAAAACCATTGTGAATCCTATTGATGAATTTTAAGCTTATCACATCGGTAGGAGTATTATGGCCAGCCTAGGCACAAAGCCTAAGAGGTCTAGGCCTAGGGTATTCAAAAAATAGGGGCATCCTGCTAATTTTATTATTCGGCTTGGGTATGGGTCTTTTTAGCCCATTAGCAGCCCAATTTTATTTTTTTTTAAAAAGGCAAGGCCATCTCACTTTCACTAGACACTTAGTAAAATCCAACTTAGTTTCTATGTGCCTTGTTGAGAGAAATCTCATCTGTTTCTATGTGTCTTGTTGAGAGTGTAATTTCAAGTCCCAACTTGAGTTTATTAAGGTCACAAACAAATATTTATTACCATTAAGGTCAATAACTCTTTTTAATTATCATTAAGGTTAATTAATCTTTTTTTTAGGTTTATGCTTTAGGGTGCACTTTATTCCTATAGTGTTTTAGTGGTTTAGCCACTTTTATAAGATATCCTAGGATTTTAAGCACTTTTATAGGGTATCTGTAATACCCGTTCCGGGTGTTTAGATTTTAATTCGCATTTTGAAGTAACTATGGGTTTTGGGCTAAAAGTTAATTGAAATTAAAGTTGGAGGGGTGAAGTGTAGTTTGGCCATAAAAATCTTCTCTATTATTTTCTTTGTTCTGATCCTTTTGAAATAAAAACAAATCAGAGAGAGAGAGAGAGAGAGAGAGAGAGAGAGAGAGAGAGTTCGGAGGAAGAAGAAGAAGAATAAGAGAAGGAAAAATTGGGGGAAAACGGAAATAAGGTACAAATTGGAGTTTAATCTCTGAAATTCATGAGTTATGTTGTTCTTTTACAAGTTAATCAAGTCTTTTGCATCTCATAAGAATGATTTGGGGTTTGTTTTTACAAAATTCATGGAGGGAAGGTGAAGGGGTTCACTGACTGGTTTTAAGAAAATCAAATCTGCCTTGGTTTTGGACGAATTTTTAGATGTGGTTTCTGAATTCGTGATTTTCTGGAAATTTAACTTTAGGTACCCATATGAGTTCTAGACCTTTTGTTAAATTTTCGTGATTTTATGAGAAGTACAGAAAATATGAAAATTCGTGAACCAATCTGTTGCCAGGTTCGTATTTGGGCAGACAGCACTGTCGCGTCTTACGGGAACGGCTATAACTTGGTCTAGGAAGCTTGGAATTTCAATCCTCTTGTTGCGTTAGAAATTAGACTCGTAAGGCTTTCAGATATGATAGGCCGTGTAGCTTGATTATTTACCAGTGATAGCAGTTTTTGGTTTGAAGTCGGTCGGGAATCTGTTTGACAGGTTTTTGTTGCATGTTTGGGTTCATTTGATAATTGTTTAAAAATAGTTATCGGGTATGGAAAATTCTGAGTTTTTAGTATGCTGTTTCTGCTAGTGTTTATGGTTTACGGTGAAAATATTGGAGCATTTGGATGGGTAGATTAATTTTATAAATTCGAGGACCGCAAGGGGGTCGAGTTGTCATGAGTGTGTTTAGGCACTTTGCTTGTGTTTGAGCATGGATTCATGGGATTATTTGTGGTCTTAATTAGTGTTTTATCCTTGATTGTGAATGATTTTGAGTCAATCAAGGATACATGTACAGAGGAAGGTACGGGCACATCCGGGATGCCGAAAACAGTAGTCGAATCTACCTTTATCTTTGGAGATTGAGGTGAGTGTTGATTCATAGATAGAATTTGTCTTGTTATGGCATGTGATATTGAATTGTGGCAAATGTGCCGATAATGGGGCCATGGGCCGGGGCAAACGTGCCGATAATGGGGCCATGGGCCGGGGCATACGTGCCAATAATGGTGCAATGGGCCGGATTGGGCTAACGTGCCGATATTGAATTGAGGCATATGTGCCGATAATGGGCCTTGGGCCAATGGCATATGTGCCAATAAATGTGGCTTATAGCTGTTCTTTTGGGTTGATGTTGATAGTTAGAGTTCTACGCTTGTGCTTGTTTGATTCGTAGATGTTTATTTATTCGGTTTGATCTTGTTAAATTATTATTGTGGCTGTATGACGTGGGGGTGTGCCGTAGCTTTGAGCCAAGATAGCGATGGGTCATTGGTGTGTGTCGGGAAAGGGCGGAGTGCCAAGAATGGCTGTGTGTCGAGGTGGTGTGTCGAGTGTGGCTGTAAGTTGTGGTTGTGTGCCGAGTCTCGTTGTTTGTTGATCTGGTTGTGTGACGAGTTTGTGTAACAGAGTGATGTAGCGAAAGCGTGGTGGGCGGTGTGTTGTGGTTGTGTGACGTGGATGCGTGTTGGGAACGGTTGTGCGCTAAATGGGTTGTGTTTGTCGAGGTTGTTAGACAGGTATGGCCAAGGGCCGAGATGGGTTGTGTGTTATGTGCTGTGGTTGGGCTGTGTGTTTGGCTGTGTGAGGGAATAGTTTGTGTGGCATGGTTGTGTGTCGGGTTTAGTCGCGTGTTGAGTTGGATTACGTTGTGGTGTGTCTTGGTAATGGTTGTCCCGAGTTATTTACGTTTGTTTCCTTTTGGGTATTGAACGTGTAGTTGATTGAATTGTATCTATGTCTCACATACACTCTTGGAACCTGTTTCGGGTTTCAGTTTGCAGGTTTACTTAAGGTGGTGTCCACTGCTTGTCCCGTGGAGCGGTCATGATCTCGTAGAGGGTCCCTTGTCAGGTCAAGTTTGGACTCGCCAAGGTATTGATCCAAGGCGGGTTGTTACAGTACCCTAAATTTAGAATGTACATTTTAGAATTTAGACTATACATTTAGAATTTAGACTGTACATTTAGAATTTAGACTGTACATTTAGGATTTAGAATGTGCATTTTAGAATTTAGACCGTACATTTAGAATTTAGAATGTACATTTAGAATTTAGACCGTATATTTAGAATGTACATTTTAGAATTTAGACAATACATTTAGAATTTAGATCGTACATTTAAAATTTAAACCATACATTTAGAAATTTAGAATCTAGCATTTTCACAGGGCACCCTAAGATTTTAGGCACTTTCATAAGATACCTGAGGGTTTAGGTTTAGGCACTTTTATAGGGTACCCTAGGATTTAGGCATTTTCATAGGATACCTTAGGGTTTAGGTTTAGGTTACACTTTCCTATTATAGGGTTTTAGTGGTTTAGGCATTTTCATAGGGTACCCCAGGGTTCAAGTTTAGGCACTTTCATAGTGTACTCTAGGATTTAGGCACTTCATACGATTTTGGGGTTCACAATTTCAAATCAAAAAAAGGAAGAGAGAGAGAGAGAGAGAGAGAGAGAGAGAGAGAGAGAGAGAGAGAGAGAGGAGAGAGAGAGACTAATGAGTGGAGTTTTTGGTGTATTTGTTGAAAATTGATGGAGCTTGGCGTGCACGACCTAAAAAACGGGACCTACTCGTGCTTTTCCCTTCCAACTTTGCACACTTCGAACAAGAATTAGCCTTATTTTTTTCTTGAGATGTCTTTTATTAAGGTTTAATTTTTATGGGTTCACCTCGATCTTTATATTAAGTTCACTGTTCAATGTCCATTGTGATAGTTCAAATCTTTCTCTCCTTGACGAACCAGTTCCACCTTTTTCTCTCCTATGAAGCACCGACACTCTTAGAGATTGACGTGTTGGATGCGAGGACACGGCAGGACATGCACGCTTCCTTTATTTTTTTTTCTTATTTTTTGACGGGGACACATCAAGAGCTTATTTATAATTTTTAACATTTTATATGGGGTAAAAATCATATTTCTTAAACACATTGGGCTAAAGTGTAATTATTACAATAAATACTTATTTCTACCCTTATCAATCTGGAGTTCTGGAGTGGAAACGATCGAAAGAATCTGGAGAGACCCTAGGTCCTACTTGTGATCGATCGTTGACTTTGTATGCTCTCGAAAGAATCTGAGAAACCCTAGGTCCTACCTGCGATCAATCGGTCGACTCTGTATGCTCCTCTCTCTCTCTCTCTCTCTCTCTCTCTCTCTCGATATTTGTCTTGCAATCTCTCGACCGACGCTTTTCTCTGTGTGTGCATATGTGTGTGTGTGTGTGTTTTTACTGTCACTGCTTTGTATATATTTACGTGTTGCTATAAGTTCCATTTTAGCTACTTTACCTCTGCAAAATAAGAAAAATGCCATGCTTGGTAGGATGTCATCGCTATAGTCCTTAGGTGAATTTGTTGAAACACTGTACGCTAGGGTTCTATTAATTTATTTTTTTCTGATTGTACTACATAGTCCTTGCATCAGTAACATAGTCGGGAAAAAAAAAAAGAAAAAGCAAAGAAAGGGAATAAGAGAGGAGGTATGTATATTTTAATAGAGGATTGGTAAAATAAATAGTATTGTTCGAGTGTTAAAAGAGATGTGTGTAGTTAAAAGGAAAAATATGCACTGTACACTACCGTATTTGGCTAAAAATTGACACGCTGCTGCACTTGCTCTAATTCAGGCTATCTAAAGATGTTGGATGACCTTCTGCATGCTGTTGTTGGCTTCATGGCAGCTTTCACTGCCTTGAAACTGAGTCGGAGGGTAATTTTGTGGTATGATTTGATTTCTTTTTCCATTTTTCCTCTTGTTTTTTTATGATCGTTAATTTTGAGATTATTGTCATCTCACACTGACTAAGTATGACAAAATTATTTGCAATACACACAGGGAAGAAAAGTGGCAAGAAAGGAGGAAGAAAGAAGAACCCGAAGGATCCAAGTGATGTGAGAGGTAGGTGTACTTAAATCCATCCACACCTCTTTTCCCCACACCCTAGCTTAGTGAACATATCTTAAAGGAAAAAAAAAAAAAAAAAAAACCCCATAATAGAGACAATAATAAGCCTCTTGAGAATATAACTAGAGAATTACTCCACATATCCTGTCATCTTTCCATTTATGAATAGTCTTATTCGCAACTAGTACACCATCCAAGATCATTTTCCCACCTACAAAGGCAGCTTGAGGGTCACCAATAATGTGAGTAAGAGCTGCTTCGGAACTATGAACTACGGTTTCTGATAATTTTTTCCTTTTGGTTTCACCGCATTTGGTTGATTGGTCTTTTAAATCTTTAGATATCTTGAAAAAACTAAGCACTGGCAATGAATGGTGATTGTTGATGCTCTCAGCTTAAGAAAAAAACTTGATTTGACATAATAGAGGCATTTGTATTGATGGTATTGTGTTTGGTAATTATATCCAGACTTATTAGTGGGTAAGGAAAAAATTTCTTAAAATTTCTTGTTTCTTATATACTGGGAGGACATCAGGTTTTGCTTCCCTCTTTTTGAAGCAGATTAGCATATTAGCGTCCATTTTGCGATTGTTCAATCAATGTCTCTTTTATTCAATTCACACAAGCATGATTATATATAGATCATAGTACAATTTTCTCCAGGGGAATATAGTTTGCAACTGAATCAGAAGAAAACTGCTTATGTAACATCCAGGCTAAATCTTATTATAAATTCAGTGGATGAATTTTTTTAAAAGGAAGGGATATAGTAATAACATGAGAAGATTGAGATGGAGATGACGAAATGTGGAGAGGGAGATGAAGACAATAGCAATGGCTAAATTTATTTTTTAGTTTAAGATGTTAGTTTTCGGATACTTGTAAGTTATCTTGGTGGATATGTTTGAAGACGTTTAGTACCAAATTTATTTTTTAGTAATGATGTTTATTACTTGCAAAGAGTTTATGTAATTTTCTTTATGGAATATTGTTGGAAGACTTTATTTACAGTATTATTTATGTAATAAAGCCAACGAACTCAAAATTAGGGGCGTTACACTTTCAGGTAGGAAATTTTGGTAAAACCAAAGAAATGAAAAAAGGTTCCCAAAGCTGCTCTTGGAAAAGATTAATTCAAAATCCAGAAGTAGATCGGTAGAAGTTTCCTAAGCTACTAAACCAACGAGAAAGGGTCATTCTCAGGCAGTATGGATAATTGGATAACAAATCATCCAAAATAATAAGAATTTTTTTATTTATTTGTGAAACGACACGAAACTTTCAACAAAACCAAATATTCTCTGGAGTTTAGTTCAATACAAAAGTTATCCTTTTTTGTTGACGAAAAGATAAATATACTGATAACTCGAGTACATCAAGGGAAAATAAAAGGGGAGGAACATTTGATACATGAAGAAAGATGCTAGACCCCAAAAGAACAAACAAAACATCCAACAAAGAGTTGGATGGGAATAAAGAAACGCCAATAGCCAAAACAGGAGACTATGGCTCATGAAAACACCCACATTGCATAACATGGTACAACACTCAGAAATTGGTCCCTGGGCCAAAACACAAAGGACCTAAAAAATGCCATAACATGGAAATAGCAATAAGCATCCTCAGCATCGTAGCAGCCGCACTCGAATCTGCGTCGAAGGCCAGAAGAGAAATACCCAAATATGCTGTTACAAGCCAAAAGTAGGAAAAAATTTTGGGTACCAAAGCCATGTTGAGCCCGATCTCGGCCGCCTAAAAGTATTTTGGACAGCCGAGATTGATTCCCTCTCTCTCCTCTCACTAACCACTCTCTCTCCTCTCTTTTTTTTCTCTCCTCTTCCAGACCTTTAGATTGTATTTTGGACAGCTGAGATTGACAAGCGGGTACTACGAGGGCACATTGGACAGCAGCAACTCCTTCAACGGGATGAATCATCAAATCTTCACTCTCCTTATACCATGTAGATAGACACATTATATTTTCCTCTAATCAAGATTTCTAATTTGACCGATTCCTGATCCTTCTCATTAAATGGCCATAAAGAAAGCCGCAGAAAAGAAGCTAAAAAAAAGCATTCAATAAAGTTCCCGTGTTACTTCATAATCTTCATCATCATAGGCTTCATGAAAGTATGAAACACAGCTCCAAAAACTTTGAGAAGATGAAATGCAAATAGTAGTATTTTGGACAGGGCTGGCTCAAGGATTTGTAATGATCTAGGCCTAGAATAAAAATTGTGCCCTATAAGAGTACAAAACTTAAATAAATTTTCCAATAACAATAAAAAAATATAAGAAAGCCAAATCAATATAAAATTCTACTAATCATTAGTATATAATAACAAGAAATTCAAAACAAAAATTCCCCAAATACGTATAATGATTAGTAGAACTTGTTTTACCCAAACAAAAAAAAAAAAAGAATTTGGGGACTTTGTATCCGTTGAATACTACTCATGTTGCCTTTCTATTTATTTTTTTCTTTTTACAACACAAGAAATCTACTCTATTCTAAGATATTGGGGATGTGGAGGGTGAGGTTTGAACCTTCACCAAATGCATGAGAGTACGAGGTGCTATCATTGACTTACCACTCCACTCGCTACTTTGTTAATTATCTGATTATGCACTTATGTTTAATAAGTTCATGTAATTAAGTAACGAGGACAGAGCAATTCTAACCGACTTGCTTTCGGGAAAAATAACGTATGATGTGTACCAAGGATTGGTACAAATGCAGTTATGGACATGGGCTTCTTCTTTCCTTTAAAAAAAGAAAAGAAAAGAAAAAGGATATGGGTTTCTTTTGGTACCATATGGTCCTCCTATATCTAAAAGTGTATGTTAGTTTCTGCCTTGGAGGTGAATAATAGATAGCATTACGTGAAATATATTATTTTTTACCAATGTAATAATTAAGAAAATATGAAAGCATAAACAAGTATGCTATCTATATTGATTAGTAATATATATAATCTGATTCTAATTAGGTTTTAAAACTTTTATATCCAACAAGAAAAACAAAGTGGTATGTTTTGGGTCTTTAGACCCAATGTTCATTACAATTGTTTAGGTCCTTTTTAAAATCACATTGGGCCCTTTTGTTTTTCTTTTTAGATTATAAAAGATTTCTACTCAAGCCCACTACTAAAAATCCTTGAAGTACCCCTATTTTTGGAATTTTTTTGAAGACCCTAGTCCCAGGCCTCTTAGACCTTGGGCCTGGACCAGCCCTGATTTTGGAATATATTACTAACGTGTTCACATGACACCCATGGGTTACTTAGCATTTTGGATTTTTTTGTTGTAATTGTATGATATGTATTTTAAATTTGAATACTGGAAGACAAAATTGGGAGTGTGATTATCAAAAAATAGTGTTGCAATCAATCATCTTTTGTTTTTGTTAACATAAGATTATGGTGTTTTAGTTCGTAAATTGGAAGTAAATGTTTCATTTTGGGAGATATTTTGGAAGAATTAATGACAAGAGGGAGGGATAATCATGAATGTGTTTCTTTTTAATTTTATTCAAATGTGTTCCTTATTTGAATACTCCTCTTGACCATTAATAAGAGAACTGATGAATGATGGGATGTGGAACAATGATACTGACTTACTGAGGGCCTTTTGGTTTGGGAGCTTACTACATTTTTTTTGTGTGTGTGTGTTATCGTTTTTTGAATTATTGTCAGAATAGATTATGAATTTGTAAAGTGTTCGAGAAATGTGTGCAAAATAAATTTTCAGTATAATAGAGTAATGTTTGAGAATATAATCATCAAAATAGAATTGATTTTTTTATCATGTTGCCCTTGGTCAGAAGTAGCGCATCTGGAAAGAGTAACGTTTTTCTTGGTAAATCATGCATGCAGTGCATTAGAAACTTCGATCCTTTCCAAACCGTAAATAAGTTCAGCCTAATTGAATCAGTGTTTTGACTTTGGCACTGCATTAACTAACAAAACTGATAAGACCATAAAAATGGAAGCTGGGGGTGCTGTTCGGCACACCGCACAGCAAAACTACACCGTTTTGCATTTTTTTGGTGCCTCTAAACTTATCTGCACTTGGCTCTGTTTGGCCCCCTTATTTTCCCTTTCTTTTTCTTTTCATTGAACTATCTGCACTTAGCTCTATTTGGTCCCCTTATTTTCTCTTTTTTTTCATTGAACGACTGCTCCCATAAACCTACAAAACAAAGGCACCAACTGTGATAGTTTTATTACCCATTACTTGGATCATGAAACGACATGGGTATCAGCATTACACAAAACATATGTCATATAACACAAGTCAAAATTAAAAAAAAAAACATTCACTTAAAATTTAAAAACCAAAAGAGGTTTAGCCAAGTGAACATGAGAGAGCCTATAATGCTTGTCTTGGATGTTTGAACCCATGAAGGCTAACAATTTCAAACTTTAGAGTGACCGGAGGTTTATCCGGTTATTAACTTAAGTGCCTTTGTTTTGTAGCTTTATAGGAGTAAAATTGGCAAGCCGCCGAAATTACTTGGTTCAAGCTCCTCATTGAGCATTGCTAACTGAAAATGGCCAAACAATAATATAATTAAATAACAATGCAATTCCCATGGTTTTTAGTAAAATAATTAGTACAGTTACATTTATCAAGATCCAAAAGCTTGTAAGTTGTAACCATCTGCAAAGAATTACTACAATTTTCATCAGGAATCAAGACATGACAAGAAAGAGATATTCCAAGATGTAGTACAGATATATGGGTCACGAATTGTAGCGAGATCAAATCACACAAATATAAAATATTGTCACTCTCATCCAACAGCTCACAAGAAAAAAAATGAGAAGTGTGTACCATGACAACCAATTCCGTGTCACCAATAATATTTCGTGGTGGACTCACAAGGGTGACAACCTTGTTTGTCACAAGAAAAAAAGGACTTCAGTGAAATATTTGCGAACATACATGTGACATCAAATGTGCTATTCCAGAATTACTAGTCACATGCTTTCAAATAGTTGTATCTAATGATAATAAGCCTATTAGCAAAACTACATACTTCGATCCAAAATTTCATACAAAGCAAATATGCAACAAGTCAACATTCGAACTTACGTAGCACCAAAAAAAAAAACCAAGTCAACATTCATTATCCATTGTCAAAACCCTAGAAAAGACTCAAGACTTCAAAATAGCATTACCAAAAGTCAAAAACATCCATGCCAAATAACAATAATAACTTAAAACATATGTTCAGATTAACTCTGCTAGTGTCCAAGAGTCTTCACCTCCGTCTCGTTACTCACCTGTAGTGTACACAAGAACAACAAAAACAACAAAAAAAACACAATTATTTAACAGGATATCAAGCACATAACCCCAAATCGGAACTCTAAATTCTTTTACTCCTACATTTTTTATTGCAATACTCTAACACAAGGGTCGGAGCGGAGTTTTACATTTTCATCGATAATTAAGAGCGAGGTGCAGCTGTCATTCCTCCTTTCCAAAGAAGCGTGGACACTTAAACAAGGATAGCATGTCCGCATATCGAATTTTATCCGGATCCGATAAGCTTGGATCCTATCCGTATTTTATTAGAATTTTCGGTTCCGGATTATCGGATTATCGGATCTGAAATATCGGATTCGGATTTTTCGGATCGTTCGGATCCGTTGATAGGCCTACATCTATTTTACACACACTCATATACCACGACCCACGCAAATTGGTAGTGCAGTGAATATGAGTCCCACCCCTTATGTGAGTTAGTAAACATGGGTGTGATTGTAGTCTTGTAGATTTCTTTCGCATTACTATGCCCCTTCACGACGACTGTTTTGTGAAGTGGGTCGAACGGAGCTCACGCACCAAACACGGGCATTAGTTGGATTGGTTACCATCTGGTTTAGGGACCCAGGGGTCACGCTGTCCCCAAATGTAGTCTCCATCCGAGTTGTCCGTGCTCAGCGATCAACAACCCATATCAATTTGGCAATCAAAGGTGTGGATCTATTTGAGTCCAAACAAATCTGGGTCGTTGATTGTCGAGCACAAATGGCTCGGATGGGGACTTCACGCATGCTGTCCCTTTGATCCTGCAATTTTTGGTGTAGATGGGGGCGACAACATGTATGAGCCAAGCCCAAGAAATTTTGAACTTTGTTCCAAGGAGTCCTTTACTTGGGATCGAAAAGGCAGTTAATAGGATGACTAACTTCTTATCAGGGCTACTTGATTTGGGCAAAAATCCGATCCTTATTTTCTGACCGTTGGATCTCAGCCAACGGCTGATATCAAGAGACTCGCTTAAGTGCAATCTAGCGGGTCAAGGGGAACCGGGTAGTACCCAGTTAGCGGGTCAAATGCCTATTCAGGTTAAACAAAACCCTTCCAATCCCTTTTTCCCATTTCACAAATTGGAGAGAGAGATAGAAGAGAAGAGAAAAATGAAGAAGAAGATCCAATCGCGACCACCGATCCAACCACCACCGAGGATAGGTATCTCTCTCTCTCTCTTTATATATATATATATATATATATATATATATATATATATATATATATATATATATATTTGTGTGTGTGTGCGCGCGCGCGTGCATGCGTGTGTGTGTACATATAGTATCCACTTCCCATAAGGGTTCCTGATGGGAAGAAAAAATCACACCTACACATCGTTGCCGTTGGATCATCATGGACGAGGTTGTGATTTAAAATACCCACACGCGTGTTAAGAGGGAGATCCAACCCGGATCCAAACCAGTTCGTAGGTTAAACTCACATAAATGGGTTGAAACCCTTACCCCCAAACTCAATCTTCTTCAACACTCTTCAACACTTCAAACGAAAAATTCGATCAGAGAGAGAGAGAGAGAGGCGTTACCCCTTCGAAATCGATCGACCAATCTTCGATCTGGTTTTTTTCGTAGTGCTCTCTCTCTTCTAAGTTTTGTTGTAACTTTTTCTTCGAATAAACCCTAGGTTTGTAGATCACGTTGTTGTGGTCTGGAACTATGTTGAAGCAGATTGAATAACCAAGGTCGGTCCTTCTCTCTCTCTCTCTCTCTCCCCCTCCTTTCCAGTTTCAATTTCTAGGGTTTCGAACGGGTTTCAATCTCGATTTCAAATAACTAAGGTTTCAATTTAATCTTTTGTATTTCGAAAAAGGGTTAATAATCTACTTGACCCTTAAACTATTCAATTTTTAGTTAAATCCCCCTCCAACTACCAATTGAAAGTACTTGCCCCTTCAACTATATAAACGTTAGTTACTTGGTCCAATCCCTCACTTTCCATCCAATTCATGGATGGAAAACTTAACAAAAACCCAATTAGTGCTTTTGAAGGGCATTTACGTCTCTCACCTAAGAATATATGTTTTTATGTTTGTAATCTCATCTTCTTCCCAAAATTAGTCCCCACACTCTCTCTCTCTCTCCATTAATTTGATTCGGTTGGGGGTTCTATTTCTTGTTCTTATCTTTGATAAATTACCTGACTTCTTCTAATATTGAAACTTGATCCTAAAAAAGTACACTACTTCTATTTGATCTACTTACTCTTAACATTCTCTATCCTCCTCATTTTTATTGATCCTCCAAACAAGGCATGAAAAGCAAACATTAACAGTAGGAAACAAAATGTAGCCATAACAGTTGCACCAAAAAAATATACGACCTGAAGCAAATTTTTAATTAAAAAAAAATCGTTCTTTTTTTTTTTCGTCCTTGTCCATGGAGCACCGATTCACAAACAAAGAGTAACAAACCCACATCGATCATTTTTTAATCAGTAAAGAGAACTATTATTATATACAAAGTGGATAATCTCGATTTTCTACCATTCCGGTAGTGTCAAACTTAATACAAAAAACTTACATTTCGGTTTGGATTCCTTTGGAGCTCTCAAAATCCATGCCATCTCCTCATCATCCAAAGTCGCCAATCCAGTCACTTTTTGGTTTCTTACATTTTGATTCTGATCGTTTCATATTGATTTCTCTCTTTGATCCATTCCTTTGCTCTCTTTGTCTCTCTTTGATTGAGTAGGTTAAGGGGTTAGAAATTACGGTCGCCGATCTACCCCAAAATATAGGATTGAATGGGTTTGAGTGGAAAAGTCTATTTTACCCTTCAATTGGTTGCAAATTAAGATGGTTAAGGGTTTTTTCCTACTTTTTCTGTTAATTTGGATGGATTCGACAAAGTGACTAACGTTTACATAGTTAAAGGGGCAAGTAAGTTCAATTGGTAGTTGGAGGGGGCATTTAACTAAAAATTGAAAAGTTTAAGGGTTTCGTACGGGTTTCAATCTCGATTTCAAATAACTAAGGTTTCAATTTAATTTTTTGTATTTCGAAAAAACTAGGGTTTCATTTTTGTACTTCACTGTTTAAATTTTTTTCCCCAAAAACTAGGATTTCATCTATCCTAAAACTAATTGATGTTAGGTCGAACTTCAGCTTCTTGCACTAAAATTTATTTTTGTGCCAGATGGTCTGCAGTCTGCTGCTTGTTGGCAGAGCTCACTTCACCCTTCACTAGTGTTTGTTCACTTGGCTGTAGGCATTGTAGGTGGGTAGCAATGTGATATTGCATAGAAAAGTTAAAACTAGTCAATTTAAGGCAGTGCTCATATACGGGAGACTGATTTTGTGTTTCAATTTCAGTCACTACGAATACCGGTGTTTAAGGTGATGTTAGTGTTTCACATTCGTATTGGAGATTGGAATCTGTTTCTTGAAAAAGAACATGCAAACTAAACTATACCTATTTTTTGCTGATTGGTGTGGTTTTATAAAATCTTGTCTTGGATAAAACAAAGAGTGAACTTCTTTAACGTGCAGTTAGTGGAGGAAATAGTTTGCTGGAGGGGTGAAAGTGTGAACCGCTCAAACCGGAGTAGACCAGACCGGAAACCGGACCAAATTGACCGGTTTGACAACCCTTTTAACTTATCCGATTCGGTCCCGGTCTCATGCTATGGAAAAACAGGAAAACCAGTCTGGTTTCCGGTTGTAGGGGTCTTAAAGACCGGACCGGCCCGGACCAGATATATAAATATATAAAATTATAGTTTTATTTTATTTCTCTCTTAAGTCTTTAAGAGCATGTTTATTAGAAGCACCAAATTTTAAATCAAATTTAACTTCAAAAACACATTTTACAATTTAATAAGCTAAATTTATAAAAAGTTCACATAATCAGACTTTCTATTCTAATTTTACTGCATTAAACTATTCTTTCTTTCTAACTGTACTCTCCAAAAGTAAAATAAAAATAAATAAACAATGTGTGAATAGTGCCCTAGTGAGTGAACAATATTGCACTAAATTTGATGTAGTACTATAACAAAGTTAAAAACTTAACCAATTTGACAACTATTTGGTGTGTTAGATTTTGGCTTATTTTGAGATTTGACTCTGTAACTAAAAATTAGAGTAGAGAGTCGCATAAAATGCTCTAACCCTCAACCCCAGATCCCAGAAGTTCCCTTCCCCCCGCCGCACAAATCCCTCTCACTCTCTCTCTACTTCATATCAACTCTCTGGACTCTCACTCTCTCTACCGCCGGTCCTTCACCGCTCCACGGCTCCACTCATCGCCGGTACGTCTATCTCTTTCTCTCCGTCCGATTGTTCTTCTTCTTCCTCTCTCTCTCTCTCTCTCACGATTACACGAACCCTCTCGATGGGTTCTGTTTGTTCTTCGATCGTGGTTCTGTTTGTCCAGATCTGGGGGTTTTGGCATGTTACAGCTTTTAATATACATGTTTTGAATGGGTTCTGTAACTTCTGTTTGTACACGACTACAGTACTACACGGTATATCATTAGAAATTGTTTCTAGTTTCTACATCTCGTTTTTCAGAAATTTTGAAACAATAGCAGCAAACTCTTTCTTCTTCTTCTTGTTATTTTGATTTAATTTTTTACTTGATAAGAAAACCCTTTTCAGATTTACACTAGCAAATACACAAAAAGGCAAAAAGCTACGGAACATTAGTGGAACAAGTCAAAATTCCAAGGAACGTACAGAACCAGTGGGTGTTTTGACCATGTTGTCTCCATAAGTAACATTCCCAAAAGGATTCCTTTGCCTAGTTTATGAATTGGTTTAAATGGTCAGGTCTTGGTTTCTGAAATTTTCACACTGCTGTCCTATTTCTGTTGTTCAGGTCAAATCAAATTTGTTGTGTTGTTGCTTGAAAGTAAGGTTCAGGCTGTTCAGCTAGCTTAAAGGTAACTCTACTAACTCTCAGGCGGCGGGACCGTGTTTATTCTGCATTTTTTAGTTTTATCAGGCGGCGGGGCCGTTTTATCATTGTTTGGGTGACCGTTTTATCATTCTTCCTTAATCATCTCATTTCCCAGTTCAACCAGAATCCAGATTATTGTCATTGAAAATACAATTAATAATGCAAGAAATGTTGAGTTGTGATTGGGCTTGAGCATTGAATTGGTTTTTACTTGTGTTGGGCCACTTTAATTTTGGGCTTGAGCCTTGAATTGGGCCATTTTAATTGTGTTGGGCCACTTTTAATGGTTTTCAAATGGCCTGGGCCATTTTAATTTCAGCATGAGTTGGCCCAATATGTGACCCATTAGCCCAAACCGATGAACCGGACAAACCGGACCGAAACCAGCAAACCGAACCGGCATTCAATGGTCTGGTTTTGGTTTCAAACATTACCAAACCGAATTACCGGTCCTGTCCCAAAAAATGGCCAAAACCGGACCTGACCGGCCCGTTTTCACCCCCAGTTTGCTCTGTAGGATCTTTGCTTGTTTCATTTTATAAATTTGATGGGTATGATCACTGGTGTTGACTTCCTCTTTCTTTTTATCTTCATTCTTATCTAAAGTTCATTTGGTAGCAGTTATGGTTCTTGAGACGTTGCTGTGGTCACTTATTTGTAGATGTTCTGGTTGCAGTGGATTAACCGATGCACTTTCTCATTTCATATAGAATTCCAGTGGTTTATAAAAAGAATATTCACATTTGCAAAAGTCTCTCGAACTCTCTGTTCTGGCAGGCCAATAATAAAAAAGAAAGGTAGCAACACAGTAAGAGGTAAGCATCAAGTCATTCACCCCAAGGAACCTGCAAAATTCTTCAGGACATAACTCCAGCAACTTTTTTGTTACATTTCACTTTCAGCAACAAAATATAGTCCCTAAATTGCACCCATTCAAACCACATTCTTCTGTACGGTGGACAATTATAAAATGGATTTCAGACTGTTAGTCTTGTGTGAAACTTAACTCACTTAACTTGCTTTTATCATGGCCTTGTCCCATTTAATTTAGACATGTAATGTGTTGAATTTGAGCCTGTTGCTAGCATTACTCTTCTTTTTTTTTTCCAGACAATCTCCACTTCAAATAGCTTACTCACAACAAAATGTGTTGAATTTGAAGTTCCTTTTTTGGATTTCTATTATATTCTACCGAGTACATTCTCACAACAAAATCTCTCCTTCATCGAGATTTATGCTTTGGTTACGATGTTTGTAGTACGTTATTGTATAGGAAGAAATATCAACACTCTCATGTTTTAGTGTTCATGCAAATTGAACTAGCATACATCGTACATATCAAACCCTTCAAAATTTTAAACTTAGAACTATGCTACAATACTCTTGTAGAGAGAATTGGCCTATTCAATCATCAATGCTGTAAGGAATTAGTGACGAAGCCAGCATTGCAATTTTTTGCTCAGATTTCATTTAAAGAAATCAAAAAGTGATTAAAAGGGCCCCTTAATTGATTTTTCATTTTTTAGTACCAAGTTTCCATAGAAATACCAAAATCTATGTCAATATTAACAACGACTATTGTAGCAGATTTATGCCTTCCACTATTCTTCTACTATAAACCTCCAGGGACCAAGCATAGAGATGAGATTTATTTACTCCTGACCTCATACATCGATTGAGGGAGTACAACGTATGTGTTACCATAAGCGCTTTTCGATAAAACTGCGATTTTACAGTTTTATCAAAAAATGCTCGGATGAAGCCCTTCCCGGTATTTTTTTGCTTCCATTTTCCGCGTAGAACCTTAAAAACATCTAACGGTTCGGATCCCGGCCAAATGGCCGGGAAGTGGGAGGTCTGGACCTAAGATAGGTCCGGGTGTCCTGACCGGATCCTTGTTGTGTGTGTATGTATATATATATGTGTGTGTGTGTGTGTGTGTGGATTTGGATGAGAAACAAGGGTTCGTGATTTCGAAATATCTCAAAGAAATAGGGTTTTCGATTTCAAAATTTATCAAACAAATAGGATTCCGATTTGGTCCAAGAAGAAGAAGATGAACTAGGTGTTTGTATCTAAATCTCTTATGATTTTGGAATTCTAAAATCCAATTCGGGAAACCCTAAGCGCATGTGTGTATGTGTGTGTGTATTTGTAGTGTTCTAAAACTCGGCCAACTCGGCCGAGTAGTCGGCGACTACTTGCTGGAAGGTGCCTCACCGAGGCGAATATGGCCTAGATCGGTGGAAGAAGTCGTTGGAAGGTCTACTCGGAAACTAGTCGGCATTAGTCGCCGAGGACTCGTTGAGGCGGTGAGTCGCAACTAGACGCCGACTCGGTGAGTCGCGACTAGGAGGAGCAAGTCAGAAAAAAATTGGGTTGGAAAAAGGAAATTTACCAATTGGAGGTTTGATTTATTCTAACCTAAATCATATTCTTTGATCAGAAGACAGACATAGGGCCAGAAATTGAGTCGAATCTTCTCTTCTCCTCTCGCCGTCGTCACCGATGCGTCATCATCTTCAATCGACGCCGTCGTCAAATCACCTCCAATCGTCGGCCGCCGCCTTGATGTAGTTGGCGTGAACGTCGGTTAATTGTCGCCTTCATGGTCGGCGTTGTCTTCAGTGATCGTACGCTCTCACTGTTTCTCTGACTCTCTCTCTCTGTAATTCTATAAGTATATGTACGACTGTGTCTACAAGAGAAGTGGAGGACTAGTGGAATGTGTATTGTTTATATTTTAATTGCAACGTGTATTATATGTAGTATGTACAGTGGCCTGTGGCAGTGGCCATGGCCACATGTATGACAAGTGGAATGTGTTAATTTTTATATTCTTTTTTTTTTTACAAAGTATAGACTAATTGTATACATAAACTAACTAATTATACTATTGTAGTTCATTTCTATTATATAGTGAACAAATTACAATCAGTTTATATTTTATTTATTTTTACAAAGTATAGTCAGTGTTTATATGTTTTTTTTAACAAATAGTCAATGTTTGTGTTTTTTTTTTTTACAAAGTACTATAGTTTATATGTATATATAAACTAAGTCTATTTTTTTTCTCTAATTATATTACTACTTATTTGATACTTGGTAGTTTTAGTTTACAATTTTCATGTCTCTACAATGTCTATATACTATAAAAAAAAATTATAAAAAATTTTAAAAAAATAAAAACCGAGTAATTTCTCGAAGGCCGAGTACTCTCCGAGTACTCAGGCTGGAAGCTCGAAGGTCCCCGGCCAACCTGGGAGCGCCTAGCGAGTTTTAGAGCCTTGTGTATTTGGACTTGGATGAGAAACTGGGGTTCATGATTTCAAAAAATTTCAAAGAAATAGGGTTTTCGATTTCAAAATTCATCAAACAAATAGGGTTCCGATTTGATCCAAGAAGAAGAAGATGAACCAGGTGTTTGTATCTTAATCTCTTATGATTTTGAATTCTTGAAACCCGAATTCGTGAAACCCTAGTTCGAATTCGTTAAACCCTAATTGAAGCTCATTCACAAAAAGTTGACATTTCAGATTCCTTGAGCTACGGTAATGTAAACTCTAGTTCATTGATAATTTTGAGTTCATAGCTCTTAGAAATCATGGCAGTTCTTTTGGTGGTTTATTTGTTACGACAACTTTGAAAACATAGAAGACTGCATTTTTTACAAACATGGTAGTTCTTTTGGTGGATCTTAGTAATTACGATATTGTGGTATGAAAGTACGTTCTTGATATTTGTTACTTTTTTTCCCCTTTCGATTGTAATGCATAACACGAGTTCATGCTAGTTAATAAGGTAATACAATGAGATTTGGTAGCATAAGTTGGGACTTGGGGAGTCTCTTCACATCTCATGACCTTTGGGAATTATATTTTCACCATCAATCATTCTAATACCACATCTATTTTACACACTCATATACTTAGACTCCATGGCCCACGCAAATTGGTGGTGCGGTGAATACGAGTCCCGACCCTTATTCGAGTTTGTAAACATGGGTGTGGTTGTAGTCTTGTAGATTTCTTTCGCATTACTCTAACCTGGCTGTTTTGTGAAGCGGGCCGAACCCAGCTCACGCACCAAACACGGGCATAAGTTGGATTGGTGAACCATCTAGTTTAGATGAGGGCGGCAGCATGTATGAGCCCACCCCAGGGAATTTGAACTTTGTTCCAAGTAGTCCTTTACTTGGAATCGGAAAGGAAGTTAATAGGATACCCAAAATGCTAGAACTACACCTATTTTTACACACATGTAGCCTTGCAAAATGAATTTGGGATATTACATATGCAGCCTTACAAAATTAAGAACTTGAATTGTCAAGTAAGATTATGCAGTGTATATAACGTCACATGAGAGGATCTTCACATCAAAAATCTTATGATAATCACAGATATTCGAAGTACTACCTTTGCCTTAATTTCTACTCCCTCCGTCCCAATTTGTTTGCCCCTTTTGGGGAAGTGGGTTTTTAAGGGGTGTGAAAACTTTGTATTGACTTTTCTATTTTGCCCCTAAATCTAGTCCATATTACTGTGACCAAATTTGCGAGGCTAATTTATTATATGAAAGCCAAAACATATTCAATATGGATCTTGTTTGATAGATATCAATTAGTTTTATCATTCAAAATTTTCAAAATCATAAAAATCGTTATAAAATAAAAGATAATAGACGTGCCAATTAAGAAGGGAAAAATACTTTTTAAGGGTAAAATTGGAAAGTGACCTAGTTTTGATGTATGTTTTTAGAAGTGGGACAAATATTTTGGGACATCCCAAAATGGAAAGGACCAAGAAATTGGGACGGAGGGAGTAAGTCTTTTTGTGGAGTCCGTGTCATTTTGAATTCTCTATACTGACTTTTAATTTACAATAATACTTGTGATTCCAAATTTTTTGTTTAATAGAACTAATAGTTGAAATATATAAAATAATATTCAGATGCAACTAAAAAGGTGTAATCAAATAATATTCAAGTATTATATCTCGGGTAGTACCAACCTTAGTTGCAGGAAACGTCCACTTTGGAGCCGCTCCCATATGAGAAACACAATTCCGCGTTTCTCACACAGAAACGCGACGGGAGCGTGTTCCTCTTGAGATGGGATCGCGCTCCTAAGGGAGACGGGAGCTTTCGGTTGGGCTTCGATCGCCGGAGCTCCGATCGACTCTGTACGCTGTCATCGTTTACTTCTAACAATGGAATACAGACGATTTCGTCGACCATGGTAGAGAGACGACTGGATAGAATCATCGGAGACCATGGAAGAGAAACGATTTGGCGACTATAATCATCGGAGACAAAGAGAGAGAATCGTTGGAGAGAGAGAGAGAGAGAGAGAGAGAGAGAGAGAGAGAATCTCGATCTGATGGGTTTTTGAGAAATGGGCTTGATACAGCAGTACCAGCTGTATAAATGACTACAGCTGTATTTCTTGTTTGGAGATACTTAACTACAGCAGTAACAGCTGTATGCATTTTACAACTCTGATGTACTAAAATAACTGGGCCATTGAAGAAAAGGTATTGGGCCAGGACAACTACTGGTGGCCCAATAAAGTTTACAACTCATTTATTTTTTGAAAATGGACTTTATTAACCCCTTTCCTTTAAAGTATATAAAATTATTAAAAAATATTTAAAATATACATAGGTGCTCCCAACCTCGAGAGCTTCTAGGTACCTCCGCTCCCCCACTCTCGCCCCTGCCCCCGCTTCGTGCAACTTAGGTACCAACCAGTACATACCAGAGTTTCGTAAAAACGGTATCCCACACTTCAATTACTGTCCCGTCTTCAATACTGACCCTTGCTATGTTGATGTCCTGGCAATTGGGGAATTTGGGGTACGTGATATACCCGCGGAGATGGTGGTTAGTTGAATTTCGGGCTGGTATTCTACTGAATGGCAAATTTGTAATTCAACCAACGTTCTTTTATTTTATCCATTTTTCCACTCTTTCTATGTGAAACCCTTTATTTAATTCCAACACAATCTCTGTGCCTCTCTCACTTCTCGCAAAAAAATCGATTCTCCCTATCTTCTTCTCCCTAGCCAATATGGAAACCGTACAAACCAAACCCAAATGAAACCCTAAAGCCCGTACGAGTTACATCGAACACATACAATCAATCGACAAAGCATTTTCGAAACCCTAATCCCTATCAAGCTCATCTTCTCGCTCAAAATCGTTGAAGTTCTTCGTTGTTCGTAAACCTAAAGCTGCGATTTTGACCCCGTAAGTTCTGTATTGACCATTTACGTATATATCCATACATCTTCGATCAATTTCCTTGGTTGAAGTTCTTTATTGTTTTACCGGAAAAGTACGTGGTTAGGGCTTTCTATGTTTGGGTTTTTTTTCTTCTTGTTTTACGTATATTTATCCATTTGTTTTGGCATTGAAAAGTACAATTGTGAACCCTAATGCTTTGATTGAATTTTAATTTTGAACTGAAATAGTACAAAGTTAGGTGGACGATTGTAAATCCTAATGCTTCGATTGAAGTATTGCCATTCTTTGTATGCTTTCCATGAATGTTATAAGTCCCACATGCAATTTTTAATGTCTCATGTGCAATCAGGGGTTTTTTTTGTCGCAATCCTGTAATTAATCTAAGTCTTTTGTTGCGGAGAGAACATGCAAAAAAAATTGGTTAAACTGTTTGGAATTCTCGGCTTGATGTGGGTTTGGAAATCTGGGTTTGGAGAATGAGAAAAGAGATGAGTGGAGGAGGAGAGGAGAGGAGATGGGTGATGGGTTTGTAGCTGGACTGTGAAAATAAGAGGTTTAGGGCAAGGGCTTTTTGGACGAAGGGGGTGAAGTTGCTTGGTTTTTATAGTTGAGGGGGTGAGGTTGATGCGTTTTGTTGTTGAGGGGGTGATGTTGAAAAAAGAAAAAGTGAGTTGATGGGGGTGTCCTTGAAATTAAGCTCACGAGGTTATATATAGATTTGCATGTTATTTATGAGTACAAACGAGTTAGATTGTGGGTTATGGGTTAAAAACCACCACGAAAGAGTTAAGAGAACAAATTGATTGATAGAGAACAAGTTGTTGGTTATGATTGATTGCATATTCTGTGTTTGACAAATTGATTGATAGAGACTTATAAATGGAGCTATTGTTGTTCTTTGACAATTGTTGTTAATTATATAGATTGAAAATGTTCAATAGGTTGTATTGATTAATTGATAACTTTAGAAATTGATTAGCAGGTTATTACGATATGACCATGAGCAGCGGGGACAGCGACCCGAGGAGGAGGTTTTGGCGCGAGACACCGTTTACAGTCCGATCCGCAGAGTCCTTCTCCTCCTGGGTTGTGCGTCGCTACTGGTAATTAACTTTCTTCTATCCTGTTTGTCTGTCTAAAGAGCTTCTTTTTGTTTCATTTGTTATTTTGATAGTTCCTCTAATGGTTTACTTCCTTCATTTATGTTATTTATGTTTGAAGGTCATGCAGTCGATCCACACGTGTTGTAGCCCGTGTGGTTTCGTGCTCAGCTGTAGGATATGTCTGCTATCAGACATCCTCTGGTCTGGCACGCTGGTAAGTTTCGATAAGAATTACTTTGTTTCAGTAATTGTTTTTTCCGTTATATGTTACATGTATGTTTCTTCGCAGAGTTTCTAACTTGGCCTGACAAACTCACTCTTGTCACAGGTATATCAAGAGCAGCAAAGAATTTTATGAAGAGATGGCCAAGGTGACGGGCACTGATGGAGATCACTCACGGTGAGGTAACAATCTGACCTCAACTGTCCTAGTTCTTCCATTTTTTTCGGTCTACATTGATAGTTGCAACTAGGGCTGTAAATGAACTGAGCTGTTCGTGAACTATACGAGGCTCAACTCGGTAAAGACTTATTTGAATTCGATTATGATACTAAACGAAATGAACTTGAACCTCAACTGTCCTAGTTCTTCCATTTTATGAAGAGATGGCCAAGGTGACGGGCACTGATGGAGATCACCCACGGTGAGGTAACAATCTGACCTCAACTGTCCTAGTTCTTCCATTTTTTTCGGTCTACATTGATAGTTGCAACTCGGGCTGTAAATGAACTGAGCTGTTCGTGAACTATTCGAGACTCAACTCGGAAAAGACTCATTTGAATTTGATTATGATACTAAACGAAATGAACGTGAACCTCAATTTTAGGTTCGTTTAATAAACGAGCCAAACCTAAACCTAACAATATTCGGCTCGATTAGGTTCGTGAACTTGGAATATATGTATCTCATAAGAATTTCCTATTTAACCTTGGGTATGTATAAACTTTTACATATACATAATGAAAATTTTATAACTTGTACTTGTATAAACCAATAGAAGTATTATAAACTTAAATTTTACTAATATGTTTTTATAATTTTATACATGTATGAACTTATTTATGTACAAAATAGATTTTTTTTTTTAAGTTCTAGACTTGTATTAGAGCATAAATATCTGATATTTTTTCCTCGTTAAGGCTCGTGAACAAGTTTGAGTTCGACTCAAACCTTGGCAAGGTCGGCTCAAGCTCGGCTCGTCAAATTTTCATTGAGTTCGAGTTCGGCTCGAGTTCGTTTAAAATTTTAATGAACAAACTTGAACATTCTAAAGCTCGGCTCGATTTGGCTCATTTACAGCCCTCGTTGCAACAGATTCTCCTATTAAGAAAAAAAAACTTAAGTAGACATAAAAGAGGCGTTTGTATTGACAGTATTGTGTTTAGGTAATTATATCCAGACTTATTAGTGGGCAAGGAAAAAATTTCTTAAAATTTCTTGTTTCGACGCCTTTTGCTTAAAATTTCTTGTTTCTGATATACTGGGAGGACGTCAGGTTTTGCTTCCCTCTTTTTGAAGCAGATTAGCATGTTAGTGTCCATTTTGCGATTCTTCAATCAATGTCTCTTTTATTCAATTCACACAAGCATTATTATAGATAGATCATAGTACTATTTTCTCCGGGTGGAATATAGTTAGCTACTGAATCAGAAGAAAACTTCTTATGTGATATCCAGGCTAAATCCTATTATAAATTTCATGGATGAATTTTTTTTTTTTTTTATAAAAAGGAGGGGATATTGTAATACCCTGGGCAACCACACATCTTTAATACCTGTATATGCGTAGCACTTTTACATGCTATTTTGTACAATAGAACATAAGGACAAAAGTATGTAATTTGAAATTGTACCCCACGTGGAAGCAAGGCTATGTGCATGTGAGGTGCAAATTTTGGTAGTTGTTATATATGAACATGACAAGGATTAACTAAGAATGCGTACTAAAGAAATGTGCATGGGTGGACAAGTGTCTTATTTTGACACATTTTGAGCTGACGCAACAAATGGAATTAAAACAAGAATGAGTGTTTGGGCAGGGACTGCCAATAAAGGAGAGATGTGCTTGTTTGTGGTTATAAAAAAAAAAAAAAACACTGTGCTTTTATGGGAGAAACAGAGAGATGAGAGCTAAACTGGTGCTGGTTTTTATTGAATTCCCTTGTTTTGTGTGATTTCACTTACATTTTGTGGTGGGATGTTACAGCGTATGCTTTCAATTAGTTGAAGTCTTTTTATTCAATTCACACAAGCATGATCTTGTTCCCCAAATGAGCATTCTAGATTATTGAGTTAGTTTATAGTTTTACAGGTATTTTGCTGCATTTTTGCTTTTTTCTCTCTTCTTGTTATGACATATTTGTGTTTCAGGATGGGAGAGGCAACATGAGAAGATGGAGATGAAGAAATGCGGAGAGGGAGATGCAGAAAATGACAATGGCTAAACTTATTTTTTAGTTTAAGATGTTTGTTTCGGATACTTGTGAACTTATCTTGGTGGATATGTTTGAGATGTTTAGTACCTAATTTATTTTTGAGTAATGATGTTTATTCTGGGTTTGATTGAATCTACAATGGAGTTCTACATTGCTAATTTGTACTCAGTTATGGAAAGAGCTGTTTTTGTTTACTATCCCTCTCATTTTTCAATGTAAACATCAGGAGTCAAAATCAGGGAAAACAACAGTTTGAGTATGCTCATGTATGAATGGGATATATAGCTTCGGTATATTTGCATGGAATATAGCTTCGGTATTTTGCATGGAATATAGCTTCAGTAATCAGTATATTTGCATTACATTGCCTCTTTTTCATGAAATCAAGGCCGAAGCATATAGGAGGACGTTTACAGTCAACTAGTATTTACCCCATCTTTCAGCTCTTGTGATCCATCCTCCTATTCTCTCTTCCTCTTTGGCAGAGAAAATGAAGACATTGCTTTTGCTGATAGCACTTTCCTCACTAATAGCTCCCACCTCTTATCATCCCCACCCTTTCTATTCTTGTTCTCTTTGGGGGCTAAATCTTGGTTGATGAAGACTGTGACAAGGCTGCTTGGCTAAAGAAAATGCATCATTATCAGTAAGGATTTGTTACATTTGTATCAGATAGAGTGTATGACACGGTGCCATGCACTTAGTGCACAGTAGGGACCCCTTATTTGGGGCACACCCTAGTTGATTCATGTTATGCACTTGAGTTTTGACACAATAAAAAACAGTTAAAGAGGGGTTGTTGGTATGAATTAGGTTTTGGAAGGAAGAAGTTTGGGGGGAATGAGAATTTGGGAAATTTTACAAACGCAGGGACCCGTTTTGCTGATTAGGACTCCATACTAGGCGTAAATATGGCACATCCGATTTTGCCGTTACTTTTCTGACGGAATATGATGGCAAAGACAACATTAAAATAACTTTCATATCGTAGGGATGAAATCGAAGCTTTTAATTTTTACAAGGACGAAAACGAAATGTGGTACATTTTTAAGGGACGAAGACATACACTTGTGCCAGCAAATTAATTAGTTCGTCAATCCTAAATCTCGCATTAATTCAGAGTTATTATTTAGTGGTCTTAGACTCTTGAAGCAACATCACGTTATGCATCGACACGTGTGATATTGATGTGTAAGATTTGAATTGTGCCTTCTAGTGGGATATTAAAACATCCCCAGGTCTTTGAAAATGTAAGGTTGTAAATTTCGGGAGTAAGAGTTCAATTGTTTAACTGTTTTACGGTTGTCTAACTCATTACTTTTGGATTACATCAAATTAGAAATGAAGTTTATAGTCACTGTAAAGTGTAAACTCAACTCAATTGATATAGCCGTATTAAAAGGAGAAATAACACAATGACCACAAAACCCAAGCCAACTAATAGCCCCGTTAAGAGGAGAAATAGTCAAATAAACCGACATGTAGGGGAGTATTACAGTCACACGCAGGTGGGGAGATTGAAAGTTTGAATCTCTTAGTGAAATGCAAGAGTCCTGGTCAACTAAGCCAGTGCTTTTAGTTAACCACAATTTAAAGGTTTTGTGTAGTAAGGAAATTAAAAGTGGACTTGTGATCTCAGAAAATACTCTTTCCACTTTGATTTCTTAATTACGTAAATGTGTGATTTGGGGAATAAAGATTCTTTTTTTTTTTTTCCCCTTCAAACGAGAAGTTCGATTAATTTCAAAACTTGTTTTGCGAATTTGAAGACTAAAGTGATTTCAGACCTTTTGCAATGGTAGCCTGCATTTCAAAAGTCTTTGCAAACAGACTTAAAATTAGTTCTCACCACTAGTTATATTATTTGCATTAATAACGTAGTACTCTTAGTTTTTTGAACTGCTTAATAATGTAGGAGTTGTTAGTTTCACTCTATTTGATGAACCAAAATCTTTTTATTTTTATTTTTAAACAGAACCAAAAATCGAATCGAAGGTTCTAAACGAATGACTCTTAGATTCTAGGTGCCAATTTAAACCGGAAAAATATATCATTTTTTAACCAAAAAAAGTTCGTAACATAGTACAAATAGAAAACGATACATTTTTATGGTACATATCATGTGCCTCATAAATTTCCCTTTCAATTATTACTCTGTTTGAAATCCAACAAACTCAAAAGCCCTAACAATCACTCTCTCCACTCTAAAAAAAATAATATATATATATATATATATATAAGAAGCCGATCTCCTAAGAGCTCCCTTAAACAAAATTTGATGCAGACCAAGCCATTTTTCGACTTTCCGGATCAAATTTTGACGATCCGAACCGCTCAATGTTTATGTAGCGTTTTTAACAAAAAATGATCGGATCAAGCCCTTCCGGGTTTTTTTTTTTTTTGAAGATTTTCCTCATGGACCTTGGAAAATGCATTTTAAAAACATTGAGCGGTTCGGATCGTCAAAATTTGATCCGGAATGGTGAGGTCCGCACCAAATTTGGCTAAGGGATCCTTTATTAGATCATTTTCCTATATATATATAGTATCAGTTTCTTATGCGGAACCCCGGAAATGGCTATGTTTCCGCTCCAACCGTTCCAGCCGTTGGATTTAATCCAACGGCCCAGGTGCACCACTTCATTAAACTGGTCCTTTCGATGGATATGGACCCTTTAAGGGTCAAGGATCAACAACAACAAAACCCCTGGTTGTAATTCCACCCCTCATTTTGCACGCTCATAATCGAGAGAAGAGAGAGAAGCGATTCTGGAGAAGAAACGGCGACGACCCACCACTCTTCCACACTCTGATCTTCTGTGAGAAGAACGACCAGCGAACGAAGGAGAAGAAGAAGAAGAAGAAGAAATCGATCCACTACACACCTAATCGAGAGAAGAGAGAGTAACTGGCGATCGAAGTCGACGAGCTCCGCACGACTCCACTCTCTCTTTCCAAACTCTAATCGTAAAGGAACCACGACGAAAAGGTACCTCTCATCCTTCTCTTCTGTCGCTCTCTTTGGATGTCGCGTTTTGATTTGATCTGTACCAAAAACTAGGGTTTTTTTTTTAAACTACGGTTTTTTTACTCAAGCATTTGAACTTGTAGTTGGATCTAATATGTTGACATCCTTTAACATTGCATTTGACATTGACGATACCGCCATGTTGGCCTAAATATTCCAGCATATACAATCTTGATTTTGGACCCTGAGTTTATAATATTCTGTTGTGGATTAATGATTTCCACATACCATCAATATTCCAAGTTTTCTTCATCAATGATTGGGGAAAAAAATCCATGTTTGGACTCTTTTGTCCCTTCTTTTGATCAGTATTTGGTTTGGATATTCTTTCCTTGGAAGCATTGAATAGAAACAGTACTGGTAGCTGAAAAACACTCATTCAATAATTTGTTAGGGACAGATTGGTCACTTAGTTCTGAAGGATTAATATAATTCAGGAAATATTCCCGAACCAAGGGTTCCATATCCTCTGCAAAACACCATGGGAATAGTTTACATGTTTTGGGGTTTGTCATTCAAAACCAATGATGTTAATTGCATAACCAAAAGATTTTAAGAATGACTTAGGGGATGTCTTGTGGATTACGTCCTATCGGACTAGTGAATGTAATTTACTTTCTTAATTTGTTGATTGGGGATTTTTACCTATTGTTTTGTCTTATGATTTTCAGGATGCAATCCTTGGAAGAGGTGCAAGTATCATCTGCTGCTTCTGCCCCAATAGTACACATTCCTCACGTACAAAGGGATTTGAGACCTAAAATAAAGCAACACTTTGACAGTTTGGATGCCGCTCACGAGTTCTACAACAATTACGCCAGAGTAGCTGGATTTGGTACAAGGAAAAATTCGAGCAAGATTAAGGACAAAACTGAAGTAGTTAGAAAAGAGTATGTGTGCTTCAAACAAGGGTCGAGGAAGATAGGTCAACAAAGTTCTGAACCCGCAATACGGAAAAGGGGGATAGTGAGAGAGGGTTGTGGTGCGAAGCTCACGGTTGTAAGAGATTACAAGTCAGGGAAGGGCTTTATTGTAAGCCAATTTGTCGAGGGCCATAACCATCCTCTTGCGACGCCTAGGAAAGTGCATTTTTTGCGTTCTCATCGTAAAATTTCAGCTGCAAAGAGAGCCTTAGCAGAACAATTAGCTCTTGCAAATGTGCCACCGTCACAACAAATGAGTATTTTAGAGATGGAATCTGGGGGTTTGCAGAATGTTGGATTTTTACGACGAGATCTTTATAATGTTGCAAGGGACAAGAAGAAAGAGTTAGATGGACTTGATGTGGAGCTCTTGCATGAGAATTTTCGGCTTAAACAGGAAAACAATCTGGGTTTTAAGTTTAAATTTCTCGTAGATGGTGAGGGAAGAATTGCAGCTGTTGTTGCTGTTTCTTTGTTTGTGACTGGACTTGACTGGAATTATGTAGTCTGGAATTGCACCTGTTGTTGCTGTTAATGTGTTTTTTTACGGCAATTATGTAGTCTGGATTTGCACATGTTGCTGTTGTTAATGTGTTCTGTGACTGGATTTATATTTACGATGTTTGCTAAATTATGTAGGGAACGTGCTTTGAGTAATTAGCCACTGTGTTTGCTGCAGGTGCAGGTACTGGAATTATGTAGTAGGGCAGGCCATAATGCAGTTTCTGTATGCAGCTTATGTTCCAGCTGTAGCTACTAGAATTATGTAGACTGTAGTTGCTTGGCTCGGGGGGCTGTTAGGACTCTGGAGAGTTTCCTTCTTCCCTAATTTGGAATATTCTGTAGTGCTTCTATATATAAATCTTGCAGTCCAGTAAGCATCAACTAGGTTCAAAATATTTCTATGCTACATGTATATGGGTTCTTGATGCAATAGTACGTAGGATGACAAGAGTGACAGAGTGTAATTGAACTTCAATTGATTTTATTTGAGGGGTCATGCTTTCATTTTTATGCATGGTCCCCTCCAAAGTTAGAACAATAAAAATTCAAATTCCCAGATAGTTTCCACTTGTTGTACCTCCTCCAAAGTTAGAGCAATTACACCACTTAGCCAAAAAAACAAACGAAATTAAAAGTCACTACATAGCTAATGCATTACACCACTTAGGCAAACAACTAACGAAATTAAAAGTCACTACAATAGGCCACCTGCCTTACAAAAGAGGGATGCATTAGTGAATTGGCAACTTTCAATTTTTTGAATTTCCTCCTGCATTGCATCAATCTTCATTTCCATTACATTTCCTTGCATGTGCATTTCTTCATTTTTCTCAAAGGGGTAGAATTGCTCTCAGCTTGTTCTCTAGCCTTCCCCACCTCTCTGACTTTCCAAATCTTCATTGGCCTCAAACCTTTTTTTTTTTTGTCGAAGTTGGCGGGGGGTCGTACCAGCAAAAAAAGGAACATTGTTGAGAGAGATTAGACAATAATGTATAACACACACAGCTACACTAGTATCCGAATCCCCAAAACATGAATAATTCTACCGTAAAGAAGCTTCCAATTCTCTTTTTAACTCTACTTTGACTCTGGAAAATGGTAGCTTTATAAGGGTGATCAAATTTAAAATCAATAGAACTTCATCACATGCATATTAACAAAGGTGATCAAAACCACAAATACCATTATATCCAAACAAACCTTACTGGACGTCGAACCATAAGTTCACAAATTTCACAAATACTCGTACAGTTCAACAAATCCTCAATGCAAATATTGGTTTAGTATATGAGTAAAATCTCCAAAGTTTGACATATCAATCAACAAAGGGGCATCTTTTGTCACTTTCCCAATTTCTGCAACCTTTTAATTTAAAAGTATCAAGACTGGATACAATCAACAAAGCACGTGTTGATGTTACGAATATTACTACTTGCCTATGTCATTGGTCTAGGATTTGCAATGGTTCAGAGGACTATGAAAAAGAAGGAACATGTAGCTTTTCAAGATAAACAAATAAAACAAGGTGGAACACGTGAATATGTTAAGTCAGGATTTCACTATATTTTCCTCATGAAGAGGCATCTCGTGTCAGTGCCGACGAGGTAACTACTGCTGCCTTCTCCCAACATTAGTCACATACACAAATCACAGAGCACATGTAAAAATAAACAATAAAGAGCATTTGAATATTATCTACCGACAAATTTCAAAAATTTGAAACCCTAACTTCACAAATTTCAAACCCTAACTTCAAACACTTTTCAAACAAACTGTTCTTCCCTAAATTTAAACATATTGCGAGCCAGACCTGGAGAATTGAAGGAGATGGCGTTTGATACCTTCAGTGAGAGAATGGACAGAGATAGAGCAGCGATCGTGGGTGTGTAGTGGATCGATTTCTTCTTCTTGTTCTTCTTCTTCTTCTCCTTCGTTCGCTGGTCGTTCTTCTCTCAGATGATCGGAGCGTGGAAGAGTGGTGGGTCGTCGCCGTTTCTTCTCCAGACCAGTTTCTCTCTCTTCTCTCGATTAGGTGTGTAGTGGATCGATTTCTTCTTTTTCTTCTCCTTCGTTCGCTGGTCGTTCTTCTCACAGAAGATCGGAGTGTGGAAGAGTGGTGGGTCGTCGCCGTTTCTTCTCCAGAATCGCTTCTCTCTCTTCTCTCGATTATGAGCGTGCAAAATGAGGGGTGGAATTACAACCAGGGGTTTTGTTGTTGTTGATCCTTGACCCTTAAAGGGTCCATATCCATCGAAAGGACCAGTTTAATGAAGTGGTGCACCTGGACCGTTGGATTAAATCCAACGGCTGGAACGGTTGGAGCGGAAACATAGCCATTTCCGGGGTTCCGCATAAGAAACTGATACTATATATATATATATATATATCATCTATTTGTTTGGAATTAAAAGAAATAGTTGCATCAACAAAGTTAGCTTTTGGGGTAGTGGGTAAACGTGATGGTTTGGGATTGCAGAAAAAACAAATTGGGAGGTGCAAATAGTGGTAGCCGTTGGGGTTCAAGGGGTGGTTGAAGGCGTGCTATTGCGTGAAGAGAGATGCGTTAACAACAAAAGTAAAAAAGAACAGAAAAGAAAAAATGAAGAGAGGTGGGGAAGATTTAAGGGCAAAATGGAGGAAATACATTGCACTTTTGCAGCCATGAAACACCGCTTGGTCAACTAACAGATGAGTTACGGAAAGGGTAACTTGTTATCTCAAAAGCCTAAAGTAAAGGGTGAAACCGTAAGTTCAGATAGTAAAGGGACACGTATTGTGATTCAAATAGAATAAAGGGATGACAGTTGAGATTTAATGATCCAAGTGCGAGATCATTTATGCCGAAAACCCATGTGCCAGGGGATCCCGTAGTGCGCCTCCGCATTATGGGGTTGTAAAGCGGCAAAATTATGTCATTTTGGGTGTGCAAAGGTTTAGAATCATAGCATTTTCTCTCTTTTGGGATTATGTCAAGTTTAACATTAATATTTTTATTTTTTGGTGGACCTTTTAAAAATTTAGAAATTATTTGTGACTTTAAATTTGTACATGACAACATTAGCTAATAAAATTAAGTTATTTCGTAGAAATACTAGTTTTCCCAAAGTGTCTTTAGGCACGAACAAGTGGCATAATAAAATGCACTAGTACTATTATAGGTGTGTTTTTGTGAGAAACCCCCTATATATAACAAGTGGCATAATTTAAAATTTCTAAACACAATTGGCAATTTACACATCTTGATTCTTATTCTTATATACTGTAACCCCTTCTCATCTCAAACGGGCATTAGTTTTACAAAACTGAAAGAAGCCAAAAAATTAAGAAGTTTAAAAATGTGTTTAATTGTAGACTTTTTGTTTTGAGAACCACGTTTTAGGGGGAAAAACTTCTACTCCTAAAATAAAATAAAATAAAAAACAAACCCACCTCAATCTAAAATAAGTGACTTTTATATTCGCGTATAGAAGAAATCAAAAATCAAATTTGATTTTGCAGAAAATAAACACCCACTTAAAAATGCTCACATTTTGGAATTTAACAAATAAAACTAGGTTAAATGGCGTAGTTTTGAGTGATTATGTAGTGATGCTCTCTTTGCACATCCAAAACGATGTAGTTTTGGTCGCCAAACAACCCCGTAGTATGGAGACGCACTACGGGATCCCCGAATCCCCAGCCAGTTCTGGTAGATTTTTCTTTAATAAGCCCTAATCTTTACCAGGTCGATGTAAATTTAAAGTCGTAGGACACTTGCATCAAACATATCAACCTACATATTTTGAAGACAAGAAACTAAGCTCTCCCATTTAGGAAGAGGAAACTTATTTCGGACATAGACACGCCAACAACACGTGCTGCAAAAAAACTATGCACGAGATACGCCAAATTACATACGGGATCCCAAACAAGTAAACAAGAACTCCCTCCGTCCCAAAATTTTTGCCTATTTTCTTTTTTGGACGTCTCAAAGATTTGTCTATATTTTTAATATTATAATATTTTATATATTCAATATGAATCTTATTTAATAGATTTCAATTAATTTTTTAAAACAAAAAATTACGAAATCATAAAAGCCATTATAGATTGTGAGATATAAACAATTTTTTTGTGAGAGTCCAAAAAGGAAACAGACGAAACAATTTGGGACGAAGAGAGTATTTATTAAGGGATAGCATTTGATATATGAAAATGAATTCGACAAGTGAGATCTACCCCGTACACGAATTCGACGGGTGAGATCTACCCGGTACACACCGTTGAATTCACTTTCATGTGCTTTTTCATGTTTTTTCTTTCGTGTATTGCATCAACCCTCGCTTATTAGAAGTCATAAGTAAAGCTCTAGTACTACAACTCACTGTTCCATGATCATAGAGCCCAAACACAAGTTTACGGTTGCTCCGCTAATGGTATTTTAGAATAAACTAATTTTTCACGGTTTTTTATTTGATGTATTGTGAGAGAATAACATATCTTGATTTTTAGAAGAAAAAAAAACTATTTTTTGTTAATGGAACACCCCGAGATCCCAAATAATAACAAAGGCACTGGATACTCATCAGTGGGATATGTCATCACAATTAAAGTTCCTCACATTACAGTTCAAACATAGAAATGAAAAATGGTCCAAGAATTCGGTACTAAATAGCTTCCCAAAACTAAAGAGGGCTAAATGGCAATCACAGTCGAGCATGGTTTTGAATCAAGCCAGCTCCCCATGCAAGCAAGTAAGGTATTTTCAGCATTGAAAAACGAAAAACTATGAAATAGCACAAGAACTAAAAAGACCGAGAGAATTAAGAATCCACAACGGAAGACATCATATTTTTGGTAATGCAGTAATGCACCAAAGAGTCATTGAGAGCCAACTCTTTGATTAAGATTAATATTCTCAGCTTTACAACCATAAAGTACGATCACATCTTTCTTTCCCAGAGAAATTTCCAGTGATAATTAGTAATATTTGTATTGTCCTACGGCTACACCTCAAATCATTTGCTGGCAGCTCACACATACCAATCATAGATTTCACCTAAACTCAAGGGGTACGTTTAATTTTATTAGGTGTTCCAAAAGGTCAATTGAACTACAAAATACCACATTGCAATCAACTGAACCACTGCTATTCAAAAAAAAAAAAAAAATCAACTAGACCACTGATCATTGCTAATAATGCAATAGAGTTTATGACATTGCTAATAATGCAATAGAGTTTATGACCAAATCTCAAGAAGGTAATTTCATAGATTCTTATTACAGCATTCAAAACCATTTTCTTGCACCTAAAATTCAGTTTTTGATATTCAAGAATGTATTCCCAGCAACTAGAGCAAGTTCCAGCATACATCAGCACTTAACAGCTACAGCAGAGTAAGGTCATTTTACACGACAAAAACTACACTTTCAGCAACTAAGCTTCAATTCCAGGAAGTTTCAGCACTTAAAAGTGCAGTCTCAGCTTCTAAAATAACGGACAAATGCATAACCAAGATGAAAGTCACGGTAAACAACCACATGAATCCAATTCAGCATGTCTCATGACCGATACTCTCACAAACCAAATTCCTCAGCATTTTAGAGACAAAGCAAGAATAGAGGCAATCTCAAATTTGTTTCTGCTCCACATATATTCAAATAACCCACTGAAGGAAGTCCGGCCTAATATAAAGCCAAAAAAGCCCCAATACAAGAAGCAAGTGGCATAACCAATTCAATCCACAGGTACTCAATTCTGTAAATTAAACTCAGGTGAAGAAGTGTCACCATTTATGCAAGATAAACATGAAACTCAGGTGATACCATTTTTGCAAGATGAATATGAAGAAGTGTCCCTGTAATACTGAAATTTTAGTCCATACTCCATAGGTCCTATGAAATATAATCCTCACCAGATGTTGCCCTATTGCTTAGCGGAAGGAGATGAGAAGACTGTAAGCAGAAATGAAAATTATTAGAAAATTACTTAATAATTACTAGAAAATTATTAAGTAAAGCTGGCTTAATAATTTACCCGATGCAAGTCCAACAACTGACGAAGCAAAGCTGGCTTTGAAGAGTTGAAGATCATAAACTAACTCCAGCAGCTTCCCTGCGCCTTTGACATTTTCAACATCCTGTTATAAAGGCGTTAGGAACGATTACAATTATAAGAACCTATATTCAATATAAAAACAAATACCTTGCACCCTTTTAGGCTGATCGATACACCTTCTCGAAGGGCTTTCGTATAAAACACGGCCCTCCTATCTAAAACCCTATAAGTGTGAATAGCCATGCTGAAACATTGACATTTAAGAAATTAGTAAACTTCAAATTCAGGTTATAAACATCAGAAAGTGATTTTCTAATCACTCCAGATTGGAATAGATAGCTTCTCCATTGCAGCTTGATGAAGTTCACTCATAACAAACACAACCATTTCCCCCTTAAACCATTCTAGGATCAAAATAATATCAAACCATGTTTTCCAAAGCACTGAATTTCACTACTCACCCACAAAGCTACATGAAGAGGGGACAGCCTTAACTTTGGATCTAAATTATAGGCAATAAAAGTGGCATCGTGGAGTTCACAACAGGCTTTAACAGCATTCAACAAACCTTTCACTTTTTTCTTTCACGAAAAGCTGGTCAAAGAACACAAGCATGCCACAAATTGATTCATTCCCTAGGAAGAAATGTAGTCATGAACATCATCTTTCAAGCTTCATTTAGGGTATCATTTTTCAGCTTTGACAGCCCAACTGATTAAATAATAAGTATCTAATGATGAAGTTAGACAAATAATCAATAAATTGATGCATTGAGTTCGATAAATCTTGAAAACCATTGTGGTCGGATCGAGAGGGTTTTGAAAGTTTTTTTGTTTCAATTTCTGGTTCTGGGTCTAGCATTTGCAATTTTTCAGAATTAGAAACACCCAAACACACAAACCAATTAGATACACACTAACATTAGATACGCGCGCGCGCGCGCCACAGTACCCCACAGAGAGAGAGAGAGAGAGAGAGAGAGAGAGGATGTCCAAAAATGGCGTCTACCAACACACACACACACACACAGACGGAGAAAGAGATTACCTGACTTAAAACGGAGAGATAAATCGCCGGAGAGAGATCGCTCGTCACCCGAAATCGCCGCACCAGTTCGTTGCTTGGCCAGGGTTTACACGAATGAGGTAGGCGGAGTACGGTAGGGAGTTGGAGGGCAGCGTTGTAATTTAACCCACCCGGACTAATTATGGACAGGATCGACCCTGTCCAAAAATAGTCCGGCCTAGGGGTCCAAGACTATGCCAGGCCAAATTCATGGAGGGGTCATACATGTGGGCCCACCCATCATAATCCGGGCCCAAGCTAAGAGGGCCTCCATCTCCCCATCCAAACGGGCTCACATTGAGATTTTTTTTTTTTACCAATTGGAGAGGAATGTGACACATTTGAACATTAATTTTTTTCTCAAAATTTGGCATTTTTATTGCATGTTTCTTCACTGACTATGTTGGGTTTTAATTTGGGAAAATGACCAGAAAATGGGTTTTAAAACGAATAATACCAATTTCATGGTAAGGTTTTTGGAAATGACCAATAACATGAGAAGGAAAAAAATAATTCCACATACATGGTACCAATATTTCGACCGCGTAAATACCCCCAAAAAAAATCTCTAGGAACTTGCTTTCAACAAAAAAACTTCTTTCTTTGATAACCTTGTCATGCAAGACTCTATATGAAAACCACAAAGACTGCATCGTTTCTTCCGAAATTTTATTTCTTATTTCCTTAGGTTTTTAGATGGCATGAATCATGCATACAGGTCTATCCGTTCGACGTTCCATTGTCAGTGGGGTGACCTTTGCCCTCCACATTCTAAACTAGCACCATAATTGTTTTCAAATTCTCATTTGAACAATTTTTGTATCATAGAGTTTAATTATGTTTCCATGGACAATGCAAAACATAGAGATTTGGTGCGGTCTAAATCCAAAACCGGAGAGCCAAAAAATTCACCGAAATCAAAACCGCTTGCTCCGTATATGAAAAATTATTGCACCTTGTAATAACATGACTTGTTCTTTGTTTTCCCAAACAAGCACTACAATTGTCTAAAAATTTTCTCATTCGAGCAATGTTTCTATCAAATTATGTACTCGAATGAGAACAAATGGGTTGATTAGCACCTTATATGAAATAACATGCTCCTTATATGAAAAATTTTTGCACTTTGTAATAAGATGAGTTGTTCTTTGTTTTTTCAAACAAGCACCACAATTGTCTAAAAATTTTCTCATTCGAACAATGTTTCTATCAAATTATGTACTCAAATGAGAACAAATAGGTTGATTTGCACCTTGTATGAAATAACATGCTCCTTACATGAATCAACATTGCTCCTCTAACATGCTCCTTAGGTTTTTAGATGGCATGAACCATGCATACAAGTCCATCCGTTCGACGTTCCATTGTCAGTGGGGTGACTTTTGCACTCTTTTTATAACATGAAAAATAATGTATTGTCACTGACACTGAAAAACTTGCTCCGAGCAAGAACAAAACACGTTCTTTGTATAACACTGACGTGCATTGTGTATGAAACCACAAGCACGTGACTATTCTGTTGGAAAAACTTGGTTTTATCCGGTTTTATTTAATTATTAAATTGGGTCCCACACGTCCACGTGGCCGGACCCACATACCATTGTGTTCACCTTAGTTAGGAGATTAAGATTGAACCCTTGATTGGATAAAAACAAGTTAAGGTGAATGAAAAATTGACCTTGAAAGTACCTACATGAACATTGGTAGAAGGGGGAAAAATGAGTTGTCACACATTAGTGAGGCACAACTATGTCATTGGGTATATGTATCCCAAGTTGGACACTATGGGTTGGCCCTTTGGGTCATTACAACTTTTGTTGGGGGAGAAGGCATGGACTTGTGGCCTTTGGTCCATATAACACGCGCGCGCCGCCGCCGCCGTCCGTCCGGCCGAACCGGGCCGGGTTGGGTTGGGTTGGGTCATTAGATAAGATGGGCTTAGGCCCAAGAAGTTCTTATCTTTTTACTAAAATTTTACATGGACTGGGTCGGGTCGAACCGGTCCGTTTTACTTCCGAATCAGTGTGTTCCAACCGAAATATCATTTCCTCTTCGGTCGCGTCTCGTTAGCGGGGATGTCATCGGACATGATCCCGTGCGGCGGGTTGCGTCCTTTCCGTTCTGACGAACGCACCTTATCGCTGTCTTTTTTCGCTCGGGTGCCTATTTCTCTATAAATAGGACCCTCCTCCTCTCATGCATTTTACGTTTTTTCACTCTGCATCATACCCCTCACTTGCATTAAATATTTCCCGAGTTCTACAGCGTAGTTTCCCCGGTTCGCCTACCGCTCGATTGCGATCTTTGCCAGGGCGGTGAAAGTCGGGTATTCACAGGAGGCAAGCGTCCAGGAGTTTTTCCATCAAAGACCGTAGTGGAGGCTTAATTTGCCTTAAGGCGAGGGGTATTCTAATACTGCGCCTCGGCTTCGAACGTCTCTCGCCAATTTCGGTTAATTTGAAATTGGCCCGCAGACGCTCTTGCTTATATTCTTAATTTTGTTTTTCTGTTTATTTTCCAGATTATTGAAACCGAGTTTCTAACATATTCTTCCCATAAATTTTATTTCTCATTTCCTTGGGTTCTTAGATGGCATGAATCATTCATACAAGTCCATCCACTCCACATTCCATTGTCAGTGGAGTGACGTTTGCACTATTTTTATAACATGCAAAACAATATATTGTCACTGACACTGAAAAACTTGCTCCAAGCAACAAAAAAATGTGCTCTTTGTATAAGCTTGACATGCACTGTGTATGAAATAAACAAGCACCAAACATATTCACCATTAGCACTTATAAACAAATTAAGCTACTCGATTTTGATCCTATGTTTGTTGAACTTGTCCAAGATTCAATTTTTACATGAACAAATCAATCTTAAACTTTTATCAAAACTTGTTTTTGGATGGACAATCTCAAAATTGCACTGTGTATGCAACAACATTGCACCATAAATGAAAACCATTGCACCGTGCAATAAAAGCACTGCACTCACATTAGTCCAACTTGGCTTGCTAGTGTGAGGTCAAATTAAATATTTTTCAAAATAAAATGTACTTTCTTACATAGAAAATAAAAGAGAAGAATCCACCTAAGTGTCTAGCATCAATGTTTGATTTTTTCTTTGCCGAGTCCATGTCTCACCATCTTCCTCTTTCTTGTTGTCCTCATCCTCATCATTCTCACCTCTGCTTTGCTCTCTTTATGACACATCGTCATCATCACTTTAGTAAGCGATGTGTCGAAGTTGCGATAAAAGGTTACTCCCTCACATCTTCTTTGAAACTTTCCCACCTTGAGCTTGTATTAGGGCACATTGTACAAACCAAAAAAATATCAAAAGACGAATAAAAAAGAAAGAAGAAGACATGATAAGAAGAAAGAGAGAATGAACATGTGTCCGACACTCCTAATTGGTGTTGTGCAAGGGGCTAGTGCTCCAGTATAACGTTCCTTTTCAAGATATCGTGACTTGAGCTAGATATACGAGTTAATAAAGGAACAATTAATAAAGCCAAGTGATAAGTTCCTTTTTTTTCTATACAAGGATCGTACAAAAGCTCCCATCTTCATTTAAAGCAAGCTCCCATGTCAATGGAATAGGCTCCCGTCAAGCTTCCTTAGTCGGGAGTGTGAGAGCGCACACCTAAGGTGGGAGTAGCACCACTTTTGGAGCTCCCTGCTACTAAGTTTAAAGATATCTTGAGTGTAAGAGCGTTTATCATCATAAGAAAATAAGGTATAATTCATGCCGAAAGACTTGGCAGTGCAACCCTTATTCTACCATTTGCATAGGAGAGACAACTACTAAGTCTAGTTACCATGCTAACACAGTCGTCTCATTTAAATAAATCATGGTAGCCGTCTAGTTTCACAAATTGCCAAAGCAATGTCAATTTGAGGTTCAACAAAATCAGATCGAACGACTCCTAGAGCAATATATGCAAGTTTTTTCAAAAATTCAATGGGGCAATTGCCCCAGTAAACTCTCTGGAGGCAAAAGCCCTAATTTTCCTATAAAAGAAGCTCCACCCATGCCTAATTGTAAGAGTTTTTGCTGTTCACGTTCGCATGAGATCGCGTGTAAGTATGTGAGAGAGAGGGAGAGAGAGTAAATAGTAGTACCTAAGAAGACGGGGAGGTCGCGGTGGAGGAGGTCAGGGAAAAGGGATTTGCATTGGGAGGGACTGGAGGCGGAGGGTTGTATGGCGTGAGGGAAGTAGAGGTTTTCGAGGTTCGATAATCTCTCTGATATGCCTTCCACCGCTTCCTTTCTCAGACCGCTTGACAATGGAACGTCGAACGAGGTATGAAGAAGATGAGGAAAAAGACGACCGCTCTTCTCTAGGGATGAAGAGAGAGAGAGAGAGAGAGAAGGGGTATTGTCGGTAGAACAAGTCTAAAATACCATGTATTCGGAATTTTTTTTTTGCTTCTCATGTTTTGGTCATTTGCCAAACCATGCTCATGTTTTTGGCATTATTTTTTCTAAGCACCATGTTTTGGTCATTTTCCCTTTTAATTTCCCCCCCTAGTATGCCCTCTCAGTCTTAACGCGGGCTCTCTCTCTCTCTCTCTCTCTCTCTCTCTCTCTCTCTCTCTCTCTCAAGGTTAGAGATTTTTTTTTTTTTTATCAATTGGGGTGGAATGTGAAACATTTGAACATTAATTTTTTTCTCTAAGTTTAGCATTTTTATTGCATGTTTCTTTATGGACTATGTCGGGTATGAGTTGATTTACAAAGTTTTATGAATAGGTTGGGATTACTCTTTTTTTTTACACGTGGAGTGAAAGAGAGATTTCTCATTGGCTTCGGCATTTTATGAAACTTGTCAACTTATTTAATTTTTGTGGTATTTGCTAAGGGAAAAAGTAGAAAGCGGCAACTATTGGAGCTACTGGCCAATTTTATTTTGTGATTGGTCATATAGAGAGGGTTTGCAGACTTTTTCAACACATAAGTATTTTTTTATAGACTAAAATGGTTCAACTAGTTATTTACGAGTATTTAAAAAAATCTAAAAAATTGTACAGAAAATAAAAAAAATTGCAATTTAATTGGAGCATTATCGATTGAATCATCATTGTCGAATGGGATCAAGAACAATAATATTGTAATGTATTGTACTATTTGAATACCATAAGAGAGTTGGAGGAAGCCTTTATTTATTTTTTGTTGAAAAATTGGCTTTGTTGGAAACCGAGTTTTCCCTGGAAATACGAGGCACCCTACCCACCAAGTTACCACCATCGGTGCTTGCTACAATTATGTAGTTTGAAGCATTTTATAACCAACGAAGCCAATGTACACAGGGGAAAGCCCCAAGCAGAACTATACAACTCAAAAAGACATTAGCAACAACATGAAAACAAGAAGCTAAATTACACTGATCAAGACCTAAGCACTCTAAGAGGAAGACTCCATTGAGTGCAAAGCCAGTAATTCTCTTGAGAGCAAGGAACTTGTTTCCAAGTACTAAATCTAATTCTTACCATGTTCTCCACCGTAGTTAGAACTTCCTGTGGCAGCTTTGAACTTCCTAGCTCCAAAGATCCTCACATTTCTTTCAGCCCAAATGTACAATCAAGCAGTGAGGTTCAGTTTATAAATACAACCTGTAGCGACTGAGTTGATAAGGGTCAGCAGAGGCCCTACCCTGCACAACAAGAGAGCTAGAGGGTCACTATCTCAGGACCTACAAAACTGAATGCGGATCGTTCCATCTCACCCTCACCGAAAGTGTGGTGCCCTCGGCCCTCGGTGAGGATGTCCAGAATTGGATGAATATGAATTTGTGTGAGTTTCACCGAGCCAAGGGACGTCGTGGCTATGATGCTCCTGACACGGCCCTCGGATGGCTCTCGAGGGCTCTTCCGATTAGCATGCCGACCACTTGAGAGCCCGGGCACCTCATGTGCCGAATCGGTTGATGTCGGATACATGGGGGCTCGATGACGATGGGTTTGGTGGCAGTGTATCAGGCATGCTACACATTCTACGATGGAACATTAAAAGTGGTAGTCACCTACCCTACCACCACCTCCTGCGGGATCACATGGGTGATGGAGAATGTCTCGAGGTGAATTGACCCTTCAGACCCATGTGCCATGATATTAGCCAAAGTGCGGCGTCTGCAACAGAGATAGAATTCATATCAGTTGTCATTCTAAGCGCGAATTACAGGTGCGTGAGGGGAGCAGAGCACGTATGATGCACACCCCCTCTGCCTATAAATACTCAACCACAACTACCACAATGGGTATTCCTCTCTCCTCATTTACTACCCTAATAACTCCACTTCTCCCTCTAAATTTCTGGCAGCTTTCTCCCTCTCTGGTGACTGACTTTACCATCGGAGTGCTTTTCCAGACCATCATCGTCCGGGTTAGGCATTAATGTGATTTTCTACGTGTTCAAGTTACCCTCTACGACAAGCAGCTAGGGTTCAGGCGAGGTTCAGCCATTCCATCACCCCTTCCTCCTAACCAGAAGATTCAAAGAGCTCACTCTGGCAAGAACCACCCCCACACAACCTTTGAAGTTTTTAACTTTTCAATGATCAATAGCCCATTTTCTTCCCAAGGCCGGCTCAGCGGCTCTCCTTTGGGTCTCAAATTTCTCCAAAACATAGTTCCAAATCTGTTGGGAGTAGCAGCAGTCAAGAACAAATGCCACAAAGTTTCATCTTGATGAGTACAAAGGATACAAGCAACATCAATAAACATTCCCCATCGTCTCAATCTATGTTTAGTAGCCAATTTCCACTTACAATCAAGCCAGCTTATGAATGGCCATGTGGGTAAATTTTTAGGACCACCACCAAATAATAGCAGACCCAACAAATAATAGCAGACCCAATAAATTCCTCTTCTCTGTCTCAAGGCCTCCCATGTGAATTTAGTAGCAAGTTGACCATTAGGAGAGGGGGAACCGATAAATTCATCATCTCGATCAACTTGAGGCAGAAAAAATAGCAGGAGTAGCAGCTAGAACCTGTTGAATTATCCTGTTTCCAGGCCTTGGCCTGTAGTTGGCCATTTCCACATACCATTGCAAAATTGTATAGTGGTCCCATTGGGGGATGAGATTTGTTGATGACATTGATGTGCTCACTTTAGGTGACAAGGATCTCCCCAATTTTAAGTGACAAAGAACTCCCCAAGTTGAGAACCAGAATTTCCCCAAAGGTCTTATATAGTGGTCCCTTTGATTGCCAATTATCCAACCAAATATTATTTTGGTCCCACTGGATGCCAATTGTCCCCCAGTCTTTCATAGTTTCTATCTCCACTTGTCGTTTTTCTCAATAAATTTATTTTTTCCTAGTATAGGAAAAATATTGGTGCATGTATCAAAATTGTATATTCTACAATTTGCTAGACTCTTATCCTCTCCATTTTATGACTGAGGATGTAGTAAGAAAAGACAAGTGCTTCGGTCACCACTCTGATCTTCTCTTTATTTATCTACTAGTGTGAATTATTTATCTATTAGTGCGAGTTGACGTGCTTCGCACGTCACCGCGTGCTCATTGTATTGCGGTTAGGTAGAAATGTTTAGCAAAGGTTTGAAGTTAAAGTTTTGGTTTTTACGTTTTTGGGGGCAATAATTGCAAGTGAATGGATTTTGTACATATGGCAGTGGACAGGTAAGTATTCGTGGTAGTGGAAAAAATGTGGATGAAACCATTGAGTTGCCTCTCTTAATTTGTTGGAACTGAAGACTGAAATATAGAAGCTCATTAGGTGTTTTTATGGTTCTATGAAAAATGGATTATTGTTGAATAAAAATGTTGGAGGAACTGAAACTGGATATGTGACTTTAAAGAGCAGATCCGGGAGGGTGTCATGCACCCGTCGGCCGTCTGATCGTGTTTTGAATGGCTCAGATGCATTCTGCAATTTTGATTTAATTTACTAGTAAAAAATTAAAAAACATCCGGACCATTCAAAACACAATCGGACAGCGAAGCATATGAAGTAAAGCGAGAAAAAATCTTGAGGACAGTGCCAAGACTTAAAAAAGCTCCGTGCAATGAATTGTTAGGTTGTAAAATATGTTGGTCTCGGATGTGAAAGATTTTCGAATGAATAGTATTTTTTTTGGATCAGAATCAGCAAATTCATAGTAAGGCCTTGCTGTTTTGCAAGCTCTTAGGTGGGCAAGATCTCGTAGCATAAAAATGGTGTAAATTTTGACGGATAGTTTAGAGGTGGTCAATGCTCTTTGCAAGATTGAAGATGCTAATCCATCTATTAAAAATATTGTGCTTGATATTATGGATGTTGCATCTTTTTTTGGCTTTGTTTGTGTTTCCAATGCAAGGTCACCCACCAAGATGTGAAGTCCGCTCACAATCTTGTGCGGAGTCGTCTTTACAATATTTATGGTTAATGAATATATCTCTTATGTTTATGGTTAAAAAAAAAAAGGCACTTACGACGACTCTGTCCAAAATATGCCAATAAAGATCTAGTAAAAAACAACCCAACAAAACAAGACATAAAACAATAACATGTAAAGTAAGAAACTCTCTCAATCATCTAGACATAAGCCTCTAGCTCTCTAACACATACTACAAGACGCACACAGATCGGGTGTGCCATTAGACTGAGCCAAAGTCGGGTTTAGTGTGAGTCATCGAGGAAGGAGAGTGAACTCCTTACGGGTTGTCTAGATCTGAATCAGCTTCCCAACAAATCAAGCATCGAAAAAGTCGGCCGACTACGAAAACACAGTGAGCACATAAGCTGCTCAAATGACCAGAAACATAGCCAAAAAATGAACCTTTAATAACCCACCACCAACAGCCCACCAAATCTGGAACCAGATCGATAACAACCGGATTGAGAAAATCGGCCGATAGAAGACGTCGGAAAAGACGCCGGAAAAACAAGAAAAACCTTTCTCAACCTCCTCCTTTATTGGCCCACCTCCAATAACTGCCAACCACCAAGCCAAACACCTGCCGCCTCACCACGCCAGCCGGAACAAGAGGAACCCATATCTACGCAGAAAAACTTGTACCAGACCGCCAAGAGTTGAAATCAAACACGAAAAAATAGACATAGGTGTGGGGGGAGGATAAAGGTGTCAAACGAGCTGGGTCGACATGGGCACGGCATGCCAGAGGCACGGTAAAAACCTGGCACGGCACGAAACGACACGGTATAACTTGGCACGTGGCATGGCACGGGCACGACAAGGTATAAGGCGGCATATGGCACAGCACATCACGGCTTCTACAGGCACGACACGAAGTCAACGGGGCACGAGGCACGGCATGGCACGACACGGATTTATTCTAGCACGGCACGGCATGAGCATGAGCACGAAAATTGGCACGGCACGGAAGTAGGACAGACATGGCACGACACGGGCACATTGTCACGGCACGACAAAGCCCACGGGCACGACATGAGGCAAAAAAAAAATGTTAAATACTTTATTTCTATCATTGTATGTATTTTTTGATAATCCAAAAAAGGAAGAATTAAATTTATGTTATTTTAGTGAATTATATATTTAGATCAAGTTAATAAAAATTGAAGTCAAGACATGAACAAAAAAATTAACCAAAAAAAAAAACAAAAGGGAAAAATAAGTTACAATTTTAAATTTTATATTATATTATATTATATTATTTTATTTTGAGAGAGAGAGAGAGAGAGAGTTTGGACTTTGGACAACAAAAAAAAAGTTTTAAAAACATTTTATATGATTAATAAATTTTAAATCAAAATTCAAACATGAACAAAAATGTTTACCGGCATCTGCATTATACCACACGTTCCCAAATATTTTTCATATTTACATATGCTGATATTATACATTTATACTCATATAGTCATATACATAATACGTTGCTAGATTGCCTTTTATGAGCTTATCTAATAAAGATTTTGAAAAAAAAATTAATTTGTTTTTGTGAAATTTTTTAAAAATAAATAAATAATCTATGTTTGTTTAAGTAAGTCATGACTCATGAACAAAAATATAAAAAAACAATAAATTTTTTAAGAGAGAGAGTGAGTGTGAGAGAGATAGTTAGACAAAAAAATTACAAATTGTTTTTATAAATAAAATGATAGAAATTCAAATTATAGGAATTAAATTCTTTTATTAAATTATAAAATACTCACAATAGTAGACCTCCACTTTTCGGACCAAATTCCAACGATCGGAACCGTTAGATGTGTTTAAAACGTGTTTTCAATGTCCCACGCAAGGATTTGGCAAAAAATAGTGCTTGGAAGCGCTTGATCAGAGTAGATTTTCGTAAAACTACTTTACGAAAACCTTGTCCGGTCAAGCCCTTCTAGCTAGTTTTTTTTCCCCAAATCCTTGCATAGGACCTTAAAAACACGTTAGGAACGCATCTAACGGTTCTGATTTTGAAACAATTGATTAGGTGGCGTTCAAGTGGGGCGTTATAGTACTGAAATTCCACGAAATGCACTAAATGTGTTTAGATCGTGTGGTTGCCGATATCGGATGATCATCAATTTGGGCGAGAATGATAAAATCGATAAGATATTAAATCGTAACAATTTATAGATCGAGCATTCGGAAAAAAGAATGTGCACCTACCTTTCAATTCTATACATCGAACTTACTTCTATATGAACAAAGTTACTATGTTATAGTATAATGTATGATAGCCACACAATCGCAACACAACTATGACGATCCACACCGTTCACTTTGTTTTTCTTGATGTTTTAGTGACTCTCGCCAATTTTTGCGTCTATCGGATTTTGAAAGGTCCTTCATTGTAACACAATTACTACGATCTTCATCGTTTATTACAAAAAAAAAAAAAAAGACTTTTGGGTCCCACTTTTTGGCCCCCCGTGTCTAATCCGAACCGTTAAAATAATTTCAACATAATGTTTTGTATGGCTTTGCAAAATTCCAGGTCGATTGGATATGCACAACTCGTCGATCCAAGCTATGCACATCCAATTGATTTAAATATTTGCAGTTTTGGATGTACCAATTACGCATATCCAATTGTTCTGATTTTTTGCAAGGGCATACAAAACTTTATTTAAGAATTATTTAACGGTTCAGATTATTCACGCGAGATCAAGAAGTGGAACCCAAAGTGCCATTTTTTGTGCACTAATCTGTTACCGGTAACGTTAGATTTTAGGGGTATAAATACCCCATTATAATTACTGCAGCCATAGTATATGCAACCCTAATCTCTCTCTTTCTCTCTCGAACGGTCCACCACTGATCAACCAGCATCCACCACCACAACCCTAGTCCACCACTGATCGACCGCCATCCACCACCACAACCCCAGTCCACCATTGATTGACTGCCATCCACCACCACAACACCAGTCCACCACCAATCGACCACCATCCACCACTAGTCCACCACTATTTGTTGCTAGGGTTTGTGTGTGTGTGTATAACAGTGTAACTGTGTAAGACTCTGAGTCTCCACCACTGTGATCAACCGAAAGGGTAAGACACTAAGATTGTGTGTGTGTGTGTCAATGTGTGTTGGGTTTGTTTATATGTTTCACCGTTTCTGATTATTTGATCTGTGTTTGGATTTCTGTAGATCAGTGGATGGATGCGAGTAATTTTGATTATGGAGTGGGGGATCCTAACCCCCACTCTGAGTCTTGCGATGATGAAAATGGTGGAAACCATGTCCTTGTTCATGTTGCAACACAATGACAAGGTTTGAGTCCTTTAGTGAAGCCTGCCTCCACTGGAAGAGGACTTTCGGGTTCTACTCCGATTGCAGCTTCGACTCCTACAAATTCAATGGTTAGTGGTTCAAAAAGGAAACACACATCTTGGGTATGACAACATTTCTCTATCAATAAAAACTACAAAGATGAAAATGGAATTGATTTAGGGCCTAAGGCAATATGCAATTGTTGTGACGTAGTATATGCATGCAAAAGTTTAAACGGTGTAAGGCATCATGGTAGGCACATTCACGCTAAACATCCAGAAAAAATTGTGCATTTGAGTGGTGAATCTAATAATAGTATGCAAAATTTTGTTTATACGAAAGAAACAATGAGAGATGGACTGGCCCCTTACGTAGCATCAGCAGAACAAACATTTACGTTTGGTGATGATATTAGATTTGAAAATTTTATTAAAACTTGCTTTTATCCTCCATTTTCTAAAGTTTCTCGAAATACAACCCGTAGTGATACGAAGAAAGCATATTTTGAAGTTAGAAAATATTTGATTTCTGAACTTGCTGGAATTGGTCCAATCTTTTTTACTTCTGATATGTGGTCTGGTATAAATAATCATGGTTATATGTGTGTGACTGTTCATTATATAGACTCTACATGGACTTTGTGAAAAAAAATTATTGCTTTCCATTTAGTGGAGTTTCCTCATTATGCTGATCAAATTTTTGAAAGTGTTATGACTGTTTTTAAGGATTATGAAGTTGTTGATAAAGTTTTTAACCTTACTTTAGACAATTCCTCTGCTAATATTGCTGCATTGCCATTGTTTAGAAGAAATTTGAGTACTGCATATTTTGGTGATTTATTACATGTTCGATGTGTGTGTCATGTCATTAACTTAGTTGTGCAAGATGGTTTGAAATATATAGCACCGCATATTTCAAAAATTCAAGCTGCTGTTCTTTTTATTGGTACTTCCTCAGCTAGGCAACAAGAATTTGAATGAATTCTGATGTTCTTACTCATTGGAATTCGACCTATCTTATGTTAAAGTCTTGTAGGAAATATAGTGATGCAATATCTACTTTTGTTAACCAGAGGTATCGTGGTGCTGCCTTAACTCCAGCTGATTGGAATATTGTTTTCGAGTTCATGAATTTTTTTAAAGTGTTTTATGTTGCTACCTTAGCTTGTTCGGGTGTTCGTTATCCTAACTTTTCTATTGTGTTTAATCATCTTTACAATATTAGTCTAAATTTGTGTAATCGTAGAGCACAACCAAATTTTGTAAATGTTTGTATAGATATGGAAGTAAAATTGAGAAAATATTATGAGGACATGCCATCATTATTTATGTTAGTTGCAGTAATGGACCCTAGGATTAAGGTAGCTAGTGTTTCTATGCTTTTAAGAAAGACTGGTAACAATTTAGGGATTAATACATTACCTTCTTCTGATGTTGTGACTCATTTATTGAATGCATTGTATGCTAGATATGAAGCTAAGTTTGGTGCAACTACTACATGTACTTCTTCTTATTTGACTTCTTCTACAAGTAATGATGCATCTTGGTCTTTGCTCAGTTCAAGTTTAGGATTAGGACGTAGCTCTGTAACTTCACGCACTGAACTTCTTAAATATTTGGACCTAGAATCTGTTAGCGCAAATGTCATGATTAATTTTGATATCTTAGTATGGTGGAAATCTAATCAAACGACTTATCCCATTCTTCAATCATGACACGTGATCTACGAACAGCTCCTTTGTCTTCAGTAGCCTCCGAATCTGCATTTAGTGTAGGTAAAAGAGTGTTGATGAGAAGAGGAGCAGACTAGCTTCGGACATTTTGGATTGTCTCATGTGCTTGAAAGATTGGGAGGATGCATGCCTTGGAATTGAAAAAAGCTCAGGTAAAGAAGAATTTAGAGGTTATTATGCAGACTTTGATATAGATAGTGATTAGCCTAATATTCATTATTATGCGGGCTTGTGTCTGTGGCTTATTCATTCCAGTAAGTAGACTGAAGTGGGTTGGCAACTTATGGCAAAATGATGTTGCCCCCACTTCAATTATGACGTTTGTGTGTGTGAAACAACAAATGCAGCAAACAGTGTGTGACTCTGTGTGGGTTTGGCAACATGATGTTGCCCCCACTTCAGTGTGTGACTGTGTGTGGGTTGCCAACTTGTGGCAACATAATGTTGCCCCCACTTCAGTTGTGTGTGTGTGTGTGTATGGCACAATGGCAGTGTGTGTGTGTGTGTGTGGCACAATGGCAGTGTGTGTGTGTGTGTCTCTCTCTCTCTCTCTCTCTCCCCTTTTAGTCTGAAATGAATAAGCCACAAACACAATCCTTTATCTCCATGTTCAAACTTAAAATAACACATGAATTGTGATTTGTAACTTATGCTGGTCTTAAATGGCAACATAATGTTGCATCCTTTTCAGTTTGTGAATTCTGAATTTGGTCAATGATGATTGTTAAGCCCAATGTGAACAATGATGATTTGTTGAGCCTTGAATTAATGATGATTGTTGAGCCCTGAATTTATGTGTTATAGACTATAGTGATTGAATTTGTGCAATGATAATTGTTGAGCCCAGAATTTATGTGTTATAGTGATTTAATTTGGGCAATGATGATTGTTGAGCCCTAAATTTGTGTATTATAGTTACTGATTTGGAGCAATGATGATTGTTGAGCCCATTTCAAAATAAAAAAGGCAATGATGTTGATTGGATTGACTTGTGTTGTTGTGTGGTGTTGTGGTGGTCGATCGTGGTGTACGTGGTGTTGTGGTGGTGTATCGATGTTGATTCACTTGTTGCTGCACCTGTTGGCTGAACTTGTTTTCTTCACTTTTGTGCTGCACCACTTTTGTTGCACCTGTTGCTGCCATTGTTGCACTTGTTTGTTGCAACTGCTGCTGCCATTGCTGCACTCGTTTGCTGCACCTGTTGCAATAATTGGTGCACTTGAATTTCATTTATATGGGCAATGATGCTTGTTACGCCCGATTCAAGTTTGTATTCCCTCATTTCGCTAGATGCAAGTGGGTTCAACTCAAGCCTTGTTGAGGCAAAGATACAAATTGAACAACAGGGGTCTTACGTGAACAAGAGCTTCATATTGTTATTGTGTTATTGTTATCTTGTCTCCAATGGAAGGAGGCATTCCTTGGATTTCTTATTGTTGTTTGCTCTATTTTGTCTCCAATGGAAGGAGTCATTCCTTGGATTCCAATGGAAGGAGGCATTCCTTGGATTTCTTATTGTTGTTTGCTCTATTTTGTCTCCAATGGAAGGAGGCATTCCTTGGATGTTTCTTATAATTGTCTACTCTGTTAAGTTATTTTGTCTCCAATGGAAGGAGGTATTCCATGGTTGTGTACATTTCGGAATTCCCTGTATGTATTAATAGGTTAATAGCTTTCAATTTTGTGCACTTGCTGCTGCTGCATTTGTTTGTTGTTCCTATTAGTTGTTCATTACACTTGTTTGCTGTACCTTTTGTTGCACTTGCTGCACTTGTTTGTTGCACCTGTTGCTGCCCTTGTTTGCTGCACATGTTACTGACCTTGCTGCATCTGTTGCTGCACTTGAATTTCATTTATATGGACAATAATGCTTGCTGAGCCCAATTCAAGTTTGTATTCCCTTATTTCGTTAGATGCAGGTGGTTTCAACTCAAACCTTGTTAAGGCAAAGATACAAATTGAACAATAGGGGTCTTAGGTGACTAAGAGCTTCATATTGTTATTGTGTTTCCAATGGAAGGAGACATTCCTTGGATGTTTCTTATAATTGTCTACTCTATTAAGTTATTTTGTCTTCAATGGAAGGAGGCATTCCATGGTTGTGTACATTTCTGGAATTCTTGTATGTATTAATAGGTTAATAGTTTTCAATTTTGTATATATTTCTGGAATTCTTGTATGTATTAATAGGTTAATAGCTTTCAATTTTTTTTTTATGTAACTTGTAATAGGTTAAATGGTTGATAGCTTTCAATTTTTTTTTTTTTAATTATGTAACTTGTAAGTTGTAATAGGTTAAATGGTTAATAGCTTTCAATTTTTTTTTTTTTAATTATGTAACTTGTGATTTTTTTCAACTATGGAAGTTGAAAATTGATGGCACATTGGCATTTGGCATGACATGATTTTAAAAAGCATGGCACGACACACGATTTAGTAAACGGGCCAGCACGGCATGACACAATGCAAAAAGCACGCCACCAAAGTAAAAGGGCCAACACGACACGACACGATTCAAAATAACTCGGCACAACACGACACCATTAAAAAGGCACGCCATGATGCGGCACGACAATAAAAAAACATGGCACGACACAACACGATTTCGTCAATGGCATGACACGAGTAATTAAATCGGGCATGGAACGGCACGTCATGACCTTAAAACAGGACGACCTACATAGCATGGTAAAGTAAATTAGCACGACATGGCACGAAATGTCACGGCACGTTAAAGAAAATGGGCACGGCACGACACGAAGCACGGTAGGCACGTAAGTTGAATGACACGGCATGGCACGACAATCACGTTTGACACCTCTAGGGGAGGACGCATTGAAGGGGGAGAAGGAGGAGAGAGGAAAAAAGGTAGGGGAGGGGTGGAAGAGGCACCAGGCGACTCCCTGCCCGCCCAAAACCTTAGCCGTTGTTTGAGAGGAAAAGAGGGGAAAGTTTTTAGAGAGAGAAATGGCTCTGATCACACAATTTATATATTATTACAAACCTTTTCACTTTCTCAACATGATCATTTATTTGACAAATGGCCAACTTTTATGACACTTCTTATTATGATCATAGTTGTCGATTTTCAATCTGCACTGCATTTTAAATAGCAGTTTTATGTTTTGTTAAGAGTAAGTAATACCAGGGCCGGCCCTGTGGGCAAGCTGGCTAGGCCCGAGTCTGGGGCCCACAAAATAGCCTATTTTCAAGGCCTCAATTAGGTATATATATGTTCATAACAAGTAATAAATATATAATGTTGCATTACAAGAAATAAAGAAGCATTTGGCATGGTGGAAATGTTTGTGTGTTTCTTTGTAAATTTCAACGTTCAATTCCCATGACCCTTGTTTTCATTGTCTTCCTTTTTTTTTTTTTTTTTCATTTCTACTACATCCTTATCATTTGTTGACTTTTTTTTTTATAAAAATTTGCCAGTGTAGTAATTAGGGAAAAAAATAAATAAAACACTTTGTGCGTATTCATAAAATGTTCGTATTGTCCATTTCAATTGATTTTCTAATTCTTGCAATAAGAGTAGACAATTATGACCGAAAAGTATTTTTTATTACCGTGAAGACGCGAATTACAAAAAAGACAAAATATGGAACACGATATTTATCATTTGAAATAAATATTGGTTTTTTAATTTTTTCTCTAGAAAAACATATAGCGCAGTATATTATTATGGATGCAGGTACAAAAAATCTCAAGTAGGCGCAAGAATAACTATTTTCTTGCAATATTCTCACAAAACTTTCAAACGCGGAGAATAAATAAATATTCCTTTTACCACACTTTCTATTATTTTTACTTTGCATCATCATTTTCTTTCTGATAATAAAGCGGACCCTAATTCACGATGTCAATCGCAACCGAACCGATGGGTACCCGAACCGTAACCGGTTTTTTTGCCTGAATCATAACCGAAATATTCCTTGCGGGTATGGGTATGGGTATGGGTTGAGCTGATAGCCGAACCGAACCGAACCAAAATTTTAATTACACATTTACCCCTGTAATATACGTTAATAGTAACATATAAACCCCTACTATATACTACTGTCACTACCCTTATTGGGGTTATTTCCCGACCAAACTCCTCAGCCTTAATCCAACGGCTCAGACGCTGAGTGACCCTTACACACCCTTTTTACAGGTTAAAGGGTCAGGGGTCACAACAAAACCCTCCTCTCCCTCATTTCACGACCCACGTCTGAGAGAAAAGAGAGAGAGGCGAACTGGTTGGAAGAGAGAGAAACAGGAAACGAAAAAGAAGAAGAAGGAGAACATTCTCTCTCGTCATCAGCAAAACCAAGGTATATCTCTTCTTCTCTTTCTCTCTCGCGTTCGATTCGCAGAACCAACGTATCTCTCCTTCTCTCTATCGCATTCGATTCGCAGAAGCAAAATGATCTTCCCAAAAATTGGAAGATGATTTTACCAAAAACTAGGTTAGGGTTTTCCAAAAATCCTAACCCATTCATATGAGGACCCATTTATTTGTTAGTTTTCGATTTGGGTAGTGAGGATCTTTTAACAATACTTTTGTGAGATGACGAGTAGCGAGGGGGCTTTCTTATTGAAGCTCGAGTTTAAAGTAGCGAGGGGGCTTTCCAAAAATCATTTTTTCTGCTATAACTCTACACTGAATCGCTTGTGAACTTTGAAGACGGCAAAAGTTGTTGAAGAATCAGTGCAATGCATTGAGGGATTTTTTCTTGTCAACCTTAAACTTTCCATATTTAGGTTTGAGATTGTGCAACAATTTGTGAGATACTAGAATTTGTTTTGGTCATATTGGGATCTGTTTCTTTCTTGTAGATGATTGCCTTGAGTTGATTTTGAAGGTATAGCATTAGCCGTGTAGAGAAGAACAAGAATTAGTTTCTCATTAAGAACAAGAATAGGTGATCATCACGTTATTTATTGAGAATACCCAGGTTAGTATTACAACAAGATCTGAAAAACTCAAGTGATGAAGAAAAAGTAGTACCCAGATTAGTTATTTATGAAATGCAGATAATGTTCTGAAAATACCCAAGTTTAAACGGAATCCATAATGTGTTGTGTACAAGAGAAAGTGAATGATTACTACCAACTAATTACAGAGCTATCATCCACCACCACCACTGGCCACAAATTAATCCCTCTCACAAGAGAAAGTATGATCAAATTCCAAACAGCCCAAGTGGAGTGACTGATACACATTGATTGTTAAGACATGTTAAAAGATTTGAACTATTGCTAAGGTGTCTGTCGATGGTGGAGGGATACAACTTGTAGTGAGCCATTGAGCCTAACTTGAATGTGGTAACAATGTGAAGGAAGGTATTTTCAAGCCTTTTTTGTGGCTAAAGAGATGGTAGGACAATAACGGCCTTTTGGTTTTCTAACCATAGCAAAAGCAAGAGGCCTCAGGGAAAATAGAAAGGAAAATACGGCTGTTTGATATATATTCTGGGTCCTGTATATAGTACTCAGGTAAGTATGATGCCTAAGGTTGAATTAGGGACTAGTTGAATCTGGTTAAGATGCGGGTCAATTAATTTTTGAAAACCCTAACCTAGTTTTTGCTAAAATCATCTCAGACAATATCAATGTCACAAACCCTAGCTTAAGTCAACAAATTTCAGACATTGAAACCCTAACTTTAGAAACACTTTGTGACGACCGAGATTAGAGAAAGAGATGGTGTTTCATACCTTGGGGTGAGGAGAGAGAGTGGACAGAGGTTGTGGGTCGCGATGGGGTGTCGCTGTGATCTTCTTCCTTCTTCTTCTTGTTCTTCCTTCTTCTTCTTCTTCTTCTTCTTCTTCTTCTTCTTCTTCATTTGCCGGATTCTTCTCTCAAATTGTGGTGATCGCAGTCGTGCTTCTCCCCCTGTCTCGTCGGTGTTTCTCTCAGATCGCCTCTCTCTCTCTCTCTCTTCTCTCCAGAGGAAGACGTGAAAAATGAGGGGATGTCTTTGAGTTTGATGTTTTGTTTTTTGACCTTTGACCCTTAAAGGGTCCAATTTAACTTCAAGGGTTCAACTAAATGGATGAAGGCGCCTAGGCCATTGGATTAAATCCAACGGTTGCGATGGTGAAGTCCGGAAACTGTTCCATTTTGGGGTCCCGTTTAAGAAGCCTAATGTATATATTGTTATATACAGCACTAATGCCATTTTAGGGTTAGGAAACAGATCCAGAGATCTGAGAGAGGAGATCATCTCTCTCTGTGTCTCTCACAACTCACATCGGCGGCTCCTTACTTGGACGGCTCATGGCTAGACCTGGTAACGTCTCTCTCTCTCTCTCTCTCTCTCTCTTTGAGAGAAACCTATTATCTTCTCTCTCCTTCAATGCACTCACACAGCAAATCAGCATCCCCCAATTCTTCTCCTTTGACTCATCTCTCCGAACCATAGTTCCCGTATATTTTTGGATTAAGGGTTGTTTGAACACATTCTTTTACACTGTTTGCTTTTGTTGATTTGTGTGGTTTCCATTTGAATGAGGTGGTTATCAATTGATATTTGCAAAATTAGGGATTTGCTATTGCAAAGTAGAGACAAGGCTATAGTTTTATGCTTTGTTCAGTTTGATGATGCGAAGTTTGCTCTTTGTTCAGTTTGCTCTTTGGCGAAGTTTGCTCTTAGGTTCGGCTACCCAAATGGTTCGGGGATTACCCGAACCCCGTTTGGTTCGGTTATGGTTTCAAGATCCACTACCCGAACGGTTTTCAGTTAGGTTATGGGTACCCGTCTGGGTTCGGGTAATGGGTTTGGTTATGCCAATAACCGAACCGAACCACCCCATTGCCATCCCTAGACCCTATGCTCTGGCTTTGCCGGTTTAGCTTTTCCACATTGGCTCCCAATTGCATTTTTTAGGGACAATCTATATTTCTGGCAATGCAGTTTTTGTTGGTCTCGCATCAGCCCTACAAACTTACCAATGAGGAGGCCGAGTTTTGGATAGATTAGGATTGTACAGATTTCTTGCAATATCCCTTAATAAGTGTTTGTTTCAAAAAGTTAATGGTGGGTAAATGTGGAGGATAATTTTAGAAAGTAGAGGTAAAAGTTGATGTGAATGTTATAAACTGGAGGTAAATGTTCATGTGAATGGTACAAAGTGAAGGTAAAAATTGACGCGAAAGGTGTAAAGATGATGTTTCTTTAATAAGTTAGACTTAACGAAGTATCACATTTAAAAAGGGACGCAAGGAGTATAATAATTGCATTAGTAATGTGGTAGTTAGTTTCACTCTTTACAAACATCGAATTGAAGGTTCTAGGCGCTAATTTAAATTGGAAAAATATATAATTTTTTTTAACTAAATGAGTACATAACATAGTACAAGTAGAAAAAATTGCACTTTTAAGGAACATATAATGTACCACATAAATTTCCCTTTCAATTATTTTTGTGTTTGTAATCCAACAAACTCAAAAACCCTAACAATCTGTCTCTTTACAACGTTAGTTTTTGGGGTAATGGGCAAGCATGATGGATTAGGATTGCAACAAAGAGTCATGAGAAAGAAAAAGAAATTAGGATGTGCAAACAGTGGTGGTCGTTGGATTTAATGGGTGGTTGAAGGCGTGCTATTGTGTGAAGTGAGGACTGAGGCTACATAACCACAAAAGTAAAAATGAAATAAAAAAATGGAAGAGATGTGGAAGATTTGAGGGCAAAATGGAGGAAATACCTTGCAAATAGGGGTGTAAGCAAACTAAGCCATTTGCGAGCTTGGCTCGGTAACAGCTCTTTTCGGCTCGGCTCTGCTCGAGGGGTAAACGAACGAGCTCAAGCTAGGAAATTTAGCTCATTTGATAAATGAGCCGAGCTCGAGCTATGTATGGCGAGCGAGCGAGGTATAAGTTTTCGCCTCTTTACTTCCCCTATTCCCCACTTCATCAGTTTACTTAACTTGAGAGAGAAAGAGTATTATCCATCCCAGGCGTAGCCTACCCTGAACCTTACCGCCTCCAATCTGACTGTCCGGCAACCTCCGGTCATCGAGCAACTGAAAGAGAGAAGATCTCACTCTCATCTACTTTTCGATCTTCCTCGAATCTGGTGAGGAATCTTACTCTCCCTTTATTCCTATTTCTCTTGGTTCTCACTTTGAAAATGGGTTCCTACTAATCTAATTTGCTCTTCTGAAACTGAAGACCCATTTACTTTGTCACTTTGATGTTAAATGGGTTCTTACTTCCTAGTTTCATTTGCTTTATCACTTTTAAAAGTGTCGTACTGTTGTTTCGTGCTTTTGATATTGCATTTTGGATGAAATTACCCTTTGAATTGAAGGAATTGTTTTATCATAGCAATCAAGTTTTCACAAGGGAAGCTTTTAACGAGTTTGAGTTAGAGCCGAGCCGGCTCGTTCATTAAAAAATCGAGTTCTAACAAGCCGAGCTCGAGCCATGTTTTCTAAGCTCGATTCCAGCTCAAGCCATGCCATTTTGTACCAAGCTGAGCTCGAACATGCCAATGCTAGGCTCGACTCGGCTCGATCACACCCCTACTTGCAAACATACTAAAACACCTCTTGGTCAAACTAATAGATGAGTTACAGAAGGGGAAACTTGTTATCTCAAAGCCTGAAGTAACGGGTGAAAATGTAAGTGCAAATAGTAAAAGGGCAAGGCACGCACTGTGATTCGAATAGAATAAATGGATGTTATTGAAATTTATTGAAAAGATGATAGTTATGATTTAATAAGCCCTAATCTTTACCAGGACTGCTAGATTTTTCTTTGCACCTACTCAAGCTTTACTAGGTATAGACCCCCGTGACCTATGAAGCAAGAGGTTGATGTGTTGGATACGAGAACATAGCGGGATAGACATGCGTCCCTTATTTTTTTTATGGGGACACATTGGGGGCCCATTTGTAATTTTCAACATTTTTTATGGGATAAAAATGATATTTATTAAAAACATTGGGCTAAACTGTAATTAATGCTATGTATATTTATTTCTGTCCTTATTGATCTTGACTTCTGGTGTGGAAATGATCGAAAGAATTTGGAGAAACCCTAGGTCCTACCTGCGATTGATCGATCGACTCTGTATGCTCTCTCCCTCTCTCGCCCTGTTGCTTTCTCTATATGTGTGTATTGTCACTACTGTGTGTGTGTGTATATATATAAACATAAATTCTGTGCGGACCTCACCATTTTTCGACTTTCCGGATCAAATTTTGACGATCCGAACCGCTCAATGTTTTTAAAATGCATTTTTAAGGGTCCACGTGGCGTTTTTAACAAAAATTGATCCGATCAAGCCCTTCCGGGTATTTTTTTTTTTGAAGATTTTCCGCGTGGACCTTGGAAAATGCATTTTAAAAACATTGAGCGGTTCGGATCGTAAAAATTTGATCCGGAATGGTGAGGTCCGCACGGAATTATCCTAAGGGAGTCCTTAGTAGATCATTATCCTATATACACCAATTATCCAATCCGGGATCCCGGATTGGAGGTTTTTTGGTGTTTTGATGCTATTAAAAATTGTTTTTGGAAAATCCGAACCGTCCAATGTGTTCAAAAGTTGTTTTCCAAGGTCCACGCAAGAAATCTTCAAAAAAAATACTGGGAAGGGCTTGATCCAAGCAGTTTTTGCAAAAACTGTATATTTACAATTTTGCGAATAATTGCTCGGATCAAGCCCTTCCCGGTATTTTTTTTGGAAGATTTCTTGCAGGGGCCCTTGAAAACACCTTTTGAACACATTGGACGAATCGGATTTTCAAAAATATCGGGAAGGTGGAGTCCCGGATCCGGGACTCCCGGATGAGATCTGAACTCTATATATATATAGGAAGACGATCTCCTAAGGGATCCCTTAACCAAATTTGGTGCGGACCTCACCTTTCCGAGCCAAATTTTGACGATCTGAACCGCTCAATGTTTTTAAAATGCATTTTTAAGGGCCTACTTGGAGATTCGGAAAAAAAAATACCTGGAAGGGCTTGATCCAAACAGTTTTCAGTAAAACTGTACATCGGAATTCGGAAAGGTGAAAAAAAGGGGTGGTACGCACCAAATTTTGGTTAAGGGATCCCTTAAGCCGATCTACTAAGGACTCCCTCAAAACAAAATTCCGTGCGGACATCACCATTTTTCGACATTCCGGATCAAATTTTGACGATCCGAACTGCTCAATGTTTTTTAAAATGCATTTTCCAAGGTTCACGCGGAAAATCTTCAAAAAAAAATACCCGGAAGGGCTTGATCAGATCAGTTTTTGTTAAAAACGCTTTATAGCGGTTCGAATCGTCAAAATTTGATCCGGAATGGTGAGGTACACACGGAAATATCCTAAGGGAGTTTTTAATAGATCATTATCCTATATATATATATATGTGTGTGTGTGTGTGTGTGTGTGTGTGTGTGTGTGTGTATATATTGAGCTTCCTATCCAAACAATTAAATGCGGACCTACCGTCCGGACCTCACTTTCTAGACCAAATTTTGATGATCCAAACCGTTAGATGTGTTTAAAACGTGTTTTTAAGGTCCACCGCGAGGATTTGGCAAAAAAAAAATATTCGGAAGGGCTTGATCGGAGCAATTTTTCATAAAAATGCACACAAGCACATCTAACGGTTCGGATCGTCAAAATTTGGTCCGAAAAGTGGAGGTCCGGACATTAACAAGTTGCGGGAGTTTGGACCGGAAGTTTTGGTGTATATATATACATACGTGTTGCTGTAAGCTCCCATTTTAGCTACTTTGCCTATGCAAAATAAGAAAAATGCCATGCAGCAGCCTCTGTAAAGAGGTTTGGTAGAATGTCATCGCTATAGTCCCCAGGTGAATTTGTTGATAGGGTTCTAGTAATTTATTCATTAATTTATTAATAGTTTGGTAGACACTGTCACTCATGTGTCTGCTAGTGTCATAAATTAATAGGGTTCTATTAATTTATAAATTATAATAGGGTTCCATTAATTTATTCATTTGTGATTGTACAGCATAGTCCTTGCATCAGTAACATACTTGAGAAAAAAAGGAAAAAGCAACAGAAAGGGAATAAGAGAGAAAGTATGTATTTTTTAATAGAAGATTGGTAAAATAAATATTATTGAGACTTGGAGTGTTGAAAGAGATGTGTAGTTAAATGGAAAAATATGCACTTTTCACCAACATATTTGACTAAAAATTTGCCACATTGATGTACTTGCTCTAATTCAGGCTATCTGACGATGGCGGAGGACATTTTGCATGCTGCTGTAGGTGTGATGGCAGCTCTCACTGCCTTGCATCTAAGTCGCAAGGTTCTTTTGTGGTAGGATTTGATTTCTTTTTCCATCTTCCCTCCTGTTTTCTGATGATTTTTAATTTTGAGATTATTGTCATCTCACAATGACCAAGTATGACAAAGTTATCTCCAATGCACACAGGGAAGCAAAGTGGGAAGCTAGGAAGAAGAAAGAAGGGCGCGATGGATCCCAGTGATTGAGAGGTAGGTGTACTTAATCCATCCACTCCCCTTTTCCCCACATCCTAGCTTTGCGAACATATTTGAAAGGAAACAAACCCCAATAGAGACAACAATAAACCTCTTGAGAATATAACTAGAAAATTACTCCACCTATCCTGTCATGTTTCCATTTTTGAATAGTCTCATTTGCAACTAGTACACCCTCCAAGATCTTTTTCCCATCCACAAAGGGAGCTTGAGGGTCACCAATAATGGGAGCAAGAGTTGCTTCGAAACTAAGCACTGGCAATGAATGGTGATTGTTGGTGCTCTCCTTTTTTTTTTGGATAGGCTTGATGCTCTCATTTTAAGAGAAAAACTATGGCAGACATAGAAGAGGTGTTTGTATCGACAGTATTGTGTGGGTGAGGAAAAAAATTCTTAAAATTTCTTGTTTCGACGCCTTTTGCTTAAAATTTCTTGTTTCTTATATACTGGGAGGACATCACGTTTTGCTTCCCTCTTTTTGAAGCAGATTAGCATGTTAGTGTCCATTTTGCGATTCTTCAATCAATGTCTCTTTTATTCAATTCACACAAGCATTATTATAGATAGATCATAGTACAATTTTCTCCAGGTGGAATATAGTTAGCTATTGAATCAGAAGAAAACTGCTTATGTGATATCCAGACTAAATCTTATTATAAATTTTGTGGATGATTTTTTTTTTTAAAAGGAGGGGATATTGTGATACCCTGGGCAACCAAGCATCTTTAATACCTGTAGATGTGTAGCACTTTTACATGCTATTTTGTACAATAGAACACAAGGACGAAAGTATGTAATTTAACGTTGTACCCCACGTGGAAGCAAGGCTATGTGCATGTTAGGTGAAAATTTTGGCAGCTGTTATATGAACATGATAAGGATTAATTAAGAATGCATGCTAAAGAAATGTGCATGAGTGGACAAGCGTCTTATTTTGACACATTTTGAGCTGACTCAACAAATGGAATAAAAACAATAACGAGAGATAGATTAAAGGAGGATATGTTTGGGTAGGGACTGCCAATAAAGGAGGGAGGTGCTTGTTTGTGGTTTAAAAAAAAAAAATGCTGTGCTTGTATGGGAGAAACAGAGAGATGAGAGCTAAACTAGATCTGGTTTTTATTGAATTCCCTTGTTTTGTGTGATTTCGCTTATAGTTTGCGGTGGGATGTTACAGCTTACGCTTTCAATTAGTTGAAGTCTCTTTTATGCAATTCACACAAGCATGATCTTGTTCCTTCTTTGTCTGCTTCACATTTGTTGTATAAATCCGCGAATGAGCATTCTAGATTATTGACTTTGTTTATGGTTTTACAGGTATTTTGCTGCATTTTTTCTCTTTTCTCTTCATATTATGACCTATTCGTGTTTCAGGATGGGAGAGGCAACATGAGAAGATGCTGATGGAGATGAAGAAAATTACAATGGCTAAATTTATGTTTTAGTTTAAGATGTTAGTTTCAGATACTTGTGAAGTTATCTTGGTGGATATGTTTGAGATGTTTATTAGTGCCAAATTTATTTTGAGTAATGATGTTTATTCTGGGTTTGATTGAATCTACAATTGAGTTCTACATTACAAATTCGTACTCAGTTATGGAAAGAGCTGTTTTTGAAATCAGGGAAAGCAACATTTGAGTATGCTCATGTATTGGAATATAGCTTTGGTATATATGCATTACAGTCTCTTTTTCATGAAATTAAAGCCGAAGCATATAGGAGGACGTTTACAGTTTACTATATTTACTATTTGCCTAGGATAAACACAAAATCTTGCAAAGATTTTCCTAGTGTGACCTATCTATATGGGAGAGGCAACATGGGATTTGTTTTAGTAAAACAGACAAGCAACGGAAAACCTCTGTTTGATTTTCCTTTACGGTTATGCATCCATATTTGGTCCAGGCACATATTCAGTATATTTGCATCAGGACAGTCAATACAGATCATTTGTAATGTAGAACCAAATTCAACTCTTGGACAGAGGGATGCATAATGTTAAAGAACAAAGACATACTATATTGCCTGGTCACTGATGCATATTACGACAGAGGTATCCAACCAATGCGTATTACGACAGAGGTGTCCATAATGTTAAAGAACAAAGAATTCAATTGATTGGCGTGTGTAAATTGAAACTGAATAAATTGAAATTGCAATCGATACAGCAAACATGTTTAGCATATAATCAGCCAAATCTTAGTGTACTCTTGTGGGGTTCTCTACCAGCCCTGTAGGCATTATCCCCTTGTACGGCAGCTAAAAAAACACACAACACATACATCAAAAAACCTCTCCAATCTTTTAGCTACAAAAGAACAGCCAATACTGTGGCTCTTCAAATATCTGCATTTTTCAGTTGCTTTACAGTCTAAAGCTTCTAACTTCATGATTATCTTTCAGCTCTTGTGATCCATCCTCCTATTCTCTCTTCCTCTTTGGCAGAGAAAATGAAGACATTGCTTTTGTTGATAGCACTTTCCTCACTAATAGCTTCCACCTTTTTTTCTCTTCTTGTACTTTCATTTTGAATTGCCTGCCATCATTTATAACACCGAAATTAATATCAGTAAAATTGTAAAGGCTAAAGAAATTTGTGTCGCCCTTTGTCATGATACCAAACAAGCAAGTATTGAGATTTTACATTCTCGTTAACCACAAAATTATGCATGCGACTAGTATAATCCAACACTTTCATTTGTAAGAATCCACTTTAGCATCTGCTGCCATCAACATCTTCTTCATCTTCTTGTTCTCTTTGGCTAAATCTTGGTTGATGAAGAGTGTGCCATGGCTGCGGGACTAAAGAAAATGCATCATTATCAGCAAGGATTTGTTACATGTGTATCAGATATTTGAGAATTTGTAGTACAATTCAAGTTCTGAAACGTGTATTTTTGTAACAGCATGATAGAGTGTATGACGCACCTAGTTCATAGTAGGGACTTCTTATTTAGGGCACACCCTAGTTGATTCATTATGTATCTTTAAAAAATAAACCATATGGAAATTAACAAATTAACCACTTCACAACGCACGAGGTATTTCTTTATTTTTGCTTTTGCACGTATTAGGTATTTTTTAAGAAGTAATCAGAAAAACAGTAAAACCTCTTCTCCGTCTTCTCAACACAATTACTTCAACGGTAACACAGCACTGAACAAACCCTTTGGATTCCACTCCAATGGAAATCGAGGGCTTCTCGTACGACGCCCGCCTCTACCTCCGGCCCCCACCGCCCCTTGATTCCAAGCCTAACCAATTGTTTTGCAACGAAATTTCCCTCTCCGCTCCGCTGTTGAGTCCCACTCTCCTACGGCCGACGCACCAGATTACTTCTCTCTTGACCTAGACGCCGATGATGAAACTACGGTTGAAAATGGAGGCTCGCTGATTCTGTTCAAAATTTGGTGGAAATTTTGAGTTTAAATTTGAGGCTCCCCGATTCGGTTCAATCTGGTATGAGTTTGAGTAAAGGACTTGAGTGAGTTTAGAGGGATTTTACTCAAAATTAGATTCTGCGTCAATTAAAAAGAGTAAGGGATGGAGAATGGAGATTATCATGCTTGCTCAATTTGTGAATTTAGGCTGGTAATCTTGATTTTTGAGCAAGTTTTATATTGTTGATTTTGCCAACTTTTGGTATCGAAAGCATTTCCAGCCCTTACCTTTATTTTTACTCAGATATTAGTAAAAAAGCTTTCTGATATGAAGCAGCCCAATGGACACACTGATATCTTAGCACAAATTTGAGTAAAAGCTTCGCTAATGACATGGTTGTCAATTTGAGAGGGCGAAATAACCTTGCAAGATTCTTGATTACAACTCAATTTGGTATAGGTTTGTTTCGAGCAGTGGAGTGTGTTTTATGGGGGTTTTTACTCGAAGTTTGAGTTTGAATTATAAAAGGGTAAGTGCTGGAGATGCACTAAGTCAAGTGGACTAGGCTTCGGGAGATGGCTTAGACCCTGGGAATTCATGTAGATCGTAAAGTCCTTTTTGGTAAACAGAAAAGTTTACGGGTTTGAGAGTTTTTCGAAACTAGTTTTCCGAGGGATTTTTCTGCAAAGTTGAACATTTTTAGGATAAGTTCCCAAAAAAGATGTTTTCGGATCCTCAAAACTTTTCACAAATTGCACTAAAAAATTGGTACTGGTCAATGACACAATTGATGTTTTGTGTTTTCAAAATTGCAACCAAATCAGGCCTAAGTTATCGGCAACGCATGTTTTGTTTGAGTGAACGTTATGTGGTTTTAATCTTCTGTAATTTACTGTATTTACGAGGTTAGATACTCTAAATGTCTAGTAGCAATTTTCTGATAAGGCACTGGAAGAATATCCTCATTGAATTAATGGGTTGTTGATATTGCAGAGATACTGGATTTTTGCAACTCTCTCTCACCAACTCTAGAAAAGCAAGCATCATGAAATGCTGCAGTATGGAGTGTCTTTGAAGTTACCCAATGTCTGTGGCCCAACTGCAAGGTCAATCTCTTTTTCTCACACTGTTCACGAGCAGGCAGACGCCTCATGCCATAGTTGTGATAGGTTAATAGACGTATTATTACTTGCAGGTAGAAGTTTTTGGGTCTTTCAAGACTGGGCTATATCTTCCAACTAGTGATATCGACGTAAGTCTATTGCTTCCTTGCAGTTGTTCTATGAGTAGTCAACTTATGTTCTTGTGGGAAACTAATCCCATGGTTGTGCATGGTCATTGGTGCTGTATTTATCCTTCACTCCCAAACTCTTCATTATTGCTAGTTCTGAACAAGATTAGATTGTCTAGGTCATGCATTGATTAAAAGTATGCTTTGTTTATAAGGTCATGCTATTAGTCTGAATAGATTGAAGTGGACAGAGATGGAAATAAAAATACTTTGATCATTGCTTGAAGGGCCTTCTCTGCTCTCCACCGAAGCTGTGCTGGGAATACCCAAAGCCAATTCCTTGGGAGTTGGGACCATTAAAGCTTGAAGTGATAATGGGCATATAGAAAAGTTACATCACGTGGAATAGAGACAATTTGACATAGCTGTTGTGTAGGGGTCCGAATATACCGAGCACTAAGCTCGCAAAAGAGAAACCTCTTTGTTAGTCACCGAGAGACTAACTCCGAGGGACTTTTCAGATTAATGATTCAATATAAGCACAGAGACATCGAGGGGCCTCGGTCCTTAGTCTAGCTTCTCAGATATTTGCCGACGCCTATCCCATACTTGACTCATTAACGAGTTTTCAGAGTTGGCGTCGAAAGACCTCGGGGGCGTACCCGAAGGGTAACATAACCCAACTTTACGGTGCAAGAGTATGCGGAAAGATCAGATGCTGAGTCAGCAGAGCAGTTAATGTTGCATGTGCATGTAACAAACCGTGATCATGACTAGTGACATCATCCGAGCGGTTATGACACACGTCAAGATTTTACTAGAAGCATGCGTTCGCAGTGTATTCCTCCGGGCTTGTCATCGTGATGTCAGCCGAAGGGTTAAGTCACGTGACGAGTACAACTGTGCTTGGAAAGTAAGCCAAGGCTCACTTATAAAAGGAAAACTTGATCACCTAGCAAAGGTACGTTGAACTCTTCTCTCAAAACCCTAGATCTATACTTCGTCTTCTTCTCTTACTAACTTGACCGTCGGAGTACCGTTCTGGACTCTGCGGTCCAGTCCAGTGCTAACGGTGTGTTGAGTGTGCAGGTCTAGGACCAACCAGAGAATGAGAGCATCATCTCCGTCGTTGATCATCGCCGGAAAGAGCTACCGGAGAAAGAGGACTCCACATGTTGGCTACTTAATTACTCCTATGTTGTAGTGTGTAGAGTGAGGTGCTTAATTGCACTGGAGAATGTTTTCCATAACAAATCATGGTTCTCAAGAACTTATCGTGTCAAACTTGATTAGATTGCATAGAATACTGTATTCCTTTGCTGACCGCATTTATGACTTATCCTTTGTCCGAACTCTGATGGGACCAATTTTTGCAAATTTTTTCGTGAGCAGAGCATTATGTCAATGCCTTTTTTTTTTCCCTCTCTGTTCAGATATATTTTGATTTTACCATGGAATAATAAAGAAATTCTATTTCTGTATAATCCGTCCTTGTGTAATCTTCTTCTTATCCATTACTTGATTGTTGATCACAATTTTGGTAATTAATCACTACAACGAAAGGGGACCCAAATTGCAAAATGTATGTTGTGATTCTGGGTCAGATACAAGAAGTCCGCAAATGGCTTTGCAAGCCCTCGCTATGGTGGCCCTATCGCAAAGAGGCATTGCCAAGAAGATACAGGTGAGCCTTATTTCACAACTAGAGATTTATGATGAGCATTTAGAGATTTTACAAAGACGTACATTCTGTTCAAATTTTCAGGTGATTGCAACAGGCACGTGTGCTGACTATCAAATTTGTGGAGAAGTGGTGTCGCGTTTGAGATAAAGGTTCAAGAGTTCAAAACTTTCCTTTTGGGTAACGTTGAGCTGTTCCTATGTTTACCTTGGTGCTTTCAGGTCTATGATCTCTTGACTAGACTCAGTAAATATCAAAGTTGTTTGTCTGACTATACATGTGGTACTTTTTTCACAATTTTGATCTAGAAAATGGGCCAAAAGCTGCAAGTTTATAGAGGTTTCATTTTATGTCTTTCCTTCTGGAACATTTTTATTGACTTCTCTTGTTTGATATATAAAATATTTAAATACACATCCCCCCAAACACAAAAGCACGTGTAGTTGATAGAACACATCCATTTATTGTCAAGAAAAAAAAAGACACACATGCATCATGGAAGTTTCAGTTACGATCTATAAGGTGCATGCAGTTTCTAACACATGCATTGCTCTCTTTTCAGGATGCCGTGTCAAAGTGGCCCCCATTACAGCCATCGTGTTTGATCTTGCAAGTTTTTCTCCAGAAAAAGTCAAATGAGGTGTGACGTTAGTGCTTAATTGTCTGAAAAACGTTTCCTTGTGAATTGCCTAATTTTAGAGTCAACATACGGGTATATACGGGTGGAATTGGTCATATGCACTCCTTACCATGCTCATGGCAATGCTGTGGGTAATGGAAAGGGAATTTGTTAATAAATCTGGGGATCAGATCATACACAGCCAGATTAAAGTGTCTTTTGTCATACTTACATCCCAAAAGAATTTCTTTTTTGGATATGAGAAGTCATTTATGTTCTATCACATGAAGTTTTTAGTTACCTTTATGTTGAGACTCTAAAATTGGGAGTTCTGTTGGTATGTTATTCTGCATGACTGTTCTGTATATGCTCTCATTTTTCTCCTGGAGTGATTTCTCCTTTAGTCCTATGACCTTTTTATTGAAACTTCTGTCAAAGTGCATGTGCATTTACAAGAGAGGTGCTTGTGAAAGAAACCCACCTATCTCTAAATTTGAAGCTGAAAAATGATGTGCGAGTTATAGGAACAGTTTTGTTGGTAGATCATACAACACATCACCAAATGCTAAGTGTAATTTCGTTTTTGTCGAACGGCAAATAAAATTTCATTATTCAAATCCAAGTGTAATTTCATTATGACCATGGAGTGTTGTTTTGATTGGTTGACAGTTTTTTGCTTTAGTAAATGATGTAAATATTGATTTTTATTATTTCAATGGATGAGTTTATTTTTCGAGTTAGGTTCATTTTTTTGACATTTACGGACGTAAATTAAACACATTTGATGTTGGTGTGTCTTGCAATGGGGAAGGCACCTACTTCTTGAAGAGCACTAGTAAACTCTTTCCTGAGATACCAGCAGTGCCTTCTTTACTTCCCGATACACAGTGTTACACTGTTCAATTCAGCATTACTCAATTTTGACTACTGTGCCTTGGTTTGGTGCCTTTGTCAGGTTTACTGTGCAAGGAAGGCCATTCCCTCTTGTCATTGCGGACCCACAGGTGACATATGATTTCAATCCGGCAGTATTTGCGTCTGCTGGTTGAACTTCGAGGGAAGTCATTATGTCTGAACGACTATTTTCTTCAGGGGTGTTTATTAATTTGATTCATTCTTGAGCTGTTTTCAATGGATTGGCTAGCTACATCTAAACCTTCTCTGGACTACCCAAGCAGTCTTCGAGAGAGGTTGGGGTCACCTGTATGACTAAACCTTCAGGTCTTTGATTAGAGAGATTTTTGGGTGATAACAGGCACCAGAAAATGACATAGGGAAGAATTCATTCAGGTCCAGGTTTGATCTCCCTGATTTCATAGTGGTATTTCTGTAGCTTTTATTCATTGAATAATTTCTATTGGTCCATGGGAAGTTTGTATTCATTTTTTCATTTGAATGTGGTGATGTGAGCTATATATTGAGGATGTGATCTCGAACTCTTGATAATCTATATCTGTTTCGTGGAAATAAATTAGAGAGGGCTAAAAGTGTGGCAGGTGGGAGATGGACTTTCCTTGAGCCTACTCTCAATGTCTTGTAACTCCCAATCTGGAAGAAGTTCCTTCAAGGAAAAATCTCTTATAAATCATTTTACCTTTTTGTGGAACTGAATCCTTTTATGGCGAGAGTCCATGACTTGCAAAGAAGCTCGGTTGATATTAGTGTACATGGCTCCTTTTAGTCCAGGATTTGGGTGATGCATGGTACCAACCTATGTTACACGGATACGGGTGCGTGAATCGGATACGGGTGTGGATCCAAGGGTCAGACACTTGAAACCTGAAAATTGAGGATTCGTGGATATGGATCCAAATTTGGACACGGGTGCGGGGATACGCCACGTAATATCTTTTATTTTTTTTAATAAATATTCTAAGATTTTTAAAGATTTTTTTATAATTTTTTGAATTTAATAGATGAAATAATAAATATTTTATGTATTAAAATTTAAAAGTACATTCATTCTTTTATTTTGGATAATAAAAGCCCAAAAATAATACTTGAATCAACTTTAACCCAAATACACAAACCCATTAGAAGTCCAAAGAATAATAAATAAGCCCATTAGAACATTCAAATAAATTTACAAATCCATTAGTAGGCCTAAAAAGAACAAATAAGCCCATTAAATCTCAGCCCAACTTTGGAGCCCAAAAGAGTTAAAATTGAGCTGCCCTATATTATTAGCCACACACATCGTCTTCTTCATTCTTCCCCTGGCGTGTCTGGCCGGCGGCAAAGAAATGTGGTACCTCTCTCTCTCTCTCTCTCTCTCTCTCTCTCTCTCTTCTTCTTCTTCTTCTTCCTCCTCCTCTTACATGATCGAGAAGATCGATCTTCCTCTTTCTTTCTTTTTTCTGTAGGTTCTTCTTCCTCCGGCGGTGTGTCCGATTTAAAGGTGTTGTATCCAACACAGATCCCACACTTGCAGAGATGTCGTGGTCGGTAATTACCCGCACTTCCCCAAAAAACACGATCCATGTATCACGTGTACCAACCCTCATGGGGGCCCTCTTCCAACAAAGGTCCTTAGAAACCAATGTCCACAACTTGCATTTCTTTAGAGGACTCATCTGGCTAATGGGATAAGGTGGACTCCTTAAATTTGGGCGTCTTGATTATTTGGAGTCTTTGGGATGAGTGCCTTGAAGTCTTGATCTTAGGCATTTGGCGGTACAAATCATTTAGGCAGGCGGCTGCTGCCTAGGTAGATTGCTCCTTGCGCCGCGAGGCTGACCTGTCAATCCGAGCCTTCTTGTGGGGCCAGAGCCCGCAGCAATGGGCATCGCTGGCAGGGGTCCGGAAGCCTGCCAATCAGAGCACTCGCTAGCAGAACCGGATGCTTTTTCGAAGCCGGGCGCCTTGCCGAGCGGATGCCCTCGCTAATCCGGGCACTCCTTGCCGAGAACCGGATGTTTCTTTCTTGGCGCCGGCTCTTTTGCGAAACGGATGCCCTTGTCGATCTGAGTGCTCCTCGCCGAGCCAGGCACCCCTTGTCAATCCGAGCACTCTTTCTCGAACCGAGCACCCTTTCTTGAACCTATGGGTTTCGAAGGGTCCCTATCATGCATGCATGACAGATCAGATGTGACATTAGGTGGCATGTGTCAGGCGGCGTGCTGCAAAAGTCGTGAGAGGTGACAGGAGCAATTTCATCCGAAGCGACAGGGTGCAAGCAGTGCCCTGTCTGGGCCATGTGATTTGCGTAGGGAACCAATGGCGCGTGAGGGTTGTGGAGGGCTCAAAGCCCAACCAACTCATTTCCTATAAAAGGCATACTCCCCCAACCTAAAAGGGAGGAGAGTTTTCACAATGTTCAACCCTTCTCTCTAGAAACTCTGAAGCTCTTGCTTCCATTATACTTCTCCCTTCTCCCTCAGTCACTGACTTTACCGTGGGTTGCCTTCCCTGACCATCACCGCCCGTGCTGAGCTAACGTATTCGCTCCCCCCTTGCAGTCTACCTTCCTACGAAGCTCCAAGGACTCAGGTCCTCCCCTCCGACGTGCTCCAAGGAATCAAGCCCTCTTCTCCGACGTGCTTCTAGACTTCTGGTGAGGTCATCTTTTTAGGCAAACTTATTGGGTCTCAGATGAGGCTAGGTGGAGTCCTCAGGCAAACTAGAGGCTAAGAGAAGGCCTCAAGAGGAAGAACCAAACGGGAGCGCTTGGCGGAGAGCACTCAGATGGAGTGCTAGGCAAAAAGGTTCAGGCAAAGGCCCTACACGCCTAGGCGAGGTTTGTCCTAGCCCATCGGCTAGGCAAGAGTGCTTGGTAGTAGCGCTAGGCGAAGAGCGCTTGGATGGAGCGCTAGGCAAGAGCGCTCTGGTGAAGCCCTCAAGCGGCTCAAGAGGTTCAGAGGAGGCTCACCCCAGAATCGACTCCCCCACAATTGGCGATTCCATTGGGGAAATATGTCTTTCCAAGTTTCTTTTAATGGTGGCTTTCGATTCACCTACTCTCAACACCTCTATAGAACCTTTCACCTCTATTTGTTCCGAAATGGGTGGATAAGTCGTTCTCCTTGGCAATTCAATCACACTCAAGACATAAGGCGGCATGAGTTCTTTTTGAAGATAGTTCCCCCTAGGGGTTGAGCAATGTTCCTGCCTAGCTGTTGGCCAAACAGCGCTCCCGCCTAGGGGTAGAACACTTCCCTCTTGAGGGCTGAAGATTGTTCCCCCTAGGGACTGAACGATGTTTCTGCCTAGCCATTGGCCGAACATGGTTCCCTTCTAGGGGTCGAACCAAGTTGCTGCCGAAGATCCCCGTCGAGGGGTTGTAGATAGTTCTCCCTAGGGGTTGTGCAGTGTTCCTGCCTAGCCGTTGGTCGAACAGCGCTCCCGCCTAAGGGTAGAATAATCCCCTCCTAAAGATTGAAGGAAATCCCCTCCTGAGGCCTGAAAGAAGTCCCCTCCCAGGGGCTAAAGATGGTTCCCCTTAAGGACTGAACGACGTTCCCGCCTAGCCGTTGGCCGAACATAGTTCCCGCTTGGGGGTGGAACCAAGCTGTTGTTGAAGTTCCCTGCCGAGGGGTTGAAAATAGTTCCCCCTAGGGGTTAAGCAATGTTCCTGCCTAGCCGTTGGCTGAAGAGCGCTCCCACCTAGGGGTTGAAGGAAGTCCACTCTTGGACGTTGATGTCCCCTCCTAGGGGCTGAACGATGTTTCTGCCTAGCTGTTGGCCGAACATGGTTCCCTCTTAGGGGTGGAACCAAGTTGCCGTTGAAGATCCCCGTTGAGGGGTTGAAGATAGTTGTTAAGTTTTGGGTTTAAATGTGTAATTAGATTGTATCTGTCTACTCGTGCAATTAAGTTAATAGTTTAGGATCATAGTGTAATTTATCTTTTATCTTTTTCACACTTGTATAAGTTCTACGTAATGAGAATAGAACCCTAACTTTTTGCCTCTCAATTGCTTTGTCTAACTTTACATGGTATCAGAGCTATCGATCTAATCACTCAGTTGTCGTGTGTGAGTATTCTTCACCATTGTTGAGAGTTGAGTGAGTATTCTCCTCAACGACAAAACCCATTAGTCATCACTATCACATCAACGAAACCCACGACCAGAAAACCCTAAAATCAATTACTGTTCATCGCGAAAGCACCGTTCATCGCTGCGTCTTTGTTCATCCAGTCTTGTTCGCATCCAGCGACCGCTTCACCGAAGTTCTTGTTCATCGTGCATTGTTCATCACGCGATTCCTTCACCGTCTTTGTTCATCCGAGCATTGTTCATCGCGCTTACTTCATTCCTTGTTTCGTTCATCCGGAACATTGTTCATCGCACATTGTAGTCGCGTCACTGTAGCATCACGTACTGGTTCATGTACCTTTGAAATTGCTTTACTGGGCTCGGTTTTTACTGTTCAACACTGTTGCGAACCATAGAGACAGTGCAAATCTGCATTTTTCAGGTTTGATTTAATTTGGGTTTGTCTAGTTTGGTGTAGGCTTGCAAGATTAAAGTCCTGTCTGTGATAATTGACAGATTGAAGGCAATTTTACACTCCTTTGGGTACTGTTGGCTCAATTTCACACTGTTTGGGTGCTCATTTGTGAAGCTAGGATACTGTTTTGCTTTGTTGGGACTGTTATATTGCTGCTAGGTTCCCTTATTGGAGTTTTTCGCAGTTAGTTACTGTTGTTTGTCCTTTCTTAATACGATGGAGGCTTTCAAAGCTGCCCAGGTTGATGTTTTTTCTCAAGGAGAGTTACAAACTCTCAGGCGCCTTCTGGCGAAGCTTGATGCTCTATCTACTACGGCTTCTGCTTCCACTGCCATTGATTTCTTTGCTCACGAAGGTATCCATGCTAATGTTTTTACTGCCTCTAGCTCTTCTCCATGGATAATTGATACTGGTGCAACAGATCATATGACAGGTTGCTCATCACTCTTTGACTCTTATTCTACATGTTCTGGTAATGATAAGGTCAGAATTGTTGATGGTTCTCTATCAGCTATTTCCGGGAAAGGTTCTATTCATTGTTCTCCAACCCTTTCCCTTTCTTCAGTTCTTCATGTTCCCAATTTTTCTACTAACCTTCTATCTGTTAGTAGTCTTACCCAATCTTTGAATTGTTCCGTAACATTTTTTCCTACCCATTGTGTTTTTCAGGAACTGGATACAGGGAAGGTGATTGGCAATGGTAAAGCACATGGGGGCTTCTATTTTTTGGAATCTGCACCTCACCCATCTCATTCACCCCAATCATGTGGTCTAGCTCTGCAAGCAAATACTGGGTCAACTCTCTCTATGTTACATCAATGGCACTGTCGGTTAGGTCATCCTTCATTTGGGATTTTGGAAAAACTTTTTCCTAATTTAATTAAATATTGTTCTCGGAGTCAATTTTTTTGCGAAGCTTGTGAGCTTGGTAAACATAAACGTTCCTTTTATGCTCCTATCAATAGGAGTGACTCTCCGTTTATGGTTATCCATTCTGATGTGTGGGGTCCTTAACCTATTACTTCTTTAAAGGGTCATCGGTGGTTTGTCACTTTTATTGACTGCTATTCTCGTGCCACGTGGGTGTATTTACTTAAATCAAAAAATGAAGTTTTTTCTTGTTTTAAATCTTTTCATGCGATGATACGCACTCAATTTGATATGCATATCAAAATTCTTCGTAGTGACAATGGTACTGAGTATATAGATAAGAGTTTTTGGGCTTTTTTGGATGAAAATGGTATTCTTTTTCAGACGACTTGTGTTGACACTCCACAACAAAATGGAGTTGCTGAATGCAAAAATCGTCATCTAGCTGAGGTAGCTCGCTCCCTTTTATTCACCATGAAAGTTCCCAAATATTTGTGGGGAGAAGCCATTTTGACTGCAACTTATCTTATTAACTGCATGCCATCCAGTGTTCTTAACTTTAAAACTCCCCTTGAGTGTCTCCCTAGTAGTTTTCATGCAACAACTCTTCCCCCACGTGTTTTTGGTTGTGTGTGTTTTGTCCATGCTCCTCATCCCTCGGGAGGCAAGTTAGGCCATAAAGCCCATAAATGTATTTTTATTGGATACTCTCCTACCCAGAAGGGTTATAAATGTTATGATCCTCATTATAGGAATTTTTTTGTCTCTATGGATGTCTTATTTTGGGAAACAGAGTCATTTTTCTCTCTCTCCACTCCATCTCTTCAGGGAGAGCATAGGCAGGAGGAAGAGATGTTTTATGGTGAGGGGGAGACTTTGTTTTATAATAATCATGGTAAGGAAGAAATGTTTTATGGTGAGGGGGAGACTTTGTTTTATAATAATCATGGTAAGGGGGAGAATGAAAAGGAACCAATATCTGTCGAACGAGCTACACATGACATTGGTGGTGATGAGGGAGAAGGGATACAGCGACTGCTAGGGTCTAGCTTAAAGACCTACACTAGCAGGAAAAAAGGAAAGTCCTGTGCAATACCACCTTCTCAATCACAATCACTTGCTCCAGTTCTGGACTCTTTGGCTGACTCATCTGGTAATGGCTCTTCTTCCATTGAACCTCCTCTTGTTAATTCTAATGAACCTCCTATTGTTAATCCTAATGATCTTCCTATTGCTCTTCGGAAAGGTATTAGATCATATACTCAGCATCCTATCTCCCAGTTTGTCTCTTATGATCGTTTATCTCCTTCGTACTATGCCTTTGTTTCGTCTCTTTCTTCTATATCTATTCCACAGAATTGGAAGGATGCACTCATAATACCTAAGTGGAAAGAAGATATGGTAGAGGAGATGACGGCTTTGAAAAAGAATGGCACTTGGGAGCTAGTATCTCTTTTAGGAGGGAAGAAACCAGTGGGATGCAAATGGGTTTTCACTGTTAAACAGAATGCGGATGGTACAATTGAGCGATACAAGGCAAGACTTGTTGCTAAAGGTTTCACTCAAACCTATGGTATTGACTACGAGGAGACGTTTGCCCTCGTAGCAAAGATGAACTCTGTGAGAGCTCTACTCTCTTGTGCTGCCAATTTGAATTGGCCTCTTCACCAGTTTGATGTGAAGAATGCATTTCTCCATGGTGAGTTAGAGGAGGAGGTGTACATGGCTATCCCATCAGGTTTTTTCTTCATCTCAGACTGAGGGAAAAGTGTGTAGATTGAAAAAGGCTCTTTATGGGTTGAAACAGTCACCTAGAGCGTGGTTTAGAAGATTTTCAAAGGCTATGTCGAGGTTTGGTTAACGACAGAGCCATGCAGATCGTACTATGTTCATCAAGGGAGGTACTGGTAAGATTGCTGTCCTTATTGTTTATGTTGATGATATAATAATGATAGGCAATGATGTGGAAGAGATTCTTAATCTTAAGTCTAGTCTGGCTCAAGAATTCGAGATTAAGGATTTGGGATCACTATGATACTTCCTTGGTATGGAAGTGGCAAGGTCTGATAGAGGGATTTTTATCTCTCAACGGAAGTATATTCTTGATCTTTTGGAAGAAACGGGTATGTTAGGTTGTAGACCTGCAGATTCTCCTATCGAGGGAAATCATCACCTTAGTGCTGATATGGGGGAGTGCATTGACAAACAAAAATATCATCGGCTTGTGGGTCGACTGATATACTTAGCTCACACTCGACCAGATGTTAGTTATGCAGTGGGTGTGGTTAGTCAGTTTATGCATGATCCTCGTACTTCACACCGGGATGCAATTTATCGTATTTTGAGGTATCTCAAATCAGCTCCAGGAAAAGGAATTTTGTTCTCTAATCATGGTCACCTACGATTGGAGGCATTTACTGATGCCGATTGGGCTGGTTCTGTGGATGATAAACGTTCTACTTCTAGCTATTGCACTTTTCTTGGGGGAAATTTGGTGACTTGGCGAAGTAAGAAGCAATCTGTGGTTGCCAGGTCAAGCACAGAAGCCGAGTATAGAGCTATGGCTCATGGTGTTTGTGAGCTCTTGTGGCTCCAAACTTTATTACATGATTTGGGAATTTTTGATAATGGTCCTATGAAACTCTATTGCGACAATAAAGCTGCCATAAACATTGCTCACAATCCTGTTCAACATGACAGAACGAAGCATATAGAGGTTGACAGGCACTTCATCAAGGAAAAGTTGAGCAAGGGGTTGATATGTATGCCTTTTGTGCGATCCGAAGATCAATTAGCTGATATTTTCACAAAAGGGCTTGGCAGCAAGAGTTTCCACCCCATTGTATTCAAGTTGGGCTTGATTGATATCTTCGCACCAACTTGAGGGGGAGTGTTAAGTTTTGGGTGTAAATGTGTAATTAGATTGTATTTGTCTACTCGTGCAATTAAGTTAATAGTTTAGGATCATAGTGTAATTTATCTTTTATCTTTTTCACACTTGTATAAATTCTACGTAATGAGAATAGAACCCTAACTTTTTGCCTCTCAATTGCTTTGTCTAACTTTACAATAGTTCCTCCTAGGGGTTGAGCAGTGTTCCTGCCTAGCCGTTGGCCGAACAACGCTCTCGTCTAGGGGTAGAACAATCCCCTCCTAGGGATTGAAGAAACTCCCCCCTAGGGACCAATCAGTGTCTCCACCTATGGGTTAAAGGAAGTTCTTGCCTAGGGACCGAACAATGGTCCTACCTAACCGGTGGTCGAACAGTGTTCTCGCCAAGGGGTCGAACGGAAGCCCTAGACAAGAGGGCATGAAGACCAACACTAAAGATCTTGCTCTAGCACTCAAAAGGAACTTAATAAAGCCAAGTCCCTAGCATTAGACCGGTGGGTCTCTAGGGCGCTTTGACATGTTCGATGGAACATTAAGTCCTTAGCACTAGACCGGTGGGTCAATAGGGCGCTTTGACATGTTCAATGGAACATTAAGTCCCTTTGACATGTTCGATGGAACATTAAGTGCCTAGCATCACCCTAGTGGGTCGCTAGGGCACCCGAATCTCGTTCGGTGGAACATAAGTTGTGAGATAACATAGAGAGAGAACAACATTTGTGAATATCTGAGGTGTTAGGTCACACTCTGACCCATTTCACTATATATATATATATATATATATATATATGTGTGTGTGTGTGTGTGTGTGTGTGTGTGTGTGAACACATGTAAATGTACAAAACTACCCCTAGGAACAAGTAAAGATAACAAATAAACCCATAACTTAACACTCCCCCTCAAGTTGGTGCAAAGATATCTATCAAGCTCAACTTGAACACAATGGGGTGAAAACTTCTACTACTAAGACCTAAGTGAATACATCAACTAACTGGTCTTCTGATCTCACAAAAGGCATGCAAATAAAGCCGTTGCTCAGCTTCTCTTTTATGAAGTGCCTGTCAATTTCAATATGCTTCGCTCGATCATGTTGGACAGGATTATGGACAATGTTTATGGCAGCCTTATTATCACAGTAGAGCTTCATAGGGCCAGCATCAGGGAATCCCAAATGACGTAAAAAGGTTTGGAGCCATAAAAGCTCGCATACACCATGAGCCATTGCTCTATATTCAGCCTCTGCACTAGACCTAGCAACCACTGCCTACTTCTTACTCCTCCAAGTAACCAAATTTCCTCCTAAAAAGATGCAATAACCAAAGGTAGATCTCTTATCATCAATAGAACCTGCCCAGTCTACATCAGTTAAGGCTTCCAATTTCAAGTGACCATGATTGGAGAACAAGATTCCTTTACCTAGGGCTGATTTGAGATACCTCAAGATGCGATAAACAGCATCAAGATGCACAGTACGAGGTTCATGCATAAACTGGCTTACAACCCCCACAACATAGGAAATATCTAGTCTGGTGTGAGATAAGTATATCAGGCGACCCACAAGTCTCTAATATCTCTCCTTATCTGTATGCTCCCCCACATTGCTTCCAAGACGATGATTGGCCTCAATTGGAGAGTTAGCTGACTTACATTCCAACATACCAGTTTCTTCTAAGAGATCAAGGATGTACTTCCTTTGAGAGATAAAAATCCCTTTGTTAGATCGAGCCAACTCCATTCCAAGGAAGTACTTCATAGACCCTAAATCTTACCATTACTCCGCTTGATGAACATAGTATGGTCAGCATGAGTCTGCTTGTATCCAAATCTCAACATGGCTTTGAGAAACCTGTCAAACCATGCTCTAGGAGATTGCTTCAATCCATATAGGGCCTTTCTCAACCTACACACCTTTCATTCTGTTGCAAAAGAGGAAAAACCTGGTGGTATGTCCATGTACACTTCCTCCTCTAGGTCACCATGGAGAAATGCATTCTTCACATCAAACTGTTGAAGAGGCCAATCCAAAGTGGCAGCACAAGAGAGTAGTGTTCGAACAGAGTTCATCTTGGTCGCAGGAGCAAATGTCTCCTCATAGTCAATACCATGGGTTTGAGTATAACCTTTAACAACAAGTCTGGCCTTATACCTCTCAACCATTCCATCTGCCTTGTGTTTTACAGTGAATACCCATTTACATCCCACTGGTTTCTTTTCATTTGGAAGTGTCACTAATTCCCAGGTGCCATTCTTTTTCAAGCCTGTCATCTCTTCTACCATAGCTTCTTTCCACTCGGTATTATGATAGCTTCTTTCCATTCCTGTGGGATAGATATAGAGGAAAGAGAAGAGACAAAAGCATGATACGAAGGAGATAAACGGGAATATGAAACAAACTGCGAAATAGGATGTTGGGTACAAGTTCTAACACCTTTTCTATAAGCAAAAGGAGCATCAAGATCATCAACAACAGTAGGGAAAGGATCATTACCAGATGAGTCAGCTGAATAGTCAGGAACTGGAGTAGGTGATGGAGATTGGCAAAGTGTTACCGCACATGTAGGCTCGCCTTTTTTCTTTCGAGAAAAGGTCTGCAAATTTGGCTTATCCAGTCTTTCCCGAACATCATGCTGCACTCTTTCTACAAATAAAGGTTCTTTCTCCCCCTCAGTATGACAAGGTAGAGGGTAAGACCACGACTCAGGAGTATAAGTCAACATCTCTTACTGTCTTTCATTCTCCACCTGAAGAGATGGAGTGGACAGAGGATAAAAGGATTCTGTTTCCCAAAAAGTGACATCCATGGAGACATGTTTTGCGAGAGTGTGGGTCATAACATTTATAACCCTTATGAGTAGGAGAATAGCCAAGAAAGATGCACTTACGGGCTTTGGGATCAAGTTTCCCTCCAGGGTGCTTAGGAGCATGGACAAAACACACACAACCAAAAACCTTGGGTGGAAGAGATGACACCCGAGAACAGCCAAGGAGAAACTTAAGAGGAGTTTAGAACTGAAGAACACTGGATGGCATGCGATTGATAAGAAAAGCAGCAGTAAGGATAGCTTCACTCCAAAAATGTTTAGGAACATTCATGGTAAACAAGAGTGAATGGGCTACCTCAGCAAAATGACGATTCTTGCGTTCAACAACTCCATTTTGTTGTGGAGTGCCAACACAAGAAGTCTGAAAAAGAATGTTATAGTCATTCAGATATGCCCAAAATTGGCCATCAATATACTCAGTCCCATTGTTACTGTGGAGCACTTTAATGTTAGCATCAAATTGAGTACGCACCATTTTGTGAAAAGATTGAAAGCCCGAAAAAACTTCATTTTTTGCCTTAAGTAAGTACACCAAAGTGACACGGAAATGACAATCAATAAAGGTAACAAACCAACGATAGCCTAAAAGAGAGGTAATGTGTGAGGGACCCCAAACATCAGAATGAATAACCATAAATGGAGAATTGCTTCTTTGATTAACAGGAGCATAAAATGAGCATTGGTGTTTAGCAAGTTCACACACTTCACAAAAAAACTTACTCCCAGTACAGTGCTTAACTAAACTAGGAAAAAGTTTTTCCAAAAGCCAAAAGATGGGTGGCCTAATCTACGGTGCCACTGATGCCATAAGGAAAGAGTTGAGCCCACATCTGCTTCAAGAGCTTGGCCACATGACATAGGTGGACTGACTGGATTAGGTGCAGACTCCAAAAAGTATAGTCCTACATGAGCTTTTACCACTGCCAATCATTCTCCCCGTATCCAGTACCTGAAAGACACAATGAGTAGGAAAAAATGTCACTGAGCAGTTTAAGGAATGAGTAAGACTGCTAATAGAGAGAAGGTTGGTGGAAAAACTTGAGACATGAAGTACTGAAGAAAGTGACATGGTAGGAGAATAATTTATAGAACCTTTCCCTGAAATGGAAGATAGGGATCCATCTGCTACTCTGACTTTATCCTTACCAGAACATGGAGAATTGGAGTCAAAGAAGGATGAACAACCTATCATATGATCAGTAGCACCAGAATCTATTATCCAAGGAAGTGAGGATGAAGCAGTAAAGGCACTAGCCGGAATACCTGTGTGAGCTAAGTGGGAAGAAGTCGTGGAAGTAGAAGCTGTAGTAGATGGAGAGTCAAGCCTCGTCATAAGGTGCCTGAAGAGTATGTAAGTCCCCCTGAGAAAGGGCACCGCCATGAGAACTATTGGAGGCTGAAGGATGTGATCGACCTCCACTAGAATCTGACAAGGACTCCGAGACATGTGCATGAGAACTTCGACCACCTCCTTGACTACTACCTCGACTACCACCCCGTCCTCGAGAGGGACGTCCATGGAGCTTCCAGCAAAACTCCCGGGTATGTCGAGTCTTGTGACAATAGTCACACTGAAGCAAATCACGATCAACAAAATTGCTCTTATCCCCAACTTGAGCCTTACCATCCCGTGGAGTAGGAATGGCGACCAGAGCCGAGCGATCTGGAATGGAAACAGGTACCATAGCACTCCGTCAAATCTCCTCCTCCTGAACATAGGCATATGCCTCTCCTAACGAGGGAAAAGGAACACGGCCTAACACTTGCACTCGAATAGGATCATACTCCACGTCAAGACCCGCCAAGAAATCATAAAGACGGTCTTTCTCAACCATTTGTTGATATGCAGTGGCATCAACAATACAATTAGGGTGAAAACTCTTATAGTAATCAAGTTCCTGCCACACTCCATTCAAATCTGCATAGTACTCAGCTAAGGACCTATGGTTTTAGTCCAACCCCCGAAGTCTCCTTCTCAAATCAAATACTTGAGCAGCATTACCCTTTCGAGAGTAGGTTTAGGCCACAGAGGTCCACACCTTATGTGGACTGTCGAGGAACAAATAGTTATGGCTGATGGTGGGTATCATGGAGTTGAATAACCATGTAAGGACTTGAGCATTTTGAGTAGTCCATGTCACAAAATCTAGACTAGTAGCTGCTGGTGGTGGAACAAGCCCCGTGATGAATTTCAACAGACCATTGGCAGTGATGGCCAAAGTAAAACTCCGAGACTAAAGTAAATAGTTGGAAACATCCAACTTAACAGTTGGAATCTGAAATGGAGCATTAGTTTGAGTCACAAATTGGCTCCCTTCATTCTTCGCACTACCAGAGGCCTTTTGGGGTACCTTAGACATATCTCAAAATGAGCCTAAATTGAGCAAACCCAGTCAAAGCTACAATGTAAGGAACGTCACACCTGGGTGAGGACTAAACAGTATCACCGGTGGCTGGAAAAGGTTGTATAGTGGTCGTCTAGGCCAGACAAGTATTCTTCAGATGTCAGATGTACAAAATCTGACAGCGTGAAGGAGTAACAGTCGATAAACAAGCCTATCGGTGGTTAGAGGATGCTTAGTGGTGGTTGTCGATGGCTATATGATACTCGTCAGAGGTCGACGAAGGCAGGGCAAGGTAGAACAGCAGTTTTCGAACAACACCCAGTATGTTACGACGTCAGCCAAGCCTCGCTGGAGTTCGCCGACGTCAGCCAAGCCTCGCCGGAGGTCGCCAACGTCAAACGAGGGTCGCCGAAGGTGGCTGGAGTCCTCTAAGTGAAGATCTGGTGACTGGGTAATGATCGACGGTGAACAACTGCTATAGAAGCAGCGTGATACACTGTGGCGATGAAGAAATAGTGAGAACACAGCTCACTCGATCGACTACAGTCACAAAACGATCGATCGTGTAAAAAATCACAAACGTAAAAGCTCTCTATGAAGCCCAGCTCATGATCAGAGCTCTGATACCATGTGAGATAACACAGAGAGAGAAAACAACGTTTGTGAATATCTGAGGTGTTAGGTCACACTCTGACCCAGTTCACTATATATATATATAGGGAAATTTTCTTATCCACACTCCCGGAAATAAGGAAAAAATGGAGTTTTTTTGTATTGCAATTTTTTTTTGGAAAATCCAATCCGTCCAATGTGTTCAGAAAGTGTTTTCAAGGGTCCACGCGGAAAATCTTCAAAAAAAATACCGGGAAGGGCTTGATCCAAGAAATTTTCGCAAAAATTGTATTTATATATTTTTGCGAAAACTGCTTGGATCAAGCCCTTCCCGGTGTTTTTTTTTTGAAGATTTTTCGCGAGAACCCTTGAACACCTTCTGAACACATTGCACGGATCGGATCGTCAAAAAAAATTTTGTATAAAAAGTCCAGAAATTAAAAGTCCGGATTAGAAGCTTAACCTATATATATATATATATATATATATATGAACACATGTAAATGTACAAGACTACCCCTATGAACAAGTAAAGATAACAAATAAACCCATAATTTAACATAAGTCCATGTCATGACCGATAGGTCGACATGGCTCTAGGCTAGGAGGTCAGACCGGTGGGTCATAGGGGTGTTTATCCCAAACCATGTCATGACCGATGGGTCGACATGGCTCTAGGCTAGGAGGTCAGACCGGTGGGTCATAGGAGTGACCTAAACCATGTCATGATCGATGGGTCAACATGGCGTTCGGCTAAGAGGCTAGACCGGTGGGTCATGGGAGGCTCAACTCCTCCAGCATCTGAGTGATGGCTAAAGAAGTTGAGGGGCTATTGTAGGGGCCCTCTTCCCACGAAAGTCCTTAGAAACCAGTGTCCACACTAGCCTCAGCCGCTAAGAGGACTCATCCGCTATGGGCTAGTTGGACTGACCAGCTAGGCGTACTGATTCGCTAGGTGCTAGGCAGATGAGTGCGCTAGGCATACTGATCTACTAGGCGCCAGCGCAGCTCATCATCTTCGCCGGAAATGTAACGCCTTTTGCCTAGCCTGGGGCTCACAGCCGAACGGGCCTTTATTATCCAGCACTTCTTGCCGAAACGGGCACTCACAGCCGCACTCTTGCTCAATCGGATAAGCTCTTACTGAGTCGCGCGCCTTACCGAACGGACGTCCATGTCAATCCGAGCTCTCCATGCCGAACCAGGCACCCCTTGTCAATTTAAGCACTCCTTGTTAATCCAGCGCTTTTCAACCAGCACCCTTTCCTCAACTGGCGTTCCAAAGGTCCCTATCACGCTGCGGCGCGATATATCGATGTGACATTAGGTGGCGTCGCCGGCGGTGTGTTGCAAAAGTCGACGGACGATGTAATCGACGTCATCCAAACGGCGGGGTAAAGCAGGGCCACCGCCCGCGGATTTGCTTAGGGAACCGATGGCGCATGATGCGTGTGGAGGGCTCAGAGCTCAACCAACTCCTTGCCTATAAAAGGCATACTCCCCCAACCTGAAGGGGAGGAGAGTTTTCACAATGTTCAACCCTTCTCTCTAGAAACTCTGAAGCTCTTGCTTCTATTATACTTCTCCCTCAATCGCTGACTTTACCATTGGAATGCCTTCTCGGACCACCACCGTCTGGGCTAGGTACTAACGTGGTTGCTCCCCTGTGCAGGTTCTCCCTTCCGGCGTGCTCCAAGGACTCTGGTCCTCCCTTCCGGCATGCTCCAAAGAATCAGGCCCTCTTCTTTGACGTGCTTCTAGACTTCCGGTGAGGTCATCTTTTTAGGTGAACTTACTGGGTCTCAGACAAGGCTAGGTGGAGTCCTCAGGCAAACTAGAGGCTAAGAGAAGGCCTCAAAAGGAAGAACCAAACGGGAGCGCTTGGAGGAGAGCGCTCAGATGGAGCGCTAGGCAAAAGGGTTCAGGAGAAGGCCTTATGCGCCTAGGCAAAGGCCCTAGGTGAGGTTCGTCCTAGCCCGTCGGCTAGGCAAGAGCGCTCGGTAATAGCTCTAGGTGAAGTGCACTCTGACAGAGCGCTAGGCGAAGAGCGCTCGGATGGAGTGCTAGGCAAGAGTGCTCTGGCGAAGCTCTCAGGTGGCGTAAGAGGTTTACGGGAGGCTCACCCTAGAATCGACTCTCCCACACAACCGCATCACTTAATGTCGCCCACCAAACACATGGTTGGCCGTATAATATGTCATGTTAGCAATGGGCCCATTCTGTCTCAATGGGCCATGCCACTTGGCTCAGAACATTGTACCTTTTCAATGACATGTTTTGGAGGCCCTTTTGGTATTGTCACTTATGATTTCAATTTTCACTTATGAGATTAAGAGACATGGTGGTTGAACGATGAGGTTCAAACCATGGTAAAAGCCAAGAAGGATTGCTTTAAAAAGTGGCAAAAGGACCGGAATGTGAAAAAATTTCAGAGGTACAAGCAGGCTAATAGGGAAGCTAAGAAGGCCGTTAGTGAGGCTAAGTTGAGAGCCTACGATGATTTTTATGCTAGGCTTGATAGTAAGGATGGAGAAAAGAATATATATAAACTCGCCAATCTAAGAGAAAGGAAAGCTAAAGACTTCTCTCAAGTTAAGTGTATAAAAGGTAGTGATTCGGAGGTGTTGGTGAAAGATGAGGAGATCAAGGATATATGGAAGATGTATTTCGAGAAGTTGTTAAATGAGAAATATGAAGGAAGCTTTGGTGAGGAGGAAGTTGATGCCCTTAGCGAGAAAATAGAATACGAGTTCTATCTGAGGATACAAAAGTTTGAAGTGGCCAAGGCTTTGAAGAGGACGAAACCAGGTAAGGCCTTAGGACCAGATGGTATCCCCATTGAAGTGTGGTTGCCTAGGTGACTTGGGGGTGATTTGGTTGACAAAATTCAACAAGATTATTTTATCTAGGAGGATGCCCGATGAATGGAGGAGGAGTACCTTAGTACCTATCTACAAGAATAAAGGGGACATTCAAAGTTGCAACAACTATAAATGTATTAAGTTGATGAGTCATACGATGAAGTTGTGGGAAAGAGTTATTGAGCATTGATTGAGGATGGTGACTACGGTGTCGGAGAAATAGTTTGGGTTCATGCCTGGGAGATCAACTATGGAAGCTATTTACCTACTAAGGAAATTGGTAGAAAGACACAGGTCAACGAAGAATGATCTTCATATGATTTTCATAGACCTGGAAAAGGCTTATGATAGGGTGCCTAGAGACATTATATGGTGGGTTCTGGAGAGAAGGGGAGTGACCAGAGGCTATGTTGACGTGGTCAGAGACATGTATGAAGGTGCAGTCACTGCCATTAAATCACCAGCAGGAGAAACGAGTGAATTTCCCATCACAGTAGGATTGCACCAAGGGTTAGCGTTGAGCCCGTACTTTTTCGCGTTACTTATGGATGAATTGACTAGGCAGATTCAGGAGGATATCCCATAGTGTATGTTGTTTGCAGATGATATTGTCCTTGTAGATGAAACCAAGGTTGTCAAAATTGTACGATTCTCGATACGAATCGTACGATTCGGTTCGATTCAAGACTCAAACGATATGTTACGTACCCCAGAATCGCATTTGTGTTATAATTAGAACAGAATCGCATGTATCACAACTAGAATCGCAAGAATATTGAATCGTACGATTTGTTTACGATTCAAACTGGCGGGTCCGAAACCTAATTTATGCAAATTGGGAGGGTTTTTTCCGTAATTCGAGCCCTTCAATTGGGTCGTAACCCATTGAATAACACTCGAAAAGTTAAAAACTTCAGAAATTTTAAAAACCCAAACCTGATTTCATCATCTCCAGCCCATCTCCATCTCTAGGGTTTCATTGAAGTTGATGAACCGGTGATCGCCATCTTCTACATCTCAACCAAGTAATGGGTCTCGACCGGTGATCGCCATCTTCTACATCTCGACCGGTGATCGCCATCTTCTACATCGCAGAACTCTTCATCTTCTACATCTCGATTTCGCAGAGGTAATACGTTAATGGGTCTTCTTCCCACATCTCGATTTGTTAAAGGGGTCTTCTTTCTTGGACCGCTAATAGGTCTTCTTCTTCGACCGAAGTTACGATTTGTTAATGGGTCTTCCACATCTCGACCAAGTATGGGTTTTTATTACCAAAAAAAAGGGATCAACAAGAAAAGGGCTTTGGTTTACCACAAGAAAAGGATCGAAAGCGAGAGGCACTAAGGCTTTATTTGCTCGGTGTGGTGACTTGAAAATGGGTTTTTGCATGTCTTTGAAATGGGTCACTTTCGAGCTCTTTACATGTGTATGGTTCGGTTGCTCTTTTAGTCTTTCCATGTGTCTTGAAAATGGGGGTTTTCACATTTTTAAAGGGGCCCATTTGTTTTTCCTCCGAAAGTGAGAGTCTTAAGACACAACCTGTTTGTGGCTCTCATTGACCAAAAAAAGGATTGTTTAAAGGCTCCACTAAATCACTAATGATCAAACAGTAAAAGGTTTTGTTGACCACAAAAAGAATTGTTTAAAAGGCTTAGTGATTTAGTATATTTTCTCCTCCACTAAGCCTTTATTTATTACTAATAGTAGTGATATAAGTTTAATTACATTGTATCTTTTCAATGGGAATGCATAGACTTACTTTATAATGCATTTTCAAAATTTTGACCGAATCGTTACGATTCACGATACGATACGATTCAATATATTTTCTCCTCCACTAAGCCTTTATTTATTACTAATAGTAGTGATATAAGTTTAATTACATTGTATCTTTTCAATGAGAATGCATAGACTTACTTTATAATGCATTTTCAAAATTTTGACCGAATCGTTACGATTCACGATACGATATGATTCACGATTCTGAAATGGGCCATTTCGATTCGCGATACAATTCGCGATTTGACAACCTTGGATGAAACGGCTAGTGGTGTTAATACTAAATTAGAAATTTGGCGGGATGCATTAGAGTCTAAGGGCTTTCGGATAAGTAGAAGTAAAACTGAGTATATGGTCTGTAAGTTTAGTGATACCAAAAGTGCGTATGAGGAAAGAGTGATGATCCAAGATGAGGAGATACCAAAGAGGGACCATTTTAGGTATTTAGGCTCTATTATGAGTCAAGATGGAGAGATTGTAGATGATGTGACTCATAGGATCTGAGTGGGGTGGCTTAAGTGGAGAAGCGCTACTGGTGTACTGTGTGACAAGAGGGTACCAACAAAATTAAAAGGAAAATTTCATAGAACTGCCATTAGACCAGCGACGCTTTACGAGACAAAAAACTGGCCTATTAAGAAGTAGCAAGTGGACAAGATAAGTGTTGCGGAAATGAGAATGTTGAGGTGGATGTGTGGTAAGACTAGACGAGATAGGATTAGAAATGAAATCATTCGCGAGGTGGTAGGTGTAGCACCTATAGAGGAGAAGTTAAGGGAAAATAGCTAAGGTGGTTTGGGCATGTCTATCGTAGGTTAGCGGATGTAGTACTTAAGAGAGTGGATAGGATAGCTTTGGGTAGAAACGCACAAGGGAGGGGAAGACCCAAATTGACATTAGATGCGGTAGTACGCAAAGATCTGAGTATACTAGGTTTAAGCGATGAAGAAGCACTTGACAAAGCTCAATGGAGAAAAAGGATTCATGTAGCCAACCCCAATTGATTGGGACATAAGGCTTGGTTTGGTTTGGTTTGGTTACTCTTGAGTTTCAATGTAATCCACGTAGTTTTCTTTGGTTAAACTGACTTTTGTTTCTTTGCGTTTGCTGCTTCAGGTTAAATCAGCTTTTTCCATGGCTTTCTCAACACTGACAAATGCAAAGACCATCTTGAGCCTAGGCCACAGCCGGAGCATTCTGGGTAGTCCTGTCAAGTACTATTGGAATGAAAAGGAGGATCCAATGGAGAAATGACATTCAATAACTTGCTACCTGGAGCAGGAGAGGCATTGCAGGCCAATTTTGACGGTCAGCAGGAAATTTACTGTAATTGGAAATTAAATGATGAGGAAGAACCACTTCCTAGAGGGAATTGAATTTTGATGATGGAAATACACCTTCTTCCTCAGGAAAGAAGAAGAAGGCGTCTAAGGAGGAGAAACGTGCTAAGAAGTCGAAAGAAATTGGTGAAGAAAATGGGTTGAGGAAAGAGAAGGGTAAAAAGAAGATATGGTGGAGGGAGCATGGAGATGGAAGCCAGAATAATAATGGTTCCAGTCGTTATGGTGGGAGTTGGACTCCTTAAGTTTTCATCAGCTTTTCAGACTTATGTGACAAGAAGCTTCCCACAGTGATATCACCACGGTACCGGTTCAGTGTTTGCTTTCTTCAGAATTTATCTCCTTTCGTTGTCTCAAATTACCAACTATCGGGATTTGCAGTGATCATTGGCTTAAGGATTTATGCAATTTATAGGAGTATGTGAAGAAGAGGTGGGTCGAATCTTTGAAAGGTGTTTATCTCCTTGAAACTTTGGTTTTTTATTAACTTTGTCTTAGGAGTGGGGCATTCCCTGCAAATCGGTGTAGATTAGTTCTCAATATCTTTTGTAACAGTGTCGTTACTGTTTCATTTTTGCTGTAAAATTACTGGGGAATTTTTGTATCTATTGATCTGGCATGCTTGTCTTTACAAGAATTTTCCACAAGAATTGTCTATGCATTGAAGGTCCATAACTTCTAAGAAGTGAGGTCGGGCAAATCCTTAGGGATCAAGGGCTGGGATTCTGGCATCAACCTAAAAGTCCAGTTTGACTATTTTTTTGAGTACTGAGAGTCTAGGGGCTCAGAGGCTATACAGGTTTAACTATTTTTTTCTGAAAGGGACTAGACAGATTAACTAGATTCTCCTGAATAAGCTTTGTAATTGCCGCATTTAACGGAATTGGGATGCATGCATATACTTACAAATTTCTCTCTCAATTTGTAGTTTCTGGATGCGGCAAATGGATATCGAACTATAAGAGAGTCTATCAGAGATGACACCTCACCGTTGGAGCGAAGGCATAAAACACCGATCTGTTCTCCTAGACCTGATGAGCAGGTATCTGGAACATTTTATTTTTAATGTCTAATCAAACTTCATGAAAGCCATGGCAGTTGCACTCAATACACAGAATTGTGTTAATAAACAAATTGTTCCGCCAGTGACTCTAATCTTGTAAGACCTGTGCTTGTAAGAACTCTACCTGTCCTAGAGCTGTTAGATAAAAATGGAGACCAAAAGCAAATTCTGTTTCCCCTGCAATCGTTCTATAAATTTAGATCCTGGTGATAGTTCAATTGACGAATGCTCCTACAACTGTGAATGCTGATTCTGTTGTTAAATTTACGGATAATTGTACTACTGTTGTTGACCATGCTACTCTTCTTTCTGAAATGCCCTTGGCTCTGGTGCTATTCCTGAACCTGGGCATGGTTCTAAGGGTAAAGCTGTTCGGTAGTCCTAATAGTGCTTCTGTTCCTGGTGCAAATTCTGGCTCCGGGTAAGGGACTAAACCTGGTCAGTCTAATTCTGTTGTTGCTCTAATGATTTTGACGAAGATTCCTTTATAAATCAGTTCGATTCCCTTACCCTATTACTATTAGTAAATGATTTTATCAACACTAATCCTAATTGGACATTGACTTGGTTGAAATTCCTGCTATTTGGATCCCCTGATCTGAGAAAAATAAGAATAAAAGCAAGAACAAACCTGATGATTGTATTGACACTACTCCTGATCGGACATTGACTTGGCTGAACTTCCTCCTAGTAGTTTCTTATCTATTTTACCTTCATCCCCCTGGTTTCAACAACTATTGAATTAACCTTTCTTTTTAGTCTAGCAGATATACTTCTATTGTGATTACACCATTTCTGCACTCTCTCATCAATTTTCTTTGGGTCTGTTAGGTACTCAAGTCCCACAATTCATTTCGTGTACTTGCTAATGATATAGCGAATGAGCTGGCTGCAAGGGTTCTTCAGCAGGTCTTTAATATTTTGACTGGAACTTGGTGGTTAAGAGTTAAAACCTCTTATGTCGTTGCCAGGAGCATCAATTATATGTCGAGGTAGCAGAAGCGTTATGCGAAGAACAAATAGTATGGAGGGAAGATTGGTGTCCCGCTCATACAAAACAAATTAAACCCCAGTGAATACAACACGCCGTACAAGTTTTCATCGACTTTGTTGGCTGGTGGTTAATTTTTTTTACATCCGAGATTTTACTCTGGGATTCTTTACTTTATTTAGAGGCAAGACAGATTGGAAACCTCCTCAGTCAGCATAATCCTTGTTGTATGATATGATTTCAACTCATTACATCCAATTCCATTTTCTGGTAGCTTTGTAGTTGTTGTGCCCCATGGAATAGTTATAATTATCCGGAATCTTGTATTAGCAGGAAGGCATTTTGAATGTCTGAAAATTGTCATCTATGACCATCGGACATAACCCTCGTGTGGTCTGTGGAGCACGAAGCTGAGTACCTTGTCAAACCACACCAAGAGAGTTTTTTAGTACCTAGTCAACTATAACCCACTTTTTGAGTCTTTTTCGAGCCAATTTTTATGTCGGAAATGTTTCAAGAGTTGTTCTAGAAAATTTGACTTGTTCTTAAATTGACTTACAATTATATGAGATAGGTTATTCTCTCACAATACATCGACCTAATTTAACTTTGACTTGTTGCAATTAGTGGCGGTAATGTTTAGAACTGACAAAGAATATCAATCATGGGAACACCCCTTCAATAATGTTTAGAACTTGGTAAGAATATCAATCATGCAAAAACGATAGCAGTAAATATGATTTTTGACATAATTGATATATCTGGCGATTTTAAGAAAATAAACAACTTTGATCAATGATACGAATCAGAAAGAGCCTATTAAAAAAGGACAAACCTATCCAGTAACGTGATAGGATCCAGTCACATTATTAGGAAAAACCTAATTTTGTTGAGTGATAGCTTAATAGTTGAGCTCGCTCCCGTTGGAGCACCTCAATGTATAAGTTGGGGCGTTCAACTCTCATCATCCCCTCTTTTTCTCTTTTAAGATAGAATTGTTGTAGAAAACATGCCAGCACAAAGTTCTAAGTACAGTACCTGCCTGGGTACTGATTTTTCTACTAGTATTTTAAGTATTGGTATTGATAGAATATTGGGTACCGTTTTGGATTTGGTACCATTACCATTATATATAATTATAATTAATGATTTTCCTCCTACCATTTAATTCATCATTACAAAGATCTTTTATTAGACAACTATATTAATTATTAATGACGAGGAAGAAATTTTTGTTATGCTACTAATACTTGTACTTGCTCTGCTATTCTGCCCCACCCTGGCTGAGGAAGAGTTACGGGGTGTGAAACAAAAAACCGCGGATGAGCTAGGGAGACTTTGTTTAAAGATTCTAAACATTAACGAAAAATAAGAAATCAAAAGAACAAATAAGGCCATTCCATTTCGACAATAGAAACTACACTCATTTTATAATCTCTGCTTCATTCATTAATTTCTCGATACCATTCAATTCATCATTGTGTAAACTTTCATTCTGCAATTAAAATTACACTCATGTACTTTCAAATTGACAATTCTAACTCTGTATTTTTTTCAAACTGAATCTAACTCTTTTTTGTTGAAAGGAAGGAGTTTAAACTTATAAGACTGATAAATCCCCGGATAAAGATACGGGTACAGAAGAAGTGGTACAAAAATGTACCCGAAATTCCTTGAGGACTATTTTTGGGTTCACACGAATGATCAAGCAGATTAATTGTTTTAAAATATTTTTTTCGAGGGCACAAATTTTTCAATTTCAATCGGTTTGTTGGAAGTCTTTCAACCAAAGTCTCACCGCTCTAACGGTATTTTTTTTGGTTGAAACGGTGGGGAGACTTTGGTTAAGACTTTCAACCGTCCGATGGAAATTCTGAAATGAAGCGCAAAAAAAATGTTTTCGAAAATTAATCCGCTTTAATCATTCCCAAAAGCGCCGCTGCTGAAGGAGCTCGGTGCATTTTCTGTGCAAAATGCTCTGTACGGGTAGCACTGTCCTATATCCCCTGGGTAAAATCCGCAGGAGGGCTGTAAGGGTAAAAGGGTCTACATGAGAGAATTCAAGGGTTAGTTCTGTAATTGTGCATTTTAGGGTTATGGCCGTTTCCAATCTACCTGAGGCTGTGGCCGCTGTACCCCTTCATTTCCTTCTTTGATGCGATCTGGAATCTAGATTTTCTGCCTGCATCTCTCTCTCCCTCTGCGCACCTCTCATTCTACCATGGCAGCAAGGTATACCCATCTCCCTCCCTCTCTCTCTCTCTCGATCTGGCCTGCGTTTGACAAGAACCGGTCGCCGTCGATGCTGAAAAACTGTACCGAACGAAATCGATGGTTCCACCATCTCGTTCGAAACAGGCCGGAATCGCGTGTGGCTTCGTACAAGGACTCCCTTGTAGGCACGCGAAGCTCCCAACAACTCCAAAGCAATCTGCTTAGCACTGGGATTCAACCCAACAAGAAGCAAGCAGCAATATACTCTGTGTCCCAAATTTCTTGCCGCTTTTTGGAGTCTGTTTATTTTGCACACTAAAAAATGTGTTTATGAGAAATTTTTTTGTAAAAAAATTACACAAATTTTTTCTTCTCAATGAAATATTTAAATTGGTGTAATGTTTGTTAGAAAAAAATGTTTTTATTTTGTGTGTGCAAAATGCGGACAGAGAAGGGTGCTGTGTAGCATTTGTCTTTGCCTTGGCGTGTTGTCGCGTCATTCATTCAAGTAAAGATCTTTGGTGTTGCCCAATGATTGCTTCCGTTTATCGAACCGACACCTATCGCGGCCGCACCCCAAAGATCAAGATAAGATTCTTCAAAGAAAAATTGACCTTGAATACACCCTCTCCGTCCATAAAATCTTCACTCAAAAAAGTAAAACAATTTGGGATAGATGGGATAGTTTATAATTAATGATAGTGAAACAATTCAACCAAGTCTTATGAGGTATGCTGTATATATGCCACGTGTTAAGAGCTCTGGCGTCCCCTTTTGGCCCAACGATAGTGACTTTCATCAACCGACACCGACACTTTTCTTGACCAAGCCTAACGCCAAGACAACACAATAATCTATCGCAAGACATCCTTTGTCTGCAAAATGCACGCACTTTCAAAAAGGGTAAATAATTTGGGATAGATGGGATAGTTTATAATTAATGACAGGGAAGCAATTCAACGAAGTGCTCTGCAGCCTTGTGCTGCCAGCATTATCTGTCAGGTAACGCGCTTGGGTGTAAATCAAGGCCGTTGTTGGTCCAATGATTGGAGATGTTAAATCAAACCCATTAACGGCTACGTTGTAAAGACTTATTATTTCTAGAATGCACACACACACACCCACAAAAAGGGTAAACATTTTGGGATAGATGGGGTAGCTTATAATTAATGACAGTGAAGCAATTCAACGAAGCAAATTTTATTAATCACTAGAAAATGTGGGGCTCACTTTTGGGCTCCATAAAAGATTCAAGCGCACAACATAGCATGCTGTGCGGTGTCCGGTGCAACTGCGTTGGTGTCTGTCCAATGATCGGAGATGTTCATCGCGTAAAGCACGTCGAGTACAAGTGTACTAAAAATCAACTTGATCAGATATCATTAAATTCGTGATCGGAACATATATAACTTGAAAAAAAATGAAACACAAATGACTGGAAACACTGAATGAAAATTATTGAACTCATTTTTTTCAAGATATTTGTGTTCTGATGATGCACTTAACAATATTCGATCGAGTTGATTTTTGGTACACTTGTTGTACTCGACGTGCTATATGTGATGGATGTCTCCGATCATTGAGTTGACACTGGCCCAGTGCCGCACAGCTGCGCAACACCCCCTCTCTATCCGCAAAATGCACGCACTCTAAAAAATGATAAACAATTTGGGATAGAGGGGGTAGTTTATAATTAAGGACAGGGAAGCAATTCAACGAAGCCAATTTTATTAATCATTAGAAAATTAGTTACAAAAAGTAGACGACTGCTTGAAAAACAAGCGTGTCCATTTGGATTTGGTATCATAGATTAGTTTGTGGGGCTCACTTTCGGGCCCCACAAAAGATTCGAGCTGTTCATTAAATTTAAAATATTTTTTGAGTTACCAAATTGAAAAAATAATCTCAATTGGATGATTTAAATTGTTGATCTAATGTATCAATTTTTCATTTAGAAAGTAGGGTCCTAAATTCTCAATAAAAAATGTGTCTATTAGATCAACCATTCACAATTATCCGATTTCTATTGATTTTTCGCGTGGTCACTCGAAAAAATATTTTAAAATTAATGAATGGCTCAAATCTTTTGTGCGGAGCCTAAAAGTAGACCTCGCAAGCCAATGTACGTGCTATTGGTACCCTTTTATCCCTACCAACAGTAGGACTGATCCCTACCAATAGCAGGGCTCATTTGGTTCAGATAAAAAATTGTTGATCCAATACAGTCACTTTGATCGCTTCGAATGTTCGAGCTTAGACAAAACGGAAAAAAAAAAGAAAAAAAGCTCCTGGGGTGTTAAGATTTGATCTCAGTTTACAACTAACTCAGGCTCAGATCGATTACTACACATGCTAAAAACTTGTGCTTTTTTTAATATATATATATATATATATATATTTTTTTTTTTTTCAATACAAGGCCGACTAATTCCCGTGTCTTGAAAAGAATGACCTAAAAGATAATCCCCAAAATTCCAAAAGAATTTCTTGCTTGAATGAGAATCGAACCTAAGACTTTAAGTAGGAGCAAACTCCTAAAAACTCACATTGAGCTCATAATGAGCAGGGCCAAGCTCGCCTATGAAATGTTCGAGCTTTGGTCTTTCCAATTTATTCTAGCTCAGTTTAGTTAAGAGATTCAAGCTCAGTTGGCTCGATAAGCGAGCCTGGTTCACAACTACTCAAGCTTGGCTTACTAAACATCCTAAAACCTCGAGTTGAACCCATAATAAGCTTAGCCTCACGACCAACATGGTTTGTCTCAGCGGTGGTAGAGACAATTGACAGAGGAATCACGAGAGATTAGTGTACTAATTCAAACGATATAGGCACTCGAATCCACGAGTAATATTGAATCCACAAGAAGAGATATAAACTCTAGAAATTTTATTGTTAATTGCACGATTATGCCACCGGCTTACACCCTTGTAACCTTGTTTATACTAATAGGACTCCTAATAAAAAGAAAATTACTTAGAGTGGTGATCAAACAAAACATTACTTCAAAACCCAAACTATTAGAAAAGGAAATAAAAATTTTTAGGAAACTAAATTGTCTTGGTTCAAGGATTAATTAAATAGAAAGCAAATTTGAGATACATTTGTGTCGGTATATATATATATATATATATATATATATATATATATATATATATATATATATATATATATATATATATATATATATATATGAATTTGTTGTGGTTGTAATTTTCAGGGGCTTGTTCAAGCATCTCACTCAGAGGATGGAGTCCACGGTGACCGAGTTCGGAAAAGTTCTCCGGTACCAGTACACGAAGAAGGAGGTCGTCATCTTTTCAGATGAGATTCCACCTGGTGTTCGCGTTGTTTATTACTCTTCTGAGGTAAAATGTAATTAATTATTTATGGTTTTTTGTCTTTACTCAAGTAGTACTCTTGTCTAATTGTCATGGTTCTCTGTAGGACAAGCAACTACTGAAGAATAAACGTTTGGTGAAATGGGCGATGAAGGTTCTGGGATTTTCAGGAGTTCCTCTCATTGGTTTGACACTGGTGGGTGACCCAAATCTGATTATGGTAAGATTAGGATTCCTCTCTCTATTTTGCATCAATTCTAATCTTCCACTCATGTTTTTAAACAAAAACAATAACAGTCTATTTATAGATTTAATAACCAGATATAATCTAGCTGTCAATGGGCTGGACTAGAGGTGGCAAATGGGTGGATTGGGTTGGGTTGGAGTGGGTTGACATGGGTTATGGGTTGAATATGGGTGAGTTGAATATGAGTGGAGAGTAGATGGGTTGAATATGGGTGGGTTGAAAATGGGTGGGTTGAAAATGGATCTAGCCAAACCCAACCCAACCTAACCTGAACTATTTTTCTTTTAATTTTCCCAAAGGTCCAAACTTATAATCCTAGGCAGAGAAAAAGAGGAGTGAGAATTCAATTCTCAAAACTAATGGGAATTCAATTCTCTCTATGTATATCTATTTCTCTCTCTCCTCCCTCTCTGAACTTCAAAACGTATGGTAATTGGAACATATTGAATTTCCTCTGTTGGTCCAATACCTATTTTGATTTTATATTGATATTCTCGATTAACCTCAACAAATTATGAAAATATAGTAGCGATATATATATATATATATATATATATATATATATATATATATATATACACACACACACAATCTTGTGCATTTGTATTTTACCATTCCAAAAAGCCAAGCATAGAATAGAGTGTCAATTTTTAATGAATGCATAATCTTAGGAGTACGGTTATTGATTTAATAAAAAAACATGTTGTATATGTATAGATCGTATTCCCCTCTCTCTAACTTAACTCTTGCGGTTCTCTATTTATAAATGTCTCCATTGTTTTCGTGTGGTATTCTCTCCACAAAATTGGAACACCTTGAATTTTATGGGAGGAGGTGGAGTTTTTCAATTACAAAACGAATTTTTAAACCATAAAGTGGTTTTTTGGTTTTTTCGTTTTGTCCTTATTCAAATTTTTGTTTACATTTGTTAGTTTTGCATCAAGTTTTCATAGTTTATGAATTCGTGTCGAGACGAATCCAAATAATATAAAATTATGGTCGAAACTAAATTCTTTTGAATAAAGCCAAAATAAACCAATAAACTGGTTCATTTTGGTTTATTTTCGGCTTTATTCATAAGAATATTACTTGTGACCATAATTTTATACTCTATCTATAAACCACAAAAACTTGACGCAAAACTAAAAAACGTAATTTTTTTTTTTGAAAAAAGACAAAAGGAAAAAACCAAAAAGCCACTTTTTGGTTTTTTTAATGAAGCATCCCTCGCCTAATTGTTTTGCGAAGTAGTCATTTTAAGCCAAATATATTTGTATTATTATTGCCCTGTTTATTATACTGTTTGTCTACATAAAAGTCAAAAGCTTGCCATGTAATTGTAGTGAGTAACGTGAGTGGGAGTGTGGGAAACTAGTTTTAATTTTTGGGACCAACCCATTTTGGACCCATTTTGAACCCAGGTAAACCCATCTAAATATGGGCGAATATGGGTTCGCCCATTTACAACTCATTATAATATGGGTAGGTTGGATTGGGTTTTAGGTGGGTGGATTTGGGTGGGTTCATGGGTTGGGTTCAAAATTGCCACCTCTAGGCTGGACACAGCTCGTTTTCATCCTTGCTCGAATCTCTCTAATCTAGCTGTCTGTTTTTTTTTTTTTGAGCAAAACATTTGGTTTCCTCGTCACCAAATGTTCTAATGGGTTTTTACCCTTGATGAGCAGAAAATTGTTGAAGCCTTATACCGTAGCTCTGAACTGAATCCTTGAGTTTGCCTATGAATCAAATCTGATCAGATTGTAGTACTGAGCGTTTAGCATTCAAACATGAAATGCCTTGCTTTACCAGACTCTAGTTGAGGGGAGGCTCGTGCACTTAGTTGCCTTCCATGCTGTCAGATTTGTGGAGAAGTTAGATGTAAATTCCCCTTGTCCATGTAGAAGTAGCATACATAAGGCAACCCAATTTTGTTGTATGCATCAAGTTGCAGAGAATATGTTCTGAAAAGTCAGCCCACTATCTTTCCTTTGTTTAGACATGGGTAATAAGTGCACAATTAATAGCTAGGTTTCAATCCAATGAACAGATTAGGTATGTTATATATCAAAATACCACCTAGCTTGTGTTTCTGGAAAACTAGTAGGTTCTCCTTTCCGGCATTGCTATCATAAGTCCCCACATTGTTTCACTATAATTTTTTTGTCTGTCTTTTACATGCATTAAGGGCTAAATTAGCCCTAAAACCTTGTTTTTTTTTTTTTTGCAGAAATATGGGCGATGAGTTATACATTGGAGATTCACCTATTGCCTTGGCAACTGGCAAGTCTTTAGTATGCTTTGATCTTTTAGGGCTTTGCCAGTTGAACCTGTTGAATGTCTTTCTGGTAGACTTGGTACTCAGAACTTGCAAGTGTTTTGGCTCTTGGTTTTTATCCAAGGATTATGGATATGGAATGAATCTGCTTTAGTATGTTGTGTTTTAAAAAAAAATGTGGTTTTCCCATTATTTTCATGGATTTTTTTTTTTTTAGAGCAAAGTTATAGGTCTTGTCGAGGCTTGGAGAATTATTAGGCAAAGTTATGTAACCTGTTTAGCAATTAGAGCAAAGCTGTTGGAAATACTGGAAAAATATGGAACCATTTACCTCAGAATATGTAAGTAAACAGTAATACCACAAAAAATTGGTTGTTGTTTTGGGTTGAGTTGCAGATTAGGTCACTCTCTTTAAGATGTTTTGCGCTCTGCCCTCACTATGCAAGTAGTACCAGCACGCCGTCTCCAGGGAAAAAACAATCTAGAATATAGCCTCTGTCTCGATCTTTTCTGCACGGAAAAAGACCGAAAATGCAAAACACAATCGACCTTTTTATTGCTCTCTGAACTTTATAGTGTAAATGAATTTCGGTGTGTTTGAAAAGGCTGGAGCAGAGTTCCTTTTATAGGTGATGAAAATGTTCAGTTTTTGGAATTAGGATCAATCGAGAATTCTGTGATTGATTCAATTAACCCACCAAAATTTGTGCACTGATTATGCACACGTTTTTCACATTTTTGTAACAGCTTCTTGCACTAATTAATAACACTTTTTTCTTTTCTGAATTAGTAATGTAACGAGAAAAAAATCATTTCCAAAATGAACAGATTAGTCAAAAGGAAAAAATCTTTCCATAAATAATTTTTGTCAAACGTGGGGCTAACTTCGTATGTGCGTGAGGCTCCAAATTCAGGGATTTGCACCCCCTTGCGCGCGAAGTTCGCAAAGCGCACCAAGTTAACTGGTTTCCGGACCGGTTTTCACAAATTGGCTTGGACCTTGGCCCAAACCGTGTGCGCGCGAGGCCTCTCTTGGGCCTAGCTCATCAATGTTTCATGGAGCCTCCTCACATATAAGGAAGAATAATGATACAGACACACAAATGTTCTCTAGTTAGACATACAAATGTTCTCTAGTTAGCCAATGTGGGACAAGTGTTCTTTGAAGAGTTCTTTTGAAAAAATACATAGCCCCAACAATCCCCCACTTGTATTTTTTTTAAAAATATATATATTCATCGAGCAAGAAGGTATAGAGCAATGCATAAGTAAAGGTGTCTACCAACTTGAACCATTACATAGTGTAAGTGCTTCAGTAAGATACTAGAGTGACTTGTAGTCTTGAACTCTAAGGCTGAACGCACCATACACACAACTCCACTTTGTGTAATGTTCTTAAGCCAACACTTTACGGCCATGTGGTTATATCCCGGTTTCATGAATGACCTGGAGAATTTGCCCCAATTCTCCCAAGGAGCGGTCACACTCCAACATTTATATAGGTGAGTCTATTAAGAGTACTCCTGTAGTCTAAGTACCCCACTCCACATAGAGCTATAAAACTCATTAAGTGTCATAAAATAACACAACCTTTTTCACGCTACAGAATGTCATGCTATGTAGGGATTGAATAAATTTTTTTAATTTTGCATGATTCTCAACTTGTCACCCATGTGACTAATTTTTCCCTTTGAACCTATTTCTTGGGATCTCTAGTCTATAGGTTAGGTATCCATCACAAGTGACTCATTTCTTAATGGGCCCCAGTCCAATCCTTTTCAAAGTGTACCAAACCTTTTCCCGAGCTAGTCCTTTCGTCAAAGGATCAGCAAGGTTCTCTTATGCCCAGACATAATCAATCTAACAACATCAGTAGTGAGGAGCTCTCTCACTGTACTGTGCTTACGACGTATTTGTCGTCTCTTTCCATTTTAGTAATGGTTATGAACTTTTGCAATAGCCGCAGTACTATCGCAGTAGATTAAGATCGTCGGTATCGGTCTCTCCCATAAAGGGATTTCTGACAAAAGGTTTCTCAACAAACCATCCTCTTTACTAGCAGTAGCTAGTGATATCAACTCTGACTTCATCGTAGATTGTGCCAATATTATCTGTTTCTTGGATTTCCAAGAAACTGCACCACCAACAATATTGAACACATATCCACTGGTTGCCTTGGAGTCATCTGAGAGGGTATTCCAATTAGCATCACTATATCCCTCTAACACAGCGGGATATTTAGAGTAATGCAACCCAAGGTTCATCTTTCTTTTGAGATACCACATTACCCTCTCAATAGAGTGCCAATGTTCCATACTAGGTCGGCTAGTAAACTTGCACAATACACCCACAACATATGCAATATCTAGTCTAGTACAGTCAGTAGCATAACGAAGACTCCCAATGATACTTGCATATTCAGATTGTCTAACACTATCACCAGTGTTCTTGAATAATTTCAGAGCAGGATCAAAAGGGGTGCAAATAGGTTTACAATCAAAATAATTATATTTCTTCAAAATTTTCTCAATGTAGTGAGTCTGATCAAGTGAAATGCCATTATCTGACCTAGTAATTTTGATACCCAAAATAACATCAGCTTCTTTTAAATCTTTCATGTCAAAATTCTTGCTAAACAAAGGTTTGGTTTCATTCACAATAGATAAGCTAGAACCAAATATAAGCAAGTCATCAACATACATACATGTCATAGTGCATACTGAATTTTCAAATTTGTAGTATATGCACTTATCACTTTCGTTAACCTTGAAACCATTCAAAATGACAAGATTATCAAAATTTTCATGCCACTGCTTAAGGGCTTGTTTAAGGCCATATAGAGATTTAACTAACATACACACTTTTTGTTCTTGCCCATGGACAACAAACCCCTCGGGTGGTCCATATAAATCTCTTCTTCTAAATCACCATTTAAGGAAGCTGTTTTAACATCCATTTGATGTACCACTAAATTATGGATAGAAGCTATGGCAATTAATACTTAGATAGAGGTAGCCCGTGTCACAGGAGAATAAGTGTCGAAGAAATCAATATTCTCCCTTTGCCTATAAACCTTAGCTACCAGTCTAGCTTTGAATTTATCTACTATACCATCAGGTTTTAACTTCCTTTTAAGAACCCATTTACAACCAATTGTTTTACAACATGATGGTAAGTTTACTAGTTTCCATGTTCTATTGGTTTCTAGTGAGTCCATTTCATCATTAATGACTTCTTGCTAAAAAATCAGCATCTGGGGAAGACAGATCCTCTCCTAAAAAGAATGCAAAAACAGGACCAAAGTCCTTCGAGACGCAAGCCCTCTTGCTCCTTCTCGGTTCAATATCAGTGTCCCTAGAGTTCATGTTTCTATGTTCTTCTAATCTACGTGTACTACTACTAGATTCAGTGCCCCCACTATTTCTAGATTTAAAAGGAAGCCTATCTTCATAAAAGTCAGCATCAATAGACTCTATAATCACCTTATTGTTAATATAAAAAAATCTATAAGCTTTACTGTTTACAGCATAACCAATAAAAACACATTCATAAGCTCTACTAGCTAGTTTTGTCCTTTTAGGGTCAGGAATGCGAACATAGGCTAAACTGCCCCAATATTTGAAATAAGAAACATTGGGCTTCTTGTTTTTCCACAATTCGTTAGGTGAAATAAAACATTTAGAGTTAGAAATTCAATTCTATTCAACACATAACATAAAGTCAAAAGAATTTCACTCCACCAACGTGAAGCTACACCCGAACTAAGCATAATAGCAATTACAAGTTTACACAAAGTTCTATTCTTACGTTCTGCGTTTCCATTCATTTCGGGATAGTATGGGACAGTTTTCTCATGAATAATGCCAGTAGAATTATAGAAAGCAATAAATTCATTCAAGTCATATTCGGTTCCTCTATCACTACGGAGTCTCTTGATCTTTCAATTAAATTGATTCTCAACTTCATTTAGAAAGATCTTAAACATGTCAAAAGCCTCATTTTTATGCCTCATCAAAAACAGAGGTGTAATTTGAATGCTCGTCGATAAACGTGATAAAAAATTGTTGTGCATTTCTATTGAGAACTCCGTCTAATTCACAAATATCAGGGTGCACCAAATCAAGCAATTCTAATTTCGTAGAAATTGATTTATGCGGTTTCTTAGTGATTTTGGCCTGACTACATGATTCACATTTTTCGAAATCATTTAAGGAAATGTTAGGAATAAAACTTAAGTTACTCATGTTCTTAATCAATTTCTTGTTCACGTGACAAAGTCTAGCATGCCAAACATTCACAGAACAAACGATATAAGAAGAAGTAGTAATTTTATTCATATCAACATTAAGCTTAAACATTCCATCGGTAGCATAACCTTTACCGACAAATCCTCCATTTTTGGTGAGCGTATACTGATCCGCTCCAAGTGTTTGAGTAAAGCTAGCCTGGTTGAGGAGATAACTGGACACAAGATTCTTCCTGGTTTCTGAAGTGTGTAGGACTTCTTTCAGAGTAATAGTCCTTCCGGAAGTGAATTTAATAGCAATGTCACCAATTCTAAGAACCTTAGTGGTTTGGGAATCACCCAACAACACTTTCTTATCATCAATTTTAGAATAATTCTTAAACAAGGAACGGTCATAAACAGACATGGCGAGAAGCGCCAATGTCTATCCACCACACTTCTGAACCACTTATCAGATTGATTTCTAATATCATAGCCACAAGTGTTTCATCATTCACCATGTTCGCTTGGGACCAGTGCGACGCCTGGCGTTCTTGCAATTTCTTACCATGTGACTAGGCTTGTTACAATTTTAACACACAAATTGGACAGAGTTTGTGTTCTGAGCCTAGCCATCTAAAGGGGGTTGGTTCCTGTTCTGATAGGGCTTCACATTCTGAGTCTTGCGGTTCTGGTTTGGTTTCATGATCTTTCCTTTTGGCTTAAGCACAGCCGAACTCTGATTTCTTTTGTAAACAACAAAAAGATCCTCATCTTTCTGATCTTGTTTCCGTGCCTCCTCCTCAACTCGAAGACGGGCAATCAGACTCTCCATCGAAAACTCCTTTGTTTTGTGGCAGAGATCCTTCTTGAAATCTTTCCTTCATGTAGGAAGTTTGTTGATAATAACTGCAACCTAATACTATTCATCAATAGTCATACCTTCAGACAAAATTGCATGAGTAATTTTTTGTAATTCATGGGATTGGGCCACCACAGATTTTTCATCGACCATTTGAAATTTCAGATATCAACTCACATCATATTTTTTCGACCCAGCCTCCTCAATATCTTTTTTTTTTTTTTGTAGTGCATCCCAGAGATCCTTGGCAGTTTCAAAAGTAGAGTAATAATCATATAGGTCATCAGACAATGCATCCAAGATATAGTTTTTGCACAGAAAACCATCATCAATCCATTTTTGAATTTCTTGACGATTTTGGTAAGTGGATGGAGCTAGTAGGGGGTTTAATAGAAGAACAGTAGGAAGCTAATTTCTGGGTAGTGATGTAAAATAACAGATTTTGTTTCCACCGTTTATAGTGCAAGCCCTCAAATCGAAACAGCTTGTTGATATCAGTGGGAGCAGAAGCGAATTTGTTCTCGAATTCCATTGCGGATAAAAACATCCTAAAATTGTTGGAAATATCGAAAAAATAAGGAACCGTTTACCTCAAAATCTATGTGTGAACAGAAATGCCACAAAAAATTGGTTGTTGTTTTGGGTTGAGTCGCGGACTAGGTCACTCTCTTTAAGATGTTTCGCGGCTCCGCCCTCACTATCCCAGTAGTACCAGCCACGCTGTCTCTAGGATAAAACAGCCCAGAATATAGCCTCTATCTCGATCTTTTCTGCACAAAAATGCAAAGCACAATCGACCATTTTTCTTACTCTCTGAATTCTGTAGTGTAAATGAATTTTGGTGTGGTTGAAAAGGCTAGAGTAGAGCTCCATTTATTAGGATCAATCAAGAATTCTGTGATTGATTCAATTAACCCCCCAAAATTTGTGCAATAATTATGCACACATTTTTCACATTTTTGCAATAGCTTCGTGCACTGATTAATAACATGTTTTTTTTTCTTTTCTGAATTAGTAATGTAACGGGGAAAAAAACATTTCCAAAATGAATGGATGGATTGGTCAAAAGGAAAAAATCTTTCCGTAAATAATTTTTGCAAAATATGGAGCTAACTTCGTATGTGCGCAAGACTCCAAATTTGGGGATTTGCAACTCCTTGAGCACAAGGTTCGCAAGCGCGTCCAATGAATTGGTTTCTAGATTGGTTTTTAGAAATTGGTCATGTAACGACCCTAGTTTTCGTAAATAAAAATTTCGTTAAATAATTTAATTAATTAATTTAATTAATTAATTTAATTTTCAGTTTATTGGAATAATTTACTATTAAATTATTATTTATTCCTTTAATTTGATTTCCAGCCATGTGTACACGAATACGAGACCGAGTAGCGCATCCGTTACACTACCGTAGCATCCGGAGACCCCGGCTAGTGTCCGAAACCTACTCCATCTAATCACCATGGTACGTCATGGTGAGGTCCCCTCACCTTGGGACTTGATACCTTGACCAAGTTAGAGAGAGTGAGAGAGAGAGAGAGAGAGAGAGAGAGAGAGAGAGAGAGAGAGAGAGAGAGAGAGAGAGAATGCCGAGAGAGAGAGAGAGAGAGGGTTCGGTAGAGAGAGAGAGTGTGTGTGTGTGTGTGTGTGTGCTTGTGTGCATGCATCTTAGTACACATGCACATGCATGAGTTATTGCTTTGTACAATTGTGCAAGCAATGGTTTGATGAGGTGGCCAACTAAACTTAAGGTTTTGTACCCAACATTAGTTAGAATAAGCCTTGCTATTTTTAGAGTACCCTACACATACCCACACAATACATGCATTTGTGCACAATATACCTATCCTAGCCTATGTTTTGTAGGCCTTGGCTTCCAAGTAAGCTAGGGACAAGCTTCCCTAATTTAAGGAAGGAATAATCCACCTAGCTATAGCTAGTTATAGCTACTCTCTTAGCCATTTAATGGTTTCACACACCATTGGTTCATATTAGCTCCTAAAAACACCCCGTAACTAAGGCGACCGTGCAAAAACCTACACAACGGAACGCTTTTTTCCCCCACCAATACTCTCCTACGTTGGTACCATGTATGTGAGCACAATTTGGTTCATTCTAGCCAAGAATCTAGACCTAAGTACCTAGATTCCTACCTAGACCTAGACTTGCCACCTTTGTACTTCCATAAGCCACCTAAGCTACACAATTACTCCCATACATGCACCACTTGAAAATTTTCGGTAGAGAGAGGGAGAGAGGGCCGAAAGTTTTAAGGGGGAAGGAGAGGTCACTCATTTTGCTATAAATAGCAACCCCTTTGTTCATTTGGACCCCATATACCCACACTTGTCTATTTGTCTCTCTACTTCCCAACAAACCAAATATTCCTACCACCTTTTAGCCACCATATTTTAGCTCTAATTAGCTACTTACTAAGTTGATTAGTAAGTTAGCTAGGTAGATTAAGGGTTTTCTTCTCCAAAGGATTGCTAATCGGCTTCCGGTTTACACCCGGAAAATAAGGTAGTTTACTAAACTACTCTTCTAATTAGTTATTTCTAGTTTAAATATGTTGTTCTAATTAAGTTTCTAAGCATGATTATAGAGTTTGATTAAGTTAATTTATGCATGTGTTAAGTGACTAAGTATGTTTCTTAAGTAATTTAGAAAGAGTATTTTTATTTAGAAAGTTTAACAAGCATGTTTATGAGGTTCTAATTAGAATAGTTCTTCATGAAATTAGAAGTTGATTAGTGAAATTAGAAGTGGATTAGTGAGATTAGAAGTGATTAGAAGGTGATTAGAAGTGATTAGAAGTTAATTAGTAGATATGTTTCACTAGAAAAGATTCTAGTATGATTATGTTATTATTTCTAGAAAGAAATAATTAATCTTGATTGTTTTGCTTATTGGTTGTTATTTGAAATATTATTTCTTAAATAAATGGAGAAATTTCTTTTATAAGAGAAAGAAAAGCCTATTGGTTATTTTTGGCAAGAAAATATGGAGTGATTTTATAAAGAGAGAATTATTCATATAGATATCTAGAAAGATTTTTTATAAAGTATGTAGTAAGTTTATTTGGTAAATTTTTCTAGAAGAAATTTTTTGATTGTTACTAGATATGAAAAAGATAATTTATTGAGATTATTTGAGAGAAAGTTTCTAGAAAGATAGAAAGAATATTTTTGGGAGAGTTTTAGATATTTTAGAAAGTCTACAAGTAGTTATGGTGAATTTTTGGCAAGGGATTTCTAGAAAAGAGTTTGGTTTAAACTATTTTTGAAAAGAGCAAATTGATTTATTTTATTTCTTTGGAGGAGAAATAAAATAGTTTGGAGATTTTTTATGAGGATTAAATTGAGAGAAATGGAAATATTATTTTTGGAGAATTTTAAAGTGTATGATTTTATGTGGAGAAATTGCTAGAAGGAATATTATTTTGAGGGAAATTGGTGTATTAAAATGTATGATTTTATGTGGGAAAAGTTTCTAGAGGAAACAAAACTATTTAGAGAGTTGGTATATTTTTATGTATGATTTTATGTGAGAAATGTGATTTTGAAAGAATTTGAATTTAGAGGAAATTATGAAATATTGCATGAGCATGATTTGAGCATGTGACACCAAGCACGTACGCGATACGTTATGTCACCGGACGCGAAATTTAATATTTATTGATGAGAAAATAGAGATGAGAATGAAAAATGAGTTTGAAATGCGAAATGAAAATTTTCGAGAAAAGAAATGGAGATTTTCCTTCGGAGAATGGAATGAGATTATGGAGAAATGAAATGAGATGAAATGCGATGAGATGATTTGTTGCCACCTCAAATTCGCGGAGAGAATTTGGAGGAATGGTATTGATTGCGGTAGTGCAAAAATGAGAGCCACTTCCAGTCAATGGAGAGAACTAGGATGATGGGCTAAGCGCGCGACAACAACACACGCTGAACGGACCTTGCAAACAAACGTCGCTAAGTTCGGTGATGCAAGACGGCCGGACCGTGTCGTCGTGAGTCGCGGGAGAAACGGACCGCAAACAAAATCGTTAAGTTCTAAGTGATGCACGATAACCGACCTCGAAATGCGAAAGGTTGGTACCGCCACCGGTAGGAGGCGAAACGGACCAATAACTTTCAGAGCGGTGGGAGATAATGAAATTTGAAGAAGAATGCCGGGAAAGGCACCGTATTGAGAAAACTGAATTTTTGGGAAAAACTGTTGATAAAAGAAATGTGTTTTTGAGAAACGAAATGAGAATTGTTGAGAAAGTGACACGTAGCACAGTTTGATATACTAAAACGAAATACCATCCTCCTGCGCATATTTACTTTGATCCGCATGGACACGCATGATGCATGATATGATTTACTGTACATAAGTTATATATGCTGTTCATGAATATATTGTTCTAGAGTTGCTACTTAGAAGCTTAGCGTAGTAAACTATTGAGCCTGGCTCACGGTGTTGCCTTCGTGTAACCTTGGCATAATACCATGATGTTGCATGTGCAACTCGGACGTATTATGCTAGACTATCTAGATGGACAGGAACCGTACTATGGAGTCCAGACCCGAGGAACGGGAGGCGCTGCCGGAATGGGGAACGACCCGGCGCAGGGATAGACGAGGCCCTAGAATCACCCCGGTTGCTATTTACTTAGTATTTGAGAACTGTATCGTTTGTATTAAAGTTTGGGTTTAAACTTTAATTCGGATTGTAATAATAATTAACGTGCCCAAATCTTGGGGGCGTTACACGTCAACCCGTGCGTGTGTGCGCACAAGACCCCTCTTAGGCCTAGTTGATCAATAGCTAATGGAGCCTCGACACATATAAGGAACACAAATATTCTCTGTTTAGCCAATGTGGGACAAATGTTCTTTGACGAGTTCTTTTGAAAAAATAGATAACCCCAACAAAGCTGTACAAAATAAGAAGTTTATATGCTTGTATTTTTCTTATTCTTGTTTTTTTTGTACTGGTTGAGGGTGGGGAGAGAGAGAGAGAGAGAGAGAGAGAGAGAGAGAGAGATTGATTTGGGATTCTTGAGAGCACACTCACAGAGTGGAGGAGGTTTTAGACGTACTTGATTTCATGTACGTTGATTTCATTTTGGAAAAGTATATTCACACAAATGAATTTTTTTTTTTTGACATCATGTATGTTGTCAAAAGATGCAAGTTTGAAGGTACTGAGTTCCCATAACCCTGATCTTGATAAGTTTGTCGATAAATCACATGGTAAACTTTTTTTTTTGATCGGCAATCACAAGGTAAACTTTAGGGCCGGGGAAATAAAAAAACAACAATACAAACTTGATCCAGAAGAAAGTAACAACAACCTCTTATACAATAAGTTTTGTCTATCCAATTCGGGATCGTAATTCTTCGCAAAATCAAACATGTCAGGTTCTGATAATACCATTTTATCATGACCCTTCAATATGATATTACACCACACCAACAAATAGGAAAAGTAACTTATAAAATTGAGTTCATACAGAAACAACAGACTATCAAACAGAAATGCTAAATATTGGATTGAGGGATTCCATTTAATACAGAATTTTGAACTCCACTAGGCACCCTGTTAGTTATTTTGGTTTGACATTTTCCGGGGTTGTTCAAAACACACTCTAATTCAAAAGATTCTCTCTTTTGGTTAGAACAAAATATTAGTGGTAATCTGCAGATGGGAAAATCATCTCAGTTCACATTACTTACTTACCCAAGCGGATGGATTTACCCTTTCCACTCGGGCTACTTAACCAGGGAGCACTCTTATTCGGTATTTGGTTTTATCCTCTTCACCCGGACTATCTATCACCCATATTTCTGCAAAACAGAAAAAAGAAAAAGACAAACAAGGTTATAGGGTTAATTTAGCCCTTAATGCATGTAAAAGACAGACAAAAAAAATTACAGTGAAACAATGTGGGGACTTATGACAGCAATGCTGGAAAGGAGAACCTACTAGTTTTCCAGAAACACAAGCTAGGTGGTATTTTGATATATAACATACCTAATCTGTTCATTGGATTGAAACCTAGTTGTTAATTGTGCACTTATTACCCAGGTCTAAACAAAGGAAAGATAGTGGGCTGACTTTTCAGAACATATTCTCTGCAACTTGATGCATACAACAAAACTGGGTTACCTTGTGTACCCTACTTCTACATGGACAAGGGGAATTTATATCTAACTTCTCCACAAATCTGACAGCATGGAAGGCAACTAAGCGCACGAGCCTCCCCTCAACTAGAGTCTGGTAAAGCAAGGCATTTCATGTTTGAATGCTAAACTCTCAGTACTACAATCTGATCAGATTTGATTCATAGGCAAACTCAAGGATTCAGTTCAGAGCTACGGTATAGGGCTTCAACAATTTTCTATTCATCAAGGGTAAAGACCCATTTGAACATGAAACAAGATGAGGACCCAAGAATTAGTTAAAGCCATAACATCATACTTCAGTAAAATAATAATAAAAATAAAAAACCAGAGTTCCAACTTCAATCCCACACAAAAATGGTTAAAATTTTCACCTTCAGGGTTCTGAACCGTGAAAAATCGAACGAATCAAATGCTTCATGTCACGATAGTGAAGTAGTTCGCATACTTACAAGCAACAGATTCGCGATCGATTCTGCCTTTCGAGCTTCAGCGATCTTCATCTATGGAGACTGTATCGCGGGTGAAGAGAGAGGGAGAGATGGATGTTACGGAGAGAGAGAGAGAGAGAGAGAGAGAGAGAGAGAGAGAGGTCTTGATCGACAGAGGTGAAGTGTAGAGGAGAGAGAGAACAGAGATCGATTTGCGCTGGGTGTGTAAAAACACTAATTTTCCCAAAATATTTGAAGCAATACACATCTATTCTTGGCATTTTGGATCTGTGGGGATGGATTGTGGGTAACTTTTTCCTGTTTTGAATTTGCAAAACCCTCAGTCGTCTTTCAAACACCCTCAATCGATCTCTGGTTCTGATTCGCTGAACATGGATTGATTAGATTCCATTATTGCTTCGGTGTCTGATCATCTGAATTCTGAAGTTGGATACTATGGATGGACCTTTGTCCCGTGAGTTTTCGGAATTGTCGACTGAAATTTGTATTTTAAAGAAGGAATTGGGGGCCAAGGCGGTGGAGGTACCTGCAGAGGCTGTTAAGCCAAAATGGAATGCCGTGCTTGCACAATCTTCGCCACCTGATTCTCGTATGGCTTTGTTGTTTCATCCTCCTCACGTTCGGGATTCTAGGGTTGTCGTGTGCCCTCCTTTGGCAGTGGTGGAGACCGGCACTGAGCAATGGTGTGATTGTGTGGTAGGCTATTTTCTTGACAAGAAATTGCCATTTCCTGTTGTCAAGAGTATTGCGATGAAGATATGGAAAAAGTTTGGAATCTATGATGTTATGGCTGATGATCAAGGGTTCTACTTCTTCAAGTTTGGCTAGGACGGGGCCTTTTGGAAGGTGATTGAAGCAGGGCCATGGCATATTGCGGAACAACTTCTGATTCTGAAGCAGTGGCAGCCACAAATGGTGTTGCAAAAGGAACAGCTGGGTTCTATTCCTATTTGGGTGCAATTTTCTAATGTTCCTTTAGAGTTTTGGAATGCTGAGGGGTTTAGCTATATTGCGAGTGTGCTGGGAAAACCTCTTTATGCTGATGCTCAAACAGAGAAGGGTCAATGACTGAGCTTTGCCAAGATCTGTGTGGAAATTCATGTTGATTCTCCTCTATTGAACACAGTGGAAGTGGAGTATGCTAATGGCGAGACTGTGACCATTGATGTGAAATATCCATGGAAACCATTAAGCTGTACTAAATGCCATGTATATGGGCATTCTGAGGCTAGTCATAAGGAGTCTAAGGGCAAGGAAGAGAAGGTAGATGGAAGGGTTACTCCCAGGACTCCTGTGGAGATGGGTGCCCCTATTTTGCCTGATGATCTTGGTATTGAGTGAGGCGGTTCTCCTGTTCTCTTAGTGGGTTGGGACTTGAGATCCCTCTGGGTGCTAGTGGTTCTGGTAAGGATGAGTCTTTAATTATGTAGAAGATGGCTAAGGATTCAGATGAGGTTTGCCCTTTTTCTGGGTCAGGGGGGTCTAGGGGTAAGGGTGGTTCCCGTAGTGTATTGAAGGGTAGTCCTAGGGATATGAAGGGCAGTATGGTAGTGATGAATGATGGGGTTGCTGCTGTGGTTTTCTTTGAGGGTTTGGAGCTGGAACGCTCTAATGTCAGTAAGGGCTTGTTTGCTGACAAGTTTCAGTTGGTCAGTGAGCCCCCTGCTCAATTATCTAACACTTTTGCTATCTTGGACTCCACTTTGGGTGAAGTTCAGTCAAAAGTGGATGGTGAGGTTGCTATCCCTGTTTCGCCTTCCCAAGAGGAGAGCTCTGATTCTCTTGTTGCTACCCCTCAGAAGAAGCAGAAGGGAAGGGCAAAGAGAGGTGGTGGAGGGGGTGCCCCTCCTAGGAAAAAGGGAGGGCGGTGACTCTTTGTTGTTGCCTATGATGAAGATTGCTGCATGGAATATTAGGGGGCTTAACAACCCCCTTAAGAAAAAAGAAGTTTGTTCTTTTATTCAATCTCAAAAACTGTGTTTCATGGGTGTGGTGGAAACCAAGGTTAGAAGGGATTGTTTAGCTGCTACTGCTGTGAGGTCTTTTCCTTTCTCAATGGAGGTTTTCTTCAATGTAGATAGTTTTGGGGGCCCGGCTAGAATCGTGGTGGCATGGAACCTTTTGGTTTTGCAGGTTAGTGTTGTGTATGCTTCTCCTTAGTTGGTTTTGGCCTAGGGGGAAAGTTTATAGGATCACAGGGTTTTCTATATCTCTATGATCTATGGTTTTAATAATATTAACGCTAGAAGAGGTCTATGGACTGATCTAAGGAGTGCTAGTTTGCCTGTTGGTACTGGAGCTTGGCTTCAGTTGGGCGATTATAATGTTGTCTGGAAAATGGCTGAGCGAATGGAGGGGTTTCATAATGATGCAGCTGTTGAGTCAATGATTGCCTTCATGATTTGGAATTGGATTATATGCCTGCTAAGGGTTATTGGTACACATGGACTAATAAGAGAGGAGGGTTGGGTGACAATAAGAGTAAGCTTGATCGAGCTATGGTGAATGCTAAGTGGTTGACTGATTTCCCTGCTTCGGAGGCTTGGTTTCTTCATCCTGGTGTTTCCGATCACTATAAGATTTTGATTACTGTTCTGCCTGCTGCCTCAGTGCGAAGACCTTTTTAAGTTCTTTTCCTTTTGAATGTCTCATGGAACGTTTAAGGAGCTGTTGGTTACTTCATTGACTGCCCCTGTGCATTGTCATTCTCACTTGTTAAAACTTAGTTTGAAGCTAAAAAGGCTTAAGCCTGTATTGAGGCATTAAATAAGGCTCATTATTCTAATATTAGCCTGCGAGTGGAGGAAGCTAGATCTAAGTTGCATCAGATTCAAGAGGATTACTTCTCTCATCCTCATGACCCTGTTTTGTGTGAAGCAGAAAAAATGGCTCTGAGCCAGTTCATGGTTTTGAGTTTGGCTAAGGAAGGGTTTAAGAAACAGAAGTCAAGGGTAAAATGGTTGGCTTTGGGGGATCAAAACACTAGGTTTTTCCATCAAAAGATGTCTACTCATAATTTGAGTAAAATTCTGAGTTTGGTTTCTACTACTGGTGTTAGATTAGAAGATCCAAGGGAGATTCAAGAGGAAATTCTTGGTTATTATAAAGGCTTGGTTGGTTCACCATTCACTCAGACTGTGCCTACTACCGAGGTGGGTTAGGCTCTGCAAACTAGAGTACCGATTGATATGCGGTCTGCTTTAATTCAACCTGTCTCTGAGCTAGAAATTAAAAGGGCTATGGACGCTATAAAAGGAGATAAGGCTCCGGGGCCAGATGGCTTTTGTGCTGATTTCTATCATAAGAACTAGGACATTGTGGGGCCTGATGTAGTTCGAGCTGTAACACAGTTTTTTGAGATGGGTTATATGCTTCGAGAGTGGAATTCCACAGCTCTCTGTAGCTCTTAAGACTAATGCTCCTGTGTCAATTAAGGATTTTAGGCCTATATCTTGCTGTAATGTCACGTATAAGTGCATTACCAAGATCTTGGTTATTAGCGTTATTGGCATTTTCCGGATTACGACAAACCATTGGTGTATGTACTTCTATCTTTTTCCATTTGGGTTTGGGAGGTAGCTTAGTTGATTGCGTTCAGATGCTCCACCCGAAGGTTGAAGGGTTGGAGAAATGAAGTTGCGCGTTCTTTGGCTCGTATTCGATTCACGAAAGGTATAATATTGCATTATCATGTTCTTCATTTAGTTTAGGGGTTTAATCATTTTTATGTTGCATGCTTTTGCATTTCAGCCTTATAATGTGAGCATTAAGTATTTTTCTAAGGCATGTACCTATTTTAAAAGAGATTCTGAGTGAAGCGCTCGTTCAGCGCTACTGGCGCTAATCTAGTGCTTCAGTTTGCTTCATTCAAAATAGTTTCAAAGATCAGCGCTTGATGAGCGCTCATCATAGCGCCTGTAGTGCTTACTGGTGCCACGCGTTTTGAGGTCATGCATGATGTCACCCTTTTATTCCGCAGCGCTCGTATAGAGCTCATTAGCTATTCGGCTAACGCTTACTATCGCAACGCCTATTTTCTTGAGTGTGGCGTTTTCTCATTGGTCCTCTTTAGGGCTCCAACCTTAGCACTATATAAACTAATTTTTCACTCTTCTAGGTCAGATTTTGAGAGCATTAGCCCACCTTAGAGAGAGAAATACTTCTCCTTCATTTGTTCATGGGGTTCTATGCTTTTAAGGTGATTTCTATTTTGATTTGATCATCTTTAATTCATTCTAGTGCTATATTCTAATATCTATGTATATGCTCTAGTTTGATTCTTCTCAAAATCTTCATTGCATCATCAAGTAACAGTCTTTTCTTATATTCTTATGTTTAGATGCTTTAAGTATGGTTTAAATTTAGTGTTTGATCATCCTTTATGTCAATCTAGTGCAATACATTTGTTCACCATGTATTTGCTCTAGATTGATTTTCTTTATTCAAAACCCTTCATTAAAAATCAAGTATTTTATCTTTTTATGGGTTCTTGATGCACTATATGATTTAAACCTTGTGCTTGATCATTTATTTTGTCAATCTAGATTAATCTTCTAATACTCTATGGATTACATCTAGTTTGATTATTTTTCACAAAAATCTTCATTTATCATCATGTCATTATCATCATGGATTGTTGCCTTTGCTCCTACTTGAGCCGGATGAGTTTGGTGCTGAGTTGACTCGGAGGTCAAGACGGTTGTGCTTTGGAGTCCATGGAATCAAAAGAGGGGTATGGGGTACTACATCAAGAATTGGAGCTAGGTGTCACAAGGGACTTGTTGGGTAATTTCTAGTCTTGTTAATTCTTGTGAACCTTTTGATTTATGGAATGCATAAGTAGGACTAGGCCGTGGTTTTATGTTTGGGATGTTTAGACCCTAAGTAGTTTTCATGTATATCTTGCGTCTTGTCTCTTTACTTTAATTGCTTTATATTCTAATATCTATGTATATGCTCTAGTTTGATTCTTCTCAAAATCTTCATTGCATCATCAAGTAACAGTCTTTTCTTATATTCTTATGTTTAGATGCTTTAAGTATGGTTTAAATTTAGTGTTTGATCATCCTTTATGTCAATCTAGTGCAATACATTTGTTCACCATGTATTTGCTCTAGATTGATTTTCTTTATTCAAAACCCTTCATTAAAAATCAAGTATTTTATCTTTTTATGGGTTCTTGATGCACTATATGATTTAAACCTTGTGCTTGATCATTTATTTTGTCAATCTAGATTAATCTTCTAATACTCTATGGATTACATCTAGTTTGATTATTTTTCACAAAAATCTTCATTTATCATCATGTCATTATCATCATGGATTGTTGCCTTTGCTCCTACTTGAGCCGGATGAGTTTGGTGCTGAGTTGACTCGGAGGTCAAGACGGTTGTGCTTGTGGAGTCCATGGAATCAAAGAGGGGTATGGGGTACTACATCAAGAATTGGAGTTAGGTGTCACAAGGGACTTGTTGGGTAATTTCTAGTCTTGTTAATTCTTGTGAACCTTTTGATTTATGGAATGCATAAGTAGGACTAGGCCGTGGTTTTATGTTTGGGATGTTTAGACCCTAAGTAGTTTTCATGTATATCTTGCGTCTTGTCTCTTTACTTTAATTGCTTTATATTTCGCATATTGGGTTGTGGCAATTCTTATGGAGCATCGATGATTATGATATCTCATAATTAGACTTTATAGTTCTTTCAATTTCTAGTCTAATGGCAGGTTTTCAATTTTTTTTTGCATGGAACGCATTTAAGAGTCCTAAGCCGGTGATTCCGTGGGCCAAAGTAATTTGGTTCAAGCTAGGGGTGAAACCGGTTCGGTTCCGGTCCGGTTCTTCGCCATATTTGAGTGAACCGGGAAAACTCGGTTCGGAAGTACCCTAGAACCACGACAACTACAATTGCATAACCCATTAAGTCCCCAATAGTTGGGGGTATGGGCAGGGAATGGATAGGAGACAGACCTAACCTTTGGCAATAAATGCACAAAGTGGCTGCTCACAGAATACCACTGAAACAGATGGATTTGAGACAAACCTAACCTTTGGCAATAAATGTACAAAGTGGTTGCTCACAGAATACCACTGAAACAGTGGTCCCCCTATACCGTCGAGTTTGCTGCAAAATCATGCCCTCAAATCAAAGCCAAAAGGCATCAGGGAGGGCAGATCCAAGAATTATTTTGATTTATGTGCATATTACCGTACTTCTTTCATTCAGCATCCAGAGCATTGGCATTGCACAATGGAAGTACCCTAGAATCGAAACCAGTTTTTAAAAGTCGGTTCGGTTTGTCCTGGTTCGGTCCGGTTTTGAGGTCGGTTCGGTTCGGCAGAAGGAGAGAGAGAGAGAGAGAGAGAGAGAGAGACGAACAGATCGATGTATACACAAAAACGAACAAAAACGTTCATCCACAAATCGATGTATACACAGAAACACGAACAAAAACTTTCATCCACTGATTGATTTATATACAAATCGAACAAAAACAAATCGATTTATAGGTAGATCGAACAAAAACTACACCCACACAACACAAAACTTTCATCTAAAGATTTACATACATATTTAATTGGACGGAGCCGACGACGTTGATGGACGGGAAGGATCTTGATGTTGATGGACGGGAAGGATGACGACATTGATGGACGGCGACGTTGATGAACGTTGGCGGCGGCGATTGAGATCTCTCGTAGAGAAGAGAGAGAGACATTTCGAGAAACGTTTTGAGTTTTGGGGGAAAGTGTTTGAGTTATATATAGTACTAAATAATAAGTAAGTAATAAATAGATTTGTTACCCATTATAATCTTAAAGTGGCTAGCCAGCCAATTGGTAAGTCATGTGGCTTCCATGTGTGAGGGCGGGGGTTCGACCCCCAACGTCTTCTCTTTTTCTCTGAATAAAGAGTAATATTATAAATATTTTATATAGACTATGTAAAACCGGTTCGGTTCGGTTCGAACCGGGTGCAAAATCTCAAGAACCAAGAACCGAACCGGTTTTTAAATTTTAGAAATCTTTAGAACCGAACCGAACCGATGAAGTAAAAAAACCGAAAAAATAAACCGGTTCGGTCCGGTTCTCTGGTTCGGTTCATTAATTTTTTTGTTCAGTCCTAGTTCAAGCATGCTGCTCCCAGGTGGTCGATCATTGAATGATTGGCAGTGTTTGGTAGGCTGTCCACTTTGGATCGGTTGTAGCAGTGGGGGATTGTGTCGGGTGGCCAATGTATGCTATGTGTAGCTGCTATGGAGTCTCATGAACACTTGTTTTTCCAGCGNCCCCTATTTTTCTCAGCTCTGGAGGGCTTTACAAGTCAAGTTGTGTCCCCCGTGTCCTGTAAATGCATTACCCTAGGCGTTGGGGTGGATGGTTTAGTATCAAAGTGGGTCTCGTTTTTTGTGTATGGTGTCTAAAGTGGTTTTGGTGGCTGCAATTTACCAGGTTTGGGGGGAACGAAATCGCAGGATTTTTTCACATTGTAGTCTCGATGTGCAAATGTTGGAAGATCATGTAGTTATGGATGTTAGGGCTTGTGTTTGTGCTTGTAGAGGCATTCGAAGAACAGGTCCTAATCTCTCTCTTGCTCTCTTTGAAGGTTCTCGGATAGAATTTTTGAAAATCATTGATGGAGGGATAGGTGGCTTTATGTTGTTATTGTTGGGTTCCTTGACTTTAAAATTGGGTCTTTTCTTGTAAAAGAGCTAGTGGTAGTTTCTCTGTTTTCTTTTGGTTGTTGATTAACGGGGGTATGCCCCATTGATTTTGTTTGTTAGGTGGTTTTAATAAAAGCTTTACTTACCTGAAAAAAAAATAGTCATAAAATCACATATTTAGCCGCAATCGCGTCCTTCCACTGTCCTTCCCGTATCCCCACTGTGCCTCTAGAGTGTTCCCCAAAAAAGTTAATCTTGTCCTACATTGGTTAATTATAACCTCCAAAGCTCGAAAAGGAGCCTAAGCGGTCTCTCAACTCATTGCCAATTGGTTTTGAGTTGGATGCTTTAACATGGTATGAGAGCTAGACTTTCAGATGCTTTCGGACAAGACTCTGTGCCGTTGATGGTTATTCGGTCGTTATTTCTAAAGTACGTGGGAAAGTAAATCATGGATTTGGGTGGCAAAAAATCATACTACAAATGACAATTTTAGATCTAACTCAAAAGAAAACTTGCTTTAAATGATGAAGTTAATGGACACGCCATGCCGTGTGCCCATAAGTATTTTGCCGTGTCCTCTGTGTCCTTGTGTCAGACACACAGATACATGCTGGCTTCCAAGAGTTTTGGTACTTCATAGCTTAGTTGCACGAAGCGGGAGCGGGGACGGGTGCGGGGGAGCGAGGGTACGTAGAAGCTCCCTAGGTTGGGAGCGGTGAGGGAATATTTAATACTAAATAAATATGTCTGTGAATAAACTTATATATATTTATATGTATTGTACATATGTTTTATAGTTGCAAAGGGAGCGCGTACATGAGCATTCTATATATGTATAAAAATGAGCAAGAAATGACATCCCAATAGATTCTTTTCTGCCACATATATGGATTAAACACGTAGATAAGTAATAGAATATGAGATGAGAAAGAGAGTTCTAAATCTTTCTTACTTCTTTTTTTCTTTTCCTTCTTCCTTGCATATATTTGGAATGAGAAGTGAGAATTTTGTCCTTAAGATTAGTGTGGAAGCTCCCATCCTATTTAGGAGCGGGTTCCCGTCTAGATGGGAGCGAGCTCCCGTCTCGGGAGCGCGGAATCGAGCTCCCGTCTAGGGAGCGCACCTATTTTAGAAGGATCCTGCTACTAAGCTTCATAGCCTCCAAGACTATGTCAGTGTTCTAAAAGAAGGTCTGGAAGGCCGAGTACTCGCTGCCTAGGCGCTAGAAGGATCCTCGCCGACTATCCTAACTAATTGCCCGGCTAGGCGCCGAGACTCGGCCCTGGAAGCGAGAAGGTGCCCAGCCGTCTTAGGAGCGCCTAGCGAGTTTTAGAAACTTGACTACGGCACCAGCACGATTCAACCTACTCCTCACTCAAATAAAGGGTATGAATGAATATACCTAAGGTTTGTGCCACGCAAGGAACAGAACAAACACTCGAGGAATACCATATTCACTTACTGAGCCACACATTGGGTTTCAAAACCACACGGTTAACTCCTGAACTTCTCCCAAACCATCGGCGTCTTTCTCTCTCCTCTCCCTGGCGTACACGCCGCAGATATAAAATCAATTTTGTATAAATGATCTTGTGTCAGAAGCAAACAAAACCACCGAATATATAGAGAGGAGGGAGAGAGAGAGAGAGAGAGAGAGACAGAGACAGAGTTAGGTTTTTCATTAACCGTCCTTGCAAACCACTGAAATTCGACCAAAAAAAGATATGAGCTTTCATTGAATTCTTCTCTCTTTTTCCCCCACATAGGTATGAGTCATTCTGTCCAAATCTGAGGTGATGTTTACTTTGAGATATTTTAGGGATCTGTGCTAAGATTTTTTTAATGGGATCTGATTTTTGGGTTTTCTCTATCTATTTTTGGCATCGTGTATTTTTAGTTGAGTTTGCAATGAGGCTGGGTTGCAACTTATGTATTTGTTCCTTATATCAAAAACCATGCTCTTTTTTTTTTTGGTGGTAAAAGGTGCTTCTTTTCATGTTGCAAATGGGCGCATGCCGTTTTTGACCTCTTTGGATGTTATCCGTTCGGTTGGGGGGACACCCAAACCCTGTTTGGCTCCGTTATGGGGCAGATGGTCTCATCCTCGGCGGTTATCAGGGCGGATTAAGGTATGGTTAAATTCTTGGGTATCAGGTATGGCTATCCCATCCTCACGATCTTATCACTAGAAGAATGCGCAATCAAACTAATAATTAAAATCAGTGTTATCGAAATCGTACGATTCGTAGCGTCTCGGGAGAAAAACTATACATATCGCAACTCGAATCGCATTTGTACACAAATCGTATGATACTATTTGAGAATCGTACGATACGTATCGCGATACGATACGTATTGAAATCGTATGATTATTTTGCACATCTTACTCACCTTTTTATATCCATCCAAGCTGTAAAATCCCGACCTAAACCCACTTTACTCATCGAGAAAAAGGCTCTGGCGACATGGAAACCTAGTCGACTCTCTCTGACTACAAAACCCAGTCATCTTTCCGATGACATCAACGGCAAAATCTTTCCGACGACATCAACGGCGAAATGGATCTCTGTGCTGGGTCTCAGTCGACTGCTACTCTCTAATCTCAGCAACTCCAGCCCTTTTTCTCCTCTAATCTCGCAGCTCCTTTTCCGACAAAGTCAACGATTGACTGAGGTATAGTCCTGGTCTGCTATATCTTGGTTTTGACGAATATATATACTCTATTTTTTTTCCTTCTTTGATCGTACAAGTTAGAACTCAGATCTGCTTTTGAATATTATATATAGCTATTGTAGTATTGTATATATAGTGAGTGGTGGCATTCACTCTATTTATTGAGAGGTCAACCACCCACCAACTCCATAATCAATTTTTTAAAGATTTGCCTTTGTCTTTTTCAAGTTTCATCTCACTGGTCTGGGACCATTACTTTATTAAAAAACAAAGAAGCCATTATCAATTTGTATTGTATTGTATTGTTTTGTAGTGTTATGGCTCCATCACAAAAGAAAAGAAGGAAGAATGTGAGAGACCCCACTTGGGATCTATGAAGCACGGATACGCTATTTTGGAGTCCGTATCGCGTACCGTACGCGTATCGGATACAGATACGCTCGGATACGCTCCAGATACGTATCGGATACGTTTTTTAGCGTATCCGTAATTTAAATTTAATTTTTATTATTCGGATACGTTTTGGATACGCTCCGATACGTTACGGATACGCTCCGATACGTTGCGGATACGTTTTGGTTCGTGAGATTGAAGAAGAAGAAGAAGAGAGAGAGAGAGAGAGAGAGAGAGAGAGAGAGAGAGAGAGAGAGAGAGAGAGAGAGAGAGAGAAAGAGAGAGAGAATCACTGACCTCCGAAGCAGCAGCAGCAGGAGTTGGTGTGTGTGAAGAAGAAGAAGATCGGAGAAGGTCGCAGCTGCCGGAGAAGAAGATCGGAGAAGGTCACAGACTGCCGGAGAAGAAGATCTTGACCTCCGACGAAGCAGCAGCAGCAGGAGTTGATGTGTGTGAAGAAGAAGAAGATCGGAGAAGGTCGCAGCTGCCGGAGAAGAAGATCGGAGAAGGTCACAGACTGCCGGAGAAGAAGATCGCAGCTGCTTGTTTTGTTTTGTTTTCTTTTTTCTTCAACAGAGTTTAAAAGGATGGTGGATACAGCTGTTTTGTTGCTTTCAATGTGGGAGTGATGATATCATCTGCTGGGTGGGCCCTTGTCTGTCCTATTATTGATATCAAAAGAACCACTGTCCTTTTCAAATCAATACACGCATCTGGTGAATGATGGGCTGGCACACTCTCTTTCAAAATGCAAGTGGGCTGTACTTTTATACTACTATATATTTACAAAATATTCATATATTTTATATATATATATATATATATATATATATAATATTTTTATTTTTATATTTTTATATCTAACGTATCCCCCAACGTATCGTATCCGACTTTTTGGAAAAATCACGTATCCGTATCTCGTATCCGTATCCGTGCTTCATAGCTTGGGATCATTGTGAACGTGCTGCTAGTGCTACTGAAGTGGATTCTGATGGTGTTAATAACACTCGGTTAAAACTAGTGTGCAATTATTGTGGTAAAACATTTTCTGGGGGTGTGATTAGAATGAAACACCACTTAGCTCGTACCCGCCAAAATGTTGCCGTCTGTGAGAGAGTTTCAGAAGATGTTACAAACACATTTTCAAAAATATTGGGAGAGTTGAGACAAAAAAAATGCATTGAGCTGCAAGAAGATGATGTGTTTTTCGAAGAGGAGGAAAATTTGATATCCAAAAGAGGAACTATGAATCAATTTGTGAGAAAAGCAAAGGCAAAACAAGTCACTTTGCCTTCTATGGTAAGGATCGAACAAAACCATGTACTGACATCTGTCGAATGATATATGCGGAGGCTTTGCCCTTTAATTTGGTTAAGAGTTCATGGTTTCACACCGCCGTGAAATCAATTGGCGAATATGGCAAAGGCTTGAAACCTCCTTCATATCATGAGGTTAGAGTCACATTCTTGAAGAAAGAGGTTAATGGTGTGCATTTAACCTTAGAGAAGTACAAAAGTGAGTGGAAGAAAACGGGTTGCTCATTGATGTCGGATGGATGGCAAGATGGGAGTGGACATTCTATCACTAATTTTCTTGTCAATAGTCCAAAAGGAACCGTTTTCCTAAAATCATTGGATACCTCCTCAATTATCAAGGATGGCTTTGCTTTGTTTGAATTACTTGATTCTTTTGTTGAGGAAATTGGTGAAGACAATGTCATACAAGTAGTTACCGATAGTGCATCTGCTTTTGTCTCTGCCGGTGAGATGCTAATGGAGAAGAGGAAAAAGCTTATTTGGACTCCATGTGCGGCTCATTGCATTGATTTGATGTTTAAAGATATTGGTAAGCTAACACAATTGCCAAAGCAAAGAAACTCTCCGTTTATATCTACCGACATACTTGGTTGCTTAATTTGATGAGGGAGCACACAAAGAACCGTAACATAGCAAGGCCCGCCGTGACAAGGTTTGCCACCGTTTATCTCACTTTGAAAAGCATCTTGAATCAAAGAAATGGTCTTAGAAAAATGTTTACGTCCACAGCTTGGGTTAAGAGTTCTTATGCCAAGACTCGTAAAGGGATTGACGTTGAAGCAATAGTTATGGATCCAAAGTTTTGGCAAGCAATTAGGTATTGCTTGAAGTGTGTACTTCCATTAGTTAAAGTCCTAAGGCTAGTGGATGGTGATGCAAAGCCAGTTGTGGGTTATATTTATGAAGCTATGGATAGGGCAAAGGAACAAATAGAGAAAAATTGTGGGTTATATTTATGAAGCTATGGATAGGGCAAAGGAACAAATAGAGAAAAATTTCAACAAAGTGAAAAGAAGATATGCTCAAATTTGAAGGATTGTTGATGAGCGTTGGGCATTGCAACTTCATCGACCTCTCCATGCGGCAGCTTATTTTCTTAATCCAAGGTAACATTGAATTTGTCCATAATAAAATCATATCTTGATGTTGTGACTTTCAATCATGAATGTTAGTTTCTATTTTTATTTTAGGTTTCATTATGATGCTACCTTTGAGGCGGATGAAGAAGTGAGAATGGGATTGTACAAGACCATAGAGAGGATGTGTCCGGGTGTTGAAGCAAGGTTAAAACTTGATGCCCAAATGGAAAAGTTCCATAACGCTGTTGGCATGGATATGGCCATTATAACTAGAGAGAAGAAACAACCCGGTATTAACTTCACCCTATCAATTACCGTATAAAATTAACAAGGTTTCTACTTTCTTGCACTGATATGACTTCCTTATTAGGACTATGGTGGGAGAGCTATGGAAGTAGTTGCAAAGAGCTCCAAACGTTAGCCACAAGAATTCTATCCCTCACATGTAGTGCTACTGGATGTGAGAGAAATTGGAGCACTTTTCAACATATCCATACAAAAAAGAGGAACCAGTTAGAAGCTCAAAGATTGAATGCATTAGTGTTTGTCAAGTACAATCTCACTTTGGAGTTACGGCAAACGAAACGAGAAGAGAATGGTGATTCTTATGATCCTATTTGTCTCTTTGATATGGAATCCGATGACGAATGGATTACCGAAAAAGAAGACCCATGCCTACCACTAGACAATTCATGGATGGACATGAATGAATGCTTTGAAGTAAATGAGGGAGAAACTAGTAGAGATGGAAGAAGAGGTATATTTTTTCTTAAGATGCAACATTTGTCTTCTTCGACACGTTATGTTCAATTAAAAATGCAAAGAGTTTACTGGTTATTCACTTATTTGCATTGCTTCTACTTTTATAGGACCAAGAAACCTTCAAAGTGATAGAAGAGGCAAAAGGAAGGCGATTGAAGAAGATGATGAGCTTGCAATTCTTGATGAAGAAGAAGAAGAAGAAGAAGAAGAAGAAGAATATATTGGTGATGATGGGGTGGTGGTTGGGGATGACCTTGATGATGATGATGATCTGTTTGATGTTGAATTGAGGGATGCATAGGGGATATGTTTATAAAGAAACTTGATGTTTAGTCTACTTATTTCTAAGTTTTCATGTTAGTAGGCTAGTAGCAAATGGTTATAGACCATGCAATTAAGGTGGATAGAGAATGTATGGCTTTAAACTTGATATTTTAGAGCACCATAATCTTTTGGAATGCTATAGATGGCTTAAGACGTGTGTTGTTTTGCTTCCTAAATGCTTTTTCTTTCATAAATGCAATCAATTTTAAGTTTATTGTTAGGTATTTATTATTAATTAATGAATATAAAAAAAATTACCATATCTTACGATACGCGATACGTATCCCGATACGATTCATAAAATGAAAAAAGCGATACACGATACGTATCCCGATTTCAGAACACTGATTAAAATATGGAAGGAAATAATTAAAGTATTGAAGGAAATGCTTTACTTTGCTATCTTCCTTGATTCTTCCGTTCAAGGACCTGTAACAAGAATTAAACCAAGAAAAGTTGTGTTTAACTACAACAAAACTAACGAAAATAAATGAGTCATAGAACGATAAAATTACATTAAAACTTACCGGTGGGCAGATTCAAAGTTACGAAACCAAAGCTGATGGGTAACAAACCCAACAGCTGTGTACGCCAAGTAGTACTTCGTGTACCGAACAAGCACAGACGCCATCTCAAACAACCTACAAAAGAGTGGAATTAGATGATATGACCTTAAAGTAGACTAAAATTTCATTATATTATTAAATTGACAAAATTGTAAGAACATGGACCAAAGTGCCAATGTGACACAAAGCTTACACGTAAAGGATAAAATACTCTTTTAACCATGTTGGGTTCGTTTCTTTAAGTCTACATTAACAAACATAGGATTGGTAGATACATAGATCATGAAAAAGAGAAAATGCAAAAGGAAATATAGAAATAGTGATTAAATCTTTATCAATACAATTTGCTTTCACACATCCGATTAAGTACAAATACAAATATAGGACACAAATACGACACGATACGGATACTGATATGGCGATACAACAAAACCTAAAAAAATAGGCATGAAAATGAAGCCAAAAGATATAAAATAAAAGTTAAATACTTTGCAAATACAAGTATATAGTTTTAAAAATTCTACATATTAAAAATAAATACTTTTTAAATACAATTATATAGCATTAAAACTTCTAAATATTAAAAAAAAAAAGTGTCCATCCATGTATTTTGTATACGATGCATCTTTGTATATGTTTACTTCATAAATATTGGTGTACATTTTATGATTACCAATGTGTATACAACGTAAAAACAGAGAGAGAGAGAGAGAGATTACCTGTGAATCGAACTTATAAAAAAGAAAAGAAAAGAAAAGAATGAGAGAGAGAGAGAGAGAGAGAGAGAGAGAAAGAAAGAGAAAAAGAAAAAGAAAAGAGCTAGTACTTGTGAATCGAAAGAACCTTGGAATGAAGATATGGGAATCCCAATATAGGGTTTCCAATTGACTGATTCAAGCCTCAGTTAGTGTACATGATCAGTCTATATCTAGGGTTTATAACTTTCTATTTTCTATCTATAGTGTTATAACAGTTTCTCCTTATAGTTTTTACCCGATATTCTTCTAAAATTTGCATTTTAACCCCTATCATATCCTGAAACGTATCCTGCCGTATCCGAAAAAATAACATTTAACTTTTAAATACAGAATATTATTTGCTGTATCTGATACACATTGGGGCCTATTGGGTGCGTTCTAATCTTAGTAGCGTTAATGCCATGAACCAAATGGTTCCTTCCACGACAAAACGAAATATCATATTTAACCCTTTGGCTCAGGATTCAAAACGACATCCTGTGTCCGCCCCTCTGTCTCTCCCTTACCAACCTATTTTCTGATTGTTGCTCACCCCCCCAATCTCTCCCTTTGTTTCTCTCTCTTCAACCACTTACATCTCTAAATCCAACCTTCATAACTGGATTGAGTCTTTGCCAAAGTCCTCCGCAGCGTCTCTTTCTCAAATTCGTTGAGATTCTGATGAGATTTTACAAAAGAAAAAAAGAAGGGCTTGGGATTCAAGAAATAGGTCTGGATCGAGAAAAATCCAATTTTGTAACCACATGTACAATCACCATCAATAAAATTTCAGGTTCCATCTCCTTTGGAAGGTAAGATAGTTGAGGGTAATGGAGCAATGCTGATGAGCATGGAGAAAGATGGTGTTGTTAGAGCCTATGTTTATTAGCTTGAACTGGTCCTGAGATTGAATGTAGAACTGTAGTCTGGTTTTCTTAGATCATAGTTGTCAAAGGCGCGCCTAGGCGAGAGGCGCAGCGAGGCAGTCATTGCGCCTGGGGTACACCCAGGCAAGGCGAGTGGGATAAGGCGAGGCCTAGGCGCAAAAAAGCGCAAAAGGGGAGAGGCACAAAAAAAGCACGCCTTATTGAAGTTTAATCACAACCCTAGATTTTTGTTACCTAGGTTACAAATCTTATCTTGGCCGTTGATTTTTGGGTTTCTAAAAGTCCATTGTGGGTCTCGGAAAGTCTGATTCTCAGCCCTAAATCATCTCTCTCTCTCTCTCTCTCTCTCTCTCTCTCTCTCTCTCTCTCTCTCTCTCTCTCTCTCTCTCTCTCAAAGATTTAAAATCGATTGAAGTCTGATTGTGGCCTAGTGGGCGTCAATCAAGAAGACCGAAGGCAATCAGATGATAAGGGCCCTACTATGCATAGCATTGCTGCGAAGGCATGGCAGGTGAAGCTGATGGGTGTAGCACGGGACTTAGCTTGAGCCAGCTATGGGGTTGTTACGGTGAACATGACAGCTCAACCAATCCCTTAATTTCCTTTATTTCTTTTTATCTTTTCTCTGTCATTTTTGTTACTGATTGTTGCGTGTGGGCTTCGTTACATAGAGGAAGAGCCGAGTGCTAGAAGGGGGCAATTTTTCTGTTGATAAGCAAAGCAAACCTTGGGACCCAATGTTCCCTTGTGTATAACCATTACTGAATCAATCAAAGTTCCATTTTCTTCTCTTCCATTTCTTTTCTTTTCTGTCAATTCTAGTTCACAGTTTATCAGTGGTATCAGAGCCACCGATTCTCGGAATCCATGGTGGAAACAAGAGCTCAGGAGCAGAAAAGAACAGTGGAAGCCATTCGAAAATTAAAGGAGAGTGATGATCAACTGCACCTCTCTGTGAACCAACTCAAGGAGATGGTTGCATTGCTCACCATGAAATGTGAGCAAGTCCTGTCAAAAAGTAACCAAACCCCTAACCCAGAAAACGGTGGATCATCCCACAATTCCCCAAAATCACCACCACCACACCAGAACTTGTTCCCAACCCGCTACACCAAAATTGAGTTTCCCCACTTCGCTGGAGAGGATCCAATAGGATGGATCTATAAATGCGAAAGGTTTTTCGAATACAACCAAGTGGAGGAGGGTTTGAAGGTCAAATTAGCAGTGATGCATCTGGATGACAAGGCACTACAATGGTTTCAATGGTATGAGAAAGCTCAAACATCATTGGGGTGGATGGATTTCAACTACGGGCTCCAAGTGAGATTTGGACCCAATGTTTTTTAAGATGCTATTGGTGAATTAACCAAACTACAGCAGCATGCCACAGTCAAGATCTTCCAAGAGAGGTTTGAGGAGTTGGCAAATCGAACCATTGGATTATCAGAGGAATTCTTCGTGAGTTGTTTCATTAGTGGGTTGAAGGAAGAGATCAAAGCCGAAGTGCAGATGTTTCAACCAACAAACATCTCACAAGCCATAGGGTTGGCTAGGCTACAAGAGGAAAGTGTTGTGGCTATAGCCCGAAGGAGTAAACAAGGAACCACTGGATGGCCACCCACGACCACCAACTTGACCATACCAAAGCCTAATCCAAATCTTGGGGTAAGATCTGATACTAAACTGATGAATTCTCCTGAAAGTACTGCCAAGAGTCCAATGAGTAACACTAAATCTGTTGGGTCTAGTAATTCTACCCACATCCTAGTCAAACGACTAAGCCCAAAGGAAATGGAAGCTAGACGTGAGAGAGGGTTGTGTTTTAATTGTGATGAGAAGTATGTGAGGGGTCATAGGTGTTAAAAAAAACAATTGTACTTAATTACTGGGGAAGATGAAGAGGAGGACACAGGACAAGAAAGCCATGACGCAAAGGGCACAATGATGGAAGATGAGATGCTCATTTCCTTGCATGCCTAATCAGGCTGTAATTCCTTCAGGACAATGAGAGTTGTTGGCACAGTCAAGGGGCAAGCAATTACCATCCTCATAGACTCTGGAAGTACCCATAATTTTGTTGACCCTTGGGTAGCTAAGGTTACTGACCAAACAGTGGAACCAACCCTGGAGTTGCCGGTCACTGTAGCTGATGGTACCAAGTTGTGCAGTACAGGAGTGTGTAAGTCCTTCACATGGACCATGCAGGGTCAAATCTTCAAAGCTGATGCAAGGGTACTAGCAATTGGGGGTTGTGACATGGTCTTGGGAGTACAATGGCTCTCAACCCTTGGACCAATACTGTGGGACTTCAAGAATCTTCAAATGCAGTTTCAGCTACAAGGACAGTCCATAACACTCAAGGGAAGTGACTAGAGCAAGGTGGCTCAAGTAACTCCAAGCCAAATGGGAAAGAATTTACAGCAGGTCCACCAAGGCTATGTGGTCCAGTTATGCTGCATCACAGCTGGGGAAGAATCTGCATTGGAGGTACATTCTGACATCACCAATGTGTTGCAAAACTTTTCTAAGGTCTTTGATGAACCCAAGGCCTTACCCCCAGAGAGGCCCTTTGACCACAAGATTCCCGTCAAAGCTGGGAGTGTTCCTGTGCAAGCTAAACCTTATAGGTACCCCTATTTACAAAAAAAATGAAATTGAAAAGTTGGTTAAGGAAATGTTGACCTCTGGAATAATAAGGCCAAGTGTGAGCCCTTTTTCCTCCCCAGTGTTATTGGTCAAAAAGGACAACTCTTGGCGTATGTGTGTGGACTACAGGGAGTTGAATAAACTGACTGTTAAGGACAAATTCCCAATTCCTATCATTGATGAACTTCTGGATGAACTTCATGGAGCTGTAGTCTTCACCAAGTTGGACCTAAGGGTGGGGTATCACCAGATCAAGGTGCATTCAGAGGACATTGAAAAAACTGCATTTAGAACCCATGAAGGACACTACGAATTTCTAGTTATGCCCTTTGGGATTCCTAGGTTTGACGGAATATTACAGAAGGTTTGTGCAAAATTATGGGAAGATTGCTTAGCCCCTGACTAATTTACTAAAGAAGGAGTCCTTTGGGTGGTCTGAAACAGCTGAGGAGACCTTCCAACAATTGAAGCAAGCTATGGTTACCACTCCAGTCCTAGCATTACCTGATTACACCAAAGAGTTTACTCTTGAGTGTGATGCTTCAGGGGTTGGCATTGGAGATGTGCTAATGCAACAAGGCCACCCTATTGCATTCATTAGCAAAGCCTTAGCACCTAAACACTTGGGCCTATCCACCTATGAAAAGGAGTTGTTTTTTGTAGTATATGTTGTACACAAATGTGAGCATTATTTGATTGGAAGACACTTCATCATCAAAACAGACCATTTGAGCCTCAAATACTTACTAGGACAGAAAATTTCCACTCTGATGCAACAAAAATGGGTGACCCAAGTTAATGGGGTATGACTACGACATAGTGTTCAAGGCTGGACAGGACAATAAAGTTGCTGATGCCTTGTCAAGACAGTGCAGCGAGCAAGAAAGCAATGTGGCAGCCTTGTCCATTGTCTAGACTAATTGGTTGGCTGCTTTAAAACAGGCGTGGCAGCAAGACCTTGACCTTAGGAGTCTGATTGAGGAGTAAAAAGCTAACCCTACCTCACATGCAAAATATTCTTGGTCACATGGGATACTTACATACAAGGGAAAGTTGGTTGCGGGTCAAGAAAAAGGCCTAAGACTCCTTATAATGCAGGAGGTCCATGCTAGTCCCGGCTGGGGGGCATTTAGGCACGGTAGGACTTACAAAAGAGCTAAGAGGTCTTTCCATTGGAGAGGGATGAAGAAAGATATCAATACCTTTGTGGCAGAGTGTGATGTGTGCCAAAGGAACAAGACTGAAACAGTGGGATCACCAAGCCTACTACAACCCCTACCCATTCTGGATAGAGTTTGGTTACACATCTCCATGGATTTCATTCAAGGCAAATCAGTCATCTTAGTAGTGGTGGACCGTCTCTCCAAATATGTCCACTTTATGCCTTTATCTCACCCTTTCACAGCAATGGAAGTGGCCAAGGTTTTCTTGGATAACATTTACAAGCTTCATGGAATGCCAAGTTCTATAGTTTCTGATAGGGACAAGGTATTCGCCAGCGCCTTTTGTAAGGAACTATTTAGGCTTCAAGGGACCAAACTAAACATGAGTACCTCTTATCACCCCCAAACTGATGGCCAGACAGAAGTGGTCAATACGTGCTTTGAGGCTTATCTTAGGTGCATGGATGGGGACAGGCCTAAGACATGGGTGCACTGGTTGTCACTGGCAGAATGGTGGTTTAATACCACTTATCATTCTTCTACTCAAATGACCCCTTATCAGGTGGTGTACGATGAAGTCCGACCTTCGCACATTCATTATATTCCTGGTTCTTCCAAAGTAGCAACTGTGGATTCTTGGGGATATGATAGGGAAACTACCATCAGGATTCTCAAGGAGCGTCTCCTACAAGCACAAAATAGGATGAAGCAAATGGCTGACAAGCATCGCACAGAGAGGGAATTTGAAGTTGGGGACTAGGTATATTTGAAGTTACAGCCCTACAAACAGACCTTTGTACAATATAGGACCAACCAAAAGCTTACATCCAGATTCTACGGGCCTTACCAAGTTTTAAAAAGGGTTGGCATGGTAGCTTATCAACTGGATCTCCCAATACAGTCCAAGGTCCACCTTGTTTTCCATGTATCTCTGCTGAAAAAGAAATTGGGAGCTAACACCGTCTCCCAATCTAACCTTCCTGTAGTTGGAGAAGATGGCATCCTTGAACCTCAACCAGTGGCAGTATTGGATAGGCGTCTAACTAAGTACAAAGGGTAGCCAGCAACATAGGTGCTCATTCAATGGTCTAACTCCTTCCCTGAAGATGCTACATGACAACTATACCAGAAGCTGTGTGCTAAATTTCCTGAATTTTTGCCTTGTGGTCAAGTCGTGTCTCAAGGGGGTAGGAATGATAAGGGCCCTACTATGCATAGCATTGGTGCGAAGGCAGGGCAGGTGCAGCTGATGGGTGTAACACGTGACTTAGCTTGAGCCAGCTATGGGGTTGTTACAGTGAACATGACAGCTCAACCAATCCCTTAATTTCCTTTATTTCTTTTTATCTTTTTTCTGTCATTTCTGTTACTGATTGTTGCATGTGGGCTTCGTTATATAGAGGAAGAGCCGAGTGCTAAAAGGGGGCAATTTTTCTATTGATAAGCAAAGCAAACCTTGGGGCCCAATGTTCCCTTGTGTATAACCATTACTGAATCAATCAAAGTTCCATTTTCTTCTTCCATTTCTTTTCTTTTCTATCAATTCTAGTTCACAGTTTATCATCAGACTGAGAGGGAGACAATGACAACGGAGAGAGAGAGAGAGAGAGAGAGAGAGAGAGAGAGAGAGAGAGAAGGTTCGTACCTCTGGGTTTTGATAAAACAGAGAGCAAAGTGATAGGCTGAGAACAGGGCTTCAAGTTGATCGATCTTTCATCTCTGGGTTTCGATTGTTGTTGATCATCAAAGATTGAAGAAGAAGACTCAAAGAAGAAGTCTGACTCTGTGTAAACTTTACATAGTAAAGTAAACAGGTACGTGGCTTTATAATATCCATGGTCCCATCTTCTCAGTCCCCACTCTCTATTACCCCAATATCTCTATCATATAATTCCTAGTTTCCTGGTATAACTTTATGCTATTATATTACCCATGGTCCCATACCCACTGACCCACTAACTAGTTTAATTATTATTATAAATTATGTATACATGCTATTGTGTTCCAGTTTCCAAACCGAACTACATGGTGTTTTGATGAAAAAAAATTACATGACATTTAGTATATGATTCTAACTTAAAATCTACATTTTTTATGCATTTTTTAAAAAATTGACCATCCAAAATCAATCTCTCTCTCTCTCTCTCTCTCTCTCTCTCTCTCTCTCTCTCTCTCTCTCTCTCTCTCTCACACACACCGAACATTTGTACATTTCGATGTATTAGTTCTAATCTATGCGAGAACTATAAACTAAGTGCGATTTGGTAGATGTTTTTATGAATCTTTTGGATGGTATGCTATTTAAAATTCATTGGCTTAGTGTTATTAGTTAAAGTATTGCGATATGCTATTTTTTCTATTTTTTTTACATAGGTGCGCCTCGCTTCAAAAAGGCGCGCGCCTTGCCTCTTGCCTTAGTCCCCGCAGGATTTTGCGTCTCGGTGCGCCTTTCACCTTTGACAACTATCTCTTAGATCCTACCCTCTTGAACGGACCGACATGTGCGAAAATATTAATTAAAAAAATAAGGGGATTGGGTGCTTGTGTGGCTCGGAAAGTGGTGATTTTTAAAACAAAGGATGTGAAAATTGAAGAGTAATTTACTGTAAAAAAGTGATAATGTAGCTTGTTGGTCTGAGAGGGGAAGAGGTAGAGTGTGTGAGACGCAATTGCTCCCCATACCAGGAGGAAAGTAAGCACTGAGCAGTGAATAATGCGAAATTGTAGACTACTGGTGTGCAAAGGGAAGAGAAACCCGTTGTGTCGTCGTCCAAGGGGACGAACAGAGTAAAAAAGGGCAGAAAAGGTATTTGAAATATTTTGTCGTGGCACTGAACTTTTTGCTCCCGACAATATCACTGGCCTATATATTTCTACAAGCAAATATTCCTTACATTCAATTTACAAACAAGCCTTAAAACTCAAGAATCCTGAATTCCAACTGTTAACACACAAATAGGTTAAAAGATCAGACAAACTCAAAATTCCTTTACTCAGACCGTTAAATTTTGCAAAATATAAATCCGAACAGCTTGAAGAAACAAAACAACAAACCAGATTCAAAATCAAAAGCAGATATATACAAAAATGAGGACCAAATACATACAAAACGAGGAGATACACACAAGTATGTATGTGCACAAATATATATATATATATATATATATATATATATATATATATATTGGTTTCTTTGGGTACAAAGGAGAAATCAATCCTTTAAAACGTTAACAGAAGCCAAATGATAGTTGTTACATTGTGTTCAGTTAGTTAGTGAAACCCTAATTTCACGAATTTCAAATACCTAAACCTAAATATACAAATCGAGAGAGAGAGAGACCTGCTGGTGGAGGTGGTGCCTCGGTGGTGGTCGATTTCTTCTTCTTCGTTCGTTCGTTCGTTTCTATTCTCTCTCTCTCTCGTCTAGCCAACGCGTCTGAAGTGGGGAGGGTTATGACCCGCCTGTGGTAACCCGGGTCATATTCTGACCAGCAAGATGGTTTTTACTTTTTACCCGTTTTCCGACTCGCCAGCCTCTTTTAATCAGTTCTCCTTTCACAGCCGTTGGATGATGAGATCCAACGGTCCAAGATAAAAGTCTGCCCCAAACGTTTTGTGCGGGATCTCTTACGTCCATTCGTAGTCATCTCGATTTTAGGGGGTGGGTTGACTAAATACAAAAAACTAATTTTTGGGTTTTGTATTTATTCAATTTTTTTTGCAATTTCTTAGTTTTTTTCGTTTTTTTTCTTTTCGACGACGGTATAATCTAAAACGTATAAAATTATTAGTCAAACTTAAAGTTTTGTGAATAAAGACGAAAAATAAACCAAAAAATCAGTTTTTTGCCATAATTTTTCGTCTTTATTCACAAAACTTTAAGTTTGGTTAATAATTTTATACTTTTTAGATTCCTCTCGTCGAGACAATCTTAGAAACCACAAAAAATCGACTAAAAACTAACAAATGCAATTTTTTTTGAATAAGGACAACCCAAAAAAACAAAAAACTAGTTTTGTTGTATTTAGCCAAAGGAGGCCTAAGGGGGTGTTCCACTAAGGTGGTTTTTTGAAAAATCTGATTTTTGACGGTTTTTTATGTGATGTATTGTGAGAGAAAGACCTATCTCGATTAAAAACAGTTTTTTGTTAGTGGAACACCAGCAGAGTATATCCATCAATTTAGCTATCTCTGAAGTGCACTTGGCTAGCCTTAAACATTTTCATCACCTAGCAATGTAGTCATTTCAAAGAAAAAAAAAAAAGACAAACGACGTTAGCGGTTCTCCCTCACACGAGCGCATGCAATACATGCGCCGCAAGTAGATCTCACTTGTCGACGCATGCGGCCACCACAGTATAAAATTATGATCAAAATTTTAAAAAGTTTACTTAAGACAAAAATAATCCATAAAAATCATTGGTCTATTGGATTATTTTGTCTTTATTCATAAAAATTTAAGTTTGGTCAATAATATTGTACTTTTTTAGATTCCTCTCGTTTGGGGTGAGCATGGACCGGATTGGTTAGATTTTGTAATAAATCAAGAACCAAACCACTACCTACAGATTATGAATTTGGAGAACCAAACCAACCCACAAAAGACATAGAACCAAACCATTAAAATATGGACGGTTTGGATTCGGTTTCGAACCACGGTTTGCTTAAAATTGAGATATTATTTCTGTAAACTATTTAGAGTACTTAAAATTTAGGTTTACCATGTTAGGTTTATAACGTTAGGTTTATAGATTAATACAAATAAGTCTTCATAAATAGAAATTTAGGGTAATTAATCATGGTAATGAAGGAAATCAAGGAATAGGAATAGGCTATGACGAAATCATGTATAGAAATTTGAAAAAATAGAAACGTGCTGTGGAATCAAAATTGGAATGAAGAATTTCATCATTTGAGTTTATTTGCTATGACTAAACCACTATTGGTGTATTGGAATTAAGGGAATAAGTTGTGAATCTTGGGCAAAATAAAATCTTGCCAGAGAATGAATAATGAATAAATTAAATTAGGAAGTTAGTTGACTATAACCTATATATATAAAATATACATGGTTCGGTTCGGATTGGAACCGAAGCCATGAACGTAAATCCACAAACCAAACGATTGACTACGGATTCTAATTTTTTTTAAACTAGGACCAAACCACGCTACTAAAAAACTGAACCAAACAAATCGGTTTGGATTGGATTCACGGTTTGAGGGGTTTTCTGCTCACCCCTATCTCTCGCCGAGACAAACCAATAAACCATAAAAAATCGACGCAAAATTAATGAATGCGATTTTTTTTTGAGTAAGGATAAAAAAAATAAACCACTTAATTTATTTAGCCAAAGCAATACAATTTTGAAAAATCTAAGTTTCCTAACCAAACTAGAGCAGTGATTAGAACTCAATTTTTCGGCGTAAATGTAAAAGATCTAACCCAATTTATCTTGCCAAAACCAGCTACAAAGCCCTTAACGACTAGTTCATAGAGAGAGTGATACACCAAGCATATCTTTTGACTAAAACTCAAAGCGACACCACACCAACTGTTTTCGGTTTAAGATTGGTTCCTAGAATAATAATGAAATACTGTAATAATAATAATTCCAGGAGATTGGATAGTGATTTTCTTCCTTTCCTTAGAACCCAAAAACACTTGCAGGAATTCAAAACCAATGCGTATGAGTCCATGACATTCATCTATGGACCTCTACGAATCCGGGGGTGCTGTGCATCTGAGTGCTTTGCATCGTGCTATGCACCCCCAAATTCAAAACCCCCCAAGTCTGGACCTCTATAGGGCCTCAAGTCTGGTTTCAAATTTTAAATGTAGAAAATCGACCATACTTTCCCAAAGTGACTTATACCTTGGAAACATTTTTCATCAAACTTGGTTTACTCTCTTTGCTATTCTGATGTAAATTTAAATTTTATACATTGCAAAAATCCGTTTTGTTATTAATGGGGGAAAGGAATAACCAAAGGAAAGGAAATTATTAGACTAGACATTATTGGCTATTCGTTGCTCAGGATTTGGATCTTACGATTGTCTCGAGAATTTATAATTGCCTCAAAAGAATACATGTTAGGCGATCTTTTGATCGCAATCGCAAATTCCGATGACCTTCTGCAAATTGAAGGTTTGAGGAAAGAGGATCTTGATCAGATCCGCATAAAACTAGATTGTATTAATTGGAAGTAATTCAAAATTAAACCATATTTGTGGACATGTAGAATACTTGTTAATACGATTGATTCCACTGACTTTTTTTTTTCCGATCGCAAAAAAGATTTTTTAATCTTTGGGAAAAAAAAAAAACAAAGATTAAAAGGATCTCGGGCACACCGGCAAAACACCACCATAGAACCAATCCAAAGCAAGGCAAGAAGCTAACATAAAAAACGCAAACAATCTCCTAGCAACCCAAACAACCTCCTAAAAACGCAAACAATCTCCTAGCAACCCAAACAACCTCCGAGAAACTCAAAAACAACCAACAAGCAAAAAACACCCTAAACCAAACAAACACCTTGGAATTCCATTATAGAAGCAAACCAAACGCAAAAAGAACGAAACAAAAGGACCGAAAGAAAACAAAGAAGACAAACCCAAAAATCACCAAAACTCGGAATTAAAATTCTAGAGAAAGAGAGACCTCATCCTCGAAATCAACATCCTCCTCCAAGGCATCGAAATCCTCCAAATCATCGAAAGCATTGATCCTTTCTGCTATCGGCCTCCTCCATTTCAAGTAAATTCTTTAAATGATAGTTTCTCCCCCACCAATATTTAAAACCCAACGAAGGCCAAGAATCCATCACCCTACAAGCATTCTTAAAGAGAATGGAGTTTCTATTTCTGGATGTCATTGGAAGAAAGAGAGGAAGAAAGGACCAACTTATTAATACAGATCAATTTGTCGGCCTTAACCCCAAGCTCCGAGAGACGCTTCTTTGTGTTAATCTTCCTCTTTGCCTTCTCAATCTCCTTTCCACTTTATGAATAGCATCAATGGATGTTTTATCAGGAAAACTACACCGCCTCTAAAATGATTGATCTTCTTTCCACTTGGGCTAATCACAGATATATCAAACACCTTATCCACCTATTGAACTTTAGAAAGTGTCTTCTCTGAAAAGGCTATGGACCCATTAGATTGGCCTAGAGAGAATTCCACCAAAGAAACTGTTAGAACATGTATGAATGTTAAGTCCCACATTGGTAAAATAGAAAAAAAGTTGGGCCTTAATATACAAATTGGATGACTCATCACTTATAAGGCTTAGCCTTTTAAGTGGATATGAGCCATTTAATGTATATTGGGCCCCACTCCGTGGATCCTCTCCAGAAGTTTGGGCTTTGTGCACGCTGGTGCAACAGAAGCGATGGCGGGATTGATGCATCGTAATAAACTACCAACAGAAACTGACAGGCCCAATGACCCACTATAAGTCCAGCCCAAATCAAGAACACCTGTTTGATTCAACTGACATTAATCAAACAATTCTTGGTAGACAATATTGAGTTCACCGATCCAGATTGTACACAAGATAAATGCCTTCATGCAAAAGAGATCCGTAACGTGCATCAGCCCTCAACACGGTGTTCTTTGCTTTCCGAAGCACTTCAACAGCATCACCTAACTCTGGTTGACCTTCGCCGAAACTCTAACAGCCTACTGTTAGGTTTGCATGGTACTTCTTAGTTGATTTTCTATTCCAATTCCGCTTAACATATGACGTCTGTTTTGTCACTTCTTCGTTGTTGCATCCCTCCCCCGTTACCATTGCCACACAGCAAATGGATCTTTGATGCATATGTACTGTTTCTCAACTGGTTCCATTCCGGCTCACTACATCCCCCTCAACACTTGTTTCGAATTGTAATCCGTCTCAAAATTGACTCTTAATCTTCTTTCTAATTATTAGTTTTCCAATCCTTTGTGTTGTTTTGTTGTCTTCTTTTGGTTGTGATATATAGGATCATAAGTCCAAATTAAAGGCATATTGAGACTTGGCATAGAGTTTGTAATTATTACTATATTCTGGAGAGATTGCACATACCTATAGAAAAAGCCTACTTCTACCTCCTAGTCTTTCTTCTGCTTAGATCATTTGGATGTGGTCTCCCACACTAAAATCAAATGGAGCTTGCTTTGGGCCACAATACAAAAAAAAGATGGAAGATGTGTTATACTGATTTCTTATTGAACTGAATTTTTGGTGGCAGGGGAATCAAAATATTGCGGGGATACTCTTGTGGTGAGTTAAAGTAATTTTTGGTGTTATAGTGATTCTCCTCCAACAAATGTTCCATTTCTTTTATGTTCACATAATGTGTCTATTGCATCAATATTATTACAGTATATTTTTCCAGTCCGATTGCTTCAATGAAATTTTGAGTTCGAGGAGATACAATTAAAGCCCTAGAATCTTTTAACACATTCATTTACTGATGATTTCAAGATTGCTGACTTTGGATGCGCTAGGGGATTATTCATTACCCCAAGCGTTACTCTTTCTCATAACGTATTAACTTACACTTGCATTTGCAATCTCATAACCGTCGCAAATACAAATTGGAAATATCTTTATTTATTTGAAGTTTTAGTTTTAGCTTTTGTCCTTTTAGATCGATGGTAACCATGACTTAACATGCACTAGAGATTCTCATGCAATTTGTGAACTTCTCAAGTCGAGAGAGTACTTGGATCGAATTTATTTGGGGAGAATCCCAGTAAGAGCAACTACCGTCCTTACTCAAACCCAACATTCTGATTCAAAATCCGAGTCAAAACCCTCAAATTTCTCATCCAACTGTTAATCCTTTTCCATATCAAATCAAGGGAGACCCTTTCTTTTCCTAGGTGAACCAAAACCAAATTAATTCTCATTTCCTATGGCTATATTCTGGTGGCAATGGGAGGTTGATGGTGGTGGGCCGCATTTCGTGGTGGTGTTCAGATGTTTTTGGTTGACGGCGGTGATTGGAAAAGGTGGACGAAAATCAGACAAAGCCATGGGGGTCTTTGAAGGTTTCCAGTTGGTTTGTCTGGAATTGTGGTTACCGGTATCTGCAGGTGTCGTAGTTGAACAAGTCACATATCAATGGTGGTGGACGGCGATTATGAGCGGCGGCACTGTTAGTGGCGTTGGAGGAGTCTCAGAAGAGAAAATGGCTTGATTAGCGGTAGAAGACTGTGATGAGGGGCAGAGATGTAAAACCCCATTTTTTTTTATTAAAAAAAACATAGAAAATTATAAAAAGAAAAGGAGTTTAAATAATAAAGAATTGTTATATGGTCCATTATAGTTTTTTTATAACACTTCTAGTTCACCTAATGTTTTCATAACATCTCTAATCCACCAAACCACTTTTTTTATTCTCTTAGGTTCATTCTATTTTTTTACTAGACAAATGTACCCTTACATTAAATTTAATATATAATATACATTTGTCGGAAAAGTCGTCAGCGCCGGAACGTCTGTCGGAAAAGCCGTCGGAAAATTGGACTTCGCCGGAAAATCCTGTCGACGCTGGAAAAGTCACTTGAAAATTGGACTAAGTCGCCGGCGCCGAGAAGTCTGTCAGAAAAGTTGCCAGAAAATTGGACTTCGCCAAAAAAGTTTGCCGGAAAATCCTGTCGGCGCCGAAAAAGTCACCCAAAAATTGGACTTCGCCAGAAAATTGACCAGCGCAGATGTGGTTATCTGAACTATGTCATTTAAAAAAAAAAACCTACTTAGGATCAGATGTGGTTATCTTGACTCGCAAGAGGTGGTTATCTGTACTCATAAGATGTGGTTATCTGGACATATTTTTGTTTAAAAAACTTACTTGGGATCAAGTCCTCAATCACCCAAGCACTACAAGGTAGCATAACAAATCCTTTGCTTTTAACATAAATTTTTTACTGAAAATTGAATAAAACAAAAAAATCACTTTTTCAAAATGGAGGTGGTTATCTGATGTCATAAGAGGTGTTTATCTAAACTCATAAGATGTAGTTATCTAGACTCAAAAATTGTGGTTGTCTAGACTCATATTTACAGCAATTCTTTAAACAAAATATTTGGGAAGCCAAACACCACTACACACAACTCTATCTCTAAATGACTTATTTTGCAAAATTGACAAACATCAGGTAATAGTTGCAAGTGGCTTGGGTCCACTCTTGTCTTTTCCAGGAAGAACAAAAACACGGGCCCACCATGTGATTGGAAGAAGCCATTTAGCCTCCTTTACTTAAAGGACAACTTGGACCAATTTTTCACCGTTTTATAGATGCCACAAACGCACAGCTTTATAGCTGGCATTGATTGGACAAATTTTTCCACCGCCTGGACACAGTTTTGTTTTCCATCGCTTTGACCAATTTTCTGATTCAGCGCATAGAACCCCACAAAACAGAGCCAAACCACCTTTGCAAGTTTAGTAGCAAGGAGCATGGGCCCCACTGTCTTCTTCTCCAGCGTGAAGAACAAATGATCAGCTAACACAGCTCTCAGGCCAATTCTCTGTTTCTTTTTGCTTCCCCATCTTCTCCGATGACATCAGCCTTTCTTCTCTCTCTTTCTAACAATGGTTAGTACCAACCGAGACCATCTGTGTTTCCTCCGGCACAGGCAAAACCACGGCAAAAACAAAGACGTCACTGGATCTTCTTAATCGAACACCAGTTGCTGGAGCTACAGTTCACCATCGTCGGCTGGAGCTTTTCGATAAGATCTGAAAGAATCAGATGACGACAACGACGTGGTTAGGCCACGATTTGACCATCTTCGCCAGAGTTTGTGGTGGTGATGTACGCCAGAGGTTCGCTGATTTCGCTATCGAGAGAGGAGGTGAGATGGATAATGGAGAGAGAGAGCGTTTACGGCTCAAGAATGATGTTCATCGGCTCAAAATTCAATTTATATATGCAAGGGTATTTTGTCTTTTAGATGCGCGTGTGGGCCTTATATGTTATGAAACTATAGAGTGGACTGTTGATGTTAGGAAGTTGCTATAGTGGACTGGAGAGCAATTCTCCCTATAAATAAATAAGAGAGAGAGAGAGAGGTAACATTTAGTGACCCACTTATTGTTAAGATTTAGGAAGTATTTTTTTGTGTGACTTAAAACCTATAAAATAAAATAGTGTATTTTTTGGTATGTCAATTTTTTTAGGAACATTTTCAAATGTCGTTTCAATCCTGTTAACAACGTCGCAGTACAAGAATAAGCCACGAGTTACCGCGAGATGAAGAACTTGGTAACCAAGGAAAGAATAATCTGGAATGAGATATGTGGCATTCTATTATAGGGTGGATAGACATGAAGTATAATTACACCATAAATTTATGAGATATTCCTAGATTTTGTAAGAGTGTATCCGAACATTCTCCAAGCTGATAAGATCTCATGGGATACATTAGAATTAAGATGAAAATTCTAGATGCTATTAGTGCTCTTAGTATAAATGGGCCTCACTGCACACACCACACGAAAAAGAGAGGAAAAAAAGGAACTAGGGAAAAAGGAGAAGAGATAAGGGAAACATACCAAAGGATGCGCTCATGAGTTTTTAGCAAAGGTGAGTTTGGAATTATCCCTGTTATATGAGTTTTTTGTAAAATTAATGTTTTAACTTATTAAAATGTTTATTTTAACATATGAAATTCTTTTGTAGCCATCATACCATGAAATTATGACGTTTTGCACAGTTTATGAAAATAGTATTAACGATACATCAAGACAGCGTCCCTGAATCTAGGGGACATTAAAGATACTGGTGTGAATGGTGTTATAAGGACGGAATGGAAAGGGGCACAGCTAGGTGTTCAATTGAATTGATCAATTCATTTTATGCGCACTAAGAGTCGCTCCCTCATAGCTGACAGTAATAGTCGGATGGAATATCGTATATTTTATGGCATGGTATGTTATATACAAGCTTGTTTACGAATTTTGGTTACAATTGAAGGCATGAAAAACTGATAATGCCATGATTTTGGTTACAGTTGAAGTCATGAAAAACTGATTTTATTATTTATTCTTCATTGACAAAAAGTTTTTTTTTTTTTTTTAAATTCCATGGTATATCAACTAACTCTGATAATTCATAATCTCATACAAGCAGTAGCTTATGCCCGCCCCTCTACGAAAACAGTTCAATTTTGAGATCAAAAAATAAAATACACTCCATAATTTTCAAAATTTCTTTGCACCATATTAAGTACTCTAATTTGGAATAAAACTTTTCAAAAAATGATGCACATGAGTACTTTATTTTTTATCCTAAAATTGCACTACTTTTTGTGGGGGTCTTGAGACAGAAAGGAAACCACGGCTTAAGTGAAGCCAATACTCCACTAATCCACATCATATGCCTAATCTTTTTACTAAAATAAATCTTACTAACAAAATCTATTGTTTGGGGCTCTCTCTTCATGACTTCATGTATTCTCTGATACGATTTCATTCAAGAATTTCTTTGGTGAGAGATGATCAAACTTTCTTTGGAGACGAACCCCTTTAGTCTAAAGTGTAAGGCTGTGTTTGGATGGCAGTAACCTCAAGGGGGAATAGAAATGTGATGCCTTCTATACATGCTTCCAACGTTTGGAATAGACAGGAACAAGAATGTAATGTCAGGCTTTTCTAATTGCAACGTTTGGCAAAGACAAGAATATGAAAGTGATTCATAATGACATATTAAACTTGGAATCACATTCCTAGTCTGAGTGAGAATCTGATCTCTTGCTTACCCTATGACAATCTCAGATTCTTGGCTCATTCATTAAGAAAATGAAATACTAACGAAGTTTCCAAAATAATTGTTTCCCGCGTAAGATTATTGAATTAATCCAAACACCGAAATGCATGTCATTCCTCCAGGTATCAAATTCCTAGGAATTCAATTCCCAATATTCCGGTAATCATGTTCCTATTCCTAGTCAAAATTCCGGTCATCTAAACACAACCTAAGGTTATTGAGTGGTTTAGCCATCCCATTGAGCATGTTAAATGCAATTCCACCACCTAAACTTTTGGCCAACACACTGTTGATTGGGTTATCAAGCGCATTGTAGGTTTCCCTCAGCACTCATTGCTTCATCTTCTTTGTTGTCATTTGACTTATAACCTTTGACTGGAGCGAAACTCCTCAAGGTGTTCGAGAAACCATATCTGTAGTAATGGCGCGCCTCCCAAGAAACCTCGGCAATGATATGAGGAGCAATAGGAAAGAGAGCGCAACAACTTTCCCAAAATCTTTGTTACTATGGTGTGATGGTCGTTAATCTGATCTAGCATGGGACTGATGCGGCAATCTATGACCTCGTTCGGCCACATTCTTTGCTTCCCTAATTATCTTGTACAAGCCGAAGAATACTGAAATCCTTAACCTCCAACCTCGTTCGGCTTTGGAAATGAGTTTCTTTCGTGCAACTAAGACTACCAATGTTGGAGCCTTTTCAATTGGAAAAGATTTCTTTCTCATTTATAAGATGAAAAAAAGGAAGAAGCTGAAGACTTCGACTGGAATCTTTCTCCATCGGACGTTCGACTCCTGATTTTGTGTTTCAGCGCCAGTCGGTTCTTGTACTAAGGGCTGTTCCACTAAAATTAAACAATTTTGTTTTAACTCAAAAGCTATCTCATTCCACTAACAAAAAACTACTAAGTTTTTTTGCAAAACTAAACATACAAAAAACTAGTTAATGGAACAAGTTAGTTTTTTTTTGTAAAACTAAACATTAAAAAAATGGTAAATGACTTGGACACCCCTTGTATGTATACGTTTTCCCCCAAACATCCCCTGCACCAAAAAAATCTACGACAACACCCCCTCTATCTTCCAAACTTTACCTAAACACCCCTTCTGTCACCCTTTCGTCTAAAATCGTCTAGAACCATCAATTTTTTTTATGATCCAAATCGTTCAATTTGATTAAAACATGGTTTTAATTTTACTTGAGGAGAAATCAGCTCAAAATATGATCGATAAGTGCTTGATTCAAACAATTTTGCATATATAAAAAATTGTTTGGATCAAGCACTTCCCGATCAAATTTTTGGCCGATTTCTCGTGAGTACCCTTAAAACCATGTTTTAAACAACTTGAATGAGTTGGATCATCAAAACATGACCTAGAACTTTGAGATTCGAGATAATTTTAGACGAAAGAGTGACGGGAAGGGGTGTTTAGGTAAAGTTTGGAAGATAGAGGGGGTGTCGTCGTAGATTTTTTGGGTACAGGGGATGTTTGGGGGAAAACGTATACGTGTAGGGGGTGTCCAGGCTATTAACCCTTAAAAAAACTAGTTTAATGGAACAAGCTAGTTTTTTTGCAAAACTAAAAACCAAAAAACTAATTAGTGGAACAAGTTAGTTTTTGTGCAAAACTAAAACATCCAAAAAACCCAAAACCAAAAAAACCAAGTTAAAGGAACACCCCCTAAAATGACCGTCTAACAGACACACCACATAGCAAGTTTTTTTTTTTTTTTGTAAAAAAACAGATCAAAATATTGGAGACTTCTTCCTCACATTGCCAAAAATTGAGTCGTTCCGGGAACAGGTGGTTCTACCACGGATTAAAAGTGCAAACGTGATTCTTACTAAGGACTAGATAATGTATGATGAAGAAACAATTTCACACATTTTCACCTATTTGGCTGCACAAAAGCATGGTAAAATTCGCTTCTCGTTAAATCATATTACGAAGTCTCTGTACTCAACCATCTTCCATCAAGCCAAAAGCGACACAATCATACCAATAAAAAAAGTAGTTCACCAACAGAATTCAGTACAAACACCATAGAGTTGGACAAAAGAGAATGAATCAGTCTTCACTTCCAACTTTTACTTCCAGATTTCTTACCTGCTAAATTCCACCAAAAAAAAAAAAAAAGAGAGTTTGATGAATATAAGCGATAAATAAAGCCAAGACTATAACAAAAGTGATACAACATGCCGATTAACCCCACAGAACAATAAATCTCAATCTTCAAACTTGCATCTTTTGAACAGGAGAGGCAACACACATGATGTCAAAAATACTGTTTAATCATTTGTATGAATACAATCTTCCAAAATGAAATCAAGAATTGGCTAGCTCTCTGTATGGGTTTTCTAATTAATGTCTGAACCAAGAGGTAAATCTAATGTTTCACCTGGATAGAGCCTCTAATATTGAGAAGAGGGGGGCCCAGCCACAAAACCTTATAGGACCAGCCATTAGCCTATTGAAATGTAACTCAACAAATCCATTGCCTCCTAGTCTGCCACTAGACCTTGTCCTACTCTTAGTCACATAATGCACGTGCATGAGCATCAACGGTAAAGCGTCTTCCAAAAAATCCCTAATTAGTGAAATTTGGGGGAGAGAGGATTGAGAGTGGTAGGTTCATGCAAGGATTGAAAGCGGGAGTGGATGTTCAAACTGAAGGATTAAGTGACTTGGGTCCTGCCACCTAGCTCTAGCTGCCCCAGTACCCCTGAGTTGCCGTAGTGCAGCCTATCTGTTTTCCACACACGTTCCTAAGGTTCTGTTATGAGGCAGCTGGTCTCATCCTCGACGGTTATCGGGGCGGATTAAGGTATGGTTAAATTCTTGGATATCGGTTTTCAGTAAAAGAAGGCACGATCAGACTAATAATTAAAGTATCAAAGAGGAAGGAAAAGCTTTACTTTGCCAGCTTCCTCCCTTCTGTTCACTGACCTGTAACAAGAATTAAATCAAGAAAAGCTGTGTTTAGCTATGAAAAGAAAAACTGTGTTTAGCTATGAAAAAACTAACGGAAAAAAATGAGTCATAGAACTACAAAATTTCCTTAAAACTTACCAGACAGTAACACGATACACAACCTGATGGGTAACTAACCCACCAGCTACGTATACCACATAGCGTAACGCGCACTGAATCAGTAGAGATGCCATCTCAGACAACCTGCATAAGAGTGGACTTAGATTATATGACCTTAAAGTAGACTAAAATTTCATTCTATTAAATTGACAAAATTACAAGAACACGGACAAAAGTGACGGTGTAACACTAAGTTTGCACGGATAAAATACTCTTTTCACCATTTGTTTCTTTAAGTCTATATTAACAAGCAGAAGATTGGTAGATACAAAGTTCATAAAGAAGAGAAAATCGCAAAAGGAAATACAGAAATAGCGATTGTAAATCGTTACCAATACAATTGCAATTTGCTTTCGCACCTTCGATGAAGTACGAATTCAAATGTAGGACACAAATACAACACGATACAGATACTCATATGGCGATACAACAAAACCTAACAAGATAGGATATGGATATTTTGGGGATACGGCTATTTATATTAATTTTTTTGTTTATAATTATTAATCTCCTACTAGGCATGAAAATGAAGCCAAAAGATATGAGTGTACATTTTATAAAAAAACCTAACTTATAAAAAAGGAAGAGAAAGAGAAAAAGAAAAGAGCTGAGTACCTATGAATCGAAAGAACCTTGAAATGAAGATATGGGAATTCCAATATAGGGTTTCCAATCGACTGATTCAGGCCTCAGTCAGGGTACACAATCAGTCTAAATCTAGGGTTTATAACTTCTATTTTGTACCTATATTTTTATAACAATTTCTCCTTATATTTTTTAAAATCTATTTCTATTATTCTAAAATTTGCATCTTAACCCCTATCACATCCGGAAACGCATCCTGCTGTATTTGAAATAATAACATTTATTTTAAATACAAAATACTTATTGGACTTGACTATGTGTACAGAAGATGTAGCGCATAGAAAATGTACAACAACTTTTGGGGCTCACTTTTGGATCCCACACGTATAATCCGAACCGTTAAATAATTCCCAAATATTTTTTCCTAGGGCCTTGCTAAAAATCAGCTTAATTGAATATGTGTAACTGGTCGATCCAAAACTCCACGTTTTCATTGATAACTATTATGAATGAAAACTTGGAGTTTTGGATATCGACCAGTTTCACATATCCAATTGATCTAATTTTTTGCAAGGCCGTAGGAAAAAAATATTTTGAATTTATTTAACGGTTCGGATTATTCACGTGGGGCTAAAAAATAGGCCCCAAAAGCCATTGTACATTTCTATGCATTATATCTTCTGTACCCATAGGTTTTTCGATACTTATTTGCTTGTATCTGACACGCATCGGGGCGCATTGGTTGCGTCTAATCATAATATCTAAGGCCCTGTTTGTTTGTGGGATTTGGTGGTGTGATGGAATGGGACCCAAAATCTCATGTTTGTTAACCTTTTTCGGATGTGATTTGAAATCCCTCGATCATCAATTTTTATCCCAATCTGTACGGGATATAAAATTTGGGATATGGATTTTCAATAGCTAAAATAACAAAAAGCAATGCTTTCCAATGGCTATATCTCGTTGAACACAAATACTAGACATGGATTTTCTCCATCCATTGATATCCTACACAATATCCCAAGGGTTTCATATCTCATCCATTTATCTCTGGTCAAACAAACGAGGCCTAAAGATTAGATTGTTTTCCACCTTTTTTTAGCCAGAAGAAAGAAGATGCATTAATCAACTAATCCAAAAAAATACAACCACTAATAAAAAGAAAACAAAAACCGAAATAAGAAAAAAAAATTAAAACATAAAGGAAAAAGAATTTGTTTTCCACTTGGGGGGCATTAATGCCATAAACCAAATGGTTCCTTCCACAGACAAAAATAAAATAAAAAATGACATCATATTTAAAAAGAAGGAATTGGGATGCATGAAATAGATTTTTATTGACAAAAAATCGATTTTGAAACCAGTAACCACATGTACAATAACAATCAATCAAATTTCAGGTTCCATCTCCTTTGGAAGGTAAGATAGTCCTAGGTAATAGAGGAGTGACATGAACAAGTTTATAATGTCGTCGTACTAGACCAAACAATCCTCTATAATGTAAAACCTAGGGGGTGTTTGGCCGATGATTTATTGCATTTTCAACTTCTTGTTTTTGGGTTTTAGGTGTTTGGGAGCCCATCCCCAAAATATGTTTTGATAGAATGTGTTTTCAACTTTTAAAATTTGAGGCCAGAAGTGAAAAGTAGCTTTGGAGGAGCTTTTCAACTTCTCCTTCTACTTCCCAAACACTACTCTTTCAAAATGCATTCTACACATTTCTCCCAAACACTCGTATCAAATTCAAAACACACTTTGACCATAATCTAAAAAGTTAAAAATGAAAAGCTGAAAATAAGGCTCCCAAACACCCCCTAGTTCCTAAATAACCCAGGAAATAGAATTTACTTACTTTGATCACTTCTGGATATCCACATTCAACTTGTTTCTTGTGATGCCTCAAATCGGTTTCTGATGTAGAACAAGTGGTGGCCCAATTCTATGATCAATTGGACCAGTCGAAGTCTCGGAAGCCCAAACAAATTTTAATTGACACCTGCCTAAATTTTTTAGTTTATTAATGAGTCCGAAATTGGCCCAAGCATAGTGGGCTAAAGCAAAATTGCATTGCGACTCACCACCCTAAAATTGATGGTGGATTTTGGCTTAATTCCTTTGTTTAGATCTGCAATTGGAAGTTTTTGCTATTTAGGAAATGTTTAGAATTTCCATTACTCCTAGCATATAATTCCATTTTAGTTTATTCTAGTTGGGAAAGTCTTGCTTTTCTAGTTTTTAATTTTAGTAGTTTCCCTAAATTTTAGGATACTTTATTTTTTTAGATGTTAGGATTTCCCTATAAGAGGGGTTGCAATCACTTTTATTATTCATGTTGCAATCAATAAACTACTCTAGGGGGTTTTCTCTTGTTGATTCTACAACAACTCATGGCTTTGAGTCCTATCATTGTTTGAAAAAGTACGCTAGCTATTCTCTCGTGAATTTCGCTGCGTCAGTTCCCATGTACACTGATTCCTCATGTACAACTACACGGTCCAACCTATCATTCAAATAAGCCTATCGTCCTATAGGAATTATGTTTTAAATAGCTTCTCAATTTAGTTAATAATAACACCAAATTATGTTTTTATGACGCAAGTCATGAAGAAAAGAATCTTCTCTCAAGACATTTAACGATATCTCAACACCTTCTGCCAAAAGAACTTTCTTCAACACTATCCTTTTGTTCAACATATTGTCATGCGCCACATAAACTATAGATTGGGATCCACCTGAAAGTGTCTCAATAAAGCGATACTGCGATAGAGTTATACTTGATTGAAACATGAAGAAATACACCACAAAGGTCAAAAAACAAGGACAAAGGATACGTATTTCTTCGTGTTAATTATTTAGATATACTTCTCTTACAATATCGATTTATTGAGACACTTCCAGGTGGATCCCAATCTACGGTGTATATGGCACATGACGATACAGTGAACAAAAGGGTAGTGTTGAAGAAGGTTCCTCCAGCAAAAGGTGCTGAGATACCGTCAATTGTCTTGAGAGAAGCTTCTCTTCTTTATGACTTGCGTTACAAAAACATAATTCTCGCGGTACTGTTACTAACTAAATTGAAAAGCTATTTAAAACATAATTCCTATTGATGGATAATACGTTTATTTGAATGATGGGCTGGACCGTGTATTTGTTCATGAGGAATCAGTGTACATGGGAATTGACGTACCGAAATTCATGAGAGAATAGTTAGCTTACTTTTCCAAACGATGATATGACTAGAACCCACAAGTTGTTCTTGAATCCACAAGGGAAAAAGAGAAAATCTCATAGTAGTTTAATGATTGAAATTTGAATAATAAAAGAGATTACAACCCCTCTTACAGGGAAACCCTAGCGAACACTGATAAAAAATAAAGTATCCTGAAATTTAGGGAAACTACTAAAATTAAAAACTAGAAAGAAAAATAAGACTTTCCCAATTGGAATCAACTAAAATGGAATTATAGTTAAGAGGGAGGAAACCTAACATTCTCTTTATCCAAGAATCTAAGCTAGATAATTTTGACAAGCTTGATGCACGTAGGATTTGGGGTAATCCTGACATGGATTTTGCTATATAAAAATCAAAAAGGGCCTCGGGACCATTATCACTATGAAGAGCCACAACATCTTTTACCGTAAGCTAATCTTAATACACATCAGCTTCATTTAATTCAAGGAATATTTCTGGGATGCTTTGATTGTACTTTTGTGAATACTTATACTCCTAATGAGTTGGCTAAATGTAGAGAGGTTTGGGAGGAGCTTTGTCAGCTAAAGAACTCCTTTCAAATGCCTTGTTGCATTACAGATGATTTTAATGAAACTAAGGGTATAGGGGCGGAACGAGTAAGGTCTGAGAGAAGTATGTGGGATTTTATACAATTTGAAGACTTGATGAGAGTACATGATAGCCTATAAAACCCACAGATACACTAGTCATGATAGCTAAAGAACTCCTTTCAAATGCCTTGTTTTGCTCTAGTCTTTGTTTTGGATTGTTTTGGATTGTAAGTGTATTTTAATGAAACATGCTTATAAAGCCCACAGATACACTTACAATCCAAAACAAAGACTAGAGCAATGCCATATCTACATGAGTCTTCTACCACCAAGCACGCTTACAAAAGGTACCATCCATACCCGACTACTCCTCATCGTCTAGAAGGTGGAAAACATCATAAGCTAAAGCTCGTATGAGAAACCGATACATGGTTCACACGCTTTCTATGGACATATTTTAGAAAACACATTAATTAAGTAAAACACAAATTTCATATCTGAAGGATTCATATCTTTCCAAATCCAATTTGTAATGCACATCCTAGTAACAAATCATATCATTCCACCAGGCATCCTTGGTGTGGATAGGCTTAGATGTCTATGTGTATCCCGTATCAAACACATCAACCTTGCTAGCCTTTTAGCACTGTCTCCTATCAAATTGGGACGTCATGGATGTCATTAATATATACAAAATATAGCCACCTTTCATTTAATATCCATGGAGTACAATTCATTTCACAAAAGAAGTGAAATAATACAACATTTACATAAAAATGCAAAATCGCTCATTAAACCATGTAAATTATGCATCGATTACTCACCTCGATCTCGTGCGAACCCGAACCTCCTATATTAATTAAAATGATGAAAACGTGATTAGGATATGCCAAACGAGTGTAAACATGCCTAAGATGAAGTCCTAAAAGTATGCAAGATCAACCACAAAGCTTGTAAAAAGTTGCTGAAAATGGCATAGTAGTTCCGGAACCACAAAAACCCAGTTCAGAAACCAAATGGTCAAAACCCAATTTTTGAGTCTAGTTCCATAACCGCGAAAACCTAGTTCCGGAACCACCTGGGAAAATTCCGAGAAATGCAAATTCGATCCTCCTCAATCTCCTAACCTTTAAACCCACCACAGACGCTTCCAACAAACACCAAAACACGGCCAAAACATACTCAAACATATGGGGTTCAAGAACTACTATAATTAGCAAAACATGTTTGAAAACAAGCTCTAAACACCCAAAATCATGGGTTCAAGGTCTAGGGTTTTTGAGTTCACCAAGAACTCAACCCAAAATCAAACCAATTAGAAATTAAACCTCTAGATGCAAGTGATTCCATACTGAAACACGAAAATCATGATCAAAAGCATGTAATCTTACCTAATAGAGCTTCAAACAACTCAAACAAGATCGTATAGCATCTCCATCATCTTCCCTCACATGCTTTTTGTTGTCAACGTCCTGTTAAAGAACAAGGTAGGAATGACAACACTTATTAGAAAAATCCTATATTCAATATAAAAAAAATACTTTGCAGCCTCTCAAGGTGATGGAGACACTATCTGGAATGGCTTGGGTGTAAAACTCGGCCTTCCTATCCATTACACCCAAGCCATTCCAGACGACATCTCCATTACCTTGCGAGGCCGCAAGGTAATTTTTTATATTGAATATAGAATTTTCTAATAAGTATTATCACTCCTAACGTGTTCTTTAGCAGGAAGTTGACAACATTAAGCACGCCGGGAAGACGGTGGATATGTTATGCGATCTCAAGGTCTTCAACGCCATTTTTGGGTTTACTTCTATAGTTGCTGGAGTTGCATCAGAATTTCCAAGTACAAAAAACATATTAAGAAAATGCCACACTTGCTCTGTCCAATTCTCTATGGATGCAAATGAGGTCTTTCACCAATTTATAGGTTCAAAGGAACTCTTAGAAACATCTAGAGTCCTTCCTTTTTTACTAAGTCATGGATTATTTCACACAATTCTAATACAATATAGAATACTCTTACACAAATCTAGCATATTTCATACTCCTCAAGAGGTCTTCCTCTCATTCTTGAACTTCTGCACTATTCTGGAACTTTGTAGGTTCCTTCACTTCTAGAACCGTCTAAAAATATCTCAAACATTCTACACCATTTCAGAATTGCTTATATTATTCTGAAACTTTCTAGAGAGTTCACCATTCTAGAATTCTCTAAAAGCACTCTCAAATATTCCGAACTTTTATAAAATTTCTCTTGAAGCTTCCACCAACTTCTAAGAGCTTCAAGTGTCACAACAATTGGCGATTCGTGACAAAAGGAAGAACCAAAGAATACGAGTTACGATGCTTTTTATTTTAAGGATTAAATCTACATTGTCTTTTTGGCATTCCTTTGGAAATCTACAAAAATGTCCCATTTATTCAGATGTCTTTTAAATAGCTAAATTTAAACAACAGTAGTGCTACATACCCAAAAAAATTGCCTAGAATCTGAGCCATTGATTTCAAATTCTGAGCAATTTTTTGATTAATTATTTGGGTATTTAGCATTTTCTGGATTTGAACGATTCAATTAGGCTCCTGAGCTTATCAAGAAATCCTCAATTCGATTCTGATGTCAACCTCCGTTATAACCCAAAATAAAATTGGTTGACTTGGCTTATGGTTTTTAGCCCCATGACACCACGTCAATGGAGGAACGAGGGCTTGAATATTTAATGTCAAAACATAAGCCAAGTCAACCAATTAACTATACGTAATAGAAAAAAAAAAAACCCTTGTCTTCATAGGTTTATCATCCATAGTGTAAAGTTCTCTCAAAATGGAAGTCGACATGCTTTTAAATCTCAAAAATCATCAAAATTGATTCTGAACCAAATTTCAGTATTGATGGCCTAGGCAACTTCTCTCATCATTTTATATATGTATATTATATTCAGAGGAATGATTATTACCCCCAAAGGAGTCCTAGAAAGCTGCTCTATACATTTCGATACCATTTGACAAGGCCGACCTAAGAGTTTGTAGTGCCTTAGGATTAGTCCAAAACTTTGTGCCCTTTAAGTACAACACTTAAAATAATTTTGCGAGTAACAATCACAATACGAGAAAGCCAAAACAATATAAAGTTCTACTAAACATTACACAATAAAGGAAAAATCAAAACACAAAGTCTCTAAATAGTAGTATAACGCATGAATATCACTTAAATATTACACGTGTTGCATTTTAGAAGCAAAATTATCAATTATTTTAAACATCTACTTGCAATTATAGTTTATGGAAAAAAAAATTCTTGGATAAATTGTAGTATTATTTTTTAACCCTTGTTATTTTTATTTATTTATTTATTGAAATAAAGTCAAGAATTTCATTATAAACGCTATCCCGAAATGATTACATCAAAAGACTGGAAATAAACCAAAACCACTAACAATTGAAATAAGCACGGCTTGGTAAGGCTTTCTAAGGCCACCGGCTCTCAGACACACCTGTCGAAGCAGACCCAACAACTTCGAGATGAGACAATGAATCCTATCAAAAGTTAGAAGTAGAGACCCGAAGGGGTACCTAGCTCAATCCATTAGCCAATACAGCAAATAAAAAATAAACCCAGCTAATTGTACTCAAAACATGGGCAACCGAATCAACTTGCTGAGTCACCCCACTGAGCTGGGTTAGGAGCACCGAGTAGCATTGAGTAAACAAAAGCTTCTTCTTCGGGATGAGAGCCAAGTTCCAAGTCCGGCCGCCGACAGATTTGAAAACTTTATTGCAATGGAGGGGGCCTAAAACCACCTGAATTCAACCCAAAGTCAGATTTCCCCGAAACCCATACCAGGCGAAGGAGAGGAAGAAGATGGAGCGACTGGGGGCAGAGAATGGTGAGTAGGAGTGGCTAGCGGCTGATAAAGGGGCAGATTTAGTGGGTGGTGGTTGGAGGTGGAGGAAGGCGGAGAAGGAGGCAAAGGCTAAGGGAGGAAAATGGCAAAGGGTTGAAAATGGGTGGCCGGCGGAGTGGATAAACCGACAGGGGTGGGGCGCAGGAGCGGCAGCCCCACCCCCAAAACGGAGAGAGGAAAGAGAGGGGGAAAGGAAGAAGATGGAAACAAAACAAAAGGAAGAGGAAAGTGGCCAGAAAATATGGAGCCGGCAAAAGGAGGGAAAACACCCTAAAAGAGTCTAATTTTGAGAGAGAGAGAGAGAGAGAGAGAGAGAAAGTCTCTCTCAAGGCAATAGTAGGCCTTTAGATCGATTGACGTGAACCCTTGTTATTGACAACACCTTTATTTAATTTCTTTAAGTTTGATTAACGGGATTTACAATGATCTGGCAAGACTACTAATTTTTCTTGCATTGAGATCAATAATGTATGTCATTTACAGCTAATTGACTTGTTAAACCATGAAAATCAAAAAAAGATTTTTTTTTTTCCCGAGGAGATCGAGCAAATGATTGAGGAGGGAAAGAGGAATCAAAGCTAATGATCTAATTAATCAAAATAACTAATCGTAACAATGGGACTGTGGGATTGCAACTTTGCAAGTAGATCATATGCAACTTTAAAGGGAAGATCTATTTTTTTTTTTTTTATATATATATATATATATATGGCAAACTTCTAGTCCGGACTTTTAATTTTTGGACTTTTTATACAATTTTTTTTTTTGATGATCCGATCCGTTCATCGTGTTCGTATGAAGGTGTTTTTTCAAGGGCCATCGAAAATTTTCAAAAAAAACAGGGAAGGAACCCAAGCGGTTTTAAAAAAATATATAAATACGCTTTTGCGAAAACTGCTTGGATCAAGCCCTTCCCGGCATTTTTGTTTGAAGATTTCTCTCGTGAACCGTAGAAAACACCTTCTGAACACATTGGATGGATCGGATTTTCCAAAAAAAAATTGAAACACAAAAAAACCCCATTTTTTCCTTAAATCCGGGAGTGTGGACTAGAAAATCCACATATATATATATATATATATATATATATATATATATATATATATATATATATATACCCAATTTTACAGAAGAGCCGAGTGGGCGGCTTACTAGTTTTAAAGACCGGATGGACGGCTACGGACGATGGACGAACGAACGGACGGACGGATGGCGATCAGATTTCCTTCTTCGGTTTTTCCTGCAGGCATTCTTCTTCTTCTTCTCTCTGATTCTCTCTCACACTCTCCCCTTTATCACCTGAGAATGGGGAGAGACTGGTAGTATTTGTATCGTTTATTTTTTTTAACATTCAGATTTAGATTTTCCTCTTTTTTTTTTTATTATCAGGTTTCGGCACTTTTAACTCCTACTAGGCTTTTTTTTAGGTTAAGCCACTATTGTTTAGGCCATTTTGTAACTTATATTGGTTTTTTTTCTTTATTTGAATAAAAAAAAAGAGTCATAGTTTAGCCATTTATAAAAAAATGTTAGAGTGATAAAAAAAATCAACCATTTGTGAAGTACTCTAAACCGATCCCTCTTAAGCCTTGGCCTGGGCCGGCCCTGTCATTTGGGTCCCTAGCACTGTCCGGCCGAAAGATCCGAAGCTAATTTTACTTGGTAGGAGAGCAAAGATACGTAGCCTTCTTCTGGGACTTCATCATTTCATCTTCCACGCCCTTGAATTTAAATTCTATTGCTTGGAGCATTATCCCTTCAATTCGATATGAGCCTCTCCAGTATGTAACTCAAATTAAGGTTCTGCCATCCACCGCCACTATGCTGCCCCTCACCACATTTTTGTGCCGCTAATCAAACCATTTTTTCTTCAGGGACTCCTCAAAAGTCACCGACAGTACCACCGCTCATCACCACCGTCCACCACCGCTGATTTGTACACTTGTTGAACCACACCAACAAATACCGGTAACCACCACATCAGATGAAGCCAACTGGAAACCGTCAAATACCCTCAATTTGGCTTCGTTGGAATTTCGTCCACCTTTTCCAACCATTGCTGTCAACCGGAAACATCTGATGACCACCACAAATGCGGCGACCGCCACCATCAACCAACCATCACCACCAAAATATAGCCATACGAAATCAGAGTTTGGTTTTGGTTCTACCCTGATTTAGAAAAAAAAAAGAAAAAAGGGGTCTCCCTTGATTTGATATAAAGAAAAGGTTAAATGAATCGGAGATAATCTGTGTAGGACCCAAATTGCCACACATCATCTTTGTAATGCCTTGTCTATTGACATAGGGTGAGTCTATTTACAATCTTTTTTCGACTTCACACAGCCATTTTGCTAAATACAACCCTGCTGATGTGACAAGTTTTTATTTTTACTTCATATAACCCGGCACATTTCTAAAATTGCCCCTCCTTATTTTTGTCCCAAATTTCAACATTCAAAACTCTCAAAATCCTTTTCTCTTCTCTCCTCCCTCCGTCTGATGTCGGTCATCGCCCTCTCCGTCGAACCAGTCAAAGAAATCGCTGCTATTTACTCGTTTGGTTTTGACACATTTTGGATATTTACTCTCGAAACTACGCACATAATTCGGATACAAAGTACTAAATTATGGTCAATATTACAGATATTAACTACCATCACCAATTTCGGATATAAAACGCCCGATTTTATAGGTAAATTTCGGGTATTAACTAACAGAATGTATTACGATTTTCGGGACTGTGGTACCGTTTCGAACGAACAGTGATTGAGAAATCGAAAAAAACAATGGGTTACTCTTGGGTCATTTTTTGCTCGAAAATCTTCATGTTCGGGTTACTCTTGGTATGTATTTTTGTATCCGTTGGTGGACTTGGAGTTGTAAATTGCTCAAATACTCTTCAGAGCTTTTCTCCCAAATCTAGTGAGGGAGAAAATCCCTCCATTGATTCAACATGGTTCTCCATTGAGAGAGATGAGAGATGAGGGGCAAGGGAGGACAATGGAGGTTAATGGCTGGAGGAGAAGAAGGAAGAGAAGGGATTTTTTCGACGTGGGAGGGAGAAGAGTGAGAAAACGATGGAGCTGAAGGAAGAAGAAGATGCACTGGGTTGGTATTAGCAATTGGGAAAAAGTGGGGTGGGTTGGTATGAAGTAATTTGAGGGGCTAAATGGTCTTTCCGCGAGGAAGATTTTGGTATTTATATTGCATGGGTTGTATTGAAGGAAAAATAGTTGTAAATAGAACTACCCATTGACATAGAAGTGTTCTAAGGGCTGTTTTGGGTAATAATCCATAATCTGGATTATTAGATTATTTGTTTTGTCTTTATTCAAATTTTTTTTGCATTTGTTAGTTTTGCGTCAAGAATTTGTGGTTTCTGGATTCCTCTCGACAAGACAAATCTAACAAGTACAAAATTATAGTCAAAACTCAATTTTTTTTGAATAAAGCCAAAATACTTGGTTACAAATTTTTTTATGTAAATGAATTTTGAATCATTTCATCACGTGTTTGGACGGACGATTGTCAATTTTGGGTATTGTGAAAGGCATATAGAAATTTTAGTGGGTTAATTTTCATTTCTCATATGGGTGTCCATCATGAAAAAAATAACATGGGGTGTAGATGAAAATTCCCCTTAGAAACACTGATGATGGAACCAAGATCTTCATTATAATCAGGGACGGAGCTCAGATTTCAATGTAAGGTAGCATACATGAATTGTTATTTGGGGATGGAGCAATTGCACGCCGTGTAATCTGACCTTCTATTTAAGCAAAAGTATTTAGTAGGTGAAACATATTCTTGATAAGTGCCGAAATGTATACATTTAGGCTACCTAATATACATTTGTTATGTCCTTTGTTATTATTATTTAATGTCATTTGTTGTGTTTTTGTGATTTTAGGTTCCAAGGGCACAATACCACATTTGGCCTTAAATTAAGAGAGTTGCGTGCCGCGTGAGCGTGAAGCATTGGATCATTTTTCCAGCCTATCTTCCAGATCACCATCAACTGGCCAAACTTTGCCAATTAATGAATAAACAATTCTATTGTTTATTACTTGAAAAGAAACGTGGGGAGCTGACAAATGGATAAGTGATGGAAATAATTGCAGAGTCCGGATGATATCTTGTTTCGCCCCACGAAACACATGACAAACACATAAATTACAAGAGTTATTCTATTTTATTCCGGGCATTAAAATAAGAAGTTTGACTGTTCCTGAGCCTCGATCGGACTTCGTTTTGAAAATTAGTCGAGGTGATCACGACCCAAAGAGAGGAGCAACCCACGTTGGTTTTTCAAAGAAATCCCAGTGACTTAATTGCCCAAAGAACTATTGTCGACTTTTGCTTTCCAATTGTGGATTTGTGAGATATGGAAAAGATCGAAGCGTAAGAGAGTATTGAATGCTCTTGTTTGTTTCCTCCTCTCAGACCGATTATAAAATGATGTTGTTGCATCCATTGAAAGAGGTCCCAAAAAAAAAAGAGAGAGATATTCGTAAACAGAGAGAAGAGGACGGCCAGAGAGTATTGAAAATAGAAAACCGTAAACTCCTCTGTCATTTTTCATGGCTCGATCAAGGCCCTCCATGGCCAACTAAACCCTCCTTAGGGTATTGGTAAGCCCTAACTTTGTAAATATGGTTTGTTTTCTTTTCGTAAATTATATTTTGTGGCTAGACCAATGAAATGTGGTGATTGTATAATCAGGACTTTGTTTCAAATAAATTTCATTGTAAAATTAGGTGTATGTTGTATTTATTTTACGTGATTATAAATACAACGGTTATCTAATTGTTTTCAAGCTACCAAATATTAAGTGAGTTAAAATTATGCCTTGCTTGAGATGAGACGGGTTGTGCCTATGATCTTAGTTTAAGCGTGACAGGGCCGTGCCCATCTAAGATGGTTTATTTTTGGCTCACTTTTATTTGAATTTCGGGCGATAGTACTTGACTTGTACCGAGTACATCACTACCACATTAATTGGTGTAGTCAATGAGATTGTTACAAAGTTTGTAGACCATTGAATGCAAAGTTAGTGGTGAAACCGGTACCCTAAGCTCTCTCTCATTTGTGAAAACAAAAAAATAGAAAATTTAAAATCTCTCTTTAATTTAATTAGCTCTAAATTGAAGTCACAAAAATCCTCACCTTTAAGTCACTGTGGAAATCGGTTTTAAAATTTAAAGTAACACTTAGTCCTCGTGGTTCACACACCTGCATTCCCACTTTACTAATAAATCCATTTTTTAAGCATTTTACGGGTTATAAATAATTTTGATTTTGACACATTAATTTTTGGCGCCGTTGCCGGGGACTTTTGATAGTTTCTTTGAATTTTGAAATTGATTTTGTTTCCTATAAAAAAAAAGAAAAAAAACAAAATAACATTAAAAAAAAAAAAGTGAAATAGTCAGTAGATCTCCTCATCCCAACCATGTAACATAATTTTGCAAGGACTTTTGGACTGAGAACTTTGGACAATTGGACAATTGGACTACTAACTTTCTGACTATAGGGGTCGGTTTTACCGCCTCTCTTTTTTTTATTTATTTTACTAACTGCTAATTTCTAACTCTGGAGGTTAGCCCCTCCTTTTACTTACTGTCAATATTTATATTGTATATATATATATATTTTTTCTTTTGTGTGGAGATTAATCTCTCTCACCTTTCTTTTTATTTATTTATTTTATAGAGGTCGGTACTTCCAATACCCCTCTTATTTCTTTTACGGCAGGTTCAACCGCCTATATTCTGTTTGTTTTATTAACGTTTGTTATTGCAGCGCTCGCAGGTGTTAAAAAAAAAAAAGCTCTAAAAGAGGCTCGGGATTTCATCACCCGTTCCTTTGCAAAAAAAATAAAAATAAAAAAAATTAGGAGTCTTTAGAGTTCTTGTGTGTTTTTATGTTTTATGCACGGGCGTCGGTCTGTTAATCCTAAGTTGGTTCCCATTGACTCTGAGTTAGAGAGAACAGCTAGGAAGATTCGAGCTAAAAACCGCATTAGAGATCTTCTAGAATCACCTGAACCAATGGCCTTAGAAGATGCTAATGACCCACCACTCACCAGACAATTGAGGGAGTACTTTATTCCCTCAGTTTACACATCACCCTCTTGCATCCGTTTGCCCGATGTCGAGGCAACTCAGTATGAAATTAAGTCCAAAGATTATTGGATGCTCCCATCATTCTATGGACTTAATAACGAGGACCCATATAAGCACTTGGATGAATTCCTAGAAATCGCTCCACATTCAAAATCCCAAACTTCACCGATGATGCACTTAGGGTCAGGCTTTTTCCTTTTTCACTTAAGGATAAAGCCAAACACCGGTTTAATTCCTTGGAAGCGTGCACTATTTCCACATGGGCACAAATGCAACAAGAGTTTCTTAAAAAATATTTTCCCATAGGCAAAACAAAATAAAATCGGAGAGATCACCACTTTCTCTCAACATGATTCGAAGCAATTCCATGAAACACGGGAAAGGTTTGAGACATCATTCGCCTGTCCCCATCATGCGGTGCCAAAGTGGCAACTTGTCCAATGTTTTTATGATGGCTTAAGTGAACGTGAATCGTCAAATGGTTGACGCCTCTTGTAGTGGCACATTCATGCTTTGAAAAATGAAAATGAAGCATGGGAATTGTTTGACAACCTCAGCGAAAATTCCCAACACCATGCTTCTACCTCTAGGATTTGAAAGACCCTCATCTAGTTCACAAAGGGAGTCTATGAGATTAAACAATCCAATGATCTCTCCGATCAAGTGGCCATCTTGACTCGTAAACTTGACCAAATACTCTCAGGTTGGTCAAGTCCCTTCTATTCTTCTCAGCCTAATGCTTTCCAAGAGGCATGTGCCTTGTGCTCTAGTCTAAGTCACTCCGTGAGTGATTGTCCCAAAGCTTCCCAAAGATCCGTAGTATGTCCAAGAGCAAGTCAATTTGGCTCAAGGATTCCCTAGACCGAAATGATCCATTCTCCAATACTTACAACCCGGATGGAGAAATCACCCTAATCTCTCCCGAGACAAGCGGGGTCGGGGTAATTCTTTTCCCCAACCACAGAGGCAAAACTTTCCTAATCCTTGACTTACGGTTACGCTCACAGCTAATGCGACCTACCGCCCTCCTCCTCAAAGAAACTCATCTTTCGAGGATAAAGTGTTACAAGCTCTTCAAGGGCTAGAGGCTAACACCCAGCTACTCCATTCCCACACCCAGTCCATTTCAAAACTTGAGGCCCAAGTGGGCCAACTTGCTAATGCACTCGATAACGCGTCTTTGAGGAAAGTTACCGAGTCAACCGTAAAGCAATCCTAAGGGGACGATATGTGATCAAAATTCTCATGCAAGTGGTTCTTTCCATGAGCAAGCAAAACTTGTAGTCACCCTTAAAAACAAGAGGGAAGTAGAGACTCGTCCTGAGAAAGAAAAGATAATTGAGAAAGAGTCACCATCCTGTCCCCTCGATGCTTACGTGACTAAGGAAGATGATTCCCCTCCTTCTCCACCATCTTACATTCCTAAAGCGCCTTTTCCCACTTGTCTTGATGCACCTTCACCCTTTGCTAAGAAAAGTGCTAAAATGGAAGAAATCATAGAAGTGTTCAAACAAGTTAAAATCAATCTTCCTCTTCTTGATGCTATCAAGCAAGTCCCATCCTATGCCAAGTTTTTGAAAGATCTGTGCACCCAAAAGCGCAAATCTCGAGCTTATGTTTCAAAACCCATTCTTGTTACTGAACAGGTGAGCTCAATTTTGCAGCACAACGCCCCTCCCAAATTCAAGGATCCTGGTGCTCCTACTGTCTCCTGCATCATTGGCAATCATTCTATAGATAGAGCACTCTTGGACTTAGGAGCGAGTGTGAACATACTTCCTTATTCAAGATATGAGCAGCGGTTTGAACTTGGTGAGTTGAAACCCACGCCTGGTCACCCTCGGTTAGGCGATAGATCCATCAAAGTGCCACGTGGCATTATTGAGGATGTCTTGGTTCGAATTGAGAAATTCTACTTTCCAAAGAGATTTTCTAGTCCTTGACATGGAACACGTGCACAACCCTAGGGAAGCAAACTATCACATCCTTGGTCGACCTTTTTTAGCTTCGGACTAATGCTAGCATTCAATGTCGAACTGGGGTCATGGATGTTTCCTTTGGTAACATGAAGTTGTGGTTAAATGTGTTTAGCACCTCTCAACAACCTTCAAGGGAAGAAGACTGTTTTGCAGTCGATGAAATTGAAGACTTGGTTGCTGAGGCACTTCCTTACACTTTAATCAATGATCCTCTAGAGAGCCTGTCTTGCCTACTTTGATTGTGACAGGTTTGATGTTGATCAGTCCATTGAAGAGGTCAATTCCTTACTAGAATCAGCATCCTTTGTAGACTTTCCACCATGGAGAGTTCCATTTGAGCCATTACCCGAATTGTCTAGTGAGCACAGCACCGCCTCAATCGAAGTGCACTCCAAACTTGAGTTAAAGCCACTCCCTTTCGCTTAAGTATGCCTTCCAGGCCCGAAAAAAACCTTCCAAGAATCATTTCCTCAAGCTTGACCACCCACCAAGAGAGTCAACTCCTACAGTGCTTTGTAAGCACAAAAAAGAGCAATTGATGGTCCATAGCCGATTTGAAAGGCATAGCTCCCTCAAGATGCATGCATCGCATTTATTGTGAGGAAAATGCAAAACCCAAATGAGAGATGCAAAGGTTAAATCCAAACATGAAAGAGGTTGTGATGAAGGAAGTGGTCAAATTGCTTGATCACGGGTATCATTTACCCCATCTCGGATAGCCAATGGGTGAGTCCTATTCAAGTGGTGCCAAAGAAGTCCGCATTACGAAGGTTGAAAATGACAAGGGCGAAGTTAGTCCCTACCCGTGTGACCACTGGTTGGAGAGTATGTATTGACTATAGGAAGTTGAATTCCATGACCAGAAAAGATCACTTCCCTTTACCATTCATTGATCAAATTCTTGAAAGATTGGTCCGTCGAGCTATTATTGTTTCCTAGATGGGTATTCTGATACAACCAAGTTCCCGCTTATCCCGAGGATCAAGAAAAGACCACCTTCACTTGTCCCTTTGGCACATTTGCATATCGGCGTATGCCATTTGGCTTATGTAATGCACCTGCAACTTTTCAAAGGTGCATGATGGCCATATTCTCAGACATGGTTGAGAATTTCCTTGAGGTTTTCATGGATGATTTTTCTGTATTTGGCCCTACTTTTGATGATTGTCTCCGAAATCTTACAAAAGTGCTTCAACGTTGTATGGAAACCAATCTAGTGTTGAGTTGGGAAAAGAGTCATTTCATGGTACAAGAAGGAATTGTCTTAGGTCACATTGTGTCTAAGAGAGGAATAGAAGTTGATAAGGCAAAAGTTGATCTCATTTCTAAACTTCCACCTCCAAATTCTGTCAAGCAAATTCGTTCTTTCCTCGGTCATGCGGGCTTCTATAGACGCTTCATAAAGGATTTCAGTAAGATTTCTAGACCCTTGTGTTCTCTTCTTGCCAAAGATGCACCATTCGTCTTTGATGAGGCGTGCATGCACGCTTTTGAAAAGCTTCGCTCACTGCTCACATCAGCCCCCATTTTGCAATCTCCAGATTGGTCTCTACCATTTGAGATCATGTGCGATGCATCCGACTATGCAGTTGGTGCAGTTCTAGGCCAGCGTGTGAATAAAGTACCTCATGTGATTTACTACGCTAGTAAAACACTCTCAGAAGCTCAACTGAATTATACCACAACTGAGAAAGAGTTGCTAGCAGTAGTCTTCTCCTTGGATAAATTCCGATCCTATCTCTTAGGCTCAAAAGTCTTAGTGTACATCGACCATGCCGCCCAAGCGGTACTTGCTTTCCAAAAAGAGACCAAGCCTAGGTTGATCGTGGGTTCTTCTCGCTCCAAGAATTTGATTATGAAATTGACAAAAAGGGTTCTGAAAATTCAGTAGCAGATCATCTATCAAGGATCCTTGTTAAGCATTCGGATGACCTCGTTCCATTGAGAGATTCGTTTCCTGATGAACAACTTTTTGGGGTTGCACAAACCAATCCTCCGTGGTTTGCTCACATAGTGAACTATCTTGTCACAGGGCGCATTCCTCATCATTGGTCCAAACAAGAAAAGGACCGATTCTTTTCACAAGTCAAATCCTACTTTTGGGAGGATCCAGAATTGTTCAAATCGCCTCACCAAATCATCCGGCCGGTGTGTGTCCTCGAGTGAATTTCATGGCATTCTTACCTTCTGTCACTCTCTTGCTTGTGGTGGTCATTTCAGTGGCAAAAAGATCGCCGCGAAGATCTTGCAAAGTGGCTTTTATTGGCCAACCATCTTTAAAGATGCACATGCATTTTGTCAAGCTTGCTTTATGATGTCAACAAACCGGAAATTTGGCACGTCGTGACATGATGCCACTTACCCCCATTCTTATTGTCGAAGTTTTTGATGTTTGGGGTATTGACTTCATGGGTCCCTTTCCACCTTCATTCGGGTTTGAGTATATCCTTTTGGCTGTAGACTATGTCTCTAAATGGGTTGAAGCGGTAGCCACAAAGACTAATGACCACAAGGTTGTGGTCCAATTCCTTCAAAGCAACATTTTTAGTCGGTTTGGCTTTCCTCGGGCTATCATCAGTGATAATGGAACCCATTTCGTGAATAGGCATTTTGCGGCACTTGTTCGTAAATACTCAATCACCCACAAAGTTGCCACTCCATATCATCCCCAAACTAGTGGTCAAGTCGAAGTATCAAACCGGGAAGTAAAGAGTATTTTGGAGAAAACAGTGAGACCTGACCGAAAGGATTGGTCTCTAAGATTAAATGATGCTCTGTGGGCCTACCGCACGGCCTACAAGACACCCATTGGGATGTCCCCTTACCGGTTAGTGTTTGGCAAAGCCTGTCATTTACCAATTGAATTAGAATACCGAGCATTTTGGGCTGTAAGAAGGTTTAACTTTGATATGAGTGCTGCTGGTTCTAATCGTAGACTGCAACTTAATGAGCTTGAAGAAATTCGCAATGATTCTTATGACAATGCTAAAATCTACAAGGCCAGGATGAAAGTTTTTCATGATAAACATATCCGTCGAAAGTCCTTTGAGCCTAACCAAAAGGTTTGGCTTTTCAACTCAAGTTAAGTCTCTTCCCCGGTAAGTTAAGGTCTAGGTGGGATGGTCCATTCATTTGTTACTCAAGTGTTCCCCACCTGAGGCGGTTGAGATTCGAACCCCACTACAGGCGACATGTTCAAAGTTAATGGCCAGCGTTTGAAACCGTATGTTGATGGCATATCTAGTGGGGAGATAATTGAGTCTGTTCAGTTGGTAGATCCAGTCTACCCGTGTGCTTGAATAATGTTTTTGGTAGTTGGACCTAGTTGTTGCCACTTCACTGTGTTGACAACTTGCAGTTGCGAGTGCCGGAGCCCGAGTCTGATTCGTGAGGTTGATTTTTATTATTCCTGCAAAAAAAAAAAACTTTTGTGATTCTGCCTTTTCTTTTCTATATATAGTTTATTTGCAGGTATCGCCAGTCATTTTTCTTTTTCAGTTTTGGCTTTCTCAGGTGATATCTCTTCCTCTCCATCCGTTTTTAATTCCAATTTGTCTTTTACATATGTCATTGGGGACAATGTCATTCAAGTTGGGGAGAGTATATTTAGGTGTTTTGTGTATATTAAGAATCTTGAAATTTTTAAAAAAAAAAAAAACAACAACAACAACAACAAAAAAAAAATTGAGAAAAATTGGAAAAACTAAAAAAAAAATTGATTAAGGAATTTGGATACTTGTGTGTGCTTACTTTAAGTGATGGCTCCTGATTAGTGCTATGATGTTTGTTGTGTGAGATGGAGTCTCGATACGATTTCATGGATAGATTTAAGCTTGTGAACATGACATTAAAGGGAAGCACTTGATTAAGCCATATTATCTATAGTTGGATAGCGTATGCTCACTTGAATTAATGCTTATGCACACGCACTATTCCACTTAGGCATTCACTGGCTTTGAATTTGGTTCACATGCATTGATACCTCGGTGTAAATTGACTTGTCTGTGGAATCTTGAAGCCCCTTTCTTTGTTTAAAAAAAAAAAAGTAATGCCATGTTGTATTGTTAATGTTTATCCGGGCGTTCATTGAGTAACCGGGCAATCGGGGTTTGCTCCCACCGTATTGTTCGCGTCAAAAGATGGATAGACCTTTGTTGAAAGTGGTTAGCTTGGATCTCAACATAAAGCCTTTTTGACTCGAGTAATTAAGTCCGAGGGGTCTCTCAAAACCTGGTACCCTAGGGCCAATTGGCTTAGGGATGGCCGACCTAACGCTCGCTAAAAGGGTCAATTAGAAAGCCCGAGAGGTCCAAGCATTGCACAACCACATGAAAAAAAAAAGAAAAAAAAAAAAGAGACTCCTCATTTGAATAAAGGAAAGGGGCGTGCTTAAAAAAAAATACCGAGCTATTAGTGGTGTGTGAACTGTTTTCAAGATTAGTGAATGTTTATGTGTGGTTTCCACTTACACGCATGCCATGTGAGAATTCTCTATCCGACCGTAGGTAAGAGGATTGATTTTTGTGCTAAATCTGAATAAGAAGTTCACTTGTTTAACTCTTTGTATGAATGAAGTATCTTGCCTTTGACTTGCTCGGCCGATGTTGTGGTACTAGGAGAGGTTGCCGGTTGAATATGACTTGCATTTAAGGTATCCGATTCCGTTGTGTTTTGTGGGTAATCACTGCTGAAAACCCTCACGAGACTTCACTCGTCCTACTAGGGCCGCCTAAGGGTTTAAAAGGCTTGTTGCATATGCTAAATGCAATCGTTGATCCTCCGACATAGGATATATATTAGTGTAGTTTATGTTGTTTTTCTTTTTGTTTTGCTCGAGGACTAGCAAAATGTAAGTTGGGGGGTGTGATAAGTGCCGAAATGTATACATTTAGGCTACCTAATATACATTTGTTATGTCCTTTGTTATTATTATTTAATGTCATTTGTTGTGTTTTTGTGATTTTAGGTTCCAAGGGCACAATACCACATTTGGCCTTAAATTAAGAGAGTTGCGTGCCGCGTGAGCGTGAAGCATTGGATCATTTTTCCAGCCTATCTTCCAGATCACCATCAACTGGCCAAACTTTGCCAATTAATGAATAAACAATTCTATTGTTTATTACTTGAAAAGAAACGTGGGGAGCTGACAAATGGATAAGTGATGGAAATAATTGCAGAGTCCGGATGATATCTTGTTTCGCCCCACGAAACACATGACAAACACATAAATTACAAGAGTTATTCTATTTTATTCCGGGCATTAAAATAAGAAGTTTGACTGCTCTGAGCCTCGATCGGACTTCGTTTTGAAAATTAGTCGAGGTGATCACAGGACCCAAAGAGAGAGCAACCCACGTTGGTTTTCAAAGAAATCCCAAGTGACTTAATTGCCCAAAGAACTATTGTCGACTTTTGCTTTCCAATTGTGGATTTGTGAGATATGGAAAAGATCAGGCAGAAGAGAGTATTGAATGCTCTTGTTTGTTTCCTCCTCTGCACTGATTATAAAATGATGTTGTTGCATCCATTGAAAGAGGTCCTGAAAAAAAAAAAGAGAGAGATATTCAGAAACAGAGAGAAGAGACGACAGAGAGTATTGAAAATAGAAAACCAGAAACTCCTCTGTCATTTTTCATGGCTCTGATCAGTGCCTCCATGGCCAACTAAACCCTCCTTAGGGTATTGGTAAGCCCTAACTTTGTAAATATGGTTTGTTTTCTTTTCAGAATTATATTTTGTGGCTAGACCAATGAAATGTGGTGATTGTATAATCCGGACTTTGTTTCAAATAAATTTCATTGTAAAATTCAAGTATGTTGTATTTATTTTCTCGTGATTATAAATACAACTAAGTTATCTAATTGTTTTCAAGCTACCAAATATTAAGTGAGTTAAAATTATGCCTTGCTTGAGATGAGACGGGTTGTGCCTATGATCTTAGTTTAGCGTAGACAGGCCGTGCCCATCTAAGATGGTTTATTTTTGGCTCACTTTTATTTGAATTTCTGGACGATAGTACTTCGGCTTGTACCCAGGAGTACATCACTACCACATTAATTGGTGTAGTCACGAGATTGTTACAAAGTTTGTAGACCATTGAATGCAAAGTTAGTGGTGAAACCGGTACCCTAAGCTCTCTCTCATTTGTGAAAACAAAAAAATAGAAAATTTAAAATCTCTCTTTAATTTAATTAGCTCTAAATTGAAGTCACAAAAATCCTCACCTTTAAGTCACTGTGGAAATCGGTTTTAAAATTTAAAGTAACACTTAGTCCCTGTGGTTCGACACCCGTACTCCCACTTTACTAATAAATCCATTTTTTCGCATTTTACGGGTTATAAATAATTTTGATTTTGACACATCAATTCTTCCATATGAGACTACACAATAATGCTATACTACACACCATTATTTTGAAGTTCATGATATGGACCCCTTTGAATTGCCATGGATTCAAACATTTTAACTTTGAATTAAAATATAGCAAAACATTTTTAACATTGAATTAAAAATCTGTGTATAGCAAAAAACTCGTAACATACAAATGTTATGAATCAAGATTTATTGATGTTGTGAATTAATCGGATTATACTTCGAATAATCACAAAGTTTTTTTTATCAGTAATAATTTTATGTTACTATCGGTTCTTGCAGTTACAGTTGTCGTCTTGCTTTTTGGCTGTTTCAGGTCTCGGGTGGGATCTGCCAATGTGCCAATGATCATTTTAATCATTGTATATTTATGAAGATTAATAAATTTCTTTTACTGATTAAAAAAAACTATAAAAAATAATAATGTGTACTGTAGCACTTATTTTCCATGACACAATTATTTATTTTGATAACTCAATTGTACAGACGGCTTTCGTGCACCTTGATTAATCTTGGGGAATCAATCCCACCATCCTATTAGACTAATTTAACTCTCCAAATTCATAGTCTATGGTGTTCTAACTTTAAAAGTTACAGTATGTTAAAATCTCCTAAATTATTGACTTCGATTTTGCACTCAAGATTAAGTTATTTCCAATGCCGGTGGAAATAAAAGTTTCATCCAAATCGATTGTACATGCTTAAAATTAAACCTTTTTTTAAATTTTACGTTAAGATACTAAATAAAAGTAATATTAGTACAAGATCAAAATGGTGACCGAAGCCACTTGTCTCCTTTGACTACATCCTCGATTATAAAAGAGAGAGGATCAGAGTCTAGCAAATAGAATAAATAGTTTTGCTACATGCAAAAATATTTTTTCTTGATCTCCTCTGACTGCATCCTCCTCGCTTATAAAATGGAGAGGGTTGGAGTCTAGAAAATACTAGATTACTAGTATATAGTTTTGTACGTGCACAAATAATTTATTTATTTTTTCGGATCTCCATGGCTGCATCCTCGATAATAAAATGGAGCGGGTCAGAGTCTAGCAATAGTAAATAGTTTTGCTACATGTAAGTTCTCCCGATTTTGACTTTCTTCGATGAGGACATGGTATAGGGGTCAATTATGCAAATAGTACACAAACTAATTCATTAATACCAAGAGGACAAATCAACCCTGCGTTCCAAAATTTCCCCCGCTAGCCCATGAAAATGCCAAAACCCCCAAACCTTAGGAAAGTATTTGACCCCCAAACCTAATGAAAGTGCCTATACTCCAAAAACCGTATGAAATTACCTAAACCTTCAAAACCCTATGAAAGTTCCTAAACTTCTAAAACCCTATGAAAATGCATGATACCCTTAGTGCCTAAACCCATTATATCATACCCCAAAGAACCCAAAACCCCTAAATTTAAACCCCAAAATTGAACCCACTCTCGAAATTGAAGAAAGAGAAATCAATTAAGCCCACGTGTTTCATCATCATTAGAGGCATCACTCAAAATCAGACAAGAAAATAGATCTCTTTCACAAGACTATACATACATATAAAAAAAAAAGAGAGTGAAAATTTATGCTTGTGCAAAGAGAGAAAGCGATCAGATGGTGTCAGGATTTCCAACGATTCCCCGTCTTTGCAATTCAGTCGGAGCAAGGTCGGTTGCACGACATTTCTCCTCCACAAGCACACATTTGCTATTTAATTAAGCGTATTTTTGTCTAGTGTTGTCCTTAAATCTTCAAAAAAAATTCATCAATAGTATATTAGAAGCTTTAAAATAAATTAGGTTAGGCTAAAAATCCTTCAAAGCCCAAAACTTAGCTTTTTGGCCAATTTTCCAAAAACATTATTTTTGGCTCCATCCGTAATAGAGAGAGAGAGAGAGAGAGAGAGAGAGAGAGAGAGAAGTACCATGAAAGCATAGCCGGTGACGGTGGCCCATGAGTTGGCAAGGTTAGAGCCGGCAAGCTCGAGATCTCCAAGGTGGCCGGCAAACATGACAGACACCACCGGAATCAAGTAATAAGAAACATTTGTAATTATCATGGGCAGCGAATACAAAACTTGCTTCTTGATCTCTTCCAAATCCACAACCTTCTTCCACCATCCATCCTCGCTTTCATTGTTTACTTCTACTTCTACGTTAGGAGACCCATCTAGCTGCGGTCTAACTTCTGAACTACGCCTAGTGCTTGGAGACATCATCTCCTTCTCTTTTAGGTCCGGTGCTTTTGTTAATTTCATTGTACTACTCTTTTTAAGTTCTCTCTTTTTTTTTTGGATATTTTATTTTCTTCTAATATGTTTGATGTGGTCTTATTGCCTATAAAAATCTATACCGTTGGAGTAATCTCTTGGTCAATCAAAAGGCAAAATAGTTGTCTAACTTGAAGGCATTGAACAAACACTTAGAAAAATTCCAAGTGGTTTGGTACAGTTATTATTTCCTCTCTTCTTTCTTTGGTAACGACATAATTTGTATATAAGGGTCAGCACCAAAGATTTTGTTCAAAGGTGAAAAATGGATAGTTTTGGGTAGTACTACTGGGTTCATTACAAAAAAGAAAAACAAATAAATGAATAAAATAAAAATTATTACTGGGAGGGAAAGACCAAAATTAACATTGAATGTTATAGTGTGCAAAGACACGATAATATGAAAAACAAAATTGAATCCATGTAGCCTAATTGATTGAGTGGCTTGGTTTGATTTGGTACTCTCGCTGTCTCACAGTTTATTTCTTGATTTTTATTTATTTTTTTTTTTTGGGAAGTGTTATACTTTCTTACATTGCACTGCCTATTTGATGGAAATGAACAAAAGTGTCTCTATAACCAAACAATCGGATTTGCCCCCTTTTTTGGATCATATGCTATTTGTCTACACACTACTGATTATCTGTGTTGATATCACAATGCTACACGTTCCGATAGCCCATTAGATGGCACGCCCAAACGTGGTTTGATTGATTAAAATATTACACTATTGTCAAGAGATTGAATCAATAATTATGCAAACCACATTAAATCCAAAATAATACCATATTGCATTGAAAGTATCCAAATTTAGTCATATAAAAAAAAAAAAAAAAAGACACTTGAAGATAGAGTTAAACCCATGTACAAAATGTGACAAAACAAAATAAAATAAGGATATAAAATGTAACAAAAAAATACACTTCAAGATAGAGTTAAACGGCCATATAACAAATCAAAACAAATTCAGTTTTATAAAACTAAAGGAAAGAATTTGAAAGGCTAATATTCGCTTGATACTATTTCTAGAAAACAGAGCATCATTGCCTTCTATGATCATGTATCAATCTTTCCTTTTATGGGTAAGTTTCTAAATAGAAGTTATCAAAAAAGAAGAATAAGAAGAAGTCAGAACAAAAGAAGAAGGAAAACAAATGTTGTTTCCTCTTTTTTTGTCTGTGGGGTTGAAATTAGACTATCTTTTGTGGTGCCAAACAGAAAGAAAAAATAAAGGAAATAGGGTTATATTTCTCTGTCAAAAGTAGAAGGAAAAAATGTTGTTTCCTCTTTTTTTTGGTTGTAGGATCATAATTTGACCGTCTTTTGTGGTGCCAAAAAAAAAGGGGAAAGACGGTTATATTTCTCTGGCAAAATAAGAAATCTCTGATAGCAAAGGAAATTAACCTTAAAATTCTGCCTTTTTTGGACCATTGGATTGAATTGATCTCAACCAGCCACTAAAAATATGACCTGAATTGTATTATAGATATACATTTTTTTTAATAATCGGATGTCCGGGCTAGCTTGTGCGCACCTCGACAATTCCGGAGGTAATTAACGATCGGTATAACCCCATTGGCCCCAAGAGTTTTTGTTAGCAAAGAGAATCGAATCTGAAACATTTGTATTTTTGCTGATGTTCTCTTTCTTTCTTTTTTGTGCGGTAACATGGGACACCCTTCTCTTTGACAAAATTCATTTGTAACAAGATTTTGTTATTTGGCAGGGGAAGAATAACAAAAAGAGATTAATGAACTCTTTGAATTTCTGAGGTTAGTCAAGCTTTTTCCTTCAAGTGATCGATCACTCAATGATATGGTCAAGTTATAAGAAATTATAGCTATGTACAATTGTGTTGTTGTTTGCGGCTTGTACTGCGGCTAATGGTTCCATTATTTCTGTGAAGAGATTCAACCTTAACAAAGAGGAAAAGCTGTATATATTTTGTAAAGCTTAATTTATGCTTTTTTTGGGCTTCTACAGTATTTTTCAATATCATGTAAATTTATGCTCTTTTTTTTTTTGCTTCTACAGTACTTTTCAATATTCAGTTTTTCTTTTTTTTCTTTTGTGTGTGTGTGCTTGTAAGTTGTTGGGGAGCTCCCAAATTTAATAACCCTGTGTCAGTAGGATGAAGAGAAACAAGACTACACACATATACAAAGGGGATCCGATCAGGACTCTCAGATTGTGCTTAAATCCGAACTTCACCTTTCAGCATCCAACGGCTCTGATAAAAGGATGTGAATTCGCAGGGTCAAAATGATGGGATCCAGGTCATCTAATACTCGCACAGGGTAAAAACACCCCTAATGGCATCCTTATTTCATTTCACGCTTAGTTATACGAGAGAGAGAGAGAGAGAGAGAGAGAGAGAGAGAGAGAGAGAGAGAGAGAGAGAGAGACGAAAACGAGATTAGGGAGAAGTAAATCGATAAGGGAAGAACAAATTGAGGGAGAAAGACGAAATCGACATCCCAAGCTTTCTCTCTCTCTATCTTGTTTTTTTGTTTTTTAGTCAATTCGATATCTTATCAGTTACGAAAAACCCTAATTTTTTATGCAATTTGGAGTTTGGTTCAAACTTCTCCTTCGTTTTAAAGCCGTTGGATGAGAACCCTGAATTTAAGCTTTTGTCCAGGATCACTAATTAAAATCTATTCTTGTGTTTCCTTACCAAATTAATTCAAGTGAGACACCCAAGCTTACCTGGACATTGAAGGAGAGAAAACGAAAAATTATTATTTGCTCATAGGACACTTCATGCAGTACTCCAACACCTGTTAATACCACGCATTTCTGTGAGGCCCTTCACTTAGTATACGGATACCACAGTAATGTGTGTTGTTGAGGGTGTTAGGACACTACGTGATGGTCTCCAAGACAATTAAATAATCTCTCTAACAAAACACTTGATTTAACTCTCGAAAATCCTAAGGAAACCCAACTATATATATACCGATGGGGTATAGATGGCTTGCGGGACCCTTAACATGTTCCCGCGCAAATGATTCAAACCGTTCAAAAATTTTAAAATATTTTTTTTCAAACAGCTTCTCAAAAAATCAACTCAAAAGAATACATTCAACTAGTCAATCCGATTTACCCATATTTCATTCAAATGACAAAGCCCTCTAATCATAGGGCCCTGTTTGAATATAAAATAGATACATCGAATCAACTAATTACGGGTATCTTTTTATTTTTTAAGTTAATTTCTAATGGGGCCACTTGAATTTTTTTTTTAAAATTTTTGAACACATCAGACCATTTGTATAGAACCCAGAAGCCGAGTATATCCCATCAGTAAATACATGATCGATACAGTGGTGGGGCTTTTTAATTCTCTTGGAAAGTATATTGGCCAACACAAGAAAATGGCTTGCACGTGGGCTAAAGCCTAAAAGGATTAATCTGGAATGAAATGTGCCAAAACTATTTGCTTTGGAGCCCACAAATAATGGCTCTAGTAGTGGGTTTAGGTAAGTTTTATATTAGTGTTGGGAACAGGAAATTTTCTTGAATTGGAAGTAATATTTTGGACAGGGTACATGCATATAAGGCCAACCAGGGTTTGCTCGAGAAGCCAAAAGGCTGCGCTTGAGAAGCAAACGTAGAACAGAACTTCATCAAGAGAAAAATCCCAAAATACAAAACAATCGCATGCAACCCGGCGTTTGATCACTATGGAAGAGAACCCTGTTAGGCGCCGAGGACTCAGTCCTTAAAACTAGAAAGTGCCCGGCCATTCTGGGACTGTCCAGCCAGTTTTACAACTTTTTTCTCATCAAACCCTTGCATCTTCAACAGGTATCATGGAAGCGCTATCCATATCCTCTCCAGATGAACAAGGCCCGTCCTCCAATTCGCCCGTTTCCACATCCCAGTAAGCGCCTAAACACAAATATCACCTCTGTTTTGTATATATACATGTGGACGTTCGTATAATGGAACCTGTTCAATTGGTGAATTAATTGTCCTTTCTTTTTCTTTTCTTTTGGTAGAGGGATGAGTGTCGAGGAGAAGTTCAGGATTGTAAGGAGTGTGGGGGAAGAGTGTATTCAGGAGGATGAGTTGCTAAACCTTCTGTCCAAGAAACTCGACCCCGTTTGCTATGACGGGTTCGAACCCTCCGGTAGAATGCATATTGCTCAGGTTTGTGATTGACAATGTAATCGATTATCTTTAGGCTGTTACCCGTTTGATGAATTTTGATTTTACCATTTCAGAATTTCGTATTTCAAGTATCATTTCAGGAGAGCTCTATTACACACCCCGGATGTTGCGTCTTAAATGACAGGCAAAACAATGGTTTGGATAATGTCAAATACACATACACTGGTGTGAAAATGGGAAGTTTGAGGAATAATAGTTTCCAATTATAATTCACCTCGACCCTTGTTTGTCGTAAGATGGGGAACACATCGGGTGTAATTGAACTCTCCACTGTAACGTTAATATAATGGAGAGAGGATCATAACATAGTTTTGAATATCGGCCGATACGTACCCGTATCGGCTGGTTTGTCTCGGGATTTGGAGGCTCCGATACCAATACGCACCGTACCGTATACGTACCGTACCGTATCGGCTCATACGCCAAAAAAGTTTAAAAAATTCACGACCGCTACACTCGTTTCCTGCGATGTATCGCTGATACATCCCGATACCGATACACCGATACTAATACCGCTATTTAAAACTATGGATCATAAGGTTATCGATTCTTTTAACAAGTCTGAAATAGAATTTAGACACCGGACTAGTATCTAGTATTAGCGTAAATATTTTTTGTTTTTTCCTTGTCTTTTTTCAATTGTTATTCTGTAATTTATTGAGAAGATGCAGTGGAATAAGTTATATGACTATATGTTTATGTCTTTTGTGTATTCTTCCCATGTCATAGGTATGGGCAATAGTTTTTGGATGTATATGATTTTAAAAAAATCATAGTTTTTGGCAATAGTTTGTTGAATGTGTACAAATGATCTGATGCATCTTCTGTACTACTAATCTTTCATTCCCTTTTTCTGTGCACACAATCCAAAGTTTCAGGGATCATCGAGCTTTACCCCTTGAATATATGAAAGTGTGAAATTCTCTCTTTTTGTCACCTTTTTGAACGGCAACAAGAAGTTTGGATGAATTTGGTATGATTAGAATTGCTTCTTGTTGGAAATGAATGGACACATTTAAATTTTGTTGGTGATCAGGGGGTTATGAAGATTATTAGTGTGAATAAGATGACTTCTGCTGGTTGCAAAGTAAAGATCTGGATTGCAGATTGGTTTGCACAGTTGAACAACAAAATGGGGGGTGACTTGAATAAAATTCATGATGTTGGAGAGTACATGATTGAGATTTGGAAAGCTGTGGGTTTGAATCTCTTAGGAGATCGAGTGGAATTTTTATGGTCTTCGAAAGAAATTAACTCACGGGCACATGATTACTGGCCTTTGGTAATGAATATTGCGAGAAGGAACACGCTCTCTAGAATATTGAGGAACTAGATTAAAGATATGTTTTACCTCCTCGTAAATATAGATTTAGTCTAGTACATTAAGCTTGAGATCCTCTTTGCAGGTGTGTCCAGATTATGGGTCGTAGTGAGCAGGATGAGTTGACAGCAGCCCAGATTCTCTACCCATGCATGCAATGTGCTGATATATTTTTCCTTGAGGTGCCTTACTTCTTTCTACTCCTGGGTTTATTTATATTGGTCCTCTTGACTCAAAGACTGATGTCATTGTTTCGCTGCTTAAAGTTGTCATGAATTGAAACTTTCATTTGAATTATTACACGAGGCCTACTAAGTCATGTTTCACTTATATTTTGCTTACTATGGAAGAAAAACCAACATGCTGCGCACGGTGGCGGTTGCATGAGTATTTGATAGTGTAATCATGAAGCAACTTTCGTTTCTATCATCATTATTAGGAAATAGAAATAAGAACCATGGATGTTAATTGTTCATGTTTTGAAACTTGCAAATGCATAAAATAATAGATTTGCTCTCATGAGGTTTCGTTTCTTGAAATTGTGGTGTTATCGTCTCATCCGCCTTGTTAAAAAAAAGTCCAACTATCAATGCTAACAAATGCATTTAGTTTCTACCAGTGTTTGCAGCTAAATAATTATTCATCTACTTGTCTTAGATTTGATTACGGATTTTGCTGCTCTGTTTATTTCATTATTTAAAGGTTAACCTTCTTTCAAACATATATTTGATGGATGCATCACTTGACTTTATGGGTTAATAATGAGTGAAAGCTAAGAAGCACGGACACTCTCCCAGGGTGCAGGAATCCACATCTCAGACCCGGAGACATGGATACGCTCGGATGTATTCCCGCTACATGTCCAATACGTTAAAATAGGTGTCCTATTTTTTATTTATTTTTTTCGAGTTTTGATACACTCAGACATGCTAGCGATACGTTTTGGGACATAGTATGGGTCAAAATACATTTTTTAAAACATGAAACGGGGTAAAAACTGAATTTTTAAATCTAAATAGAATAATAAAACAATACCAAATAAGTAAGGGGAAAAAGTATAACAACACATATCACATATCTTCTCCCCAACGTTGAACCCAAATCAGCCCCAATAAAATCTCACATTAAGAACTCGAAATCTTTTTGTTTATGATGCAAAATGGTGTTCTTCTCATCGTAAAAATACTATGAAGTGAAAATTATCGTAGACGCTTTGGTTAGATCTTGAATGCCTTTTGCATTTTACTGTAATTTTTTGTAAGTAATATTTGAATCTGATATGCAATATGTGTTTGTTAATTTAGGCTTTGATTTGGCTAAATCCAAAAAACTGGTTTTTTGGTTTTTTGGTTTTTTTTTTCGTTTTGTCCTTAATCAATTTTTTTTGCATTTGTTAGTTTTCGGTCGATTTTTTGTGGTTTCTTGGCTTGTCTCGACGAGATGAATCTAAAAAGTATAAAATTATTAGCCACACTTAAAGTTTTGTGAATAAAGACGAAAAATTATGGCAAAAAACCGGTTTTTTGGATTATTTTTCGTCTTTATTCACAAAACTTTAAGTTTGGTTAATAATTTTATAGTTTTTAGATTCCTCTCGTCAAGACAAGCCAAGAAACCACAAAAAGCAACCAAAAAACTAACAAATGCAAAAAATAAAATAAAATGAATAAGGACAAAAAAAATCAAAAACCCAGTTTTTTGGATTTAGCCAAACCAGGCCTTAATATTCTTTAACGTGTCCCCAAATCTATCATGTCCTAATTTTTGGGAAAATTACGTATCTGTGTCATGTCGTATCCGTGTCCGTGTCCGTATCCATGCTTCTTAGAGCGAGAGAATGAGTGGGGCATTGAACTGACTACGTATTATTTGGACTATCACTGAATAGTGTGATGGCTGGTTGAAAAATTGGTCTTGGTTATCAACTGGGCGAAAACCAAAAATTTTCAGTTTAACTATAGAGTAACAAGACATTACTTTCCAGTTTCCATAGCAATAGTCATCTAAGTGCATGTTAAGCCAAAAATCACTGTAGATTGTTTTTGGTTTTTCTTTGCCACTTTAAGTTAGTCAATGCTACCCTCAGCATATATGAAGGTGCCCCTGGCTCTCAACCTTATCCCTCCGCCTTTCCTCTCAACCTTTACCACCCGTTGGCCACCTAGGGTTGCAAGAAATTTGTGGGGTGTTTGTTCCCGCAATAATGTGTACCTCAAATATGAATGGTGAATTATGTATGTAAAAATGGAGCCATACCGTGATTCTGATGCCAATAGGTATGTTGGTCAACTTCAATCACTTTATTCGGATTTTCTTTCGGTATACCTACGATACAGTCAAGGAATACTCCTTTTTTCTGTATTGTGGGTACTCAACCACTCACCATCCAGCAGCCACCAACGGTAGCAATATATGCAGGTGTTTGCACAATCTTGAAATGACTCAAGAAGGAATAATGGCTTAATTATGTTTGAAATGACTCAAGAAGGAATAATGGCTTAATTATGTTAGAATGAACTGATGTTGAGGTTCTGTCCTCATTTTAGGTATCGTAAGAGTTATTTTGCAGTGCAAGTGGTGTGTAGGATACTGGGAATGCATTCCCAAGATGGTGGTTGTTAACCTGTGAGAACTTGTTGCAAAAGCGTTGGAGCAGGACCCAATAAGAAAAAAAAGTTGTGTTGGTTTTTGGGTTCACCTATGGATTCATACGAGTTCATCTGTCTACATTGTGCTACAATTTCTTTTGAAGTTGGGATAATTGAATCTGATTTTTGACATGTTTTTATATGCATCTTATGGTACTGGCTATGATCCTAAACCGTCATCGCACGATTAGCAGTGGCTAGTTCAATTTTGTTCGCTCGAGTGTCATTGTAATAGACTCTGTAATATATGGTGTTGGTTAACCTGTACGAAGATATTTTTGATCGGCTTAACCTATACTTCTTGGTAATCCTGTTGGATAGATTACTTGGAAGAGTGAGCAATGATCAATATTTTGATTGTGCATGATGACTTTGAGGGATGGTAAACAATCTTTCAATCTGGACAGGCTGATATCTGTCAATTGGGCATGGACCAACGGAAAGTGAATGTTCTTGCTAGAGAGTACTGTGATGACATTAAGAGAAAAAACAAGCCTATCATACTGTCTCACCGTATGGTCCTTTTCTGATTCTACCTATGTCACTTTTTTTTCGTGATCTCTCTTATGGTTGCTCTCTTGATTACTCTTACTGTGATACGCAGACATGCTTCCTGGTTTGCAGCAAGGGCAAGAGAAGATGTCTAAAAGCAATCCATTATCTTCCATCTTTATGGAGGACGAGGAGGTATCATTTTGTGCTACAAATCTAAAGTTTAAGGAGTCAGTTTTTTTTTTTTTTTTTTTGTACTCTTGTACTTGATTAGTGTGATATACTTAGTTCAGCTTCGAATTTCCCTGGCCCTTCAAGCCTATCAGGATTTGACTTACTTTTAGATTTGACAATTTCAGCATCGCTCCAGGAATAAAAGTATGTTCTTGCTGCAGGCAGAAGTTATTCGGAAAATAAAGGAGGCGTACTGCCCTCCAATGGTAGTTCAAGGAAACCCCTGTCTGGAGTACATTAAGTACATTATCCTTCCATGGTTTCATGAATTCAAAGTTAAACGTACTGCCGACAATGGTGCTGAAAAGTGAGTCTCCTCTTCCTATTGTAGTAATGATAAGCCTTTATGCCAGTAGTCATAAGCTGCGAAGCCTTTTTTCGAGTATTGAAACTTAAGCCACTGGCCTGCTTCACTGCTTTCTCAGATTTACCTTTCATGAGGCTTGCTGCCCTTTCAAGTTTCTAGATTGATGTACTTGTTATGTCTGGTGCTTCTGATTGTATGTCCTTCAGAATCACTAAATCCTACTTGTTGATGGGATTGTCTTCTTGAGCCTTCTTACTTTGAATGCAGAACCTTCAAGAGTTTTGAAGAATTGGCTGTGGACTATGAAGATGGGAACTTGCATCCTGCTGATCTGAAACCTGCTCTATCAGAAGCACTTAATAGGATACTGCAGGTCTTGTACTTCTTCTTTGATCTCTAGCGTACTTGTTGTTGATGGTTTCTTTCTGGATTACCTTGGGTATCATGTTTCCTACTTTTTGTGTGCTGTTAAGTTTTATGAGTGATTTTGTTCCTTTTTCCCATCTCTTCTTTTTATCCCGTGTTTTTGTATGTTGTTGCGTATCCTTCCATATTTGGAAGTAGTCCCTTTGAAATTGGGTTAGTGCATCATCCCATCTTTTAGCAGCAGTAATCTTGCATAAGATCGAAGGATCCATTTGTTTTGACCAGATATGCTCGTATGAGCATCATAGATTGAAGAATCAGAAGAAATCAAAGAAGGTCAGATTGTCCTTTCTACTTTGACGAAATAAGGAGAAGGAAATCGACGGTGAAGCACATCGGAAAAGGTGATCGGACGCTGGTTGTGACTATGAAGTCGGCATTGTTGAAGACGATGCAAACCCTAAACGATGTTAACCCTTTTTTGTATCTGGGTTTATTTTTTTCATTTTGGGCTGCAAATTTGGGTAAAAATAGAGTTGGGCTAATGTATTTCTTTTTTGCTTTGAAATTGGGCTCATATGTTGGGACTAGAATGATTTTGTTATGGGCTGCAAAATTAGGCTGACAGATTATGACAATTAGTGCTTTCAAAACTGTATATGGGCTGGTATAATATTCTACTACGTATTATAAAAGCGGCAGTGTGATGTTTTCTCATGCAGTCTACAAGACCATTGTGCCCTCCACCATTTACGGTATTACCTAATTAGTACTAGAAAGCCAAAAAACCTACACACTTAGAAACCCTGACTGCTTGTCCGTTGGCCCTCATTTCTTCTATAAAACAACAGTTGCTGGTGAAATAGACTAATTTTGTGCCCTTCACATTTTATATATTACCGAAATACCCTTAGGTTGGAAAATGCATTCCCAAAACAAACGTAGCACCGCTTAGCTGGCGAGCATACTGTTTTTTAAGAAAAAATAGTGAACTGAAAAATTTTAATTTGATGATGACCACAAAGAATTGAAAAGCGACCGAGCGCGATAATTAAATATATTAAAACATGAGTCTGGTCTTGTGAGATAATTAAATAAATTAAATATATTAAAACATGAGTCTGGTCTTGTGAGATCCAACGTCAAAATAAAAGATGCAAAGCGAAGATTTTCATAATGGTACAAGGGAAGACTAACAATAGAGAAAATTAGAGCACCTATATTTGCCAGGTTTATGAGAGAAAAAAATGCTACTAGTATGAAATAGTGATAGTTTTTCAACAAAATTTGAACGCAAGATTAGCAATGCAATTAAAATTAGGAGAGTCTATTGACCCAACACTTTTCCCAACAAAATAGACGACAAGGGTGTGACACTGCCTCATTGGGTGAACAGCATCTCATTCAATTACCAGTGAAATAGTATTACAGTCACTTGTACACATTGTTGTGCAAAATATTGTTTTCGTAGCATATCTCATCAGAAGATTGATGTAGTGAGTGACTGGTGACTCGTATTGAGCACGTGCTTGCTAGTAATATATAATGGTACACTTCAGTTCATTCTTCTTTTTTTTCCATTGAATATTACAAAAAAAATAAAAAATTCTTGTATTTATATTTTCATTAATTATTCCTATCGCTAGTTGGTGCTCCCAAACAAGGTTAATCTGTTCATTTTGGAAGGAGGGTAATCTAATGCAGTAGATTTATGGGAATTTTATGTTTTGCCATCTAAGTGGTAGTAATATTTTCTTTTGACATTTAGCTATCTAAAGAACATAAAAGCATTTATACTTTTCATATGTTTTTCCTAAATGCTCCCGACGGCCTCCTACACTTCTATGATCATCCGCTCCCCCGCCCCTCTCCCGCTTTGTGCAACTAAGGTTTTTCAGACTGCAGTAATCATGCATGGTGAGTCAGCTGATTGTGGTTCTTTATTTGTTGAGTCAGCTGGTTGTAGTTTCTGTTTGTCAAATTGATAAGTGGTGGGTCTTAGATTGGTCAGGTGAACATAGGGCAACCACTTCTATAAAGATTGATTAAGGATAACAGATTTGAATATGCTGGGCCATCTAGGCCATGGAGCATGCCTCTTGCCCATTTTCTTCATTTTGATAATATTTTCTTTGTACTATGCAGCCTGTACGTGATCATTTCAAGAATGATCCTACAGCAAAGGACAAATTGGAAAAGGTGAAGGTATGAGCTCTTATCTTGCTTTAGTAAAATCCTAAGTTCCTTGTATTTTTGGCCATGAGAAACAACTAGTAAACGTTTTTGCGTACATATTTCATGTGTGACAAAATAGTTATCGATAGCACACCCTTTCATCGAGTCTCCAACAGATAACGTGGAAACACAATCTATATCCTCTCCAAATCAAGCCTCCTCCAATTCCTCCATTTCCACATCCGAGTAAGCTTTTAGTTATCTATTTAGTATGATACATACATGCATATGTGATATATGTTTATTGGTAAGTATAATTGAACGTTTTTAATTGGTGAATTGTGGTGCTCTTTTTTCTGTGTGTGGTAGGGGGATGAGTGTAGAGGAGAAGTTCAGGATTGTGAGGAGTGTGGGGGAAGAGTGCAGTCAAGAGGATGAGTTGCTAAACCTTCTATCGAAGAATCCTGAACCCATTTGCTACGACATGTTTGAACCCTCCGGTAGAATGCATATTGCCCAGGTTTGTGATTGACAATGTAATTTATTATCTTTAGTCTGTTACCCGTTTGATGTGTTTTGATTCTACCAATTACGCTGCAATTTGAAGTTCAGTTCTTGCTGTATTTCCTTGTATAGCTAGCCATTTCGTATTTCGCATATCACTTCGGGAGAGGTCTATTACACTCCCGGATGTTGCTTCTTAAATGCAAAGCAAAACAAAGGTTTAGAAAATGTCACATCGGCTGGTGTAATAATGGGAAGTTTGAGGTATAAAAGTTTCTAATTAACCTAGACTCTTGTTCATCGTAAGATGGGGAAACACACATCGGGTGTTGTACAACTCTCCTTGTAACGTTAGTGTGATGGACAGAGGATCCTAATGCTATTGTTCCTTTTAGCTAGTCTAAAATAGAATTTAGACACCGAACTAGTATTTAGCATGAGCGTAGTTATTTTTGTTTTTTCCTTGTCTTTTTTTAATTCTTAGTCTGTAATTCATTGACAAGATACAGTGGAATAAATGTTGATGTTTATATTTTTAGGGTATTCTTTTTAAATCAGAGGTATTCACAATAGTTAGATGGATGTCTATGATTTTAAATCATAGGTATTGGCAATAGTTTGTTGAATGTCTACAAATGATGCATCTTCTGGACTCTTACTCTTTCTTTCCTTTTTTTTTTTGTGTGCACACAATCCAAAGTTTCAGGATCATCGAGTTTTACCCTTGAATGGATGGAAAGTGTGAAGTGTTATCTTTTTGTCGCTTTTCTGAACTGGGACAAGAAGTTTGGATGAATTTCGTATGATTAGTTTTTGCTTCTTTCTGGTTATGAATGGACGCATTTAAATTTTGTTGGTGATCAGGGGCTTATGAAGATTATTAGTGTGAATAAGATGACTTCTGCTGGTTGCAAAGTAAAGATCTGGATTGCAGATTGGTTAGCAAGATCGAACGACAAAATGGGCGGTGACTTGAAGAAAATTGAAACATTTGGAAAGTACATGATTGAGATTTGGAAAGCCTTTGGTTTGAATCTCCAAGAAGATAAAGTAGAAATTTTATTGTCTTCAGAAGAAATTAAATCCCGGGCGCACGAATACTGGCCTCTTGTAATGCGTATTGCGAGAAGGAACAAGCTTCCTAGAATAATGGGGTACTAGAGTTGAGATATGTATTACTTCCTTGTAAATATCGATTTAGTCTATTACATTAAGCTTGGCATCCTCTTTGCAGGTGTCTCCAGCTTATGGGTCACAGTGACCAGGATGAGTTGACGACAGCCCATATTCTCTACCCATGCATGCAATGTGCTGATGTATTTTTCCTTAAGGTGCGCCTTTGTTTCTTTATAATCAGCAGTTTATTTATATTGGTTATGCAGTCCTGTTGATACAAACACGCATGTCAGTATTTCACGGTTTAAAGTTGTCCTGCATTTGGTTTACTACGTGATGCCTACTAAGTCGTGTTTGATTAAAAAATTTGCTGACTAGGGAAGAAACCCACATGCTCCTCATGGCGGGAGTTGCATGAATTTTTGACAGCGTAATAATGAAGAAACTTAAGTTTCTAACATCATTGTTAGGAAACAGGAATAAAAACTGTGGTTGTTAATTGTTTACATTTTGAACATGCATATGAAGAGAATCTAGATTTGCTCTAATTGAGTTGTTTCTTCAAATTGTGGCGTTGTTGCCTTATTTTCTTTGTTGTTTAAAAAAAGTCCATTATCAATGCTATCTGATAATGGATTGCCTTATTTTCTTCTCTACCATTGTTTTGTAGCTAAACAATCATTCATCTATATTCTGTTTATTTTATTATCAAAAAAGCTTCTTTCAAAGCATATATTTTGATGGATACATCACTTGCCTTTATGGGTTTATAACGAGCGAGAGAATGTGTTGGGCTATGAAATGATAGTGCTTTGGTTTGGGACATGAGTACATAATCTAATAGGATGGTTGAAAAATTGGTCTTCGGTTATGAGCTAGGCGAAAATCGGACTTTTTTTTATATCAAATATGGATTAGACCTGGACAGTCTTATCCCTCCACCTTTCCTTCTCAACCTCACCCACTTGTCAGCCACCTAGGGTTGCAAGAAATGTGTGCAGTCTTTATTAGCGCAAGATTGTGTAGCTCTAATATGAACCGTGATTTAGTTATGTAAAAATGGAGCCATACCGTGATTCTGATGCCAGTTGGTATCTTGGTCAACTTGAATTACCATATTCAGATCTTCTTTTGGGATACATAGGCTTTGTCACCTTCTGCAACCAAGGAATACTCCTTTTGTAGTTATCACGGGTACTCAACCACTCATCAGCAACCAACAGCAGCAATAGTTGTATGCATGTGTTCGCACCGTCTTGAACGACTCAAGAATGAATAATGGCTTCATAATGTTTGAATGAACTTATGTTGAGGTTCTGTCCTCTTAGTGGGTAAGGGTACAGTTACTTTGCAGTGCTCATGGTATGTAAGATAATGGGAATGTATTACCAAGATGGTAGTAGTTAAACTGTGAGGACTTGTCGCAAAAATTTTGGAGGACTGAATAAGGAACAAAAGAAGTCTTGGTTCTTGGGTTCACCTATATCATATGCATCAATCTGCATGCAGTGCCGGCCTAAGCCCAAGGCCCAAGAGGCCTAGGCCTTGGGCATCCAAAAAAACCCAAAATTTTAGGGTCACCCCCATAATTTTGCTATTAGGCTTGAGTAGGGATCTTTTTAGCCCAATAGAAAAAATAAAAAAGTCCCAAAGAAAAAATAAAAAGGCCCAATCTTTTCTAAAAAAAAGGCCTAAACAAAGAGCTCCATGGAGTTTTAAAAAATAAAAGGCCCAAGTCCAATTGTCCAAAAGCCCAAAAAGGCAACCCATTACCTCTCAAAGTATTAAAAAAATTCTCCAATTCAAAGGGTCTCCCACTTTCCCCAAATCAGTGGAATCTCTCTCTCTCTCTCTCTCTCTCTCTCTCTCTCTCTCTCTCTGGATCTGTACACCGCTTGGATCTATACCATGTGGTTGTGGATGGTGGATCCCGATTCCCCAAGCAACCTTTCAAGGCATGCGGGGCAAGCATTTTGCTTGGGATCAAGGCAATATTCAACGCACAGATTTGAAAAACCAATTAGAACTTTGGGAATTGGTAATATTCTATTCTCTTTCTCATTAACTATTGGGTTTTGGAAATGGCTTGGTGGAAGAGATGGATTATACAAATCTAATCGATACTTTTGCTTCTAGAAATGCAACACGAGTAATATTCTAGTGATATTATGCATTCTTGAGATGATATATATTTCGAGACTTTGTATTTTGTGTTCTTATAGTAATAATTAGTAGAACTTTATTATGTTTTGGATTTCTTGTATTGTGATTGTTACAGTAAAATTGTTCTATGTATTTACTCTTAAAGGCACAATTTTTAGATTAGGCCTTGGGCACTAAATCACCTTGGGCCAGCCCTGTCTACATTGTGCTATAATTTCTTTTGAAGTCGGAATAAATATATTTGTATTTTGCCATGTTTTTATATGCATCTTATGGTACTGGATGTGAGCCTAAACCATCATTGCGCGATTAGCAGTGGCTAGTTCAAGTTTATTAGCTACAGTACATTGTAATAGTCTGTGTAATATATGTTGGTTTATGTGGGAGAGGCAACTATCATCAATGTTTTGATTGTGCATGACGACTTTGAGGGATAGTAAACAATCATTTCAATCTGAACAGGCTGATATCTGTCAAATGGGCATGGATCAACGGGAAGTGAATGTTCTTGCTAGAGAATGTTGTGAAGACATTAGCAAACCTATCATATTGTCTCACCGTATGGTCCCTTTTCTGATTCTCATAGCATCACTTTCCTTTGCATTCTCTCTTTATTGTGATATATGGTTGCTTCTGTTGATTACTGTGATATGCAGACATACTTCCTGGTCTGCAGCAAGGGCAAAAGAAGATGTCAAAAAGCCATCCATCATCTTGCATCTTTATGGAGGACAATGAGGTATTATTTTGTGATTCAAAACAATAGTTTAAGGAGTCAGTTTTTGTTGTGCTCTTGTACTACTTGATAAATGATATACTTAATTCAGCATCAAATTGCTCTGTTCCTTCAAGCCTTATCAGAATTTGACTGACTTTTTAGATTTTGCCATTTTTCCCATCGCTCAATTAATGAAAGTATGTTGTTACTGCAGGCCGAAGTGAATCTGAAAATAAAGAAAGCGTACTGCCCTCCAATGGTAGTTCATCTAAACCCCTGTCTGGAGTACATTAAGCACATTATCCTGCCATGGTTTCATGAATTCAAAGTTGAACGTAGTGCTGACAATGGTGGTGAAAAGTGAGTCTCCTCCTCTTGTAATAGTGATGACCCTTTGATGCAGGCAGTCATAAGCCTCTTTTGAGTATTGCAAATTTAGCCACTGGCCGCTCCACTGCTTTCTCATATTTATCCATTATAAGCCTTGCTTCTGTTTTAAGTTGCTACATTGATATACTTGTCTGGTGCTTCTGATTCTATTCCCTTTTGAATCTCTAAATCCTATTTGTTGATGGGATTGTCTTGTGACTTCTTGTTTGGTATTTAGGACCTTCAAGAGTTTTGAAGAATTAGCTGCAGACTATGAAGGCGGAAACTTACATCCAGCTGATCTGAAACCTGCTCTATCAAAAGCACTAAATAAGATACTGCAGGTCTTGTACTTATTCATTGATATGCATTCTCAGGCATACTTACCGTTGATGGTTTCTTTGATATGCACTCCCCAACTTTGCTTTTGATTTTGTTCTTTTTTCCTACTCTTTTTCATCCTGTTTTACAGTTTGTGGAGTTTTGGGCTTGATATTGTTCCTTTTCCCAATTCTTTTTCATCCTGTGGCATATCCTTTCATATTTGGAAGTAGTCTTCTCTTGGGTTACCACATAATCTCATCTTTAAGCAGCAGTAATCTTGCACAATATAGAAGGGTCCATTTGTTTGACCGGATATGCTCATATGAGTTATTGTAGTTGGACGATGTGTCCAAGGAGACCACATATCTTGTTTGGTGAAAAGTTTTACGGCCCAGATTCCAACAAAATGTGGCTTATAGATACCATAAAACCATAGTGGTGTAATATTATAAATTCCTTCACTATTAGTCTGAAGGGGTTACCTTCCCAGGGGATTAAATATCCCCTCCTAGGATCCTATCACTATTATTCCAGCCAAAAAAAAGGACCTTAAGTTCATAGTTTTTGGACTGCAATAATCGTGGTTCTTATTGGTTGAATTGATCAATGGTGGGTCTTAGATTGGTCAGGGGGAATAGAGGGCAATCACTGCTATATAGATTGGTTAAGGATATCTTATTTGGAAATGCTTGGCCATCAAGGCCATGGAGCCTGCCTCTTACCCATTTTCTTCATTTTGATTATATATTCCTGGTACTCTGCAGCCTGTACGTGATCATTTCAACAATGATCCCAGTGCGAAGAATCTATTGAAAGAGTTAAAGGTATGAGTCTTATCTTTGCTTTGTCTAGATCCTAAATTTCTTCCTTGTCTTTCTTTCTGTAAAATAGTGTTCCTTGTGTTTCTTTTTCTGTCAGTTATTTTATTGAGTGCATGTTTCGGGTTTATTGAACTTAAATCAAGATGTCTAGAAACTGCCCCTTCAAGAACAAATAGAGAAAACAGATAAGCGCAAGAAAATGAAGAAGAAACTTGGAAGTTGGAACAACAAATAAGGGCAAGAAAATGAAGAAGAGACTTGGAACATAATTATTGTAATTTTTTGTTTTATTTCATTAATCTGATTTTATTTTATTTTTTTCCAATGGCAGGGCTACAAGATGAAGTGACCATAAGAGCAAGTACAACAGCTTAGGTAAAGGAGGGATTTATCTATTTTACTGAACCTAATCAGAAAATATGCAGCCCAACAGCCTCAACAAAGCAAAAGAAAGGGATTTATCTGTTTTATCTGTTTTACCTCCATGAACAATACTTGGCCAACGCAATCGAACCACTGTTCACAATTACCGTCCTTTTGTTATTGTCGGTTCTACTAATGGAAGCCCACAAGGCTTTCATTAAGCACTTGAAAAGACAAAAAAAAAAACACCATTCAGTACATTTTTTACACTTCAATCCATTTTTATACGCTTCACATATTTCAACTTTTAATCATATCTACATGTGCTACCTGGGCATACTGCAAATGGCATCCCATTTTAGTGCAATCATAGCCCTCCGTCCATTTGACGGCCAGAAATCTACTACTTGTAACTCGATTTTTGGCCAACCGACAGACAAATGCATCCATTTCAACATCCTGAGAGAACACTTCAGGCCATGCTCATATTAGAGGACAATGGACAGTTGACCTATCTTGGAAACTAGCAGAATTGGACGATCAGGACCTGGAAATCTCTCTTCTGACGTTTCCCCCTCACTGGGTATATGATCTCATGGGCTATATTGACGGAACTCATAGATGCCCACTGAAGATAGAGCAGGAAGCTCCTGCTTAACTATACCTTTTGGATGTGAAAAGATCAACTTCTGCTACATGGAATTCTTGCCTCTGTTTCTGAACCAGCATGTCAGTCGACTCTCCTTGCATCTACTACCACCTCCCAAGAAGCCTGGAATAAACTCACTAGACTTTATGTAAAATCAATCATTTTTACGTGTGATGAGCGTCAAGGAGGTCTCGGAAAACCTCGTGACTCAAAGCCAATGTCTGAGTATTTGCACACTATTAAAGCCAACTCCGATCAGCTTACTCTCATTGATGCGCCTGTAAACGAGGATGATATCCTCCTTTACCTATTTTCTCCACGGCGTCGGTAGTGTGTTCAAGAAAATTGCTGGCACTCTTCGTGCTCACGATCCACTGGAACCAGACATTTCCTTTGAAGAGCTTTACAACAAACTTGTTGATTATGAAGCCTTCTTCCACAAAGAGACTGCCCAAGCCACCCCTCAAGTGATCAACGCCATTTACACCCATTGCTCCAACAATTTCTAACCTGCTTGTGGCTTCACAAAAAACCAGCCTAGTTCCCAAAATCAGCTACAAGACTTCAAGCCTTGCAACCATCAAGGATCTCACCTCCACCAACAGCATAGTCCTGGCCAGTCTCAAGGCCAAGGCTATAGAGGAGGCTGTCAACTTTGTGATCAACAGGGTCACATCACCAAACAGTGTCCGCGTTCCTGGTCACTTAAAACTCAAGAGAATGCAAGGGCCTAGCACAGTGATTCATAACATCGATCTGGGTACTCTCTAGACTTGGGAAGTTCGTCAATAGCCCTAAAGTCATGTGATCACAAATTGTCAGACAGACAGGAATCGGATCATTATCAACGGAGAACATAGGTAACAAGGGGGTAATCAACTCCTATAGAGTATTCTAAACCAAAATGGAGGTCCACATAGAGAGATCTCGAATCTTGAAAGACAAGCGGGCAACATATATTGCATTTTCTTGTAATCAATGAGCAGGCTATAGTCATTCTTGCGTTTTTTTATCCTAACCATCTTGTAAGCGCTAAGTTTCTTTGGCCCAACCCCGGGCCGGGCATTTCTATTGGCGGTCTTCTTTTGCCGGAGGCCATTGTTCTATGCATCAAGATCTCAAATCTTTTTTCTTTTTTTTTTTTTACAGTGAAAAAAGACTTTATTAATCAATTGCAAATGACACAAAGATTAAAAGGAATTCAAGAGCAAACGGCATCACCACCATTCCAACAAAATTGGCAACCTATCCCCGACGATCGTACGCCACTCTAGTCCCAAACGGTTACACGGCTGACAAGTAGTCAACCAATGAACTAAAGCAAAAAAGAACCGAACCAACAGCCCTCCAACCAAACGAACATATACAAAGAACCATACCTCTTGAACAACCTCACACAGACACAAAGCCATCAACTGATTCTCCTAAGAGCATCAACCCAAAATAATATTGAAAGAAAAAAAGATGACTAACAGGCTTAAGCCTTCCAATTTCAAATGCATTCCTCAATACTTTTCAGCCTAAGGATGGAGTCCTCCTCTGTATCTTGCTTATTTTCAGTTTATCAAACTCAAGCAGCAGCTCGCTCCTTCATGAGGAGATGAGCCTCTTCATCAAGATAATCTAACCCCAAGTAGCTAGGTTCCAGCGGCAACATACTATCATATAAATAATATTAAAATAAAATATTATATAAATCGGGTCAGGTTAGGCTAGGCCTCAAAGGAATTTTCCAAACTCAGCTCATTTAGTAAACAGACTTAAAATCTTAACCTAACCATACCCTATGGACCTAAATATTTATCTCAAGTCCTAAAAAAATCAGACTGGAAGGGCCACCGGATCGGTGTGCACCCCTAGGAACACCCAATGGGCTGTAATTAGCAAAACCCGTTAGTATGTACCACCAAGTAAAAGTTTAATCTTGCATAGTGCTTTTCGTCTCTAACACAACATATATTCTTGTCACCGTTAAAGCAAATCCTGAAGCCACCCTATATATAAGGAGATTATAGAACAAGAGGACGAATCAAGTTGAAGAGCAAAATGAGGATAGTGCGGGGAGTTACTACTCCCTCTCTTGACTTTTTTCAAATCAAAAAATTAAGTGCTTCCGTGGATCATTTTTCAAATTTTTTCGCACCAAATTAAATGACACGATGAGTACATTAATTTGGTGGGAAAAAAAAATTAAATGATATACGAAAACACTTTATTTTTTCATTTGAAAAATAGCACGACTTTTCGTAGAGGACAAACAAATAGGAACGGAGGGAGTATAATTTTTTGTATTTTATATTTTTGTTATTTTTAAAATTCATGTTAGAAGATATAAACGATTGACCATGGACACGATCTTCGAAAATTAACGAACAAAATGGGACTGAGGGAGTGATTAATTGGCGGAACGACGTTAGATGTGATCCATGACCACCGCGTGGACTTTCCACTCCACAAAAGAAAAGATTTTACTACTCCCTCCATCTAAAAAATATAGTCTCTTGTTTCATTCTAACCTAACAAAAAAATCGATTATATCTTTCAATCGGTAATACATTTCATATGCAAAATGAAAATTTTATTTGATATATCTCAATTAAATCTAAAATACAAAGTTTTTAAAATCACCTAAAACATTATAGATTATAAGATACATTGCATTGAAAAATGGCACGAACTCTCAATGGGAACTATATTTTTGAAATGGAGGGAGTATAAATTAAGAGCTTGACGAGGGTACATTAAAAGGGTAGGGGAATGGGAAAAAATAACAATTTTAGGGTGAGAGAGTTGATCAAGAATGTTATTTGCTTCTCTCTTTCAACTTGACAAACAATGTATAAAGTTAAACCAGAACATGGCTTTCTTTATTGCTTTCAGAAAACTCCATCCGAGTCCATTTTGAGCGCAGTGTAAGTAACAGAAGGGTGCCGGTCTGACAGCAGAGGCCGCAAATTAGACCCAACCACAAGCCCTACACGAAAATGAAGCACGAAACACAAGAGATTCGGTTAATGGAAAACCTAAAAGAAAGTAATAATTAATCGAAGTGTGTGTACGCCTGTAAGGGATCCGTACCCGAGCATATAGTTTGAGCTTGAACCCGAGAAAGATGGCAATAGGCATGCCAATGAAATAGAATGTTGCCAAGTTAATGTACACTGCCAAGTGCTGCCACCCACATCCTCTGGCCACCCCTGCACAATATGCATCACTCTTTCAATATCTAAAATGGCAAAAAATAGCGGTGAGGAAATCATTTCTTGAAAACACGTATAGGAGAAGAGCTAATATTTTTGCCTCTGAAAGGCAAATGTTTTAGTGAGGCATTTCATCAAACACCATGTAAACATTATGGATATTTAAGTAAATATTTAGTTTCGATAAAATGCCTTTTAACAGCAAGAAAAACATTTATTGGGTAAACTGCTTACCCTTTTCTTACATAGAAAAAACGAAGACGAGCATATCAAATTTGACGGGGATGAATTGAAAAACTTCTTCTAAGACTAGAATAAATGGCACATCCTTCATTCTAAGTAGACTATTGGGTCCGCAAAATGAGAATTTAAAAAGAAAAATGCGTCTTGTAAAACAAATCAAACTTTTCTCATAATTTAAAAAGAATGCATTTATATATTTATAATTATGAAAACAAAAATCGATTATTTTCCAAATGCATTATTTTTAAGTTTTCGTTTTGCATATCAAACAATCTTTTTTAAATCGAGAGAGTACTTTTCCATGTAGTAGGGGGAAGACTGTTCATAGTTGGGGTGATTCAAACCTGATAGGACCCCTTGGATGGAGTCAAATATGATTGAGATCACAAGGAAAGGGGTCAATGAAGCAAATTTCTCGATGATTGTAGAGCTATCACTGAAAAATCCAGCCCAGATATTGTGACCAAAGGCTAGAGCCAGAACAACAGTAAGAGCAAGAAAAAGAGAGAGCTTGAGAGTGACGGCCATGGCACGCTTAGCCCGATCTGGATTGCCTGCTCCTAACTCATTTGACACCCTCGTGCTGTTACAGAAAAGTTTTGGTTACTCAACACTTTGATACAAAATCGAGTCGATTGAAGACATCAGATGTGTGACAAACCTTGCAGCTGCACTGAGACCATAAGTAATCATGTAGGCTATGGCTTCCGTATTCACACTGCAAAGAAAAGATTGTATAAAAGTTCATATTAGCTAAACACGGTTGAAATTTGAGTCTATCGCTCTGCATAGAAGAGTATAATCTCTTGCAGAAATGTCGAAACGAGGAGTGAAAGAAGAGAAGCCTTACCACATTGCAATCAATGAAGTTGTTATTTCTGAATTCGGCATCAATCCCGCAAGTAATACCAATAGCTCAAAAGCCCAGTACTCCAAGCTAGTTTAAACAAACACACACACACACCCCAGCTGTAAATATTGCATTCTAAGAATAGTGAAGTTCCAACATTGAAATCTCCTTTGAGTATAACTGATGGATCATTCTAAATTGTGAAGTTTCAACATTGAAATCTCCTTTTGAGTATAACTGATGGACACTTCAACTCATTTTCACATCGGTTGGAGCGTTTGCTTCCATCCAACGCTTTCAAGGGCAAACAGAGGGGGTGCATGCGGGGGCCTGAGTGTCTGCACACCTCCCATTATTGGTATTGTATTTTAGGTTTTGTTTGTACAAATCATGAAGGAAGGTCTCCTAAAAATTGTTATATCAATATATAAGGATGATATTTTGTTGCTTACTTATGAATACAGGCGATTCGTCACCTGCATGATGAATCATGTGTCCGCCTCTGAGTGCTTCAAACACTAAGCTTAGGAAACCAAAAAGTGATTACAAAAATTTCACTTACCAAACCATAGCTGCAGAGGGCAGAGCCAATTTCAAGTTGGTAAGAACATGACCTAATGACTCAACAGAAAACCCATTCCAAGTTTTCTGAAACTTCTTCGAAAGAAGCACGTATCCAGCCAGCATAAGAACCGCGATCCACAAAGAGATCGAAACTGCCAATGGAGCCCCCTTGAATCCCAAAGGTGTCCAATGAACCAACGCATAGGCGATTCCGGTGTGAGCAATCAATGGCAGGACAGAGCAGAACACTAGTGGCACGACAACACTCTGCGTCTGAAGAAACCTCAAAATGTTTTGCAAAACTCCATAGGCAAAGAGTCCCGGGATTAGATACCTCATGTACAGAGCTGCAGATTTTGATATTTGACAATCTTGGTGGAGCAGTATAAGGATTGGTTCAGAGTAGAACCAGAAGATTGATATTAGGATGGAGAAGAATACTGATATGATACAAGATGCTTGTAGGTATATACCCATCATCCTGTATAATTTTGCTCCATATCCTTGCCCACATAATGTTTCGAGTGCGCCACTAAGACCAAGCTGAAACAAAGAAAATTTGTGTATCTAATTCAGAAGGATTTGCTACCTTCAACTGTCCAAACATCCCTTCCTCCTCCAATTGATTATAATTCCTCTGTTCTAATTTATTTGTCCAATCTCGAAATTCTAACTTATTAAAGAGACAAAAAAAAAAGACTACTTGTGAAAATTAAAGGTTCAAATTTCCGAGAATACCATCTGCTTTCTAGTATCGGCACTCTCCAATAGATAAAGGTGAGGGCATCAAGGGAGCATTTGAAAGTCAATTAAATTTGGAAAAACATTTTGGGACATAAATATTTTATAAAATGAAAACTTAGGCCATACCAAAGTTCACTTGATCCACTGCACATTTCCTTTATCGACTCGTGTTGCATATCACATGGCGAGAGAGAGAGAGAGAGAGAGAGAGAGAGATCAAAGTACACTATTGAAAGCAAAGCCAGTGACGGTGGGCCATGAGTTGTCCCCGGTCCCAAAACCCCTGCACCGAGTGGTTTTGAGCCGTTAAATTCTGATTTTTATTTTTATGTTTTAATTTTTCTGTGTGATCTAACAGTCGAAAAACCCCTCAACACAAGAGTTTTTGCCCAAAACCCCTGCACCGAGTGGTTTTGAGCCGTTAGATTTAGATTTTTATTTTTATGTTTTAATTTTTCTGTGTGATCCAACAGTTGAAAAACCCCTCAACACAAGAGTTTTTCAGCACAGAGGATCTGGGCGGTGACAACACGTTTAATCTTTGTGTCTGGTTTGTGTGTGTAATCCCCGATCACAACAAATACTGGAGTATTATTTTCTCTGTGCACAACACTGGTATACTGTGGTACGTGCAACCATAAAGAAGTGGGGTATATAAATCAACTCTATTGTTTTATTGACCCAAACAAAAACAACAAACAAGAGTAAATCAAATTGAGAAAAACTTTGGGTGCCGGTTTAGTGTATTACGAGGTGATATTTGGCGTACATTCAAGTTCAAAAATATTTTAGATAGTCCGTATTTTAGAGAGAGATAGATGAGAGACGTATTTAGATAGTCCGTATTTTAGAGAGAGATAGATGAGAGACGTAGGGAGAAATCTGGACCATCCAAAATAGCACTTTTGGATGATCGAGATGCGTACTCAGACACCACGTGTGTTGTAACGTATTTGCACCCAAAATTTTCTCAAAAATTACAGCGAGTGTATGTCGACACAAAGTTGGTCCACTGTACACCTTTATTGACCCATGTGGCCATGTTGTATGTCACATGGCGAGAGAGAGAGAAAAAGAGAGAGAGAGAGAGAGAGAGAGAGAGAGAGAGAGAGAGAGAGATACCATGAAAGCATAGCCGGTGACGGTGGCCCATGAGTTGGCAAGGTTAGAGCCGGCGAGCTCGAGGTCTCCGAGGTGGCCGGCGAACATAACAGCTACCACCGGAATCAAGTAATATGAAACATTTGTGAGTATCATAGGCAGCGCATACAAAACCTGGTTCTTGGCCTCTTCCAAATCCAACACTTTCTTCCACCACCTATCCTCTCTTTCTCTCTCCTCCTCCTCCTCCTCCTCCTCCGCCTCTTCTTCTTCTTCTTCTTCTTCGGCCAGCAGCGGACTACCATCTGGACTTGTAGCATTGTTTGCAGACATGACCCTTTAATTTGTTTTCTTGCGTTTAATTAATGTCCTTCTGTCTTTCTTTTGTCGGTAGATGGAGACAGAGATATACTCCTACACAAGTAGAGGAATGAAAAACAAGAGGATGAGGATTGGGATAAGGTCACCATGACCAAGTAAATACTCGGTATTAATGATTGTTGAGTTGACATTTTCTTAAAAGCAAGATAAAACCAAATTTAGCAGAGCCACAGTCAAATTTGTCTTCTTCCTTGTGATCTGCGGATTGCATTTTTCAAAAGGGTAGCGTTTGGGAAATATGCGCATAATATATTTTATATGTCTTTTTGTCAGTCAATGGAAATGTAAAAAATTAGAAATTCAAAAAAGCTCAGTTCCACCGACTTTTGACTTGTCATGATGATCTAATATCAAATTTTGAGAATGAGTTTCGACTTAATGTGTTATAAGTTTGAACAGCTAAACACTCAAAACTTAAAAGTAGGAAGTTACAAAATAATGCCGAGAAGCTTGTGAAGTTGAAAATGTTTTGGCCTTGTCCGGTTTAGAGTTTTGTTTTAGTTTTGAGTTTGTTGACATCATTATTTTTTTTATTTTTCTTTTTATATCTCTTCACTCATTACAAATGTTTATATCATCAAAACTAATTTAAATTAAACTATAAACCAAACACAGCCCTTATAGTTTTGAATCATTTATTTAGTGGGGGCTCAACCTGTGAAGTTAACATTGGAAAAAAATACAATGGTGATTTACAACCGGGGGCGGCCCAAACCCCCAGTAGCCAAATACCCGACACTGTAACCGATCGGTCAGTGAAAAAACCGTTCGGGTCGGTGCATACTCGAAACTGGTCGTTCGGTCTTCTTCAATGTCGATAAATTTCAGAAATTAAACCAAAAAAAATTCAAAATTAAGCAAACGAACTTAAACCTGTTGATGAAAGTTTGAGAAGAACGAGAACTCTTCGGATCTTGTTCTGTGAAGTAAAGAGAAGAGCCCACGCCCGTTAGGTGACCGGTGATTCTCGGCTTGGCTGGAATGAGAGCTTTGTGTTAGAGAGAGAGAGAGAGGTGATGGCGTGAGGAGGGAGGCAGAAGATGGAAAGTGGATTAGTTAAATGGTCATTGGGTTGAAGTAGGCGACAATAATGTGGCAAAGGAATCAGGGGTTTTGCAAAAGAGAACAAATTCTTTACGAAATGCTACTTCACGACAATAAAAGTGTTCTTTAACCGGTTTAAAAAGTGTTTACACTCTTATTAGTATTAGTAGAAGAGTATTCTTACTACTAAAAGAATATTTTTATCGTCTCTTCAGTGGGTAAACTATAAAAAGTAGAAAGACTAAATTCTTTACACTACAAATATATAAATACATTTTTTGAGTACCGTCATTGTGAGTTTCACCGTGCTTCTATTATTGTGATCGGAATTGTTCATCTTGTAAATCAACACTCAAATGAGGGAAAGATGAGTGTTGATTTTAGCACATCTTCTCCTCATATGATAAAATGATCACTTGATTTTATCAAATGTTAGATTTTAGCAAACGAGAAATTTAATACTCCCTCCGTCCCATAAAGTTTGATCACTACGAAACTACGTGCAATTTTCAAACTAAAAAATAATGTATTTACCAAAATAATTTTTAAATTTTTTTTGCATCGTATAAAAGTTCTCGATGAGATCTATCAAACAAGATTCATATTGACTAAAAAATTATTTTCGTAAGCACGTTATTTTTTAGCTTGAAAATTGCACGTAGTTTCGTAGTGATCAAACTTTATGGGACGGAGAAAGTATAAAATACAAAATGAGTTGTTCGATTGGCAGTTCAATTTTTGAATAAGGTGTGTTTTGGCCGTAACAAGTTAGCTGACTTATTTTTCGTCTTTATTTGATTTTTTAGTTTTGCATCAACTTTTTGTGTATTATTGGTTCGTCTTGCCGAGAAGAATAAAAAAGTATAAAATTATGACCAAAGCTTAAATTTTTTTGAATAAAGACAAAAATAAGACAAAAGTCAGCTTTTTACACTTTTTTCGATCTTATTCAAAAAAATGAAAGTTCTAGTCATAATCTTTTACCTTTTTGGATTCGTCTCACCAAGACGAACCAATAATACTCAAAAAATCGATGCAAAACTAACAAACGCAAAAAAAAAATCAAATAAAGACAAAACAAAAACTTAAGTTGGCTTTTTTAACCAAACTTCACCTAAAACGTGCCTTAGGCGCCCAAAGTTGTGTAAAAGTAGGCTCCTAATTACTCCTTCCGTCCCAAAATTTTTATACGGTCCGTAAAATGAGAACCTAAAAATATTAAGTCTTTTAAAAGAAAATTTTTACTCATTTTACATAAATTAGAAGTACTCGTTAATATCCAGTAACTTATTAAAAAAATATGAAATTTTTTAAAAAATTATTATTATTTTCAAGTCTTTGTTTTGCGGACTGGACAAAAATTTTGAGACTGAGGAAGTATTACTTTTAGCTACCATATACGTTCAAACTTTTTTGAAGACATAAATAGTTGGTACATGAACTTTTTATTTTTCGAGACAGGTTTGTTAAGAATAGGTGCCAACAGATAAAACATCAATAGTATGATTTTTGTATAAATAATTAGCCCAATGCTCTAATAATGAACAGTTTGAATTATCGAAATGAACACAAAATATGCAAACGCGTGGTGCAATCCTGATTTAGGGCCGCACTGAATCCGCGATTCCTTTATTTATTAATTGTCTTTTACACATTGTCAATTATGTGCAGCTTCAAACCTCCTTCGTCCTCTCATCAAATGCACCTTTTGCATTATCACAAAATTCAATATCGATGGCTAATTTACCAGCTTTACACGCAGGTGTTGCAAATCATGGGTTGAGCCAAATTCATAGTATGTACTATAAATAAATCCTTTGTTTTTCTTTTGAGAAGAAAATGTGTTTTCAACAATGTGTTGCGTGTGATTTTAAATAGTAATAAAATATGAGTTTTAAATTTATTTTTTTTGAAGTGTAAGAACTTCCTTGATAATAAAAATAACAACATACGAAGTTCAATTAATACAGCTAAAACAGATATAATGCATACAAAATAGATAAATTACACAACCAAAACAAATGAACGATGATAAATTGATACAGCGGTCAGTTGTCGAAGATCCACATGCAAAATGTTGATGACCAGCTGTCACGGTAATTCCACTATTAGCGATGTTTTTTGCGAAAATTGACTGATACCAACTAAGTAACTCAAAGTAGCCCAAGTAAAGAGCATGCATGTACAGTTAAATATCATGTAACTAGATGGTCAAGACCAACTACGTATGGTGCAGAAATCTGTAGAGTAAGTGCAGAAAGGTACCGCAACTATGTTTATTAAAATTGAACACCGACGATGATCAAGCCCAAAGCAAAAAATAGATCATAAACTCTCAGCAAGCCAGAAGAAACCCAAGCGTTACAGCAACCCAAGCTGAAGTCGATTGGATTGGACGAGGAAGGGGAAAATCAGAGAGGTTTTTGTTGAAAGTTTGTAAACATACTAAAGGGTGATGGTTATGATGGGTGGTTTTTAACCGATTACTGTTTAGCCCATAACAGTTATTTAATTGCACGTTAAAAGTAATTGTAAATACTTAATTTTTGAAGGAATGACTAAGGAAATTATTTTTGTGACGGGGTTTTTGAAAAGAAAAAAAAGAGAGAAAAATGTGGCAATATATCTTCAAAACTTTTTTTCGCCTTTTTATAAGCTTGGTATCCGGCTCGTTTTTCACTTTATAAAATCAATAATTTTATCCACACAAAAAAAACCGCGCTAGTGATTTTATCAACCCTCCTTAAAGCTCTCATATACACAAGTGATTTTATCCAATGAGAACACAAAAATGATTTTTATCAATCCTATAATTCTATGAGATTTCCCACAAAATCAAATGGGAAATCCACCCAATAAACGGACTAATCTGGATTATCAATCAAGCATCAACCCATTGTCCACTACGAGAGGCCCAACATAAGAATCGACTTTCTAAGGCCCGTGATTGCCAGATCACTAACACTGCACCAACCTAGCGTTAACCTTCGTAACTTTGCTTAGAAGTTAAGCGAGAAACTTTTTTACGGATCAGCCGTCAATGGCGTGTTTGCACCGAGCAAATCCATGCTTTTAGATTCCAAGATCCACCAGCTTAGATAATGCGCAGATTTTGTTTTTTTTTTTCCTCTGGTATGCTTTTAATGTGTGTGTGTGTGTGAGAGAGAGAGAGAGAGAGAGATTATTTATCCTGTTATCCGAGCCGTTGAATCTCGGAGATTTGCTCGGCGCAAACATGCCATTCACGGCTGATCCGTGAAAAAGGTATTGAAAAGAACCCAGCCAAGAGATGTATTGAACACAAACCGTGCCAAAGAGACTTGCTTATTGCAGACCAGGAGGATCACACAAAAGGGGAGAGAAATGAGAGGACTAAACTGTGTAAGGAACCGCGTTGTATTGCCTGATGCCCTCGTACCTCCGGCTTGCCCTCTTTCGGATTCATGAAGCAGAAACAGGAGCATCAGGGACACTCGAACAAGAACTCCATTGCTCTCCCCTCAACTGATCCCTAAATTGTTCAGAAAACCATCACATAGAAAAGTTCACTCTACCTTCTTGCACTCATATTTGTTGGGATTCCATTCGAATAACTCTCTCTATGGTGGAAATAATGGTGGCCTGGGAATTTTGTTAGAAAAGAGGGGCCACTTCCGATTTCAGTATCAGATGACGGAACTCTAGGTTGGAGAGCAATACAGATCTAGCAGATTCATATAATGAGAAAAGATACGTCGTGCAGAACAAATTCAGACACGAACCTCTCTTAAACGTATCTTCCGGCATATAAAATATATCTACCACGGCTGAATGTGAGAGTACTCAAGCAGAACATGATGCACAATGCCAAAAGTACAATGGGGTGATAACAAGACTTGAATCTAGTTCATAAAGTCCTGCCATTATTCATTTCTTTGAGGAGTTATCCAATGCCCCGGGGCAAGGTTGAGCATGTACATGGATCACATAAATGTGTAGGATTTACACATTTAGGAGTGGACCTCACACATTTGTGTGGTCCAGATTCGTGCCCAACCTTGCCCCAAGGGCATTGAATAAGTTTTCCATTTCTTCAGTATTGAAATCGAGTTGGTTTGGCAGTTCTTTTCCCTGTCCTCAAACGCCTCCTCTTTCACAATATTCCATCACATAACCAAATAAGCTAATTTACAGCTCCATTCAAAGGCGAGCTGACGTACTAGTTTCCTTGGGCGCTTTATCATAGTTATAGACACCAATGCCCCTTTTTTTTCCAAGACGACCTGCATCAACATACTGCACAAGAAGAGGGCATGGAGCATATCTTCCATCTCCGAGGCCGCTATGAAGGATTTTCAATATCGACAAGCACACATCTAACCCAATGAAATCAGCAAGTTCTAGAGGACCCATTGGATGTTTTGTTCCCAGCTTCATTCCTGTATCAATGTCCTCCTTGGATGCCACTCCAGTGTAGAGTGTGTAAAACGCTTCATTTATCATTGGCATCAATATTCGGTTTACAATGAAACCAGGATAATCCCGAGAGCAAATTACTGTTTTGCCAAACCTGAAAATTCAAGTGGCACAATCAAAAGACAAGCTTCAGTGGAATGCAATACACCCATGAACAGAAGCAGGTTCCCGAAATGTAAAACAAAGATATGGAAGCAAATAATGTCGGGGAGAGAGAGAGAGAGAGAGAGAGTACAGCCATGAGGATAGAGTGAAGAGGATCAGGAAAATATTTAAAAGAAAAGAGTGTGAATTCCTTAAAAGACCTCTCCGCCAAGGATTTTGTTGTACTGAACGTAGCGTCTGATGTGTCAGCACCTCTTATAATCTCAACTAGTCTCATTATAGGAGGAGGATTCATAAAATGCATGCCAATCACCTGCGAAGAAGAATACATGATCAATCGGATTTAAGTTACAGTCAGCAACAAAGTTCTGCAAGAAGAAACTGAGAGAGAAGTAATCATATCATGGCTGAGTGAAATACAAGATCATTGGAACAGTACTGAATAAGTGGATCATTCGAAATGTATCCTACAAGTGATGGGCAATAGTCCAATTAATGAGCAAACCAGAACAGAAGAAGAGGCCAAGTCAGGGAAAAAGAAGAAATACTACGGCTACCATCTTGTTATATAAAGATCGTGATATGGAAACATACAGAAGTTGAAAATAAAAAACGATAAGTTCTGAAATGGAAAGTCGCGTGTACAACCAGAACTCTAATCAAATAAGGACCAGAAATTACACGGTCATCGCATTACTTAAGGGATTGTTTAGAATCTTCAGATAACTTGTGCCAGGTTAAAAAAAGATGAAATTGAGTGAGAAGTACAGGTGAACTTTGTGCAAGAACCCAATTTAATACATTTTTTCAATGCATCTAAAACTTTTCCAGTCTGCAAACTTGGTCAATTATTAGAAGTGCACCGAGATAACGAATTAAGAAGCTAAGTAACTACTATAGTTTAAATAAATATTGAACAGATCCTCAAATTTATTTGGGACCCACGAGGAGCCCTACGAGAGGAAAATCTCATGTACAGTTCTGTAATATAGATGGTATGAGAGCTGTCATAGAGAACCTGCTGTGGTCGGTTTGTTGCAGATGCTAAACGAGTAATGGAGATGGAACTCGTATTAGATGCTAAAATGGTTGAAACTTTTGCAATCTTATCTAGTTCAGAAAACAACTTTCTCTTCACATCCTCAGATTCAACAATGGCTTCAATGATGACGTCAGCAGAATGAAGGTCTTCCAAGTTTGAGGTACAGCGTAAGCGTACCAGCGCGTCAGTGCCAGCATCCTGTTAAGTGGAGAATTCAAAGATTGTAAAAAAGAACCTCTCTTTTTTTGTAGTCAGAAAAGAATACTGATACCGTCAACTGATTTATGTATGGAGATATGCCCCTTTTTGTCAAGTGAACCAAGCAAGTAATCAAAAAACCCTGTTTATCATGTGAACCAAATCTATTTATGACTAACTGAACCAAACAGAACATAACAAGTATCCATTCAACCAATCGAGCCCAGTCCAACTGCAATTTCTGTAAGTCTTCCTAGTACAATACGAGATTTTCGAACCTGGTTACGTGGACAATCAGCCCAATGAGATGCAATTGTACCCATATACCAACAAGTAGCATGTGTTTGAATCCAGTAATTAGTGAAGGGCACACATTACTGGACTACTAATCACACAGATTTCTTGAATACAAAACTTTGAGATGTGGATGTTTCCCAAAATCTAACATGGTATCAAGGCTACGACTCGACTGCCCTCGTGAGTCTAAGGCCACCCAAGCTCAATTAATACAATTTAAACAGTTAACCACCTATTATTAATTGATTTTGAGTAAAATTACTCCACTAGCATAGCACTTTCACTATTCGTCCAACAGGGTTACTTATCCTTTGGAACTCCATATCCTCGGTTACTATTCCTGTCAATCAAACATGCTCAGTTGCTCACGGCTCACGTATATAACTAAATAACTAATGCTAAATAATAAAGTTATAAATGAAATTTTTTCAATTCGAGCTGCGAAATCAATCACAAAACTCAAGAACTTTAATTTCTCCGATTCAACAAATTCGATGTTGGAGCACCTCCAGTGGTCTAGCCCTCAAAAAAAAATTCATTCAAACTCAAAATTTGAGTAAAGCCACTTCAAAACCAACTCTACGTCTTGACTCAAACTCAAATCAAAGTGAGTTTTTCTCAAATTAAGGGAAACTCAAATTTTAAAAGGCTATTTTCTGATTCTCAAACTTGCATTTGGGTTTGTCTATTGAGGTAAGGGGTGCAAACGAGCTAAGACAAGTTTTTTAGTGTTCTAGCCTGACTCATTTACTAAACGGAGAATGATTTTATTCTCCCCCGTTAAAAGAGGGTGAACCTTACCCTCACATTGATTGGTAGAAAAAGTGCGAGTCTCATCACAAACATTATTACAAAAAAGTGTATTGATCTCACAGACCCTACGCAATTTCTACCCATCAAAGTAAGGGTAATCTCCACCAAAATCAGCCTCTAACTCAAACTCGAGGTTGTAAATGAGCCCAGCCCTCTTAAATTAACAAGTCTCTGCAACAGAGCCAAACTTTTTCAAGCCGAGCCAATATTTAGTGCGTTGAGTTTGGCTCGTATACCACATGAGCAGCTTGGCTCAATTACTAAAACAAGTAGAGCCAAGCCTCGAGATCATTTGCAGCACTAATTGAAGTGTTTATCTACCAAATGAATTTTACTCAGTTTTCTACTCATCTTTGAGCGAGAAATTATAAACGGAAAAGGAGCAACGGAGCTGAGGGTGATGGTGGGGAACCTGAGAGAGTTGCCCTTTGGAAACGAGGGTTTGGACGAAACTGGAGACATATTTCTGGCTTCGGGTGAGAGCATTGGGATCGGTGTCGTGAAGCCAAACATCCATACCATGTGTGGCGGCGAGTACGGCTATGCCGGAGCCCATTTGGCCGCCACCCACCACTCCGATCATCTTAACCTCCACCGTCATCTCCATCACTCCGCAGCAATTCCTTCAGAAGACAACGACTTGCACTCCGAATAAATAAACGTACTTTATCCATTGACAGCCCCACCGTCCTATTTCTCATGGCGATACTCTTCCCTTTTCGTTCTTCGTGCCGAGCAATAAAAGTCGTATTCAGGATCCTTTCGCAAATAATTTATAATTTGGATTATTAAATTATTTATTTTGTTTTTATTTTAAAAAAATTAATAATTAATTTTGCATTAAGATTTTTTAGTTTTTGAATTTATCTTGATGAGAGGAATTTAATTAGTATAAAATTATGGTCAAAGCTCAAACTTTTTTGAATAAAATCAAAATTAATCCAATAATCCAAATATTCTTGCTTTTATGCTTAAAAATAATTGGTTTTACCATAAGTTTACACTTGTTAGATACATTTCGTCGAGATAAATGCAAAAACCACAAAATATTGACGCAAAATTAACAAATACAAAAAAAATTGAATAAGTACAAAACCAAAAAACCAAAAAACTGAATTTAGTTTTTTTGCCAAAGGACTTAAATTTTACATTTTTGGGTCTAATTTGCCAATTGATAAAATCTATCAAATGTTGATTTTATCAATTGACAAACTAGGCGGCCTAAGTCAACTTGAATTGGGCTCGCAATTGTTAAAAAATTGATGACCTAAGTTTCCCTAAGTTCAAATCAAACTCGAACTCGTTCATGAGTCTTACCAAATTTTCTTTTCTTTTTTGTCATTCCTCATTTCTAATCTATTACATGGGGAGAGGAAATGAGACTCGATTCTGAAATGTAATGTAAGGCATCCAAGAGTTCTACTGCATAAGCTAACCCCACTTGCGTTTTGACAATTCAAAAATATTACATATTTATGCTCTAATACATATCTAAAACTTCAAATAAAATACAGTATTTATTTAGGCATAAAGAAGTTCACACATCTATAAAATTGGAGTATTAAAATGTATTAAAATTAAAATTTATACTAATAATACTAATAAAATTTATGTATGTACAGGTTATAAAATTTCCATGATATACATATTAAAGTTCATACGTATTTAATGTCAATAATTTTATGAGTAATTTTCCTTTTTGTTTTTAAATAAGTTCATACATCTATAAAATTGGAGTACTAAAATGTAGGAGTATTAAAATTTAAATTTATACTAATAATACTAGTAAAAATTTATCTACGTTCAAGTTATAAAATTTCCGTTATGAAAGTTCATACAGATTTAATGTTACTAATTTTATTTGAAATTTTACTTTCAATTTTTACTCATTTATTAAACGAGTCTCAAGGCTCAAATTTTATAGGTTTAGTACCCAAATCGAACTCAAATGAGCCTTAAATCTTGAATTATTCATGAACAACTCAGTTCATTGCCAATCAAAATAACAAACCACATCAGGTCATTTGTAGCCCTACTTAAATCTACTGAGGGACTTTATTCAATGCTAAAAAGTTGTTGTTTTTAGTTGGAGACTTTTTAAGTTCTACTATACCTGCTGCTATTGGATGCAAAATCAAGCAATATCTACCTCCAAATAGGCTGGGCGGGACAGGTATCCGTCGGGTTTGGGGGGATTGTCATCCCTTTAACTTCAATTAACTTCATAAAAATGCCAAATCCCAATTAGATGTGGTCTCATCGAGAGATAAATCGAAGAAGAATTGAAGCCCATGTTGATTAAGATTAAAATAAATAAACAAGAATTGAAGCCCATGAACTTTATTGGTCCAGCCCAAAAGGGCAGCTCCCTTCTGGGTTGATTTAAATTATTGAACCACCGACCAGAAAAAGGTATTGGACCAGGCCCCCAGCATAAACAATGTGGACTTCAATTCCTAATAGGGGTGTACATGGTCCGGTTTAGACCGATTTTGTAAAAATTCGAAAACCAAATCATATCTAATGGTTCCAAAGAATTGAAAACCATAACCAGACCAATAAACATATAGAACCAAACCACACCAAACCATTAGACCTAGGGGTGAAAATTGGTCGGTTCGGTTTGGTTTTCGGGGAGTCCCAAACCGAATCGATCGGTTCGGGGTGGTTTTCCTAGGAACCGATCCCGACCGGAAAAACAATGGACCAATCGGTTCGGGGTGGTTCGGTTTTTTTGGTTTTTCGGTTTGGCGTTAAGATTGAGATGGACGGCTAGGATTTGTTTTTTGGGGGGGGTTAAGATCGTTTTTTTTTTTTTTGTTTTCAGTCCAAATAGGGGTGGTTTCGGGGTATTTCTATCCAAATTAGCATGGTTTCGGTTCGGTTCAAATCAATTTCCAGGACACCGAGACCGAACCGATAATTTTTCGATTCAGTTCGGTTCGGTCCGAAGTCAACCGACACAGTTTTTCTTGACCGAAAACCGAACTGATCGGTTGGTTTTTTTTTTTGTTTTTTCGGTTTTTCTTTCACCCCTAATTAGATTGGTCTAGTTTGTTTCGGTTTCTAGTTCTAAGCCATGTTAACATTCAAAAATTGCCAAAAAAATTTGTCCACAAAATTATTGCAACTCCTTCATAAAACTACTACCATTATACCAACCCACAAATAGATTAAGAAGTCCATCAATAACTAAAATATCATTATTGATATAGATGGCAGATGCAACATTAAAACTTAAAACTAACAAAATTATCAAGCATGTGTGGGTATATAATGGACCAGTTCGGTTCAAACCATGGTTCCTAATATGAGACCAGGGACCGAACCAAAATATGCGGTTCTCATTTTTTTAGAACTAGAACCAATCCATTAAACCATAGAACCAATCCAAATAGACCAGTTTAGTCTGGTCGGTCCAGTTTTGCAATTTTTTCAGTTTTCTTGTACACCCCTAATTCCTAACTATGTCTTGATGTTTAAAAAAAAGTTCTAATTACGTCCAATTTTGGAAGAAGTTCACATCTTTTTTCTTGAATGAACACAAGAGCGTAATTCCACTCACTAACTAACCTAGGCATTATCAGTTCTAATGGGTCAGTTTATTATGATTTTATTGTTGTTTAAAATGGGTCGTCTGATAGTAGACAGTGCAATTGATCCATGAGAAATCAGTCAAGATACACTTAAGTTGAACCGGACACCTTATTTTAGCAAAATAAATTTTTGCTCATATGAATGGGAGCATCTATGGCCCCATTTGGTAAATACTAGTGCATTGCTTCTTCTTTTTCCTTCTAATTCTTTACTCTTTTGTGTTTTGACTTATACAAAGGATGAGTAATCAAGCAATGGTTACCAATGGGACCCATGGCTAATCTCTACTAATTTTCTTCTTAACATTATGAGCTCTAATCAAGTATTATAATTGCGAATTTGCGATAAGCATGTAGTGGAGTCATTTTTGGACACTTAAAAATGTCTAAGAGTCAAAATTTTACAACAAAAGAAGATGAAAGCACATTAAATCGTCGGCAATGATGGGACAATTCACATGAAAGCCCCCATAAAAACTCATACCAGTATATGAATGAATTATTCCCTCCATTCTTTAAAAAAAAAATAATAGTACTCTCTCTGTTCCTAAATAAGAGCTCCACTTTCTCTCTCTTTCCATTTTTCAAATAAAAAAATGACACGACTTTTCGTAGTGGAACATTAATTTGGAACAGAGGGAGTATATTCTATTTTGAATTGTTATTAAATAAAGCGTGATGTTAAAAAAATACTATTATATTTCATATTTTGTTCTTAAAAGTAGATTCATTTTTTAAAAATAGATAAAGGGTTTGCTGATGATGTCTCCGTCAAGGACAATAGTAGAAAGTAAATATAAACGTTGATTTGAAAGGTGCAATAATGATTTTTTAATAAATTAGAATTACGAAATTACACACTTAAAAACCAAAAAACCTAAGGGTACCCTTGGTGTACAGATTTTGCACAAATTTGTTTAGGGACCCACTTTTGGGTCCCACACAAAAAATCTGAACCGTTGATTCATCTCAGAATAATTTTTCATGAGGAATTGTGAGAAATCACCTCGATTCGACGTGCGCAAGTGGTTGATCCAAAACTCATTTTGAATGAAATGAGTGAGTTTTGGATTAATAACTTAAGCAAGTCGAATCGAGATGATTTCTCGAGAGGCTCCACGAAAAATTATTCTGAGATGAATCAACTGTTCGGATTTATCGTGTGAGATCCACGAGTAGGTCCCCAAATAGATCTATGCAAAATCTGTACATTTATTTTTGTACCTCAAGCACGCTCCCTTAAAAACTAAAGGAGGGAGTACAATGTAAATTAAGCTTGCCGAGGAAGGTTAATCATGAACACTTTTGGTTTGAGATTTAACGAAAAGAAAAGGAGACAAAAGATAAAGAAGAACAAAAGAAAACAAAAGCAATAACATATTGTGAAAAACCAAGCTGACTTTGCCAAAATATCATGATGGCTTTCAAATTATCATTATCATTATCATTTGAAATTCCAATCTCATTGTGAGTTGTGACTTTTCTCTAACTGGATATTGACCAAGAAGTTTTGGCCTGATAAACCTACTGCGGTTTTTTTTTTTCCTTCTAACGTTGTACGGATCGGAAATCGGGTGCGTGGTGCATGCTCGGGACAGAATGCATGTTGATCTGATCGGGTCATTCTTGTTCGACGATCAATAGCGCAAATCTACTCGGACTCAAATATATCTGCACCGTCCATTACCGAGCTAATCTGCGCTGTTGATCGCCCATCACGAACGACCTAGATCGGGTTAGCACGCATAAAGTCCCTTCCCAGACACGTATGATGTACCTTCCTAGACACACTAAGTAGATAACCAATCAAATGGATTCGAGTACCTTCCCATTGGAAGCCAAGGAATACTATCAGATGAGCTAGCCACACCTAGTACATCTAACATGAATTTAAATTGGAAAAAAATTTGTTCACCATCACCAAAAGAGGGTGAACAAAACCGTCACCTTGATTGGTTGAAATAGTGTGGGATCCACAAAATCAACACACTTTTTGGTAAGCATGACATCATTTTATAGTTAGGGATGGCAACAGGTAAGGTATGATTCAGGGGACCCTATTTTATCTCCCATCTCCAATTGGAGAGTCTTTTATCATCCCCGCTTCAATCCGCAATGGGCCTATTAGATAAAGCACCAAACTCACATCTCGTTGGATATCGGGGTTTCCCCAATATATCCATATCCAACCCAAAATATATAAGAAGTCAATAATGAAACCAAAGTGCAAACACGATAATTCAAACCAACAAAAATATAAGGGCTAAAAAACTTCAAATTATCTTATTTTAAGCACTAATGTAGCAAAAATACAATAGTACAATAAAAAAAACCAATCCAAACAAACATCAATTTCTAAGTTTGATAAAGCAACAAACCAATAAATTATAAAATAAAATGAAATGAAAGAGCAAAATATAGCAAGAACATCATTTTAGGAACTAGAATTTGTAATGATATTCTTAATATACTATGTATTTTATGATAGGTAGTAATTGACATGATTTGCTCTACAAGTAATTACTTTCATAAGTAAATAATACTAAAGATTCTTTTCTACTTATATGCATATGTATAATTTATATAGTATATAGAACCGGGTACGGGGATTCAGGGGCGGGGATAACAAAACCATACCCGCTCCATATCCAAGCGGGTATTTTTTGAATCCCACCATACCCGCGACTATTGGGAAATTTTTTGGATAAACTCCACCTCCATATGAGCGGGGGCAGGTATCTATTGGATATAGGAAAATTGTCATCCCTATTTGTAGTGGGGTCCACATTATTTTTTGTGGACTCCACACTATTTCAACCAATCAGGGTGAAAGTTTTGTTTACCTTCTTTTGGTGAGAGTGAACAAATTTTTTTCCATTCAAATTTCAGAAGAAAACAATTTGAGCTCAAATTCTCATTGAATACTCCATTCGTTCCTTTTACAGTGTGTAGCTTCATAATTCTAACTTATTAAAGTGACATCATTATTACACTTTCACTTCGTAATACTTATTAAATTCTCATTGAGCCCCTTTAGTGTATCAAAATACTCATCTTTGAGTATTTTTGTGTTTAAGTATACCACTAGTGATATTCTAAAGCCTATTTTTGCTATATAAAAAAGAAAATTTGAATTATTGATTTATTGTCTTATTCAGTCAATATGTCAAATTAAATAGCATGCTTTTTCAACCATTTTGACCCAGTCCACTTTAATAATCCAATAAGCTAAGGCCATGTTTGGATGGGGGATATCTCCCCTTATAATTTTTTACCCCCTCTTAAGAGGAGGACCCTACCCATATCCCCTTGTTGACAAATCCACACCTTGTTTGGTTAGGTTCCTCGTGAACCGGTCCCCGAGAACCCTCGTAAAATGGTTCTCAAAGTTAAAACTCAGGGTACACCCTATTAAGTCACAGAAAATGCACCCCCCCGCCCGGGGACCATTTGGGTCCCTTTCGAGTGATCAATCCGTTCATTGTTCTTAAAATATTTTTTTGAGGGGGCCCACAAAAAATCAACTAAATCGGACGGTTAGAAGTGCTTGATCTAAATTCTCACCGTTTCAAATAAAGTTAAACAGTGAGAATTTGGTTCAAGCACTTCTAACCGTCTGATTGAGCTGATTTTTTGTGGGCCCCCTCGAAAAAATATTTTAAGAACAATGAACGGTTCGGATCACTCGTGTGGGACCCAAAAGTGGGTCCCCGAAGGGGTGAGGTGCATTTTCGGTGCTAAATGGGGTTGTACCCCAGCAATGCTCTTTCAAAAGTGGTGCAGCTGTCACGTGGGGTTTTGCACTTGGTCAAATCCGATTCAACAAGAACCGTTGGATTATCACAAGAACCGTAGGATTAAAACCCCATCCGTTGGTCAAATCCGATTCAGTACCCAAGCAATGCTCAAGGTACTGATGGGGCTTTAAAAAAAAAAAAAAAGGGTAGAGGCCGGTTTTTGGAAACCAAACAAGGGGTGGTTTCCAAAACCGGTTCTCAAGAACCCAACCAAACAAGGTGCCAATCTCCTCCCTTGATAATCCTTCACCCCCACTATGCATTCCCCCACAGAGGTGCTTCTCCCAGATAATTTTTGGGCTGCCCTCACCCTCCCCAAAAACTATCCAGGTGTAGAATGGGAGTATTTTGACCAAAATAACCCTTGTTATCCCCCTACTCCACCACTAAAAATTAATAGATTACTTCGAAATTTAGAGTTAGGAAATCACACAATATACTGGAAATTGCAACCATGGAAATCGAAGGAAGGAGAAGATCAAATGTTGTGATCGTAGGTTTTTGCTGTAAAATGTGAAAAATCCTTGTCTCTCTCAACTCCGGCGACCGTTGTCTCATCTCCGGTGTACAACATCAAAACCAAAATCTACCAGAGACGATGGAAGAAAGTTAAGAACGGTGGGAAATACAACTATGGGAAATGCAAGAATGGAGTAATAGCACTCCTCTGAGAGCCTTGGGAATAAGAGAAAGGAAACGTAAATGGGTTTCTCTTTATTGTAACGAAAATTTGGCTTTTGTTACCCAAGTGACCCCTTTATTGGTTGATTTTGCACAGATAACCCAATTAACATTTCACCCACCTCATTTGCAATTGTTATTAACAGTAGTAAATAATTTGTGTACTTTTGTGTATTTACCCAATACTATAAATGCTACATATATTCATGACATGATTTTTAAATATTTAATTGTGTATTTTTGTACATATAATACATTTATAATTGTATACATACATACATACATATATATATATATGTGTGTGTGTGTGTGTGTGTGTGTGTGTGTATATATATGATAAGTCCCCAATATTGTAGATATCCGGGGCTTATCTAGCTCATTTTGCTCACACACGCGCGCGATTTTGCGCCTTATATGTTTGATATGCGCGTAATGTTGTTTTTGTTAGTTACAGGTGAAACACATGAAAAAGTGGATTTTGAAGCGCATTGAAAACCGTCCAAAGTTACTGAGGGCCACATGCCCCATGGCACACCAACTCCGGGCCTCAAGAACCAAGAAATGATGATTTGGCTAAGGCCCGGGAAGTGGAAAAAGTCACAAAGTCAAGCCGATGGCTTTGAAGCCATGCTTGTCGCTCACAAAAACTCCCGGTGGAGTCCGGGAGTGAATGAGCACTTAAGTAACCAAGGAACATCTCCCCTGAGGATCGCACAACTCATTTAAGTGTTTTAGAGGAAGTCCGAAGGCGCACAATTCAACGGGAGGGATCAAAGAAGTCAAATTTAAGTCCGGACCGATCCGGAATTATTCTGGACCTATCTGGATTTGCAAATTATTTTTCAGACGATTCCGGACCGATCCGAAATTATTCTGGACCGGTACAAAAATGCTGGGGCTGCCAATTTGGTGCACTTTATGTACATTCTATTAATGACAAGTTTTTGTTAATGTAAGGGCTTTTATTGGATATTTGTAAGAGAGAGAAGTGGAAGACTATATTAGGCTTTCTCCTCTCTCCTTCTTCCACACTTTCATTATATTTCTTTAACTAGTTTTTGGCTCTCATCTCTCTCCTCCATTGGAGAGAGTTTAAGGTCTTTCTCTCTAAAATACTCAATTAAGATTTCATTTCCCGTTTATTTACGGCGTATTAAACTTGTTCCTTTTGTCTAGGTCATTATATAGATCTTGTTTGTTTTCATTTTTATCAAGTATTTAGTTTTTGTGTTTCTCTAACTATTTCTCTTAAAAAATTTAGTTTATATTTGTTGTTTGTGATTTTCTCTAGAGTTATTGTTGTGGGTACACTTGAGATTTTCATTAAAAATCAGTTTTTAAGTTTATAGATCATGTTTTGCATTCCCTTCAAAGTTCTTGTCTTATTTCTTGTTATGGTTTGTGAGTAGTTTACGTAAGCTTAGTCATAGGTGATTAACACACCATGACTTAAGTTTAATCCTGTCATCTCATAAAAAAATTTCATTTCCTGTTTATCAATGATAAAGTGTTTCATTTTATGTACCAAAGTTTGAGTTTGTTAATCTCTTTGATCACACGTAGCCAAGAGCTTCACTACTTGACACGTGTGATGCTTAGGGCGATGTCAACTTAATTGTTTGCCAAATGAACCGAAAAACCCTAATCTTTGGTAAACACGTTTTCTTGTAAATGATTTTAAAATCTAAATCTTCTGTTCGGGGGCATTTAACGATGCCCTGAGCAAGTAATCAAGAGAGGAACGGATTAGCTTTGGTCATGGTTGTTAAAATATCATAGACTTTGCCTTAGTTTAATTAGTCTTTTTAATCTTCCGAGTCATTCTCGAAGTCGAGAGAATTCCACCAAACAAATCACAAACTAAGTTTGCTGCTTCAAGGCCGCAATCTTACACTTGCATACTCTTACGCTGGATGCGTTCCGTTCTGTGGATTCGACCCGATCTTACTGGTTATTATGTTACTACCGACCTAGCCCCTACGCTTGGGGTGTCACCATTTACGATACAATCTAAGGTCGCAAACAATATATATATATATATATATATATATATATATACACACACACCGGTGATTCAGTCCGGGATCCCGGATTTTCTCGGAATGGAGTTTTTTTCGGTGTTTTGATGTTTTTAAACAATGTTTTTGTGAAATCCGAGCCGTCCAATGTGTTCAAAAGGTGTTTTTCAAGGTTCAAGCGAGAAATCCTCAAAAAAAATACCGGAAATGGCTAGATCCAAGCAGTTTTTCACAAAAACTATATATATACAGTTTTATAAAAAACTGCTTGGATCAAGCCCTTTTCCGGTATTTTTTTTTATGATTTCTCGCGGGGACCCTGGAAAACACCTTTTAAACATATTGGATGGTTCGGATCGTGAAAATTTGATCCGGAACTAAGAGTCCCGGATCCGGGATCCCGGATTAGATCGGGACTCTCTCTATATATATAATGGTAATAGCGTAAAATCCAGTACGGTATTTGCTAAATTTGACAATTCATTCATTTATTAAATATTGTGTTGGGGTAATAAAGAAAAAAATATTAGATAGGCCAACAAGTAAAAAAAACACATTTTTTTAAAAATTTGGATGATAACCAATCATTCAAATGTATATATATAAAAATGTTTTAATTAAAATTTAATAAATTTAAAATTTTCAGTGAAATCAATTAAAATAACTTGAAATAGTCCGAAAATTATAAATATAATAAGTCTTATAATTATATATTTAATTTAATACGAAAATTGGTTTCGGATACCACAAGGGCAAAAGAGTCATTTGACAACTTTTCTTATTATCCACCCATCTTATTTATAAGTTATCAAAACCAAGTCAAAAAGTTATCCCATTGTTTAATCCCTCATCCAAACCATCTACTTTTTTTATCCCCCTCCATAAACATCACAACAATGTGGGCCAACCCTTCAAAAACAATACCCCTGCTTATCTTATCGCCTTCTAAAATTTATCCCCCTGAAAATAATACCTTATCCAATCGGGGCCTAAAATTAAATCTTTTGCCAAAACACGAAAATTTTCTAGTGCACACCCTTCCGAAAATAAGAAAAAAGTGTTTTTTTTTGTGTTGCAAATTATTTTTGGAAAATCCAAGCCGTGCAATGTGTTTATAAGGTGTTTTCAAGGGTCCACGCGAGAAAATTTCAAAAAAAATATACCGGGAAGGGCTTGATCCAAGCAGTTTTCGCAAAAATTGTAAATATATATTTTTTGCGAAAACTGTTTGGATCAAGCCCTTCCCGGTATTTTTTTTTGAAAATTTCTTACGTGAGCCCTTGAAAACACCTTCTGAACACATTGGACGGCTCGGATCGTCAAAAAAATGCTCGGACCATGGAGTCCCGGATCCCGGATGTGAAGGGGACCCTGCCAAAACATGCCAAAATTTCCAACATGAAATTTTGCTTTTCCGGCACATGCCATTTTAAATGTACATGCATAATTCATTTACTATAAAAAAAATCTTTTGCTCAAATAAAAACCATTTCTTAATTCGGATTTACATAATGGCGGATTTACGTAATGGAGCGTGAAAAATTAGTTTATTTTTATAAAATTATCACCCTTTAATTTTATGGCCTTTACATCCTTCATCCACCATCAACCTCGAATTTTTTAATTCGCCACCGCAATTAAAGGAGGACAATATTCATTCAAACTCTATTTTTTAGTTCATACTTCCAATCACGAGTCCGTTGACTATCTTATTTTTAAAAATCTTTCCACATTTTAAAGTTTCAATCATGAATCAATGCATAAAACTGGGTGTTGTTCACCCATCTGTCATCTGATCGTGTTTTGGACAGTCCAGATATATTTTGATTTTTTTACTGGTAAAAATAATCTAAATTAAATTAAAATTGCGGAATGCATCCGGGCCTCAAAAACAAGATCGGACGATCAAGGGGTGCACAACACCTCCCATCCCAAATGAAAAATTACCTTATAAAATATATTCGAACTCTAATTTAGATAGTACTCTCTTCATCTATGTTTATTTCTCAAAATTTGTCCATATTTCAAAATCAATGAGTAATTATGTCAATTTTACTCAAACAAACACGGACGGAAGAAGTAACAAGAGGCTTTGATGATTTCGGGTGGTAGAAATAGGTTTGGTGGGTTTCACGTGAAAAAATAAAGCAAGGGTAGGTTTGAAGTAGTTGACCCGACAACCCAATAAAAAAGAATGGATCACCACCACCCATTACTCACAGTCCCCGTGACGTCCGCCTAACGCGCCGCTCAAAGCTACCGGCTATATCCGGTCATCGCCATCTGTCCTCATCGACCGCTTGGTCTCCCACACTCTCCGCTAGAAGACTCCGCCACACGCGCTAATAAAGTTCGTATACACACAACCGTATATGCATTTTAAATTTTTTAGGGGGTGTTTCGCTAAAACAAACCAATTTAGTTTTAACTAAAAAAGTACTCCATTCTGCTAACAAAAAAGCAACAAAAAATCATTTAATTCCATTAACCTAAAAAAAATTTAAAAGCCAAAAAACTAGTTATTGAAGCAAATTAGTTTTTTTTTGCAAAACTAAAGATCCAAAAAACTAGTTACCGGAACAAGTTAGTTTCAGGCTTTGTTTGGCTAAATTGAAAAAACTAGTTTTTGGTTTTTTGGTTTTGTCCTTATTCAAAAAAAAATTTGTATTCGTTGGTTTCGGTCGATTTTTTGAGGTTTATTGGCTTGTCTCGACGAGAGGAATCTAAAAAGTATAAAATTATTAGCCAAATTTTAAGTTTTGTGAATAAAGACGAAAAATGATTGAAAAAACCGATTTTTTGGATTATTTTTCGTCTTTATTCACAAAACTTAAAATTTGGCTAATAATTTTATACTTTTTAGATTCCTCTCGTTGAGATAAGCCAAGAAACCACAAAAAATCGACCGAAAACTAACGAATGTAAAAAAAAATTGAATAAGGACAAAATCAAAAAAAACCAAAAAACTAGTTTTTTCATTTTAGCCAAACCAAGCCTTAGTTTTTTTACAAAACTAAAAACCAAAAAGCCAAAAAACTAGTTAGTGGAACAAGTTACTTTTTTTTGCAAAATTAAAGATCCAAAAAACCAAAAAAAACTTTTGGCAAAAAAGAAAAAATTGTTTTTTGGTTTTTTGATTTTGTCTTTATTCATTTGTTAGTTTCACGTCAAGTTTTCGTGGTTTATGGCTGAGACAAATCAATAGAGTACAAAATTATGTTCGAAACTATTTTTTTTAATAACGCCAAAATTAAATCTCGTCGAGACAAATCCATAAATTAGGAAAACTTGACGCGAAACTAACAAATGCAACAAAATTTAAATAAAGACAAAACGAAAAAACTACTTCTACACTTTTTTGCCAAAGGAGCTAAGTTAGTGGAACATGACCTTATGAATCAAGCCTTGTTCTTCAATAGATTTTATGAGATAAAATCTAATTTTGATAAAATATAGTTTTGTTTAGAATTGTGATAAAATGATGTTTTCCCAATGGATTAAATGTAAGGTTGATAAAGGTATTTTGCAAATAATTTTGTGTCATAAAATGTAGTGTTGATAAAATCTAGTTTTGCTAAAATCAGTTAAAAATGTTAAATTTTATCAAAATTAAATTTTATGAGATAAATTTCATTCAAGAACAATGCCTCAACCAATTTTGGCATGGAGTTTGCTGCTGATGTGTATCTTCCACGCGCAATAGATCCATGTGGAATACCCTGCCCTCTTATCCTCGTTAGACCGCACCAAACGTTTCCAAACAAGGACCCATCAAATCTAGGGGTCAAAGAAAAACCGAAAAACCAAAAAAATCGACTGGATCGGTTCGGTTTTCGGTTGGAAAAAAATTGTGTTGGTTGACTTCAGACCCAACCGAACCAAACTGAAAAATTATCAGTTCGGTCTCAGTTTCCTGAAAATTGGTTTGGACCGAAAAGAACCAATCCGAAACCATGCCAATTTGAACCGAATACCCTAAAACCACCTCTATTTGAACCAAAAACTGAAAAAATGATCTTAACCCCCAAAAAATAACAAATCCTAGCCGTCCATCTCAATCTTAATGCCGGACCGAAAAAACCGAAAAAATTGAAAAACAAAAAAAAAAACGAACCACCCCAAACCGATCGATCCATTGTTTTTTTCGGTCGGGATCGGTTCCTAACAAAATCACCCCGAACCGATCGGTTCATTCCAAGACACCCCGAAAACCGAACCGAACCAACATATTTTCACCCTTAATCAAATCTGCTCCACTCCACTAATAAATGTCTAATTTTTTTTTTATAACAGTCATATCATTTCACCAACCAAAGATTTCATCACAATATACAGAAATGAACCAAAATTACCAAAATCACCAAAATCAAAGACACGAGCAACTGCAAAGAGCACACAGACTCACAAGCCCAAGACACGTACTACAAAAGCAGATCTACACTAAGTGCAGGCGTAGAGTTCGTTCTCAATTTAGTAGAAGAGAATCCCAAAAGGGGACACCCAGCTCAAATTGATAATATATTCATTCATTTAATGCTTAAAAGTGGGAGATTAGAGTTCAAAGAAAGGGACAAATGTAGGTATTGATTACTACTCTCTCCATTTCATAATATTGGTTCCCTACGAAATTACTTGTAATTTTCAAACTAAAAAATAATGTACTTATGAACATAATTTGTTCATCAATATGTATCTTGTTTGATAGATTTCATTGTGAACTTTTAAACGATGCGGAAAAAATCTAATTTTTTTTATAAATGCATTAATTTTTAATTTAAAAATTACACATAATTTTGTAAAAGACCATTATTATGGAACGGAGTGGCTTGTTGGTTTCCTTTTTGATTACTGTGAAGATGCAAATAAATAACGCAAATTTGTCCAAAAAAGTCAGCTCATTTCAAATCTACTATCCCCCAGTTGTCTTGTCCTTAGCAAAAACATAGAATTCCCAGATGGAGAACCTTGTCCTTTTTCTGTCCTGAAGTGCTATGTTTGGTTCCCTCTATTGCATTTGATTTGATTTGAATGAAATCTCTCTGCTTTCCTTTTCCTTCTCTCCTTCTTTCCGCCTCTGTTGGGTTTTCTTTGTCAAGGCTCTGTCGTTGTTTGTGTACGAAAAAATTGAAAGAGAGAGTGGTAGACGTCAAGGTTTGAAATCGCGCAACACCCATTTGTCGAAAAGTCATAGTGGCACACTGTTGGTATTGGTTTCCAGCCTGCTCTTACTTTACCTGTAAGTGAGGGGGGTTGACAAAAAATCCATTCTTTTTTTGTTGTTCATGTTATTGAGTTGATCTGTGGAATTGTCAAATATCTTGTCTCAATGGTTGTACTGTTGCTTCATTTTGAAGTTTACTGGATACCTTATTTTGATTTCTGAGCTGTTTTGGGATGTGGGTTATGAATCTTTTTTCATTTGGGTTTTTCCTTCTTTCACTCTAAAGTCTGAAGTTTTTTTAGTCTTTGATGTCTGCGGTCTAGGGTTTCGGTTTCATGTGGGGACTGCGGATCTCATTCCGTTTTTCCTGGTGCTGATTGCTTCACTTGCAAGTTGTTGATTGGTTGAGGTCTTTTGGTGGACTTCTTGGGTGTTTTGGGTTGTGGGTCTGGAGTTTCTTCTTTCTTCCAATACAAAGGATTGATTTTTTTTTTTTCCTGATTAAACTACTCCCTTGATTAATGGTCTAGGGATTTGATTTCAAGTTGGTTTCGGGGATCTCAATTCACTTCACTGTTAATAATTGTTGCTTCACTTGGAAGTGGTTATTTGGACCTTTTCTTTGTTCCTGAGGTGAGCAAAGTCTGTTCACTTCAGTTCCTTCTCACTTCTGAAGAGCAGTCCACTCCTGATCCTGTCAAATTGAACTAAGTTTTTGGTGAGTTTTGGCTTTGGTTTGAATTGGTTTTTTTTTCCTTTGGTTTCAATAATGGTGGGGCTGGGGTCTATTCCTGTGACTTTCCTCAAATGGGTATTCTTGATTTGTTTTATCTTCTCATGTTTGGATCTTGGAACCCCAAGCCAAACATGTGATTCCAATGATTTGTTAGCTCTGAAGGAATTTGCTGGTAACCTCACAAATGGGTCCATTATCTCCTCATGGTCGAATGCATCTATTTGTTGTGAATGGGATGGTGTTGAATGTGGTAATGGATCATCTGCAAATAAAGTGACTCTGTTGAATTTGTCCAAAAGAGGCTTGAGAGGGATGATTTCAGGCTCTTTAGGCAGTTTGGATCAGTTGAAACTGCTCGATCTTTCATTCAATGATTTCGAAGGTGGATTACCCACAGAGTTTTCGAATTTGATGAAGCTTGAAGTTCTTGATTTGAGCCATAACATGCTAACTGGACCTGTGTCAGTTTCACTTGGTGGATTGAGCTCCATTCAATTACTGAATATCTCTGGCAATTCGTTCACTGGGGAGTCTGTTGATTTCATTGGAGGATTTCCAAATATAGCTGTACTTAATATCAGCAGCAATTCATTTGCTGGTGGGTTGAGTTCTCAAATATGCAGTTCCTCCAAGATTCAGATTCTTGATTTATCAAGGAACCAATTGACTGGCGGGATCGATAGCTTAGGCAATTGCAGCAAATCTCTACTAAAGTTGCATTTGGATGGAAATTCACTTTCAGGCCAAGTTCCAGACTCATTGTATTCATTATCTCTGGAGCAGCTTTCAATCTCTGCCAACAATTTTTCTGGCCAACTAAGCCTGAAACTTGGTGAGCTTTCGAACCTCAAAACCTTGATTATTAATGGAAACCGATTTTCGGGTCCCCTTCCAAATGTATTTGGAAATTTATCGCAACTAGACCAGTTAGTTGCAAATTCCAACTTATTTTCTGGATCATTGCCTTCTACCTTATCACTTTGCTCTAATCTAAGGATGCTTGATCTCCGGAACAATTCTCTATCTGGCCCCATCAATCTTGATTTTACTGGATTACCTCATCTCTGTGCACTTAATCTTGCAACAAATAATTTCTATGGTCCCCTGCCAAATTCACTTTCTAGTTGTAGTGAATTGAAAACATTGAGTCTTGCCAAAAATGCTTTAACTGGCCAAATTCCTGAAAGCTACGCGAACCTTAGATCCCTTGAGTACTTATCTTTATCGAACAACAGTTTCGCAAACTTATCCAATGCATTGTCAGTGTTGCAGCAGTGCAATAATCTCACCACTCTAATCCTAACCAAAAACTTTTATAGTGAAGAAATCCCAGAAAATGTGATTGGTTTTGATAGCCTAATGATTTTTGCAATTGGCAATTGTGCGCTTAATGGGCAAATCCCATTTTGGCTACTAAATTGTTCTAAATTGGAAGTCCTTGATCTTTCTTGGAACCATTTGAATGGTAGCATCCCTCCTTGGATCGGTGAGATGGATAGTTTGTTTTACCTGGACTTCTCAAATAACTCTCTCACGGGAGAAATTCCAAAAAGTTTGACGGAACTAAAGAGCCTTATTTCTGCTAGCAGTAGTTCATCCAACCTTACCACTTCCACCGGGATTCCATTGTACGTTAAGCGAAACCAGAGTTCTAATAGTCTGCAATACAACCAGGCTTCAAGTTTCCCTCCATCGATCTACCTGAACGATAACAGACTAAATGGGACAATTTGGCCTGAAATCGGTCAGTTGAAAGACCTCCATGTCTTGGATTTGAGCCGGAACAACATAACTGGAACCATCCCTAGTTCCATATCGGATATGAGTAACTTGGAAATCTTGGATTTGTCATGCAATGATCTTTACGGATCAATTCCTCCATCATTTAATAAGCTGACATTCCTGTCAAAGTTCAGTGTTGCCAACAATCAATTACAGGGAACAATTCCAACTGGGGGCCAGTTTTTAAGCTTTCCCAAATCAAGTTTCGAGGGAAATCCTGGACTCTGTGGAACAATAGACACTCCTTGTAGTGTTGTTGACAATATGGACCGTCATCCAACTATCCCATCTGGTTCAAGTAATAAACTTGGTCGAAGCAGCGTTATTGGAATCGCATTAGGTGTAGGGGTTGGCACTGCATTGCTCCTAGCCATTGTTCTGCTCAAGATGTCAAGGAGGGAAAATGGAAATCCAAGTGAAGATTTGGGGGAAGAAATTGGGAGGCCACCCAGGTTATCTGATGCACATGGGTGTTCAAAGTTGGTTATTTTTCAGAACTCAGATTGTAAGGATATTACAGTCGCGGACTTGTTGAAATCTACTAGCAACTTTAACCAGGCAAACATAATTGGATGCGGAGGATTTGGTCTAGTTTACAAAGCCAACCTTCCCAATGGCGTAAAAGCAGCTGTCAAGAGGCTTTCTGGGGATTGTGGGCAAATGGAACGCGAATTCCAAGCTGAAGTGGAAGCTCTCTCAAGAGCTCAGCACAAGAACCTTGTTTCTCTTCAGGGATATTGTCAACATGGAAATGAACGGTTATTAATTTACTCATACATGGAGAATGGAAGCTTGGATTATTGGCTACACGAAAGGGTGGATGGAGGTTCACTTCTCAGGTGGGAAACAAGACTCAAGATTGCTCAAGGAGCTGGTCGTGGGTTGGCTTACCTACATATGGAGCCAAATATAATTCACAGAGACATAAAAACTAGCAACATTCTTTTGGATGAGAAATTCGAAGCTCATTTAGCCGATTTTGGTCTATCAAGGCTACTTCATCCCTACGATACCCATGTAACCACAGATTTGGTGGGGACTTTAGGGTACATTCCTCCTGAATATAGTCAAACATTGACAGCTACTTTTAAGGGAGATGTCTACAGCTTTGGAGTTGTTCTTCTTGAGCTTCTAACGGGTAGGAGGCCTGTAGAGGTTTGCAAGGGGAAGAATTGCAGGGACTTGGTGTCGTGGGTATTTCAGATGAAATATGAGAAGAGGGAGGAGGAGATTTTCGATTCGTTGATATGGAACAAGAATTGCGAGAAGCAGCTTCTGGAAGTGTTTGGTGTTGCTTGTAAATGCTTAGACCAAGAACCAAGGCGGAGACCTTCAATTGATCAAGTTGTTTCATGGCTTGATGGAGTTTGAACAGAGGGTACGGGTGAATAATTTCGCTAACTGCCGCTCCCCATAGAGCAAAAGTTTCTGTTTGAAACGCAAAGAGGTTAGTATAACTGTAAAGCAATACTATTTCAGGTGTTTTTAACTTTACGGAAATAGTGTTGATTGACTTTGATTCAGATATAGACAATGCTTTGGTGCTGTATACTGAGTATGCAGTCATTTCATCTTACTTGGGAGTTGGGGATAATCATATGTTTCTAATTTTGGTATATTCTTTTCTGATATATTAGAGTTTAATGACTAGTGAAAATGAAATCTCACTGTACTTTAATGGCTATGAAATTCTGGCTCTTTTTTCTTTTTTTTTTGCTTCTCTTTCGGTTCTGGGGCTCTGTTTGCTTCATTGCTTGAGTTAATCTATGACAGTCTCTTCAACAAATATACAAAGCCTCTGGTCTTTAGTTGTAACCAAATCTGCTTGCTATGTTTTCTGGCTTCATATGCTGGATTGATGTATCACTGACCACCATAACGACGTGTATACTACTATACTAGCACTTTTTTGTCCCTTCAGAGACATACAATAAATTATTGGTCTTTTTTCCATTGAATAATTTGTCACCAAATCCAGTTAGTTTGCGGGGCTTCTTTTCGCTACAGTAAGCAGACTAGAATGATCTGATCATCATGTCACATCTCTTGATTCTGAGTCAGGGCCATTTACAGATATATTCATATTGTCTAAATGGGTTGAATTTTTTATAGTCTTTTTAGTAAAATGTTCTATGGTTTGTGAAGTTACAGATTGTAGTAGCATTTGAGAATAGTAGAAATCATGAACACTTGTTGCTTCTCTGTCTCAATGTAATTAGGAATATTTGCTGAATGTTAGATTGCACTGCGACATAGGAACATCATTTTCCGGTAGATCCCTGACTGGTCTTTTTATGGATCAAACAAAGGATTAGAGGTGTTTCCTTTTTGGAGGCTGCGAAGGACGTAACTATATCTCCTAGGTGCGGCCATAAGGACTCCATACCTACGGTGGGTTCCCATAAGTTTTTATCCTCCCACCAAGGCTCGAGTAGAACAAAGTATCTCTTACACGGCAGTACTACCACCAGCGGAAAATCAAAATTGAGGCTACGATCTTTCTTTCTTTCTTTTTTGCCATCTTATCTACTACCATGATATGGTGGTATGGATTAGAGGTCATCAAAGTGGGATTAACTTTTGTTTTGTCTCCACTTAAGAAAGATTATCATAATATCCTACTGTTCAGTGCTCATTATGTTTCTCTGCTTTTTTTCTTTTTGTCTTTTTGTGGCTATGAGGAAAAGTAAAAAGTTCCCTTTTTGTTGAGTTTGTTCACATTGGCTGAATATGCCCACTTTCTAGTTTTGCTGCCAAATTTTATTGGTGATGACTTGATGTGAAAAAAACAAGCCTGAAGTGATTGATTGCCTTCAGCAAATTTCTGCTGTTCACAAAAAGAGAGGCAAAAAGAAAAAAATACCCTTCAGAATTCAACCATCAATTTTGCCTTTTCATTGACTTTAGCAAGAAATGCATGCGGAACTGAAAAAGTGACTTTCCACAAGGGAATGATGATTGTGATTGGATTTCATGGTTTCAATCAGTGCAAGGGAATTAGTTATAATGGTGATCATAATGGATCCGGGGAACTTTAGTGCCCGAAAGCACTGAAGAGTTGTAATCCCCTATAACAGTCGTTTTATCGACAATCAACAGTCCGGATTATTCTTACATGTAAAGACTTATCTTTACGTGAAGATAACATGAATATAATTCGGATTGTTGATTGCCGAACGGACAGTTGTGATTGGGGTCCTATAACCCTGTAGTGTTTTGAGGCACTACAGGGTCCCCACTCCCGATCATAATATGACAAACACCAAACAGTAGATTTTCTTGGCTAAGGGTGGAGGGGACGACTTGATATAACAATCTTTTGTGGTTGTGACCACAAGGGCTACAGATATGCAACGGGCTCCATGAAGGGATCGTATCCATAGGTTTTCCCGTCCTACCATGGGCTAGTGCATCGCAATTGGGCTTTGCAAGAAGGTAAGGTTCGAGGGGCGTAGTCTACACAACTTGAACATTAGACTTTTTTTTATGCGAGTTGAGGTTATACAAACTAGTTGAACTTTGAAATTTTAAGCTTCATATGTTTACTAAACGAGCCTAAAACTAGAGCTCGAACTCAATTCGCTAACTTAACAAGTTGAGTTTTAAATAGCTAACAACTCGATTCTTTTGAAGCCTTAATCACAGCAAGTCCCCCAAATCCCCATAAATACAATCACCTCTTCTTTCTTCCACCAAATCCCTGCACCCATCACAGCCTTCAACCACCTCTACGATTATCACAACCACTTCATGACAAGCAAGATGCCCGGTGGTTTTCTCTTCCAGAATTATTGTTTTCAAGGTTTATCCAAAGAATTCTGTGGTAGAAATGGGTCTTTGCCTTGGGCCCAGTCTCTTCAACAGTCGAGATGGCTTCCATCTGGGCTAGCTCCATCTTTCGTAGAACTCAAAAAGTGTTAATATGAGCTTCCTTGTGGGCCTTAATTACAAGCCCATCAATGTAAACAAGTAAAAAAACAACTGCATGTCGTAAGAGTACTTAGAGCATCTGCATCTCTCTCTCTTTGTTCATCTTCTGCCGCTAGAGTAGCGAGCAAATCAGTGAAAATGCCTTGCACTAGGCTCGTGGCCTTTCTCGCTAGTTCCCAAATTTTACAATTTTGCTACAGTGCCTCGTGGGAAGTAAAGAGGCACTATTCATCAAATTACCATTATTTTACTATTTATTTTGAACCCACTCATAAGTCTTTCGTCATTCTAGAGTATTTTTTAATAACCGGATGCCATTGGTTACTTACGCATACCTCGATTAATTCTGGGGCTCTGAAGGTAATGACCTAATAATGGCCGTAAGGTTTGATATGGTTGGCCTCCATGAGATTCGAACACATCTCAGGTAAAAATGTACTCCATTATATCCGTCCCTAAACATGTGTCCCATACGAAAAAAATGTGTAATTTTCGAACCAAAAAATAAAGTATGTTAATAATATAAAAAAGGCAAAAAAGTACTTAATTTTTTTTTTTTCTGAAATTTACACGTCCTTTTCAAAGGCGACACTTATTTAGGGACGAAGAGAATATAAAAATTAGAATATAAAAAATATCATTTAAATTTAAAAGTATACGTTTAAAGAAAGAGTAGTTTAATGAAATTAAGTTAGAATAGAGACTCTGATGCAATAAGCATTATAAAAGTGATTAGCTAAAGTAATAAAGTGACATTTTAAGGTGTAATTTGGTCCAAAATTTAGAGAGACTGATACGGATGCTCTTAGGTGCTAAATGGACTAAAGCACTTGGTTGCATAGATTTGACATTTACCAAAAACAATTGGTATTTTGACTACAGTGAAAAATGGTATTTTTAATAGAAACTCAGTTTAAATAGTTTTTTTTTTCATTTTTCATTGCCAAAGACCCCACAGCAGAGGTACAGATTGAACGAGTGGTGGTAACAAAACGTGATGGTCTCATCACGTAGTAGTGAGTTCGAGAAGATTGATTTTTTAGTTACAGTTTTTTAGGTGAGATGTCACGTAAGCTGGTCCGAATACTCGCTCATCTAAAAAAAAAGTGTGCGCATAATTGGGATTGTGGGATGTGTACTAGTGCATTCAGAATTCAGCCCAAATCAAACAATCAATGGCGAAAGCAGTTTTAGGAGCGAGGTATTGGGCAAGGAAGCAAGTTTTTTTTGACATCTCAAAGGCTAGAAGTAGTAGTAATTTCCAGAGAAACAACAGACTCGTTCGGGCTTTCCTCAGCTCTGTTTCCAGATACTCTGAGTCTGAGGTAACAATACTTGTAGCAAGGAAGGATTGTGGTCTCTTTCATTAATCGAAAATGTTAAGGACTATGAAAAGTTTATCTGAAATGTTTCAGAAAAGAGAATCAATGGTTCATGACCATTTCGGAGAACTTTTCGGTTGTGTTTGGTTTGAGTTTTGAATTTTGATTTTTGTAATGATTAAAGGAAGAAATATGGATAATAATTAAAAAATAGGCGTTAATGATTGGAGAGATATAGAGAAAAAAAATAAAAATAAAATAAAAATAGAGATAATAATTGAGAAAACCGGTTCTTGAAAACCAAAACGAACAAGACCATGTTTCATATTCCTCCTCTTTATTAATTACTCTATCTGTCCCTTTTGTTTGTCAATTTTTGAAGACCGTGTCGATTTTTAATTGTTTATATCTTTTGGTATAATTTTTGGGAAATGATAATGCCAAAACCATTTTTGTTTGTGTCAAAACTGTAGTGTATAAAAGGCTTGTACCTTGCTCATGGTACAAGGTTTTGAAGCACTGCAATATTGGCACAAACAAAAATGGTTTTGGCACAAACAAAAATGGTTTTGGCATTAGCACCACCCTGATTTTGGAAACTTTGTATTTTGGTAGAACTAATCGAAAACTATCAAACAAGATTCATATCGCATATTTTTTGAACTTCATGTTAGAAGACATAAGCAATTGACCGAGGACACGATCTTCAAAAATTGACAAATAAAATTTATTAGGGGTTCACTTCTTCTTTGGATTTGGATGGCCAATCTTGAAATCAGTAAATAAGAAAGAAAACAATTAATTATGTTGTGTTAATTAACCCAAAATTTATTATTTTCTTTGGGAGCCAAAATGGTAACATATCCCTTACTCAAGTTGAAGTTGGTGACTACGGTGCTGTTTGATAAAACTGAAAACTGAAAGCTGAAAGATGAAAATTAAGTACTGAAAACTGAATGTTGAATTTTTTTAAACTGAAAAGCTGTTTGATAAAACAAATTAAGCACTGAATTAATTTTTTTTAATTTTTTTTGGGTTCTAATTGTCTCTTCATTTTATTAATGGTCATCATGTATTTGTGGTAGTGGTAGAATGGTGATTAGGAGGTGGTGAGGGTGGTGGTGGCAGTGGAATAATGGTGGTGGTGGAATGATGGTGAGTTGTGGTGGTAGTAGAGTAATAGTGGTGCAATGTTGGTGGTGTAGTGGTGGTAGTGTGATGGTTATGGCGTGGTAATGATTGTGGTGGGCAGGGTGGAATGCTAGTGGTGGTGGTGAAATGATGGCGGTGGAATGACAATAATAGTGGTGGTATATGTGTAAGGTGATAGTGGTGGTATATGTGTAACGATGATAGTGGTGGTGGCGGTGTGGTAATAATGGTGGTGGTAGTTGTGGTGGTAGCAGCATGACGACAGTGCAATGGTGGTGGTGGTGGTAGCCACCGGTGCAAGTGGTTATGGTGGCAGTGTGGTGGTAGCAGCATGGTGACAGTGCAATGGTGGGGGTGGTTGTGGTGGTAGCCACCGGTGCAATGGTGGTTGTGGTGGTAGCAGCATGGCGGTAGTGCAATGGTGGTGGTGGTGGTGGTGGTAGCTTCCGGTGCAATGGTGGTGGTTGTGGTGTGGTGGTGGTGATGGTAGTTGTGGTGGTAGCAGCATGGCGTAAGTGGCGATGTAATGGTGATGGTTGTGGTGGTGGCGTTGGCGTGGCAGTGGTGGTGTAATGGTGGTGGTGGTGACAATGGCGGCGGAGGTGTGATGGTTGATTGTAAGCACATAGGAATTCAGTCAGAATTAAGTAGCTCAAAGCTTCTTAATTTTTACTAATTTTTTAGCCTACATTTTAAGTGGTACTTAATCTGTTAAGTAACATAAAATGTGATTATCAAACCTAGTTAATGACTTATTACTTAATTGTCTCAGTTTTAAGTGTTGAATCTGTGTTATCAAACAAGACCTACAACATGCATTTGAGTGTTAAATAAAGGTACCAAATCTATCTCTAATCGTTTACTCAAATTCAAATAGTCCTCTTCTTTAATTTCACCCACCTTTTTTTAAAGTAGGAAAAGAAATTTTATTCCCTAAGTATATAAAACAGATGGGTGTTTTTTGGACCGTTTGTGACTTGTATATACTACTACTATGGTGGCAAGAAACGTGATTGGGAATTATGTACTTAAAATTTCATTATTTAAATTAATAGAATTTGACCAAGCAATTGATGTGAATACCTTATTCTTGAGCTTGTATATTATAAATTACCATAAATTTGAAACGGTACACTTACACACACCTATCTTGACGTACTTATACATAACATATCAATTGAAAAAATGGTACGCTATCCGGTATGAGATTGATAACTTTACAATATCAATTTAACTAAGAAATTGATATGATCAAATGCATTATTCTTTATAGATGAAGCCTATAATTCGAAATGGTACACCGAGACATGAATATCTACTATATCAATTGAAAAAATGGTACCGTTCAAAAAAAAAATGAAAAAATGGTATACTGTCCGGTGTGAGATTGGTAACTCGATAGAACTCATTTCAGGGGGAAAGCAAAACCTTGATGTGCATGTGAATTTTCAGGGTGGCATTGTATCAGAAGAAGTAAATGATCCGGTCCGTGGGACTACAACCACCGGAATGCCAGCTAAAAGAGGAAAAGAGATGGCGGTGGCCGTGGGGACGAAGATAGCGGCGGCGGCGGCGCAACTGGTTTTGTGGCTGAGAAAGCAAAAGAAGGGACTAAAAAAGCGGCGGAGACGATGGTGGACAAGGCCAAGGATACGGCGGATGATGCGTGGGGAGCAGCGAAAGAGACCACTCGAAAGATTAATGGGTGGAGAATCTGGAGATGGGCCAGATGGCGACGGGGGTAAGCCTCATGATGGGCCTACTGATAGGCATGTGGAAAATTTGAGGAAGCGTGCTTGGGGTTACGACTTGAGGAGAGATTGAAAGATTTATTACAAAACACGTTGAGGTGAAATCGGTTCAGTTCGATTAAAGAATTTTGAGAATGACGAACAGAACCGATCAGTCGGTCTAGAGATGGTGGAAAATATAAAAGTAAACATGTTTAAGATGAGTTTCCGAATGGATTTTATCATAATTAAACAAGGAAAGAGAAAAAAAGGATAACAGATTCCTTCTCTCTCTTTTTTTTTTCTTTTTCCAAAATTCTAAAGGGGTGTTTCACTAACAAAATTTTTTTTTTTTTTCTAAAAATTGAGACAGATTATTCTCTCACAATATATCACATAAAAACCGTAAAAAACCAGTTTATACAAAAGTGGGGGCAAGTTTGGGACCTTATGCTTTGTTTCTTTTTGTACTTTCTTTGTTTGGAAACATCATGGTTTATTTACTTTATATCCAGGTACCATACAAGTTGGGTGTCGGCTAGGTACCACATGGTGGTACTTAACGTTTATCTTGGCCGTTTACATTTTTTTTGACTACTCAAATTTTAGAAAGAGAAAGAGAGGAGAGAGAAGAGAGCAGACGAAGAAATGTCAGCGGTCTAAAACACACTTTTGCACTATTGAGATAGCACTCAAGCACCACGCCAACCGTAATCTATTTGCACCCAGGTTTTTCTCCACATTTACCATAGTTAAAAAGTCCAGCATTCAAAAAATATTTTATTGCTCATTTTCAAACTTTTTTGGGCGGTTGAAATGGATGTCTGAAATCTACTGTTCACACTCCTCAAAAAGTCATATATAGATTGTAATCTATATTACTTTTTTCAATTTTAAAGACTTTGCAAAATTTATCAAACAAGATTCATTTTCTATATATTATTTATTACAGCTTGAAAAAAATAAATGATTTTTCGAGAGGTGTGAATAGTGTTCTGGGACATCTATTTTGGGAAGGAGGGAGTATAACATTTGATTTTTTAGAGAATTGTCTGCACTGCATTAGTAGCATGAAGTCAGAATAAATGAGTCCATTAAGCAAAAATCTAAGATTTTATCAACTATCTTCACCAATGGATAAAATCAAGGGTTTAATTTTATCAAATCTTGATAAAATCCATTGGAGAACAACCATAATATAAACTATAACTCAACAAATTCACAACAAATGAATTTTCTAACTAAAATGAAACTTTATTTTATAGAGTATTGTGTGGCAAAAAACAATTACTCCCTTTTTTAAATTTTTAAATGCTCTTTACACAAAGTCGTGTCATTTTGATTTTAAAAAAAAAGTATTTCTGGAAAAAAAATTCAAACTTTTAACACATTTTAAAAGTACTTACTGAGATTTTTTGAATAGTGTAAAAAGATTTAAAAATTAACATGGGAAGTAATTTATTTTTTAGGTCAAAAGGAGCATTCACAATGAAACACAGGGAGTAGAGGTTTTTGTCACCGCTTACTCAAATGTCAAATCCTAGAGCAACCCTATCGCACCTGTTTGTGTTATGTACGTAGGGAGAAGAGGATATAATAAGACGTGGATATGATTAGAGAGGTATTATTTTAAAAGGAAAGATTAAAAATTACTTCGTTTATTTTGTTGTTGTAGAAAGGGGATATAATGCCTATTCTTTCTTTTCCCCTTTAATCTTTGTATTACATGCCAAGATTAATAAAATTTCATTTTCGCTGTTAAAAAAAAAAGGGATACGAGGAATTGAATAATGTAAAATATCCTTTTTTTTTTATCCCAAATAAAAAAGTCACATGTTGCATCTGTGTGTGTTGTAGTGCCATGGTGGGCCACAGTAAAGGGGTAGAGGGGAATTGTTGCTCGGATATGCCTTAAACTGGGGGGAGGGGTGGCAAATATAATCCCACTGCAATGGAATATGTATATTTCAGTCATAACTTATCCGGGTTCAGTAGTTGAACCAAACGCCGAATATAACTCTTCTGGATAAGTATATCCAGCTTCCCCCTATATCCCATTTGCGGTTCTGAAACGAATTGGCCCTATTCGTGAATTGTTCGGCGATAGATTGATAAAAGCTCTCGCTCGAAATCAAACGAAATTTAACCCGAACCTTAATTTTAAGCTTATTTTGATAAATGAAATTTAACCCCCCGGCCTCGACAAATTTTTAAATTTCGACAGCCGCGAACCTGCAGAGTATAGATGGATATCTAATAATAAATATTATACATATTAGCTTGAATATGTTTAAACTTTTACATGTACATCATGAAAATTTTATAACTTGTCCACGTATGAACTTTTAAATGTATTATAACTTAAAGTTGTATATCATTCTATAATTTTATACCTTCGTGTACTTATTTATGTGCAAAATAATTTTTTTTATATCAATTCTAGACTTGTAAAAGAGTATAAATATATAATTTTTTTGACACACTAAGGGTGATGAACAAGCTTGAGTTTGACTCAAACCTAAGCAAGCTCAAGCTCGAGCTTGGCTCGGCGAATTTTCATTGAGTTCAAGCTTGGCTCGAGTTCGTTTAAAAATTTAACGAAAAAACTAAACATCCTAAAAGGCGAGCTGCTTTTGTACCTAAATTCCCACTCCTATATGAGGTTGCAAAACATAGTCTTTCGATTAGCTTCGTTTAAAACATCTAAATTCCCAAATATGAGGCCGCCAAACATACGATTCGATTAAATTTCGTTCCCTAAATTCCCACTCCTATATGAGGCTGCCAAACATATCCTAATCTCTTGTTGCAGAAAAATGGTGTGCATCTATGCCGAATTATTTTGGGTCGTTAGATTGTATGTGTTTTGTTTTTTATTTTAAAATTTTTATGTGATCCAATGACCGAAAATAGGGCGTATTGGTCTCCCACTCTCCGATCCCCTCTCCAGGCAGCTTCCTGGAGAAGAGCTGTCCAATGATGTTAATTGTTTTTTAGAGGCCATTATCTTTCGTTAGATACTAGAGTTATGCCGTTTAATTTTTTTTTTTTCCCTTTTTCCTGTCCTGTTTTCGTACATTGAATGGGATGTTTTTCAAAATAGATTGATCAAACCATGCAAGTTGAGACAAAGGTGTTGTTTCAGTTTTATTCTTGGAAAAAATTATATATATTTTTATGAATTAAAATTTTAAGGTGTAAAGAAAATTAATTCAAAACTGTGAAAAATATGATACACAAAGTAAAAAAAACTAATACTAAAAATCTAAAATTCAAAATTCCCACCCTCCCCATGTTCTCTCTCTCTCTCTCTCTCTCTCTCTCTCTCTCTCGCGCGCTTCTCTATCTCAGACACACGCACTGGCCACCCCATATGGTCATACTCCATGCCTCTCTCGCTCGATTACCCCCCAAACCCCAAATTTAAAAAATAGCAAAAATAAAAATTACCAATCTTTGTATATTTTAAAATTTCAAATCCAAATTAAAAATCTTAGTATATTTTTAAAGATGGTGTAAAAAAAATTGAACACACATTTTTTCTTAATTTGAAAATAACCAAGACTTTTCCTAGAGAAGTGACATAAGATGGACGAAGATAATTTCTGTTTTTACTTTTTTAATGTTTGTACATTTGTGCTAGAGTTGCTCACAATTTTTTTTGGTCCTAATTAAACAAGCACGCTCGATCGGGTCATGCGGCCACGTGAGAGGATTCTTGTTGTTTCATCACGTACACCTTTTTTGGCTTATGGAGACCAACAATAAAGAGTAGGATGGGACCTATCTATTTTCCAATCTAGATAATGTGACCAAAATCTAGTGAAATTGTACATCTATTTGGACAGGCATGATTTTTATTTTTCTAACTATTCACATGGACGTGTCACCCGCTTGTACCGCGCATTAGGTCAGCTATTTTCACAATTGGGTCCACTCCGTCGGCAGCCGTTCGAGATACATAGGTCCATGTTTATCTAATGATTCTGTATACAATTGTGTCTGAAATTATATTTTCAAAATTGTGTTTTTATCATTTCTCATGGTCAAGATTTCTTTTATCGATGCAAAATGCTAATGAAAAGAGTAGATACTCACTTGTTAAACGTAAGTAGCACGAGTGATTATTTAGTACTTCTAGAACACATGAGGTCACAGAGGTGTTTTAAAGTTATTACTCCTTCCGTCCCATTCTGAAAATCTCATATTCTATTTGGTATTATATTTGGGACATTTCAAAATACATGTCCATGTATTTCCAAAATCATCCGTAAAAACTTGGTAAAATCCCAATCATTATTTTCACATAGAAAGTGAAAGGCATACATTAGAAATTTGAATAATTTTTTATGCAATTATTATGCTTCCTTAAAAAGTTGAAATATCCAAATGAAACTTTTTTTTTGGTGCAATGGAAAATACCAAATGAAACTTTTAAATTAGGACGGACGGAGTAATAACTTTACCGGTTGAAGAAGATAATAGCGTGTACTAGCTCTTTTAGAAATATCATGATTTTAGCATCTGGATGCTAAAATCTTTTAAAAAACTGAGCCTAACTTTAACTAACACTACTAACTTTTACCGGGGGGGTTGTGAATGTGACGGTGTTCAACTAACAAACAACAATTTTTTTTCAAAAACCAAGATTGATCATTCTCTCATAATACATCAACTAAAAAGTCGTGAAAAACAAGTTTATTCTAAAAACCACTTTAGCATAACACCTTCTTATAAGTTTTTTTTTTTGTTACAAGCACGTCTGTGAATCATAAGATTCTTTACTTGTACCCTACCTTACCACTTACGAAAATGTTGGGGAATGTGAAAAGTTGCCAAAAATGATTTTTCTTACTTTAACCATTGATTTTTCTTTCTTAAACCATTTTTTGAGAAACTTTTCACTCCCCTACCACTATAGGGACTCAAAAACCCCACCTAACACTTTAATCCAATCATTCAAGCCTACAACTCACGCGCCACTCCACGGCGTTTTGTGTGGAAACCCGATTAATCAATGATCACTCACACCAACCGCCCGTTAACTATTCCCCTCTGCTTCAAATTACAGAAATCCAAAAAAAAAATCCCCCAAAATTAACACACCAAATCAAACAACTGACCTCTCAACTAATCAAACCCCTCGTCTTTCGTTCGTTATCTCACACCACCAGCATGCGCGTGCCCTACGGTGAGCTCCCGTTCCGCGATTGTGGAATCATATATTAAAAATATCTCAAGCAACTAAAATAAAAATTCGAGATTCCTGAAAAAAAAAATTTGTTAGATTTGCGCCAAACTTTTATAAGTTATTGATACGTCTCAATAAAAAGAATCAAAAAATAAAAAAATTATGACCGAAACCCAATATTTTTTTTTAAAAAATCCAAGAAAAGTTAAAAAGAACACTCACTTTGTTTGGTTCACATTTCCAAAAAAAATTCCCAAAAGATTCCTTCTCCATCTCTCACCTCTCCAATCATTAATCATTTTTCTCTCTCTACTCATACCTTTCTCCAATCATTAATTCTCATTTCTCTCTCTATCTCTCTCCAATCATTACACCTCTCTCTAATTATTATTTTTTCCAAAAACTCATCCAAACACTATCTCAAAAAATTTCTCAAAAAATTTCTTCTCAAAATTCTAAACCAAACACAGTGACTGAATTTTTTGGTTTTTTTTTGGTTTATTCTTGGATTTTTTCAAAAAAAAAGAAAAAGGGTTTCGGTTACAATTTTTTACTTTTCTAATTCTACTTGTCGAGGCAAAATCAACAACCCATATAATGTACAGATCGCGTGTGGAATCCACTTTTGAGTCCTACACCAATAACCCAAACTGTTAATTAATTTTAAGATTGTAATATCGTAGTCCCACATTGGTGGGATATGGAATTTGAGTGTAATAGCCCGCATTTTCGTAAAATAGAATTTATAAAATAATGATAATAATTTTTTTTTCATGTATATTATACTCTGAACTATTGTGATTTCATTCAAATTTCAATTAACAAATTTCACGGAAGGAATTATTTTAAGATGGATACGTTGTAACGGTCCGTTATTTATTTTACTTTTTTGATTTTATTAAGTTGTTTAAATTCTATGTTTTATTTAACATAAGTAGATCTTATTTACTACTACATTTATAGATATATGTATATAGATATACATGTGTGTGTATCCATTTAGTAGTAGTAAATAAGGTCTACTTATGTTCTTACACCAACTAAAATTACCCTAACCAAATTGCCTCCTAACCAAGCCATCCTCTCACCTATCAATCTATCTCTTTTCCATTGTCATTCCATGTTTACCCATATATGCATATAACTTTATTTCAGTCATTTACAAACCAACAACTCCCCATGAGAGTTTCCTTTAATCCTTGGGCCATTAGCCACCTTCTAATCCAATGGGTTTATGCGAAAACCCACTCCTCTATATCTATTACCCATTAATTCCGAAAATTACTCAACCCCACGTACCTCTTCCTTTGCAAACACATTTATAATTTCAGAATATAGTAGAGAAAAAAAAGAGAGTTAGAGCTTGGGTCCTTTAATGGAGATTTAGAGAGAGAAACTAAGTAGGTTTATTATACACACACCTCCACATTAAACTTCTGAATTTCAAACCTTCTACTACCTTCTCATAAACTACCAAGCTCCAACCGTTCACCTCAACGCCAACCCCATGGCCTTCTTTCCAGTCATCTTCTCCGTTTATATTTTTTCGCCAAAAATCTATTTTTCAAGCTAAGACTTCGGAGGAGAGGTAGAATAACTTTTCTCCACCTTTCCTAAGTATATGATGATGTTTAGGAGCTATTTTTATGGTTTAGAAAGGAAAAGAAAAACACCCATGCATCAAAACCAACCGCACCCATGTAGACTCTGTTTGTTCGAAATACTGTGTACCGGCACCTTTTGTTTTCGTTCCATTACATTGTGAATCACGGAATGTTGAAATGATATATTCTTATCACACTCCAGCCCCTTTTTAACTTTGGAACTATAATAGTACCATTTGTTTAAAGACCTCGTGGCTGCAAGCTCACTCTATTATGGTTCGAAATTTGTTTTCGGTTTATCTTGTTATCATGTTGTTGTTGTGTAGAACTAAATGGTTTTTCTGACTTGGTACATTACCATAATCATGTTAACGTTAGCATGTTAAGTTAATTGTAGTTTTGGACTAAATAGGATATGTATATATAATAAAACATAACCTGTTAAGCATTATTTTTATTTCTTATTGTAGAATATGATATTAAGATCTAGTTTAATTTTTGATTGACTACTTTTGTATACCAGATACGACTTCAAGTTATGATAAGTACTATAACTATTTTATTTATTTATTTATTTTGTTCATGTAAAATGCTGTAAAAAACTCTTTCTATACTTTTAATATTTTTATGAGAAATGAGGCATATACTTTATGGTAAGGAGTAGGTTAATTATCTTGGAAATAAAAATATAAGATGTGTACATACTTGCACCCCACAGCTTGCTAGCTAGAAAGACTAATAACAGTAAATAGATGTGGTTCTTTAGTTTTTTTTATTTTTTTATTTTCCTTCCTAAAACTAGTTATTTAATAAATTGGGAATAAAGGGAGTTCCAATTTAGCTACTCAAAACACTTTGCAACATCCTATTTGTAAAATTTTCTATAACTTAGTAATGCATTTTGAAACAGAAGTGTTTATAGCTCTTAAGTTTCATTACTGTTCACATTCCTTATTTGATAAACTAAATTAACGTGCTGAGTTTTAATAAACCCAAAGCCATTGTGGACTAATTCAGAATAAATTATGTGAATTGCATGCACGCTATCAACTGTCATATCATTTTGTTCTTTATTTATTTATCGCTTTGCTTCTTCTATTGTGCGTACTTATCATGAAATCGTTGAATGTTAGAATGGACACTTAGGTTCCCAAGTTGGGTGATCGTACACAGATTTCACGTAGACTTTGAGATTAATGGAAATTGGAAATTGAAAATAAATTGATTTATGGGGGAGTCACCCTGACATTTGTTGAATGGCAAACAACCAAGTGATTTCGGCTTGAAGGATTATTTGGCAGCCTGCCAGGATTTTGAAACCCTAGGATACGACAATCTGTTATTACTTCATTTGAATTCTGAGGCGTTAAAATGGTGGATGTATTATAGACCGAGTTACGGCTATATATCTATAGGAGCTGACAGTTGTCACTCGTAGCCCAGTGGTACAATCAGTCCCTGGGAAATTCATCCTTGTGAGGCTGATCATGGTTGGATTAAGTACGTAACTTATGACTTCCGTCAGGGCTCCCGGTCAGGGCAAGTAAGGGGGGAGTTTAATCGCAGATTGGTCATAGTCCCTAATGGTTATTTGGAAGGAAAGTTCTCTAGGTTGAGAATTTAGATGAAAATGTAAGTTAATGAAATCAACTATGTGTTTACTCTTTTACGTGCTGCTTTCCAATCATATATGTTGTTCTTGTATGTTATATAAGGGTTGGAGGTTAGAGTAGCTATTGAGTGATTTATCGCTCACGGTGTTACACTTCGTGTGACCTTGGTATAATACCATGATTTTGCTTCGTGAGTCGGACATGTTATGTGAGATTGTGATCAAACAGGATGTGTAAGTGTCGAGGGCGACTTTTATTTTGGAACAGAAGGTTTTCCAATGGAGCAGGCTCAAGAGGAGCATTGAGATCAAGATCATAACCTTAACCTGTAGAGTCAATCTCTCTTATTTTTGTGTTGGAAAATTGTAATTTAATTTTTCCAAGAAAAATAGTAAGTTTATTTGTGCTTGAACTAAGATAATTATGTTATTCTACTGCTTTATTAATGAAATGCTTTTTATTTATATTAATCTTTTTATTAAATGATTTAAATTAATGTTTCTGAAAATCGGGGCGTTACATTGAGAATCAAATATAAACGATTTTAGACAGTTATTGTATAACTCAAGATTAACATTTTTATCCACGGGAATAGGTTACGTGTTAATACGCTAAGTGGGGGCAATTCGTTACATCTTGAATTTTGAATGAATACGTACTTGAATATTGGATCGACCTTTTTTCATTTGAATTTAAGACCTTGAATTTCGAAAGAGTACTTGAATATTGGATCACCCACTTTTTTTAAAAAAAAATCCCAATCCCACGTCGGTGGGATATGAAATTTGAGAATTAAATATAAACAATTTTAGACAGCTATTATATAACTTAAGGTTAACCTTTTGATTCACGTGATTAAGTTAATGGGTTAGTAGATCAGCTAGAGGCGAGTCATGACATCCTAAATTTTGAAAGAATACTTGAATATTGGATCAACCAGTTATACATATCAAATTGAGTTAATTTTTAATAAGGCCGCTAAAAAATCAATACAATTTTAATGGACGGTTTGAATAATTTTTATGGGCCCACACTCTGTCTGTATATTTTTGTTACTCCAAGGTTCGGTTCCCATATAGTCTGTCTTGTGAGAGAGGATAAAAAATTTCTCCAAAACACAACAAATAAACACACAAACAACTAATCATCTCTTAGAGCATCACCAGCCCAATTCTTCATTTCGAAGAATAAACTTGTTCTTTGTTCAAAAGGTGAATATGAAGAGCGCTGCTATTCAGTATTCACTCAAACTTCAACCACAATTCTTCATTTCTATGTTCAATTTTCAAATAACACACAAAACTCAATCATCTCTCTTTTTTCCTCCAAAATTTTAAATGTTAATTTTTTAACCTTATCATAAATATTTAACATTAGTATTATTTTAAAGATATTGTTAATATCTTTTTTAATGGTACGTACTAATTTCATCGCTATTGGATTACAATGTTTATTATTCATTTATATTCCCTTTGTCCTAATTTAATCATTCAATTTCACTTTTTAAATTATCTTTTCAATAATCCATATCTTTATAATATTTTATAAGATTTCAAAATTTTTGTTTAATAAAACTAATTACTATCTGTCATATAAGATCCATATTACATATACAAAATCATAGATGCTACCAAATATATATTTTTTTTTATTAAGTTAAAATAGTGACATCGACTATTAATTTGGAACGGCGGAAGTATGGAAAACATTCTTGATAATTTGAGGGAGTCTTCATATGGGAAGAACAAAAAATGATTTTTCATTATGAAGAAAAGAAATAAAGCATGATTGGACTCTTTTCATTCATCATAAGAAACAAAGAAGAGAAGGCAAGGTTAGAGATTCTCTTAACAAACCAAACCCTCCTTATTACAAAGACAAAGCCCCCGTCCTCGTCTTCCATTCGTTTATCTCACACTAATCACACATTATGAGAGAGAGAGAAAACAGTTTGTGTGTGGACCACCTCTCTCTCTCTTCCCCTTTCTTTTTCACCATGTGTGTTCACCTTCTTCGTTCATTATTGCTTACTTCAATCTCCCTTTCTCCCACCGTCTCGCACAAACCCAACAAAAGATGGACGGGTCTGAACCAACCCGAAAAATGGAAGTCTATGAAGTGGATGATGATAGCGTGGGAGAAGAAGAAGAAGAAGAAGAAGAAGAAGAGGGTCATCGTGGTGAATTTGGGTTTAAGAAGAAGAAATTGGTGGTTTTTGCTGGTGGGTCTGTTAAGAAGGGGTCTGGCGGAAGTGGCGGCGGTGGGGTGTCGCCGCCGCGGTGTCAGGCGGAGAAGTGCGCCGCTGATCTGACGGGTGCGAAGAGGTACCACAGGCGCCACAAGGTCTGCGAGTCGCATGCCAAGGCCTCGGTCGTTGTTGTCGGTGGAGTCCGGCAGCGGTTCTGCCAGCAATGCAGCAGGTCTTGAAATCCCAAACTTTTTTCCCCCCAATTTATGGCACAAAGTATCTTTTTTTATTTTATTTTTCCCCTTGTGCCAGAACTACGGAATTCACAAAAAATATTTTATTACAGCCTAACTAACTTAGGAATTCACAAAAATTATTTTATTGCAGCCCAATTACACAATTGTGTTGGATTGGAGAGCATGCTTACCAACCAACCTGACTAACCTTAGGCTTAGGGTTCAATGATTTCGTAAAAGCTAATTTTGAGGATGGTGAAAATGTTTACTTCTTTTAGTACTCCTGCTAAATATTAAAATTTTACTTCTTCAACTTCTGAACTTGTGCACACAATTAGCAGTTTAGCCTCTTCAGTTAACTATTTTATAAAACAGGGTCATCTCCTCTTTTTATAAACAACCCTTCTAATTTCATTCAAACTCTTAGTTTGAGGGCACATTTCAGGTTTACAGTCATGATCCGAACCATTCATCTCGTAGATCACTCGAAGAAATACTTTTCTGCACACTATTTTTGGAAATGTGAACAAATTAGATTTTGTATTCCTAATTGATAGGAGTATTTGATTAAACTAGTTTTTGCAAAGATGTTCACTTTGAGATTTCTACAAAATGAACTGCGCGGATAATTGTTTTGGATCTGGAATGGGCTCACAAAATGAGAGTGCTTTGTGGGTATGGAGGGATTTGGTACGAGGACGAACTAAATCCGGAAATAGTAAGATTTCCAACATGTTTGATTTGTCAAATTCAAATGAAATTTGGGTTTTTGGTTGAAACAGGAGAGGTATTGTAAGATTGCAAGTCTTGGGTTCTTTTTTATGTTTTCTTCTGGTAAGTTCTGCTCTATCAAATGAAAGCAGTAGCACCAACTTCACTGAAAATTAGTATTTTTCAAAAAAAAAAAAAAAAAAAACCTTCACTGACAGTTGAATATTTTGTTGGAGGCTGCTTGACATGATTTAGAGAATGTTTCTCACATGATAAGTCATCAAAGATATGTGAAACCATGTTGCTTGGGTGAGTTTTCTTTTGAAAAGGTAGCGGTAACATGCTTAGTAACCGGAGTTTGATGTTCCCTTGTGAGCTCAAACCCCAACCTCTTCTTGAAATCAAGGGAGACAAACCACTCGAGCTAGGGATGACAATTAACCCGCCCGATCCGATAAGCAACTGGGGTGGGGGTGGTATTTGCTTCTCCCGATTCGTTGTAACCCTATCCAACTCCGATTATAGGTATTACTTAATATTTGTACATGGATATATCCATATAGATTTCATTATTTCGATATAATAAGAGCAAAATACCCAATAATAAATTACTCTTTCATGTCTGTGTCCATTGTGTCTATTTGTTTAACTCTCCCACTCATCAATAGCCTGTTTTCTAGTCAAAACATTGTAAAGAGAACAAAAATTAGTGAAAATTAGTATGATGAATGCCCGACTTTGACACCTCTCCGATTTCCCCTACTCGGACTCCGCCCCCGAAAGAAACAGGGAGGGATTCGGGAAGGGTAAATCCAACTCTGACCCGCGAGCTAACCTCAAGGGTCTGTTGTTTGGGTAGCAGAAGCATGATTTCCCTCGAGAGTAAACGACTCATAGATTGGACAAGGCAAATTTGCTTCATATGTTTTACATGTTCAATTCGGCATTTCCTCGTTTTTTTTATGAGTAGGAAGAAAAATATTTACCATCTCCCATGTACACTTCATCATTGAGCTCTCAATGAAGTGTAACTGCAAGAGAACAAAGAGTGTTCAATCAACCAATTTTGTTCCTATCTGATGGTTCTGAGATGCTTCTATCTCTGGTCAATTCATGGCTTATGTTTCCTTCCTGGCCTAATGAATACTAATATGACAGTTGCCTTTCATAGGTCACTTGTGCCTTCCATTGTTGCAATCTGTGTAACATGACTTGAGTACGTATATCAGGCGCGGAAATGTGTTTTTATGTGTCCACTTTATCCAAGTTCTATTTTGAATTGCGTGTCCCAATACATTTAGTACATTTTGCTTGTTTTCTTGGAAAAATAGTGTTTGCAAAGTGTCTCAACCATTTAGAAGTTTCATGCTGAGGTCATGTTAAAATACGAAATACACTTACTAGGTGTATGTCCAACTCTATGTGTCGGACACGGATCCCCCACCCTTATCCGAGTGTTGAGTGTTTGACACGGGTATTTTATACATTTAGTAGGCTCCACATAATATAAGTTGCAATTGGCTCTCTGTTTCAGCTCACATATTTACTCATCAGTTGCAGCCTAATTGCTACAGTGTTCACTCTGTTATTTATCCTTTGCCCAAACCTCAGGTTTCACGAGGTATCTGAGTTCGACGATACAAAAAGAAGTTGCCGAAAGCGTTTGGCTGGGCACAATGAGCGACGCAGGAAGAGCTCATCTGAATCCAACGGAGAAGGATCCAGCCACCAGAGGTCAAGCCTTAAGTTAAGTGAAAATCAACCTCGGCCAGCTGCCGATAGAGGCAGAACTCTGATAACTCTTCCCGGAGATCCAACCTACAAACAGTTCCACATCCGTTGAGATTTCCATGCTTGCTTACTCTCTTCTGTCATTCCATGGCATCTCTCTCATGCTTCATGCTGTGCTGTTAGGCTGTCTATGCTCTTTCATCGAGGAACTGTGTCCTAATTCTCTACTTTCTGTTGTTAAGACCCTTGGAACTACTATTATCTTGCATAAATGCATGTGGTTCCAGCTATCTGTACTTGCCCAATTGTACATGTATCGCTATTAAGTTACTCAATTCTTCCATGTTTCAGCACTGGCATATTGTTCCATGAAGACAATATTCCAATAACAACAACAATAACAGACCCATCTAGTCAACAATAACAACACGTCCTTAGTTGGAAACAGACCTAACCTTCGGCACTATATGCACGAAGTGACCACTCTCATAATACTACTGAAACAGTGACTCCCTTAAACCTCCAAGAAGCAAGGTGCTTCAAGAATGTTTTGCTCCAAAACTATGCCCCCAAATTATAGCCAAAAGACAGCAGAGAGGGCATGCCTAGAGATCAAAATCAATTCATGCTAATAACCATTAAATTGAGTTGGGTCCAGGAATAACCCTTAAATTGAGTTGGGTCGAGGATTGAAGAAATAGGGAGAGTTTTCTTTATCTGTCAATTCGAAAATCAGAGATCATTTGGATTGAATAGAGCACATTGTACACATTACTTATTATTGCAATCAAGCTTGACGAAGATAGGAACGAGGGAGTTTAACATCAACGCTCACTCTTATTCAGTTATTCTACAGCCTGAGCAAACTTTGCCTACAAACGATACAAATTGGTACATTTGGTTGTTCGCATAGTGCTGATAAAAGATGAAAAAAGAGAGAACCCTATATAAACTGTGAAACACAAACAACCCACACAAGACCACCTCAAGTTTGATTGTTTTGACTCTAAAGCCGTCGCAACCCAACTGTTACTTCCTTTTAACAGATGCAACAATCCAGATTAAGGATCACTGAAACTTTACAACTATGCAGGAAATATCGTCTGAGCTCCTCCTTGTAAGTGCCTCTTCAGCAAGGCGCTTAGCAGCTGATTTTGCATCCTTTATGTGCTTGATACAGTCCACTGCCTCTTCATTTGTCATTACCTGATACCCCGCAATCCAGTCTATTATGAATATTATGGGAGACAAAAAGTAAAGTGAAAATATGTAACATTAAATAGACTCTTGTGCTTGGTATCTATTCGAATATATAGAGGGAGAGCACTGAGTTTGGTGTCTCCCTCCTTTTGTCATTTGTGTCAATTTTGTATCTTCCATTGCCCTTGAATTGCATTGCTAACCTAAGGACATGAAAGTACAAAAGAAAAAAAGAATAGATTCACGTTTAAACTTTAAACATTTAATTTCCTACTTCCAAAGAACTCTGCAGTTCTTTTCCCAAACAAAGACATCACTTCTCTCTTTATCAAACTGAAAGTGAGAAGAATAAATCATCCAACAAAATAGAAGACGATGGAATAATTCGGAAAGTAATCAAGGTGTGTTTAACATCATGTCATTTGGTATAATTTATAACATTGTGTCATTTGGAGATGTAGTTCTTTCAACTTGACTTGCACACGATCATACTTTTGCGAAGTACTATACTTCTAGGGAAGTTATTAAAGTACTTCCATAATCTAATCATCTCTACTTTTGCAATAGAACCATAAAGACAACAACAAAAGCTACCAATATAATGAAATGACAAGAATGAAAGAGAAAAAAACAAATTATGAAGCAGTGATATTGATAAATGCAGCGAAAGGAAGAACCAACCTTCCATATGCCATCACTAGCTAAGATGATGAACTCTGTATCATCATCTACAATCTCAGAGAACACATCTGGTTCTGAACTCAGGTGTTTCTTCAAGCTTTTGTCACCAAATGCTCTTGCTACAGCCAGCTGTCCATCAACTCGTGGAACATCACCTGAATTTAACACAATGATGTAATCATGAAAGAATCTAATCTTTAATGCAAGGAGAAAGGAAAATATCTTCCCTGGAAATGAGTAATTAGAAGTAGAGGCCCAGTTTTCGACATGTTAATCATTATTAGCACAGAAAAATGAGTACGTAGAAGTGGTTAATGATTATGTTAATTGTGATTCTATATTTTTCGTAGCCAAACTTGCCTACCATTCCTCTCTGGACATCATTACACAGACATAAGTCCACCATGAAAAAGTTTGGAATCCCAAAACAAAAAATAAATTAAGTTGATAACTTGTTTTTCTTTCCAGGAGTTGGACTTAGAGAAAACCAACATTTGATATGCTACGACAAAAATTTAAGTGGCAGGCGAATTCTCTCAAGACCCATTGTGTGAATCTTTCAACTGTCCATTTATCATTCATACTTTTAGTTACCTGGAAAATTCGATACAAAACCACCCCTGTCCTCAATGTTTGCCCTTTCCTTGCTAGGCTCATGATCAACTGACAATTGTTTGGCCACACCATTCTTGCATATAACAGCCCTTGAATCCCCAACATTAGCTACCACCAGCTTCTCACAATTAATCAATATTGCGGTAACTGCAGTTGAACCACCCTTACCCAAATCTCCTACTTTCTCCAAAATAGTGGTATCAGTCGTACGATAAGCTCTCCTGACTGCACTCTCTGTTTCAGTCCAGAAATCAGGCTGCTTGCAGCAAAAGAAAGAGCTTGTTTAATATCAAAGTAAGGAGGACACAAGAGGAAGACATAAAACTTCGGGAATAAACTTCAGTTCTGCAACACTAAGTTCAAAGGTTACCCTAATGAAAGCCTAGAAAAGCGGTTCAGATAGATATGTGCAGACATATGTTTTGCAGTTAAAATATAGTACCTCTTTCAAAATATTTACAAACAGATGAGACCGTAGATAATCGGGAATGTCATGGCTCAAATGACCATCAAATATTGCAAACAGACCAAGCTCACTGTCCTCAACTTGCTTGAATTCGGCGACAATGTAATCTTCCATGGGGTGACTGGATTTACCCTTAACCAACTGATAACCATGTGTTACGTTCTTTGACTTCTTACTCTTCCCTTTTCCAGCTTCAAATGCCGATGAGCCTAGCCCAACTTTTTCCTGCAAAAAGTAAACAACTCATAGAAAAAAACAGTTTTACTGGAGTAGTGTTATTCCTAATATAGCTATGAGACTGAAATCCAGTAACAGCGCCCTCAGGTATTACTAGCATTGACTAAAAATAAACATCCTCACTTAGAAGCCTCAAGCCTTCCGTGATGAGGTCAGTGGAGAGTCATAGGCCAATGGTGAAGCATCCATGACTAATGAAAGCAATTAAGCTAGTGAAATAATGCAATGTTTAGAGTGTAAATTATCCAAGACCTACAAAGCCAAAACCTTGATCTAGTGTTTCCTAGTTTCACCAACTGAAATGTGCAATAAACGCTTGCATTATACGACTGGCCATCTCAGAATTGAGTTTGAAACATCCAACTGGAGCATTAAAGCATCCTGTGACTGGCTGTCATCGATGAGCTGTACTGACAAAAATTATCTTAGCCTTGTGCCCTTTTTAAAGGATTTAATCTTCAATAAAACAGTGATGCCTGTAAGGCGTGACTAACAAATGCACGATGTTCTTCAAACCAAATAAATCACTTCAGAGAACTTAGTCCATAGGCACTAACAAATTCAGTAATGACCCACCCTTTGGTGGCCCAATAATATGTTGGAGCCTAAAAATACGACCCAAAATGCTTGAGCCCAAATTATTTGGTTGTAACAAGTGGTCCATCATGTATCCTGCACACTTCTTCTAACCCATCAAAGTGGGATTGGAATGTCACAAAGCTCCCTAAAGAAGAGATGCAAACTAATTCTTCCTTTTGCGCTTCAAGGCATTGTGACCTTATTCGGTACACTGCATGAAACAGACTTGGGGGTTTCACTGTTTCAGTCCTCAACCATTGAACGTCAACAACCATGGCCAAATTTTGTTTTACAATTAGAGATGCTTTCGGTTTTGTAATGCCTCCATAGTTTCACTAATCAAATCATACACCAAGAGAATTCAGATGGTTCCACAAAACAGTACCTGGTCACCTAAAAGTATAAGAAAATGGCTCTTGTGCAAAATATACTGCGAACTAGCTCAGTTGACAAAAGTATTTGGGACCTAATTCGAAACACCCATGTTAGAAACTTGATGTCTGCCTTTGTGAATAATAGTTTTGCCTAAGAAAAAGGTGGGTTTGGGGATTCTATTGCCAAAAGGCCCAAAGAAGTGCCAAAAAGTCTATTTGGCAGCCTGGCCTCAAAAGACATAACGGAATTCAATAGGCTTAAATCTACTATCTATAAGATACTGAAGCCAAAAAAAGGGGGGTGGGGTGGGGAATTTACCCTCATTGTTTGCGCAATGGATTGGTAACTGTCAAAGGTGTTTTTAACCTAAATGAGAGGATCATAATCGCCACCAATCCTCGAATCTAATAAACATGTTCCAGTGAGCAAAACTAGGGAGAAATTGAAACTTGAATGGACCATATGGACAACAAAAAAGGCGGGTCAACCTAGATCCCCATTTCTCAGAATATGATAAAATTTACAAACACATACATGTGCAAAAAGTGTATGGAATGAATGAGCATATTGTTACCTTCATCTTGTGGAGGATTTCTCTGCCTGTCATGGCTGAATTTGGTTAAGGATAGTAACTGCGATATACAAGCACGGTTAAGAGAGAGAGAGAGAAGCAAACAAAATGTTGCAGAGAGAGAAAGTTGGGGAGAGAGAGAGGTGCGGAAAATTGGTACATGAGGGCGGAGGTTTCCTGGAGCTTTGACACGGCCCCATAATTGTTACAGTCCGCGTTCTTGATTTCCTCCCCCACAAGGCCACAATAAGTGAAAAATTATTGGGTGGTCTAAAGGCACCGCCATAATCCAACGCCCCTTGGAAACGGCGTTGATTTTGGAACAACCATTTATGTACATTCAGTAGAGTCGATTTCTCTGGCCTATCAAAAAATTATTTTAAGATAAATGAACGATTCAGATCTTTTATGTGAGACCCAAAAATGAGTTCTCAAAGCCGATCAATACATGATCAGTGCATAGGGGTCGGTACCAATAGCAACATTGTTATGTAAGACCCCATCGTTAAGTGTACGATCTTGACATAAATGTATGGGGTTGAGAGGTGTTGGGTCACGTGACGGCACCTACGACCATTGAATTTAAGTCTAACCTAACGAGCAATTATTCAATACTCTTAGAGTATCATGTGATATTGCCTATGTGATAGTATCAACTATTTACATAGTGATAAATCATTTGGTAAACACTTACCATTTACACTTGTTAGATGGTTGAGAAAATAGGAGTGACCCACATTGTGCTGTCGATCTTTTGGGGAGTGCCATATGACATTTAACATTGTCACATGGTACTAGGGGAGCATCCCATAATTAGCCATGACATAATAGCTACACGACCTGTTGTTATCCTTGACGTTCACGCGCCAATCAATAACGTCTTCCACGGTTTCTTTACCATTTCTTCCCCTTACTTTTCGGAAATTACGTAGTTCCACCGCTGATTTTTAGTCTATTTACGTTGACCTCCAGTGTGGGAAAGCTCCTAAAGTAAACGCACTGATGGAAAACAGGTTCGGAAAAGCAGCAAAACTTCATCAAATATTAGACACAAAGCTTTAGTTCAAACGGTCATGAGTGGGCACTCAGGTTGCTATAGTGTATGGCCTCAGGTTCAAGATGGAACGATTTTAATAGGTTGTAATAATCTGAAACCGGGGGCCAGTTTGTCTGTGGGGTTGGTAGGCCTTGCAAATCCCTATCTTAGTTGTCAAAACGTGTTTTGGACTGTCTAAATTTGAGGAGGTACCGAATGATGTTTTGGCTATTTTAACCGAATAATTTAACCTCTCAAATCTAGGCCGTCCAAAACGCGTTTGAACGGCTCGAATGGGGTTGACAAGACCTGCCGACCCCACAGCCAGCAGGCCACTCGGTTCCATAATAATCTAACTCCGCTAATATTATAATTGGCTAAAATAATAAAATAAATTAACGAGCAGAATTTCACTGCTTGTTAAAAAGATGTTAAAGCATACAAAACAATACTACAATGGTAACATGTATACCCAAAAAGAGCAAAAAAACAAAACAATCAAACTTAAATTAACTAGACGGAGTTGGGAGCTTGTTCCACAATTTTGCCTTTTTTACTTTTCTTTTTTTTTTTTTGGTTAATATATGATGAGAGAATGACCTGTCTCATAGAGCGTGAAAAGACAATTTCTAAAAAAAGACGATTTTCTGAAACAACCCGTTAAGAAAAGAAAACCTAAAACCGTGTATGGCACGGAATTCTAAAAACAAATACGTAAACCCTATTTATTTATAGGCAGAATTGGATACAGTTGAAGTTGCTGAATGTGGTATAATGCTAACTGTCCAGAATTCGTTTGGACTTAAAATCATAGGAAGCCCAATCTGAACATGCCATAGAATTCGCTAAGCCCAGTCTCAGCCCAAAAAATGGAAGGGAAGTGAAAAAGATAAGGGTTATGGGCGCCAAGTCCAAGTCACAGGCCCACGACCCTGATGGCGCGCGCGAGGTAAGTAGGCCGAAGCCCCACATATCCTAGGTCCCCCCCTTCGAAAAAAGGGGTTGGATACCCCAACGCCTGTTTGGATGACTGGATGACACATTTGATTTTGAGTAGATTTATAATGAGAGGGAGCCCACCTATTAAGAAGGGTGAATTTGTATATTAGGTGTTTAGGATTATTTTTTTAAGAGGATTTGGAGGATGGACATGATAGGATAAGATGAAAAATGACTAAATTGTCTCCAATTTATTAATTTAATAAATAAAATGGATTAATTTAATTATAATTAGAATAAATATATAATAATTACAATAAAAATTAATTAGGAAGTGAAAATTGGTAAAAGTAAAAGAAAATTTACAATAAAATAACATTTACCATTAATTGTGTTATTGAATAAATTTATTTGGAAAAGGTTTAAATATCATTTTGACAAAAATAATTGAAAAGTTATATAATTTTTTTTTTTGAAGAATACACCCTACCAGGTTGACAAACTTGGAAAATACTACTACTGTTTTTTGGTATCAGATTGAGCTGGTTTTTATTCGAGTATATTTATTTAATATTTTGAACGTTCACGTAAAAAATCAGCTTAATTGGGTATAAATAGCGGTACTATTGTCAAAAACAAGTCTCGCTACCAAAAATTACTAACGACGGAGGATAACCAGCGTTACAAATCCACCCCAGCCTTGATTTGCAATCCACCCTAACCCAAATCCGGCTTCTCCTTTGCCAACCAAACACTGGAGATGTGTGGGGGCAGATTATATACCCGGGCGGTTGGGAAATTCGGAAATCATCTCCGACATCCAAACAGGGTCCAAGAGGCCCCAACACTGCAATCTTTACTTGTGTACCGCAATTACTTATGTACAACAAAACTTCTTTTTTCTTCCATCTTTCAACCCATAACCCACTTTTGAAATAGCCTCATTCAATTCTTACTAAATTTTGTTCACTCTTATTATTTAAACGAAAAAGCTAAAGGGACTACCAGGTTGGGAACAGACCAGGTACCGACGGGCACGCGGATCCACTCCGGGCCCTGCACGGATGATCCAAATCTGAATAAAAAATGAAAGATTGAATCAAGCATCTACGCATATCAAATTGAGCTAATTTTTCACGAGCCCTCTCGGTTTTTGTTTTTGAAATTATTGAACAGTTCAGATCATCCTTGCAAGGTCAGAGTAGGCCCCGCGTGCCTTTCAGGTACCCAACCCATCGGCACCTATAGTAGCGTTGTTATTTAAACCACTTGCATAGAGCATATAAACCTACTTCTAGAGCCATCTCAAAAAGATATTTGAAACCCACTTAATTTTTGGCTCAATGTTGTCAAAATCTACGTGATAGCAAATAGAGCCGGGTCTAATATTTTGGGGGCCTAAGACAAACTCGAAAATGAGGCTCTTCAAATATTATCATCAATTAAATGCAAGTTGGAAAATAAAACATAGTCTATGTATTTTTGCCTAGAAGCTTCACCTAGAACTTGAACGCAAGGGACCTACGGAGATATTGAGTTGGTTGACATGGCTGATTCAAGAACTCAACATGCAATGAATTAAGAAAGCTTTATATATATTATATTCATGTCTTATATGGAAGATGGCCTAGTTGCTCCTCATTTTTGGGAGGCCTAAGACGTCGGTTTCACTGGCCTTAGTCCAAGCCCGACCATGTTAACAGGTCATTTTCAACACTTCTCTTTGCAACTACGTTCATGCTTTCTTCATAATGCAGCAAGTGTTGAATAACAAAACCATCCATTTATCTTTGAAATCGATCTCCAATCTTGATCAAGTCAACAATGAGCGAAAATCAAAAGTAGTAGGTTTGTAACCACATATAACTTTTGGTTTAGCTTTGTCAGGTTTATGAAGTCTAAGAGTAATCGATGTAAATTAAGGGCAAATAATTGCCACTTGCCCAAAAAAAGGAAAAACAAAAATGCTTTCCACTTGCAAGAGCCTCCCTGCATTCACCCAACTCAAGGGCAACTTAAATAAAGGCTGAAACTAGGGATAGGGTCCTACTATATAAGGGATGGGTCCTACTATTGGAGGATTATAGAGTCCCAAACGTGGGATGATTAAGCAATGAATTCTTTTGAGGGGCAGAAAGTAAACACTGGTTGACTTGTGGTCCCCGAGGGCACGTGGGTCCTTTACAGAAACCCAAATGGGAGACAAGGAATTTCCTTAGAACGACTTTGTCGCCATATTTGGGTGACCAAATCAAAAGTGGTGTATAAAATAGGAATAGGAGTCATTTGCTTAAAGGAAAGTCCTTGCTCTCTGCCTTTGCTTCCACAACACTTTGGAAAGCAACATTGAACCCATCATTCCCATCGTGGTATAAGAAAATCATACATTATTCTCGGAGCGCAAAGTAAATTGAACGAGCAATTATTTCAATAAACGAAGTTGACTGAACACGAATCAAATCGTATGACCTAATAATCTCTTTTATCCATTTAAAATAAGTTCATTCGTCTTTAAATCACAAAATTATCATTGTTAGTGGTAGGATGCATGAGAGTGTCGTGTCAATAATTCTTTTTTTTTTTGCCAATCCGTAAATTTTTTTTATTCAAACTTACGTCACAGAAAAACAATCTAAAGACACTTTCCTACTAATCCAGTTTGGAACATTCTCCTTCCAGATTAAAAGGGGCATATAAAGATAGGACAAACTTGGCTATTGCATTAGCCACCCTATTATAAGAACGAGAAACAAAATTAAAAGAACAAGAAGGGAAATTATTAGCTAATAATAGCGTATATGTAATGATAACATCCACCAATTTGCAGCCTAGTGGTTCTCAAGACTTTTCTTATTTTGGCTTGGATGAAAAATACTGAATAGGAGGGAAAACTATCCGGCCTTTCAATTAAGTAGTAGCTATTTCGAGCCAAGCTAGTAAATAATTTAGAGTTTTGTTTGCCTACTTACATGCATCTCTCTCTAAATTGACTGAACACGAACCAGATCGAATGACTTAATAATTTTTTTTATTCACTTAAAATAAGTACATTCGACTTTAAATCACAAAATTATCATTGTTAGAGTGGTAGGATGAGAGCATTGTATCAACAAGTCACATTGGCTTTCTATCAGTTTATCACAGCTATCGTATTAATTTGCATTGTAGTGGTTCTTACGGCTAGCTTTTCTTATTTCGGCTTGGATGGAAAATGGTGCTGGACAGGAGGGAAAACTGTCCTGCCTTTCAATTAAGTAGTAGCTATTTCTAGCCAAGCTAGTGAATAATTAAGAATATTGTTTGCCTACTTACATGCATCTCTCTCTAAATTGTGACCCCTTTTGCTTTAAGAAAGAGTATTTTAGGACGCTGAGTCCTTCAAAAGAACAAAAGCAAAGTAGACCAAGACATGTGAGAAAACCCACCAAATCACACCAATAAACAAAGGTCACAATCAGTCTCAAGTTTAGTCCGGTTATTTAGTGGGTTTGCTATTCACACAATTGACTAGGGTTTGATTTTTACGATCATACCACAATAAAGTAATTACTTGTGAATCCTCTAGTCCCAGCGTGGATGACATGCGTTTGACCGAACCAGAGAACAAATTAGTCAGGATACGCATAAGCTGGTCCAGACACTCTAAATGTATAAAATAGAATATAAAAAAGGGTCCTAAGCTCCAAAAACATAATTACAAACGCCGCAGCATAAATTATTTAACCTTGAGTTGGCAACATAAGTCTTCACATGATTTAGACCACCAACCCTATTCCATTTCGCCCAACAAATGCCAAGGGGCCCATTCCATGATATACCACAATCTCTCTTTACAAAAGAATACAAAAAAAAGCCACCCTCTATGCGTTGTTTATATCACTAGAAAAAACTTTAGCTTTACACGCATATATACACACACAGAGTTCCTCAATGAATCCAATGTAAACAAAGGGAAAGAATCAAGAACCACAACCAGAGACGTATCAAACTCCCCATGGAAATCAGCCGGCAAAAAAACAGCTCCGGTGACAAGTTCTCATTCCCGAGCATTATTCCCACTCCTATTCAAGATTCAGATCAGTTCGAGTTCGGATGCATCACACCAGGCTCCCCAAACTCTCCGGCTGACCATTTGTTCTCCAATGGCCGGCTACTGCCCCACCCTTTTCCAATTCAGCCACCAACCAACCTCCACTCCTACACGCGCTCCACAAGCCGAACGAACAGTGTCAGCAGCAAGGACTCGTTAATGTCGTCGCGGTGCAACAGTACAAGCAGCAGAAGCAGCAACAGCAGTGGCAGTACTAGTGCTAGATCAAGCACTAGTACTGATGCTACTGAGAAGAAATCAGCTATGGCGTTGGGTCAAGTGAAATTTGGTGGAAAAGTGGGGGTTAAAAGTGACAAGAGCGGACAATGTGTTTTGGGTACTAAAAAACAGGTACTGTATGTGAATGGGTCTTCAAGAAGGTGGGGGTTGATTCCGGCTGTGCCGGTTATGAGCCATGGCCACCAGGCTTCGCGGCGGAGGAAGGGTGGTGAGATTGTGGTGAAGAAGAAAGTTAAGGTTAATAGAGGCCGGGGAATCGGGTTCGGGCGGCGGTTGTTGAGGTGGTTCGTGACGGCGTGCAAAGAGTGCCATGCTATCAAGCCATTGAGGGAAAATGAGGCCAGTTTGGAGTTACACTGATCTCCTTGAAAATTTGTGTTTTGCTTTATGGATTTTTTTAATTTTTTATTTTCTTCTATGGGTGTATGATCTGACTGACTAATTTACGGGTACATATAGCTGAGGTTTGTTTTTCTTGTTAATCTTGAATTTTATTTTATTTTTTGTCATTTGAGTTGAATTTTAAGGAAAATTTGAAGCAAAATATGGTCTAAATTGGTTATGAATTCTGCTTTTTGATTTTGCTAATTGAGTACTTACTGAAATGCTAACTGAACGTTTGCTTGTGGTGGAAATGAATTTTGGTGATGGTTTGATCAAATATCAAACTGAGCAAGGCAGATTTTCTAGAGGCATTTTTGGTGGTTTTGTTGTAAGCTTATATGACAACGAACTGGCGTTAAATTGTTCCTTGTAAAATTATTGAGTGGGTGACTTTAAAGACACAAGTGGGAAGGTTTGAGCAAGATGTTTAGGTATTTGAAAGCAATTTTTGGCCTAATTCTAATGGTTTCGACAAGGATTATCTCGATCGCGGATCGTTGTGGTTGTGGTACACGGAAACAGATCATGGTACGCTATATCTTTCGAAACACGGTATAGTGGGGTAGGCTTCTTCAGATGGTCATTTGTTTCAAACTAAACTAGTTCATTTCGAATGCGCAACATTTTGCCGATGATTTTAGTATCGTAGAATATATTATTTTTGAAGTGGTGGTATCGTAACATCTATAGATGACATTGAACTTAGATTAATTTGTGAGGCTCGTTTTTTTCATATAAGAGTGCACTTATCATCTACTGTCAGATTTTATTGTCGGATCGCCTTAATCCACGTAACCATTAATAACGAATTGTGGTAACCCTCCTTTCAACCTTTGATAAGAAAACACATAATATCTTGATTATATGAAAACACATATCTTGGTTAAATTGCATCTGATTTGGAAAAGTTCTGTAATGGCTTAATGAGCATAGAAGTTCATCAGTACTGTCAATATTGCCAAAGACAAGTTGCCATCATTATTCATTTGAACAAATGTCAAATGTATTTTGGAATTTTTCCAAACGGCTATATAATATTAATGGAAACTGACATCATGGTTTGTAAGCAAAAACAAGTTTTAGAAATTTGAAAGGAGGTTAGACATTTAATGATTAGAGAAAACTCTAATGCCCACCCCTTATCCCAAATGTCAGTCTGATGGTCAAGGTTCGAGACTTATATGAGTTTGCTGATCTATACAAAGGTCTTAGGTTCGAAATCTCTAAAGTGTTATATAGAGCTTTACTCTTACTTTAATTGGGTTTCCTGCAAGTGTGCAATGGAATTGACTTTTATAATTAATTGAGATACGCGTGAACTGACTCAAACACCTAAATTGAGAAAAAAACACTCTAAAGCCAACTTTAGAGCTACCTTGACCTGGTCCACAGGCTCCCAGGAGCTAGGTAGAGGTGGTATCCTTGGTATCCAACCTTTGACTGTCCTCGAAATTGCTACGAATCCAAGATTTGGGTAAAGGGAAAGTCTATGCACCCAAAATATTGTTCAGACTTTGAAATTAGTGGTTCAAATTCACTCATTGAATCACTGATTTCAAGTGAATCTAAGTCACGTATTTCAAATTTTGAATAAATTCTGAGTGTATTTTCTAAGTATGTAGCGCTGCTACTTTTACGTGATTTCCTAGTGCTGAAATCAGTTTGGCCTAATTGATCCCCATTTTCCACCTCAACGAGTCAACGACCTTTACAAGTCCAGTAGGATTGAGAGAGAATAGGACTATAGGGGGAGGAATTGAACTTCTATGTTTGCATCTACGTTAAATCTACAACGACTGACAAAAGTTTAATAAACCAAACCAACCAAATCGGTAGAGCCAAAGGCCCATTGGTGATAAGGATTTAACGGGTCTTTTAAGTGATGGCCGTTGGTTACCGAACAAAAAACCATCTTCCTTTATCCGAGTTTCAAACAGACTCTATAGAAGATGTAAGCATCAAACAAACACAAGATTGGGCAACAATTGGGATAAAAAAGACAAGATTTAATTGAATCAACACTTGATTTTATCAAATGAGGAAAGATGTTTGATACTCCGAAAATGATTTTCACACCCTTCTTTTATCCCTATGAAGCTCTTTTCTTTTCTTTTTTTGTTTTTATTCACTTGTAAATACCAAATTGCCCTTTCATATGGAAAAAGTGATTTATGAGGTAAGGATAATTTGGTAATTTCAAGGTGAATAAAGACAAAAACGGAGAGTTTGGGGGGATAAAAGAGGGGTGTAAAAATCATTTTCCTATGATTTTTGTATTAAAAAACTTAGATTTTATCAAGCCTCTCCTTCATTTGATTTATCGTTTGGAAAAACAAGGCCTAGGAATGTCTCCATGACAGACCGGGGTGGGGAGCCTTGTGCTGCGCAACATGTTGTACGGCGACTTTAGGCGCCTTGTCGGCATGGACAAAGGGGGGGTGTTGCACAGCTTGGTGCTGTGCACCCGCACGGCACGGCCGGCTGGCCACTTTTCGGCGATCCGAGACATTCACCGGATAGCCCTCGTCGAGTACTACAAGTGTATCAAAAATCAACTTGAATGGATATCGTTAAGTGCCTAATCGGAACACAAATAAATTGAAATGAAATGAAACACAAATGTACATAAACACTGGATCCAAATCACTAAACCCATTTTTTCAAGCTATTTGTGTTTTGATTAGATACCTAATGATATCCAATCAAGTTGATTTTTGGTACGCTTATAGTACTCGACGAGGGCTATCTGGTGAACGTCTCGGATCGCCGAAAAGTGGCCGTCCGGCCACGTCATGTGGGTGTACAGCACGCTGCACAGCACCAAGCTGTGCAACACGCCCCCCCAGTCCTTCTGAAGATCGGAAACGTCTATTGCGTAGAGCTTGTTGAGTACTACAACTCCTCTAAAAATCAACTCGATTGCATATCGTTAAGTGCATTATCGGAACACATATAACTTGAAAAAAATCAAAACATAAAAAACTTGAAACATTGGACAAAAACCATTAAACCCATTTTTTTTCATGTTATTTAGTTCCGATGAGGGACTTAACGATATTCGATCGAGTTGATTTTTGGTGGAGTTGTGGTACTTGACGACCTCTACGCGGTGGAGGTTTCCAATGGTCAAAATGACATCATGTTTGTAAGCAAGAACAAGTTTTAGAAATTTCAAAGGAAGTTAGACATTTAATGATAATGATTAGAGAAATCTCTAGTGCCAAATCCCAAGCTGTTTCGATAGTTGAAGTGGGCCTCAAAAAAAGTCCACAAAAGCCCGAAAGGACGGTCCGGTCCATAGAGGAGCTGGACCCAACTGACAAAGGTGCAAATACTGCAAAGATGGTAAGAGTGTAATGTCCAAGAGATTCTCAAAGGGTGGAAAATCTCATTCTACACGAAAGTCCAAGATTTTGAATTTATAAAATCTGATACTATATGATATCTCATGTGATTACAATAATATCCTTTGACATTGAATGTGAGCCCAAATTCAAAATTATAGAAGCTTGTGAATTTGGAGTATTTCTGGTCCAAAAAAAGGGGGGAAAATTGGAGTAAATTTTTTTGAACTGGATGTTGGAATATTTGAAGATTTAGTAGGGACAAATAAATTATTAATAAACTGAACCCATACGTTTATAATTTTTTTAATTAAGAGTAAAGTACGGGTCGGTCGAAAAGAAGTGCTCTCTTTCCCACACAAAAAACCATTCAAATTGATGACATATGTAACTCTTTCTGATAATTAATAGAAAGGAGTGTATTTGTTCAAAAAGATGGAGTTAAAATTTAGCACTCTGAGAAATAGATCCGAAAAATATCCTCATAAGGGAAATCTAGATTAATTTTATTAAAATATCATATTTCACTGGGTATTAATAAAATATTTGGGGGTATTAAGATAATTTTACAAAATCAACGGGGCTGTGTACCCACGGAGCCCATATAGGTTTTGTATTAAAAAAAAAACTATGGATACAGACTAAAATATAAAGGTCTACACACAAATGTGACCGGAAATGTCCGATGCACATGACGGTTTTAGGCACATCTTTGCCAGATGGTTTCAAACATCTTTATGTTCGGATTCATACATTTTTGCATGAAAATTTTGCTAGATGGATTAGGAGGAATTGAGGGAAAATAGGATTATAGGAAGTAAAATTGATGCATATTAGCTGTTAGTCAAATAGTTCATAATTGAATTTCTTTTTAATAGGAAAAAAAAAAAACCCATTCAGATATGGCAGAGACATTTTCAGATATTAGGCCACAAAGGTTATTACGGGTGTATTAGCATAATCGAAAAGAATAAGATTATAGTAATAAAGTCAACCGCAGGAATCAAATCAAAGATTTCTATAACCTTTCATTTCTTGAACTTTTTTGGTTTCAAATCAGTCCAAGTTTATAAAGTGAAATTTATTTTATTTTTTCTTGCTTCATGGGCTTTGATTATTTATCTTCCGGCAATAAGAATATAATATCCTGTTTATTGAGTTGATTTGGGTAGACTTTTCCAATACGATATGACGTAGCACTTGTTATTTTGTTACGTTGCTCATGTAAGATGAATTGAAAAGAAAAGAAAAAAAAAGACATCTATGGATTGAAAAAAAAAAATTTGCTACGGATAATATAAAGGTCATACATGAAAATTGCTATGGATGCTATAAAGTTCTACACACAAATATGACTGGAATCGTACAAATGTGACCGGAATCATCCGATGCACGTGACAGTTTGACACTTTTATTGGACAATTTCAAACACATTTGTGTTTGAATTCATGCATTTTTGTGTGTGTCCTAGGTTGGGATGGGTGGGGCCTTGGATTTGGAGGAACTGAGGAAAAAATGGATTATAGGAAGTTAAATTGATGCATATTAGCTGTCAAGCAAATAGTTAGCACTTGAAATTTTCCTTTTATAGAAAAAACCATTGAGATATGGCAGACACATTTTCAGATATTAGCCCAGCAAGGGTAATTGTTATGGTTGTGTAACAAAGAGTAAGATTATAAAGTGAAATTTTTTGTAATGGAAAAGAATAAGATTCGAATTAATATTAGCATTCCACTTTTCTCTATTAGCATTCCCTTTTTGTCTCTATTCAAAAGTGTAAGGGTAATTTTACCTAATAAAGACAAAAAAAATAGTGCTAATAGAGAAAATTGGAGTGTCAATATCAATTCCCTAAGATTACAGTAACAAAGTCAACCGCAGGAATCAAATCAAAGATTTCTGTAGCCTTTCATTTTTTTGAACTTTTTTTGGTTTGAAATTTATTTTATTTTTTCCTGCTTCATGAGCTTTGATTATTTATCTTCCGGCAATAAGAATAAAATATCCTTTTATTGAGTTGATTTGGACTTAAATTTAGAGTTTTCCAATACAATACGTAACACTTGTTATTTTGTTACGTTACTCATGCCCAATGAATTGAAAAGAAAAGAAAAAAAGACATCCAAACGCAATTCTAATCTATTTCACTAAAAACCATCCTTACTGAAAATGGGCTGGGAAATTAAAAACTTCTTTTTTTGATAATGTGTTGTTTGGGAAAAAGGAAAAAAAGGGTTCTAAACCAGTTTGTGTGACATACCCGGAAAAACTTCCTCATTGAAAATGGCTTGATGATTCAAAAACTTCTTTTTCGAAAATGAGTTGTTTGGAAATAGAAAAAAGAGTTCCAAGCAGTTTTTTTTTTGGTTTCTATGATAAATAAGAAAAAAGTAATAATGCTACTGCCAAATTAATTTTCAATTCTATTTACCGAAAAGTTTTTTGCCGGCTTGGCCCAGAACCCCCGGTTCAAAGTTGCCCGGTCCAAGCCTAAAATTAACCTTTCTAAATTCATATGATTAGCGATTGAAGACCTCACGCGAGACATCACTAGAAAACAACACATTTTTGCTTCTCATCACTCTCTTTCTTCTCGCCACTGAGCCCAGCCTCTGCGTCGAGATCCCCTGAGGGCTGAGAGTAACGGAGGAGAGAGAGAGAGAGAGAGAGAGAGAGAGAGAGAGAGGAAAAGAGAGAAATCAGTTGAAGAGGAGAGAGAGAGAGAGAGAGAGAGAGAGAGAGAGAGAGAGAGAGAGAGAGAGAGAGAGAGAGAGAGAGATCCACAGCTTCTTTCAGTGATTCCGAATTGGTACCGTTTTTCTTCACTCATCAAAATTCGAATTGACGGGTAAGTCTTAAAAAAGGCCCTTGATTTACGAACCCTAAAACCCCACATTGAAGCCCCATTTTTGCGTTGTTGTTTCGCTTTCTTTTTGTTTGTTGAATCAGTAGAATTCCAGAGCCCAATTGGTTGGTTTGTCAATTTAAGTATTTAACACTCCCCACTCCACCTAAACATGCTTTCACTTGACCCCAACAGCTTCCCACATTGTGCTTAAAGTTTTTTTCCTTCCCAAAATTAATTTGCAAATCCTTAATCTTGTTTGCTTTTCTAATCTAATTATGTATGGGAATTGTTATTAATAGCGATTCAGGCTTGTTGGCTGAAACCAAATTTGAATTTGGACGAATCTAATCTGAAATATGTGATTTCGGCTCTGTGAAGTGGAAGTGTGGTTCACTTTAATGTAGACATACATAAGTTGAGATTTCTCAATCTTGTTTGCTTTTCTAATCTAATTATGTAAGGTAATTGTTGTTACCAATGCTTCAGGTTGTTGGCTAAAACCACAAAGCCATACCGGTTCGCATATCTGAATATGCAAATTCGACCGTGTGAAATGGAAGTGGGGTTCACTAAATATGGAACATAAATAAGTTGAGATTGTCTTCTGGGGTTATTGCCCTGCTTAGCTTTTTTACTAAGAGGACGAGGAGGGGAAATCTCTTGATATAAGGATGGCTGATGCAGCTGCTCTTGCGGAGGTTGCAGGCTCCAGGTTTAGTGAATTAGAGCTCATTGGAAGAGGATCCTTTGGAGATGTCTATAAAGCGTAAGTCCCGAAAATCAGATTGGTTTCATTAGAGAAAGTCTAAAAACACAAAAATTTACATTAAATTGGGCACAACATGCCAATGTGACACTGTCTCCTTGGTAATTTTTTAAATTGATGTTTTCAGATCCCAATGGAGCAATGCCACATTGACGTGTTGTGCATAATGCTTTGCAAAATGTTGTGTTTGTAGTATGGCTCGTTGTATATTATTATGCTTTGATTAGAATTTGTTGCTCTTGTTCCTCATTTGATTTAAGAAGCTGCAATTAATTGTGAATTCTATCTCAAATATAAGACAGTCTGGTTCGAATGATGGCTGGTTCTTCCCGTTTATACTTATTTGTGGGGATAGAAGAAAATCATAGAATGAGTTTTGGTTTGAAGCCTAGTTGAGTTCCTCTCTAGTGACAGTTACTTGGCTAGTTAATCATAATGTATGTTGCCGCTGTTTTGCAAAACTAAGAACAAAGGCGTGGTTAGATCTTTGGGAAAACTTGATCTTGGGGTCTCCTCAGGCACACTTGGAATTATTGCTTATCTTATGATTCCGGCAGTTTGCTGATGTTTCCTCCACTAGCTTAATGTTGTGTACTGTCTATGATTCGCACTGCATTACTTCACGAATCATATACTGGGATTTTTTATTATTCCAAGTCATTTTTATTCATTGATTATCACTACATTGGTTTATTAAAGATTCCAGCGTGATAACAAACATCTTAGTTGTAGATCACTTTCTACATATCATGGTTGTTAAGGGTGAGAGGCGCAAAGTTCTGTTGGGGTCTAGGTGTGAGGTGCATGCCTTTTTGAAGAGAGGTGCAGGTAGGTGAGTTAAACAGCAAATGGTGGCTCAAAGTTCTGTTATGTAGCATAGACACACACATATGAGTAAGACTTCATATAAGAATAGTATCCAATTTAATTTATGATGTGACTAATTCTTAAAAAACCTCTTATTCCTGTCCCCTCCCTTACACACGTAGTATGTCTATTTCCAAGAAGTCAAGGCCTGTACTACTATGCTGGCGACCTTCCCCATCATGAACCAACGAATGAAGCCTTACATCCCAAAACACAATTTTTTAAAAAGAAGCCCATATATTTGCATTTGAGGAACAAAAATTTTAGTTCACTAATATACACATGTAAGCCTACAACTATCCTACCTATGATCCGTGTTCTACTAAACATTGGCATGACCACTTTAGTTAATTATATTTGAGTTCACTTGCATAACTTTGTAGTCTGTCAGATAATGAGATGCATGGCTGCTCTGAAATTTCATGCATTTCCATGAAAATACTCAAGATTAAGTTTGACTATGTTTGACTTTTGAAATATCATGTGCAGATGAAATTCATATTATGAGCTTGTCCCTTGACTTCAAAAACTGAGTTTTCTTTGTAAATTTATAAGATTTTGTCGACATTCTTTGAAATTTGTATATGATAATTTGTTGCATACTAACGTAGTAGTTTTCTTGATTTTCAGGTTTGATAAGGAGCTTAAAAAAGTGGTTGCTATCAAAGTTATTGACTTGGAAGAATCGTGAGTATAAAGCAACAATCATGTCCACTCTGTTTATAGTCTATTTTAGATCTTTCCTTCTTGCTATCTGATCCACATATCTGTTCAGTTTCTGCATATTAGTTATCTGTTTGTCAATCTCGAGAAGTGATGGTTGATTGAGAGCAATATGGTAAATGAAATCTTGATACAGGAAGTTGAGGCGGGTGGTTAATTTGCAACTATAATACAGAAAATAGGCTAACTGTCAATTAACTGGGCTTTGCTGAATAATGCGTAGAATTGATGGGCAGAGCAGGGCCTTTTAGCAAGGTTGAGCAAGGGGAATGACTTTAGAACAATCTTGGACATGCTGCTGCAGTTGTGGTTGTTCTTTTCCTTTCTTTCTACTCCCCTTTAGGCAATTTTCCTTGATGCTTAAATAATTCTTATGTTTTTTGAAATTCGGACAATATGAATGATGGAGAAACTCCATGAAAGGAAGATTATTGACTCATTCAATTTAATTAAGGGGAAATGCCTTAAAGAGGGCCCTAAATTTGGAAAGATGAAGTCTAAAACAAGCACCAAAACTATATAGCCAATGATAACTTTGTAGGTTGATTTAACTATCAAAGATCTTGCACCCTTTGCTACAGTATTTTCAATAGGTATACTTGTAAATCAAATACATGGATTGCACAACATGCTTCTCTCATCTTTGCTGTAGTTATTACTCCCATTAGACTAATTCTATTGTAATTTTCTTCCACAGAGAAGATGAAATTGAGGACATTCAGAAGGTATTGCTCCACCAAATTGTTTAACTTGTTGGTTTGATTTGTTGTATATATGATAAAGTTTATTCCCCAATTCGTAATTATTCCAGGAAATAGCAGTTCTGTCACAATGTCGATCAGCATATATTACGGAGTACTATGGGTCCTACCTCCACCAGACCAAACTGTGGATAATAATGGAATACATGGCTGGTGGATCTGTTGCTGATCTAGTAGGTTTCTCCTATTGGCTTCAGAATATGCAATTCATAGATTGTACTTTGTTTCTTTTTTGGCCTCTTAATCTTGTGGTTTTGTTGGTACTGGAGTTTAGAAGCAATGCCATGGTCTGTTTGTATTAGTATAAAATTGTATGTACTTGTGGTGTACACAGAATAACTTTTTGGGAATGAAGAAGAAAAAGAGAAATGTTCAATTGGCTGAATCATTATTGCACCTCCCACGAATAGAAGAAGGATGATCTCTAGATAGCAATGTATTTTCTTCGCTTCTTTCTAATAAACCAAAAACTCCACTTGGCAATCCCCTTCCCCTGTCCCCCTCATTCCCTTCTTGCACTTGTCAGAAACAAAAGCTAAATAAGGGAGTGTAATCCATTATGGATTCAAAGGGATACAATATTTATAAAATGATATTCTTCTTTCTAAAAGTACAGGAAAAAATCCTGCAATAAAAAAAGACCTAACACCTTCCCACATTTTCTCTATTTTCTTTCAACTATTTTCAACTATAAAAGCTCCCCTACTTCTCATAAAAAGGTCTCATCTAAAACATTTGTATTTGCCATAATAAGATAACCCTAGCCCTTATATGAATGCTGCAACACTCTCTTAATTTAAAAGATTGGAAAATAATTAACATTCATTTATAGAATTGAATTAAGTTCTCTAACTCATTGTTCTTAGAGTTTAATATTTGTGTAAGAGCTTGTCCCACATTGGTTAATTATAACCTCCAAAACTAGTATATGAGCATGGGCGACCTCTCCACTTGTTGCCAATTGGTTTTGAGTTAGATACTTCAACATGGTATCAGAGCTAAGCTTTCGGAGGCTTTTGGACAAGACTTTATGTCGATGATGGTTGGTTCTCCCTTTGTTTGTCGTTGATGGTTGATAGTTGTCGTATGTATTGAATCGTTCGTTTATGAGTCAAGGGTCGCACGTGCGGGGGAGTGTTAGAGCTTGTCCCACATTGATGAATCGTTCGTTTACCTCACCACGTGAGTCAAGAGTCACACGTGTGCGAGAGTGTTAGAGCTTGTCCCACATTGATTAATTATAATCTCCAACACTAGTATATGAGTCTGGGTGGCCTCTCCACTCATTGCCAATTGGTTTTGAGTAGGATGATTTAACAATTTGTACAAAACAACATAAATGAATAATTTGTCGAAAATTGTTCCGATAATAGAATTGATTTTTTGTATCTATCCATATTGTTTTCCTCTTCAAAAGTTGCATGCATTCGCCTTGTTATCAACATTTGTCAATTCTCATGCATCTCATGGGTTGCCATTTCTAGTAATCTTATGTACTTGTGGTATACATAGAATAATTGTTTAGCAAGGAAGAAGAAAAAAGAGATGCTTATTGGCTGAATATTTGTTCAACACGGCCTACCCGGACAAATAGAATGAATGGAATAGTGGCATAACATTGTCCAATATAGCACAGTAATGGGTAAATGGAAAGAATTGAATTGATCGTGTCTTAAGATGCACCTACTTGCCCAAAAATGGAATATGATATGACCATCTTGGTATGGGATATTCCTGAACTGGTCAATTCGATGGAAGTGCTTGCTTTCAGTCTGTTTTTCGCTATGTGTTTACATTTGTCTTAAGGCATACAATGGTGATCAGGAGTATTAGTTTTGGGTGCTGATGCAAATACCGCTTGTGCAGATTCAACCGGGTCAGCCGCTAGAGGAGATGTCCATAGCTTGCATTTTACGCGACTTGCTGCATGCGATTGAATACCTCCACAATGAAGGGAAAATCCACAGAGATATTAAAGGTCATCCTTGAGATTTTTAAAACGATATTACTGTGACAGTAGAAAACATCTATGAATCTAATGCTCTCAGATGACCAGTGTTTAGTGTGATGTCCTTGAAGATCAAATATTTTTTTTATTGATGATCGGCACATACCTACAAATATATTATGTCAGTACTCTTCAGTGTATGTTAGTGTGCTGACAAAACTCATGCTATAATCTTGGCAGCGGCAAACATTTTGTTGACAGAGGGTGGTGATGTTAAGGTACATTCTTTATGCTCAAGCAAGTTGATTACATTATGTAATTCCTTGCATCTGATCGTCGATAATCAGCTGAAGGGTCTACAAGTTGTGCTCATTTGAAGTCTTTTGTATGTTAAAAGGTTGCTGACTTTGGTGTTTCTGCTCAATTAACAAGGACAATCTCAAGAAGAAAGGTACTGTTGTTGATCTCTTAGAGTTTATTCTTGATCAGAAGATAAGGACGACTTTTTGGTTCTTTCTGTACCTTTTTTTTTGTTATCAAGTAGTTGGAGTTCTAGGACCTTGTTTCAGGACCCTTCTACTTCTGTGCAGGCCCTCCCTCTCTCTTTTCCACATGTGCTAATAAGTTTTTGTTAGTAAGTTTAATATGCTTTAGTTCATTAACCAAAGTAATGGAATTGAGGGAAGGCCAAATTTTGAATTTTTTTTATTGTTAGTGGCTCATCCAACTGGCCAAGTCAATCTGACTCTCTGAATGCCCGTCCTTTTCTTACTGCTGCACCAGCCCATCAACTAATAGTTGATTTTTTGATTACTGTTTTTCCTTTTTGTCTTTTTGGTTTGTCCCTCTACCTCAGGGTTTTAAAACACTGTATGTAACGGATTTCCGAAAAGGCCCAATACTTTTACGGGTGAAAATAATGGTACTGCAGAAATTCACGGGGGTACTGGTTGATACGGCCGTTACACATTGCATATCAGTCTGTAACAGCCGTTACACCCTATTACACTCGGAAATCTTAAACTGCAAGAGCATAAAGGGGAAAAAAAATCATCTATGTTACCTGACCTCTGATTTACATAAATGGCATCGATTCGAAGAGTTTTTTTTGTGTGATTTTCTGTAGTATTCTGGAGAAATAGCTCAGATTTTCTTCGATTTCAACTTCTTCTTAGATTTGGGCGAAAATCCTTTGCTCTTCGATTTTGGCTTCAATCATGCATGTCTAGGTAGGTTACAATCTAGAGTTTTATTGTTCGATTAGGGGTTGTTTTGAAGATTTGCATCAAGATTTTGGCCTCGGGTTGGTGGCTGTGGTTAACGAAGAAAACATAGGGTTTTCCCCCCCTCACCTATTAGACAATGATGACAACTTGATAAGGTAGGGTACTGTTATATACATGTCTATGTATTTGGTAATGGAAGGGATTTTATACTGTGTTGTGTACTAAATAATTTGGTAAGGAGTAATTATTCCATGGTCTTGGGGCACCGCCACGTGGCGCCCCAATGCCCTTTATCTAGTGAGCCTCGATGCCCTTGTCTACCACACACTATACTGAACCCCACAAGAGTGTGGTGGAGAAGGACATTGGGGCACTACGTGGCGGTGTCCCAAAACCATAGAATAATTAGTCTTTGGGAAGGGATTTTATATTGTATGTTTTGCGTTTTTTTTATATGGAAGTGATTTTAACAATTTATATTAGTTTCCTATTTTTATTGTATAAATCCTAGGTTGTTAGATAGTGAGAATCGATTCCCTATGAAAACATAAACATTTATTACCTTAAAATGCGGCATTTAGTCCTATCTTACTTACAAAACTACCTCTAAACGTTAAATATTGACTAAAAACCTCTAAAAACATTCAATTTTGTCATAAATAAGGTTAAACATGTCTATCAATGAACTTCTTAACATTTGCTAATGCTTGAAAAAAATTCAGGGGTGTGATGTCCGATTCCCTTTCACACTGACTGATATGGCCGATATCCGTCACTCGCAACTGCGATCGTTACACCGACCTATACCGCGATTCAATACCGTGCTTTACCTCAAATGGTTTTGCACAATTTTCCCGATTTTCCATTCACCAAGCGTAGTGTTTGTATTCCTTTCTTCATAATTTTGTTAACTACATCAGTTAGTATTAATGCAATTGATTTCTATGCTTGCCTACCTTGCTTTTAGGACAATGCTGACAATATTGCTTTCTGGCTCACCACATTATACCTAATTCTGTCCATTTAGACTGGAGTTTAGACTATCCATGAACCTGATGAGTAGATTTTTCTGGAACTTCTGAATCTTATTCAGTTTTCATGATTTTGTCCTGCTTTTTTATTTTATGGGAACAATGTGCTCAAGTCATCAGGAGCTTTAATATAATTAAGGTTTACAGACTTTTGTAGGAACACCATTTTGGATGGCTCCAGAGGTAATTCAAAATTCAGATGGATACAATGAGAAGGTATCTCTTGATGCAGTAGTCTTGTGTTCTTTTCACTTTTTTTTTGGGAGTTGTTTTCCCTTACTTTATTCTTGTCATTGCTGTTGGCTGTCCTCTGTTTTAATTGCCATCTCCCCCCCCTCCCCGGGCCGTTTTTTCCTTGTGAGCCATATTCTAACCTTCATGGCTTCATGCAGGCAGACATTTGGTCTCTAGGTATTACAGCTATTGAAATGGCAAAAGGTGAACCTCCACTTGCAGATCTCCACCCAATGAGGGTTCTTTTCATTATCCCTCGGGAGAATCCACCCCAGGTTCGCTTTAAGATTTAATTATTCCTCGTCTGTGTTCGCACTTCGCACCCCAACTCCCCTCTCTTTTAGTAGTTTCTTTCCTGAGTTCCTGTTGTGTTGGCTAATCATTCTTCTTTGTTGGTCTGGAATATTAATGAGTCCAATTTAGCTACTGATTACCATTGAAAATGAGTTTGATTTAGTTTTTCTTGTGCAGTTGGATGAGCATTTCTCTCGTCCTATGAAAGAATTCGTTTCAATGTGTCTGAAGAAGGCTCCTGCAGAGGTAAGTACTTGTGCCTTCTGGATTCCTTCCTTTTAGTTTGCTATTCTCATGGAGAAATGTTGCTGTGCAATGGGTCATTAACAACACTGGAGATTTTCTGCAAATAGTATTATTCAATCTAGAGTAATTTCTGTGGTAAATCCTAATGGTCTTGCAAAAAATTCTTTCCAATGTCCGTAAAGGGTCGAATTATTTAATACGTACACTCCATATAACTTATGCTTCAGCTGGATAGTGATCAATGTTTTTAATTTTATCTCCTCCTTATGCGTATCAAATTTTACTCTTAATGTTCGGAATGGCTGAGTTGTTGACATTTCGTATGTTTTTAAGCTTGAACTTTTCTGCATGTTGTGATATTTGAATATTATCTTGTCTCGTTGATTTCAGAGGCCAAGTGCCAAGGAACTTCTGAAGCACCGGTTTATCAGGAATGCTAGGAAGAGTCCACGGCTTTTGGAAAGAATAAGGTGCGTTGTGTTTGTAATTTCCATGATTCAAACCTTTCTTATGAAGTGTGGCTATAGCATTTGAAGTTGATATTGATGATGTAAATATCCATACGGGCTTTTTTCCGACATCAGAATGCCTAGTGATGAGCCAAAAAAGACTGAACTGTGATTTTCATGATATTTTATGAGTCATATTCAAAATTTATGACAGAGGCATTGGTAAGTTCTTAAAACTACCAGATTTGGATATCAATTAAGACATGTACTGATAATTCTATTCATTGGAGATCTGATGGAAATATCTGCATGTCAACCTAATTTTAATTTGTATTTTCTCTGTTCAGCTTATTAATCCTATAGGTCTGCTCCTATTATGTTATGTTACAGAGAGCGGCCAAAGTTCCAATTGAAAGAAGAGGGAGAAAGCCCAAGAAACGGCCCCACTGCTCTAGGGGAGGCATCTGGGACCATAAAGGTGATCAGAGACTCAAAGGGTGAAGGAACTGTGCGAGCCAGGTGTGTTGAATCTCAGTTTCTTTTGCTTTTCTTGTTTCTATTCAATAATTGGCTGAGCAGTTCTCATATTTACAGTACCCAAGGAAAAACCTGGAAAAATGCTGGATGGGACTTCAGCATTGGTGGATCACCTAGTGCTGGTTCTGGAACTGTGCGAAGTGTTGTAAGGCCACCTCAGGTTAGAGACAGGAAACCAGAAGTTTCACACAATCATGGTATTCCTAGAAAACCAGCAGATGGTGGTAACCAGTGGGCATCTGCATCTGGGAGTGATCTTTATGACGAGGGTGGGAAAGATGCTGGAGATCAATACGTTGATGACAAACAAGAATATATCCATGAGGATGTAAACTCTCTCTCTCTCTCTCTCTCTCTCTCTCTCTCTGGGGGTTCCTACAAACAGTGTGAGATGATATTATGTCTAAAATATCACAGATAACCATGTTATAATATTATGATACATATATAAGCAAGAGAAACACCATTGGGTGAAAGCATTTTGAACGTTGCTGCTGAGTGGTTTGGCATTCTTGTTACCAGTGAATTTATGAGATCAACTTCTCCTGCTTATTCAGTAAGCTAATGAAAACTGAAATTCTTGTTACCAGTGAATTTATGAGATCAACTTCACCTGCTAATTCAGTAAGCTAATGAAAACTGAAATGCCATGGCACGAAATTTAGTCAACTTAACAATGTTTTGGAGATAGAAAATTGCTATATACATGAGCTCTGATGTCTTTGTCTGATTTATTTTAGCTGTTCAATTTGCAGGAAGAATTAGCAATGAGCGGGTCTGGAACTGTTATTGTACGATCTCCTAGAGTTCAATCACCCTCTTTGTTCAGTGAGCAAAGTATTTTGGTAAGATCATATTCTGGTTGAGATGAAAGTCATGAAGTTTGTACTTTTCTTCTTCCGTTCTTGAATGAACCTATTGTGTATTCAATTTTCCTTGCAGTCTAGCAGCACATATGCTTCTTTTGAGGATGTTTCCACCAGTGGCACTATTGTCTACCGTGGACAACATGATGATTCGGATTCTCCCCGAACTCCCAAGTCCAGACTGGGTATCCTAGAAAAAACTTCAAGTGTATCTGAAGATAGTGCAATGAACCTTGCAGAGGTGGTTTATTCAATGGTTTTCGAATTTGTTCCATCTATCATCTTCGCTGTGTTTAGAATTCTGTGTGGAAACCCTGACTCATCCATCAAAAATTTAGTTTCATGTCTGAACACTCATATCTTTTCCCGGTCTATGGTCCACTACCGTATCCTTCTCAACTTGCTATTCTCACCCAGTAATTGTCATCTTTCCTCTGAAATTATCCTGTTTGGTTGTAAACATTCCTTTTATAATAGCACTGGTTTGTGTTTTGAAGGCTCTAGATGATATTTGTTCAGGCAAAGGCTGCAATTCAAGGAGGGTCAAGGAAAGGAAATTCTCGGGAAAGGTCAGCATTGGGAAAGATCAATAGGGATGGGCAAGATAGTAAAAGATCAGATTTATCAACAAATAGCCCTGATTCTTCAAGGTTCATGTCATATTAACTTCATGCTGCTTTGCTTTATAAAAGGATGCCAATGCTTGATTCTAGAAGCTAGATATTAAATTGAAACTGGATTTCTTTTTCAGACATTTTCGTGATTACTTTAATGAGAAGAGAGCATTTCCAAGATCACGCCAAGCAAGTGATGAGGAGGACAGTGCCAGAATTGCTGCAGCTTCGGTATCAGCACCACTATCAATGTTGATAATCCCTTCAATAAAAGAGGTAAGAACATCCAAACAATGTATTAGAGGTAAACTTCCACTGTTTAAATTTTTTTATCTGTAACCGAATACCTAGGGCAATAGGATTTGTAATTGCTGGAGCATATTAGTTTAAATACAAAATTTAGGATGAGGAAAATTTAAAGCCATGAAAATGCAGTCAAATTTTTACTAATTGAATAATTTGAATCATGCACTAATAAGATAGGTGGTATTTATGACTGTAGTAAGATGAAAATGAAAAGGCCTATGAAGTCAATGATGTCGATAATAGTGAAAATAAATGAAAGTTGAATAGGTGATGCACATTTTAATGCATTGGGTTTGAATATTTTTAGAAGGTGAAAATTGTGACTATAGATCCTGGTCCAACTTCCTCTGTCTGAATTTTTTTCTGCTAATATAAGATTTGTCACTCAGTAAATTGTATCTTGTTGCATAACACTATTTGAAAGATAAAACAATTTCTTTTAGCAGATTTGTTAGTAGTTAATTTCTAAGTGAAGAACCTTATTCTAGTATTCTAAGAAAACAGAAATTGGTACTTTTGAGTTGTGTCGGCTATCACGTCATGTTAAATTAGCTGTTGCATCTCCACTGCACTCCCTAAAATTGGATCCTAAATGACTCTTAAAGTTGACACGATAGCAAAAGTGGGGTCCAATTTTATGTGCTAAAGATTTGCTAATTTAGGAGTGGGAGGGTACTCTAACAGGCTCTCTAGAATTGGCTCCTAAAGTGTGTACTAGATTTTGTTTATGAATAAAAAATATAAGTGGGTCCCTCATTTCCCTCTCTCTCTCTCTCTCTCTCTCTCTCTCTCTCTCTCTCTCTCTCTCTAAACTTAGCACACCAGCTTGGAGCCAACCGTGGGAGCCTACCTTGGGAGCTACTGTAGAGAGTCCATTGGAGCAGGAAAATGAATAAATATTTATTAACCTTGTCCGTGTCACCTAGGAGCCTAATTGAGAGTCAGTTTAGGAGCCCATTGGAGATGCTCTAAAACGTTTTGTTGTAGTTAGTATCAAGAATGGCTTTGTATGTAGTAAAGCTCTTTGTGTCATCAAGTTTTTTTCTGGTAAGAATCAGTGAGGAATATTATTTAGCCTAGTCACATTAACCTTGGCCCTGATGAGTTATTTTATAAGCTGTGTCACGGCTCCAGCCTTTGTGTAGAAATCCAGTTCCCAACAAGAAAAGGGACCATTGTGCAAGTGTTACAGTTAGATTGTATTTTTGCCCTCTGCTCTGGTTATTTGGAGATCAATGTCATCTGACGTTGAAATAATAGATATAATTCCATCTGCAAGTCGGTTGGACCAAAATCACCTTTTATGTTGATTAACATTTTACATGGTTGGTATCCTATGCTTAGAGACCATCTCCATGTACGAGTAGTTTTTAGTGGCTTAAGGGACCGTGTTAGACATGTGGCTATGTCTTAGCTCCTATTACTTGTTTGCCAATGTAGGCCATTGGTGATGATTCAGAAGGGCCAGTTGTGCATGCGGTGGCAAATTCCCTCATGGACATGGAGCGCATGAAGCCGGGATCTAGTGAAGTTTTTGTCACCAGATTGCTCCAGCAGCTCGGAAGGTTTGCAGATTCTCTCAAAGTCTTGTGTAGCTATGTTTTGTATAGTAGTTGAAAAATGATCTTTAAGTAGAAAAGAAAGAGTTACTCAAGATCTAGGAAATACATGCAGTTCAAAGGAACCTTCATTGAAAGATCTGCAGGAGCTGGCAGTTCGCACCTTTTCCAAGGGCAAGACGACTCCTGAACAAGTGGAGAATGCAAGTCCAGAAGTTGATAGCAAAAAGCAACCCAACAAGGACTTTCATTCTAATGCCAATTTGAGCTCTCTAGCGAGGTTCTTGCTTTCAAGGTAGGTCCACGTCAATAATCTTTTTGATACTAAAATTTAGCACATACAGCTGTGCCTCTAAGAACTCATGCCTATAAGCCCTAATATGAATCTGTCTGTGAATATGAGGGGAAAACCGATTCGTTACTAAGTATGATCCTATTATCCCAATGGAAAATAAAGGCACCCGGTTTCTTTTTTCTAGTCTTAGCGAATATTTGCAATCTTATTTACATGGCTTTCACTCTTGTTATGCAGATGGCAAGGCCAAGTTTCTCGAGATTTGAACCCGTCGTAAAGAAAGTTGAGATGTTGTTTGTGTCCATGCTCTTTCCCGTAGTTTGTTTATTAATTAATTTTGATTGGATGTACATATCATTATATGATCTTTCAGCTCTCTTTACAGTACAGGAAAATTCATCTATTCTTCTTCTTATTTACTTTGTTTTGTAGTTAACTAATGATATATAGTTAAACTATTGATATATAATTAGGTTGATAAAATCAGTGTTCTTGTATTAGTAACTTTGAGCGCGGTTATTGATGTTCATCTTCTTGTTCCAACATCTTTTACCCCTATAAAGGAAAGATACTGCCGTAATAGAATGGATCGCGCAGCTCTCATAATTTCTGTGGGTTCGATCATTTTTTATTTTTGTGTTGGAAACTTGTTCTAGCCGTATATTTATATGCTCTTTTTGGTTCGGTTCATTTTGTTTCGGAGAAAGAAAAATCTACAACTGGGTTCTTGTCTCTCACTTGCACTGGTTACAGTTTTATGATAATTTAAGGTTTCGTATTTTGTATACAATCCTCTCAATCTTTCAGCAACTGAACGGGAAGGGTTTTAGGAAAAGACTTTGGAATCGGATGCGCTCGCCCAACGAGAAAGGCCCTGACCCTGCCAACCAAGTGAAAATCAAAAAGAAAGAGGGGTTTAGGAAAGGACTTTGGAATCGGATGTGCTCGCCTAACCAGAAAGGCTCTGACACTACCAACCAAGTGAAAATAAAAAAAGAAAGAAGAGAATGAAAGGAGAAGAGAACTTCGTATTTTGACAACTCTCTAGCAGTCATCTTTAATCCCTTCTCTGCTGTCTTTTATTCCTGAAATAACCATCGTCGTGTAAGCCGAGTACTGTTCAAGTAACTGGATTCTTTTAGGAGACTGATTGTAACTTTGATTTATGCGATTGAGATCAGGTAATTTATTAGACGAGCCTCTCACAAATTTGTAAGCAAACCTCACTTGTGTACTCCGGCTTCCTAGGGTTTATCCCTAACACTATCCATCGCTGCCATTTTTCCCATCCGATTTCCATCCAGATCCTTTCCCCCATCACTCTCCCTCCCCTTCTCTATTTGGTTCTAGGGGGGTGGGTGGGAAGGAAAAAAATCTGAAAATCTGCCTCCTCCACCCACCTCCTCCATGCCTCCATCCATCCTACCACCCTCTGCCGCCGTCTTCCCCCTTTTTTGGGGTTTGATTCTGACAGTGTGGTGTGTTTATGGTGGCCTGCCTCCTCCGGCAATAATGGTATGCAGAGTCCATTTAGCAGCGGATATGGAGTTCGGATCTCATCCGGGAAAGTGGCTCGGCACAACTCGGAATTACTCGGTGACTTAGTGATGGGTACATCAGTTTTTTTTTTTTTTTTTCAGTTATCTGAGTTTTAGCTTAGTTACTTTAGCTTTCTTTTCGTTATTTATTTGTTGTTGGATGGATTGTGCTTTCGGAAAAAATTGCAGTGATGGGTACATCATTTTTTTTTTTTTTTTTTTTTTCAGTTTTCTGAGTTTTAGATTAGTTACTTTAGCTTTCTTTTCGTTCTTTATTTGTTGTTGGATGGATTGGGCTTTCGGAAAAAATTGCTCCTCGTGGATTGTGGTGCCTCACCCCATAGTTCACAGGTTTCCTTCGGGACTTGGAGTAGATTCTATTTGGTGGTTTTTTTTTTTGAGATAATTTCACCCGCGCGTTCTTTGGTTTGAGTTTGGACTTTCCCTCATCAATCTCAGCTGCCGAATCCCAGACGGGCACTACGCCTACTAGAATGGATGGTTTTGCTTTTGTAAAGTGTGTCTATTGACCGGTCCTGTTTTTGTCATGATGCCAAAACAAAAATATGCAAGCAAACAATTTTTTAAACCACCGAAGGTGGTGGCCTAGATGACAAGGGTGAGTGGATTTAAATGCTCCTCCCTCCTATACACAATCCAACAAGGTTCAAGTTCCGCCAACTACATTCTGACTAAATAAGTAGAGGCCCCTTTGTCCATCTAAGACTTGGGGTGGTCTTTGCGGTGGCGACGGCCATTCCTTCCGACATTAGTTATGACTTGAACCAGACATTCAATAGCGGGTCGGGAGCCCCTATAATCACGCCCAATGGGGGTTGTTACGCTGGTTGCCTCCTCTTGCCGTTCAAAAAAAGGAAAAAAAAATCGCAAATTTTTTTATGTCAATGCACTCGGGTTTGATCTCGCAGTTTTAAGCAGCCTATACAAGTTAAAATTTTTAGATTTCGCTATTTTCTAATCAATTCTCACTTCTGGTATCGGTACATCGGCATAACTATCTGACTCTAGGCTCTGGCTGATTCTTGTGAAAATGACTGGAAGGGAGAGGGCAAGGGAATAAAAGATTGCACTAATATACTATGCTGGAGTCTAAAATAAACAAAATTTTACCAACAGTTGAGCCAGTGCTCAGTCTCTTTAAGCTGAAGACTGCAAATTCAGGACAGTATACAACGACAGCATATATTCTTCAAAAACCATTCCTCTGAATATGTCAAAGTAGCTTTTCCAGATCAGCTTGAGACAGGGAGAAGACTGCATCATCCTGCACATAAAAAGGTTTACAATTGCCAAGAAATCTCGCTTTCCATCTTTATCTCCCCCGAGCAGGTTGCTTTGCAGGAGTCAGCTTCCGAAACGAGGCATGGAGAACCACGACTGCAGAGGTGTTTGCAAATAAGAACAAACTCACTGGATAAAAGAATGACAAAATGTGCACATGTAAACCAAGTTACCTGCATAACCAACAGCCAGAGCAGAGAAGATAGCCATTGGAACGTTGGAATATAACAGAATAATAGCAGTTGCTGCAAGGATGGGAGACGGTAAGGAAGTCAGGTAAACACTACAATGATTTCAACACCAACACAGTTCAGACAAAACAACAGTGCGCTGAAGAGAAATGCCACAAAATGATATTTTCACTTCCCCAAGAGAAAATTAGAACCACAAAATAGAACCATCATAACCAAAAGTAGATTAAGGATACCATGGCAGAGTAAGTTACTCTGGAAGAAACGGTATCTCATTTTCATAATTATACACTTCACTTTATATCAATGATTCGCTCAATCTTTCCTGTGTGAGCAGATTTGTAGGTCAATTTTGATCATAATAAACAAATAGAAAAAGAGTGTTCATAAGACAACTTTCTCCTTCAAAAAAATGAACATGAGTAGGCTTGAATGAGAAATTAGGAAGTCATCTTATAAAGATGGTAATATAAAGAAACAGAATACAGACAATGATAAACTACATAAGAGGCAAAGAAAACACATAGTTTTCATAACACTTGAGATCAAATGGGACCCTTCAACCAAGAGTGTGTGTTCATGCAAGGCCACACCAAAGGGCCATTTGATGGGAGAAAAGTGAGTTCATCATATCAGTTGAGACATCTGAAAATACGTTTCCATCACGATTCGTTTTTGGTGTTCCATAATTTAAGACAAAGCTCTGTTTCGTCAGCAGGGAGAAAATATGTGAACTTCAGTTTTGATGTTTCCATAATCTTCTAATATTAGGTCTATAAGTGAAGCCAACCTCATTATGACAATCAGGGATTTCCAAATCATTCAGTTCTCATTTAATAAAAGAAGAGGTGCTAATGAAGAAGCCTCCACGTCCCATTTATACCTACTCTAATCCAAGAGAACCCCAAGAATCAGTACTGCCATGGGATGTCTCCCCTTTAATTGAAAAGGCTCTTCAAGAACTGACGTCCAGTAGCTGGTCTCTTTTAGATTTAGAAGGCCCTCACGCAGTCCAGAATTCAGATTATGAGGACGTTTGTAAATTACATTCAGAAGGTCCATATATTCATGAAAACAAGACTCATTCAAAAAGCCACAAAGAAAAATAGAAAAGAAAAGAAGAATGCTGTATACCTTTGACCAGTTAGTAATGAATCCAACAATGAGAATACACAAAGTTGTAGGCTTTACAACTTGATGTAGTCAGATATTTAACAGGACACCATGACAGCAATGAGTTGAAGACGGAAAGTACGTTAAAACACAAAAGGGGGATGCATAAAATGCTTTAAGTGCCCTAACTAGCAGCTAGAAAGATAATTTGTAGTGACTGAATAAGGAGTACAATCTAAAGCACGAAAGAGGAAATATAAAGATAGGACATGCAATACAATTCACATTGCTATGCAGTTGTATAAAATAGTTGTTAGCAGACCTATACTTGAAACTTTTATGTTACTGTTTAGTAAGTTGCAAATGCACCATGGAACTTCCTATCCTTGCATGCAGCATTGGATTTAAAAATGCTAGGAAATCAATTCTATAAACAAAGAGCTAACTCACCACACTGGGCAATGCGAACCAAGCTCATTCGAACAAAAGGGTATCGATGTAATCCCCACTGATCACCATAGAACCTGAATGCATCCCAAAGTGCTAAACTTGATAACAACCCAACAAGGGAAAGAGGCATCTGATACCTATGATCACCATCAACAAGAAACCACAATTATAAAGAACCTAACAAGAGTGGGAAAAAATAGCCATATAAGCAGATACATGACACAAAATCAAGATTACTTATTTAAGTAAACTGGTATGTCTCTCAACACCCAAACTGCAGTAACTCAGCTAACCACTACCAGACCCAACAAATCAATTCACGAAATGCATAATCAAATCTTAAAAAGGCTAACAATTTGTTCAGTATTAGCTCAGGCCCTTTGTTGATTAGAAAAATAGTAGGATACTTGGTTTCAATAACACAAAATCACAAGTGTTAAAGCATACGTAAATGGCTATCTAATCTATTTTAGCAACCAATAGATTCAAAATGTTATGTTTCATTACAATGTAGCCCCAAAAATGCAATCGGTATTTCTTCAATCTTTTCTCTAATGAAGGGAGACTCAAACTTTTAGTCAAATTTTTGAAGCCTTGTATTACACTTCACAATTTACGATTCTGTCATTAGTCGAGCTTTTACTCAAATTCGAGTGAAATTTTGAGTAAAAACTTACGAGAGAGAGAGAGAGAGAGAGAGAGAGAGAGAGAGAGAGAGAGAGAGCGCATACAGAGAGCAGGCGAAGAAAAGGGCGAAAAGAGATGCATAATTACGAGCATATCGCTTAACGTTCTCATGAACCCTCAACCGAGCCTGATCCGTCGACGAAGGAAACGAGTACGAGTCAAAGAAGCCAATAAACCCGTGGGTCCAGGAGGGAGTCTGGCCGGAGAAATCTTCGGTGGTGAGCTTGGCAAAGGGGTTGAGCGTGAAGAGAGAGAGTAGAGTTCCGATGTGAGAGAAAATGGAGAAGAAGAATAGGCCGGGGGTGGCGGCGGTTGGGGAGTCAGTGGGAGTGGAGGTGATGGTTGTGGGGGGAGCGGAGAGGCGGTGGAGCTCGGAGGTTTTTTGGTCAAGGATTTCGAGGTAGCCACCGTCTCGGAGCCATGACTCGAATGCCGGCTCCGGTACGCTCAGAGATAAGGGGTTCGATGCGAACATTGGACTAGTATTCCGGTACCTGCGTCCGGTTTCCTCCTCGATATTTGTTTCCCAAACTTAAGGCCTGTTTGGTTCGAGAGGAAATAGGAAAATTTCCTCATAATCCAAACCAGAGAAGTCTGAGAAGAAAATATTTTAAAATTTTCATTCTTTTCCCCCTATCTTGCAAAAATATTCACAAAGTATTATTTGTCATAAATTTTTGGTCCCGGTCCGATTTCAATACAATTTTTTAATTATTCATATTTTTTAATCTATAAAGTATTTTATATGCAATATGGATCAATTAATTCTATTATGCAATTTTTTTTAAAACCATTAATAATATTAGATTAAAAGATTTGAACAATTAAAAATTGTCCAAAATTTGAACATGACGAATAATTTAAGGACAAAAGGAGCATTAAAATATACAAAGCAAATTAAGATTAGGAATAAGAGTACAGATTGGGAATTGCGAATGAAAAGGAAAATGAAAAGATTATGCTTCTAGTTAGGAGTGTTCCATTAACAAAAAATAACTTTTTTCAAAAAATCAATACAGGTTATTCTCTCACAATATATCTAAAAAAACTGTAAGAAAATCAGTTTATTCTAGAAACACCATTTGCGGAAAACTGCCTTAATTTGTTGTTATTTTAACGGAAATGATTTGGGTACACCACCAAGTGTACCCCAATTGCACCCCACCTCATTGGGGTTGTCCAAACGTTTTTTTGGACGTTCTAGATTTAAAATATTTTATGACCGGTCATAAAGGGGTACCCATATGTGGTGTACCCATAGCACTATTCTTATTCAAAAATGATACTGACACACTCGGACACACTCTGTCACACCCCCTCTCACATGTGGGGTGGGTCCCTCCCGGGTGGGTCCCCTCAGATGTGAGAGGGAGTGTGGTAGAGTGTGTCCGAGTGAGTGTGTATGTATTATTGTTCATTCTTATTTTAATGCGCACTTTTGCAAACTTTTCAAGTAAGGCAAGTCTGCTGCAGCGTCCTTTGGGCACCGGGGGGACAACGGTTCCGCAAATATTATCCTGCGACCGCATGATACGAAAAGACCAAAACATTGCGGCCAAAGCTTATAATGTTGCGGGCCTTGCGGCCACGTCCCTTAAGCCTGTTGCAGACAAAGAACCGTTGTTACCGTCATTAAAAGTGGCGCGCAAAGCCATACCGTTCAGTTCCGTTTCCCTCCAAATGGCGCCCTGCACTCTTCGCAGTCATTTATTCAAACACCTTTCCTGCACCACCACTTTCTTCTTCCCCGTCCGTCATCTTCACCGCCACATCCCTCCCCGTATGTCTATTCCGACCACCTTCACTTCTCTCTCTTCTCTACTAACCAAAACATTTTTTCAAGGGTGTTTGAATTCGATCAGCACAACAAAATTCTCAACCAATGCCTTTTCAGGCGCTACAACAACCACTTCGTTTTCAGCTCCTTACCTCTCTGTCAACATTATGTGTCGTAAAGATGTCGCGGTAATCCCCCTTTGTTTTGTCGCTTTGTTTCTGTATTGCCTGATTCGATTCATTATTTATGGAGTTCTTGAATTTGATGACCAAACCGTTGAAGTGCTCTTTTTGTCTGCCATATTTTTAGGCTTTTTAAGAATTTGATTATGAACACACACATAATTTTGGGAAAGCTGATAAATTGTGAAAGTCAATAATTGCATCTGTTGTCTTTTGGTTCTCTCTTTTAGTTTTCATTAGGGGTTTGGGAGCTCACGATTGGTGGGGTCACTAAGGTGATTTTTGTTAACATTGATGGTTGTATTATACTCTCAAGTTAATGAAATTCTTTTCTTTAATAAAAAAAAAAAGTAATATAACTGCACATGCTGTATTTGTACTCTTTGGTTCACGGGAATGAAGCTGGATGGAATGCTCTTTCCAAAGCTTGGTTTGCTAAAGAATGAGAGAATGTGAGCTGCAAATAGAACCATCATTCACTAGTATGGGTGCATCATCATTGCATTGGGAGAGCAATGAATGACCATTCCATTATTGAATTCATTCCTAGGACTAACCGCTTACCTTCAGGGACTTAAAAGTCAAAGTTTTCGTACTATTAGGTAAACACATTCCATGAAGTAAAAACTTATCTTTAGGTACTTAAAGTCGAAGTTTCTTCGTATTATTAAGTTCTGTGTATTTGTTTTGAGGAGTTAATGGTAGAGAGTGTGACCTAATTGGAGTAAGATGAGAAACACCCATTCTATATAAACATGGATTGTTTATTTCCTGAAGAAATATGCTGACATTGTTTGATTTATTCCTGATTTTGGACAGAGTAGCAATAGGATATGTAGAGTAGTCATGACTATATGGAAAAAACTTTGTTGAGTTATAGGGAAGAATTGTCTCAAATCCATGTTGACTTGTTGCTGAATTGCTTGGTCAGGATATGTTCTCAGAAGCTCTTTTATGTTTTGGTGCGAGTTCTACCAGTATTGATGAACAAGACAATTATGAGAATGATGAGGTACAATATTTTAATTCCCTTAGCAATTTGTTTTGAAATGCCATATGTCATATTTATCTTTTTTACATCTTTTGTATTTCTCTTTTACACCATTCTTTTTCTAGACTTCACGTTTTGTCTGTCTAAAATGAAATGTTATTGATTGTCATGATGCTACCTAATTCATTCTAGTCTGTCATTGCTGTGTTAGGGAACATACTTTTCACTATTTCAGTTAACCTTAAAGCATGTCTATTTCAGTTAACCTTAAAGCATGTCTGAAATTAATTGAGACTCCTGTCAAATCTTGCATGTAAAAGTAATTTAGTCTTATTGAATGAAATGTTTTATTGTTGAGGCTGCCGCATGTAGTGCCTCACCCAATAGGACGTTTGTGTGGAGCTGACACTCTATACTCACAGTCATCAGAGACCCCATAATGCTAAAGATTCCTCTTCAGTGAATATTTAGAGCTCAGGAGCAGGATCCTTCTAAAATGGGTGCACTCCTTAGACGGGAGCTCGAATCCGCACTCCGGAGACGGAAGGTTGATGGGAACCCGCTCTTAAATAGGATGGGAGCTTCCACACTAATCTTAAGGACAAATTCTCACTTCTCTTTCCAAATATACGCAAGGACGAAGGAAAAGAAAAAAGAAGTAATAAAGATTTAGGACTCTCTCTTTCTCATCTCATATTCTACTACTTATCTACGTGTTTAATCCATATATTTGGCACAAAAGAATCTATTGGGATGCCATTTCTCACTCATGATTATACATATAAAATGCTTATGTACGTGCTCCCTTTGCAACTATAAAACATATGTACAATACATATAAATATATATAAGTTAGTCATATATATATATATATAGTATTATATATTCCCTCGCCGCTCCCAACCTAGGGAGCTTCTACATACCCCCGCTCCCCCCGCACCCGCCCCTCTCCCGCCCCCGTCCCCGCTCCCACTTCGTGCAACTAAGATTCAGAGCATCAGGTGTTTCATGCCATTCTCCAGTGTCTAATCACTGCTGGCAACAAAAATTCAAGACTTAAAGCACAGAAGCTGGCTTAGCTTTGTGTTTCTGATAGGTTTTACAAAAACTTGTGGTAAAGACCTGCAGAAAACAACATTTAGCTTTTCCCATACTGTCTTGCCTAATTTGTGGAAACTTACCATGACTTTTTTTTTGGGGTGCTACATCTACCCATTCCAATGTGATTTGTTTTTTCTAATGTCTTAACTAAAGCCAGTAAACGAAGGAAAGGACAAAAAAAGATTTGAGTTTTGCTGAAAATTAATTTCAACGCAGGTCTGTATTAGTTCCATATTTGCTGATTGTCAAGATGTGGATGAGTGCATTTCATATGCTGCTAATTCCATAGGCTTGAATGAGAGACCAAGTTACAAAGTCATCAAAGGCGACCAATTCGACTGGATAAAGAAAACTCAGGTTTAATTGCTTCTCTTTTACTGTGTTACTGATTACAGGAAAGTTTTATATTTTATCCTTCATTATGTCATTTTTTTTGTCGTTTTCTCCTTTCTCCTTCAAATTAGAATGCCATGTTCTAGAATATTTCCCTCTTTCAAATTCTTGTATTAGGTTGTACACTTGAACCCGTTGCTCAAGGCTCCTGCTCAGTGCTCACAGCAGGATCAGGCAGAAATAGTAGATAGCTAGCCTTAACCCTAATCCTTTTGCACAGAGATTGATTTCCATACTTGAAGTTGCAGTCTCACTGCGGTGGTAGGGAAAATAAGCACTTGCTATCTCGCCAAGTCTTGACCTCCCAACTCATTGTATACTGAATTCAGAGAAGGTGCACCCAGTACATATTAGGCCTCCCACTTAGAACAAGGTATTGGGAGGGATACTAGTAGACACACCATTTATATATCAAGGGCTTCCAGTGACCGAAAATCACACCACAGTGCCAGGGTATAGCACTTCTTATTGTGTTGCATCACGGTGTCCTGTTTGTCAAATTAATGGTTTTAACAAGGTCATTATCTTGCCTTCGTGTAATTTAACCGGTAGACCCAAACTTGCTCAAGAGAAGAATTTTTTTGGAAGACATACATGTTCACAGTAGAAGCCAGATTTTTCGAGCTTCGTTTGTAGGCAATTTGGCTTTGGCTTGTGCTACAAATTAAGTCAAGGCTTGTTTACGTGCAGCTTTATGTCTATAGCAATGCATTAGTTTCAAATTTCCTGTCACTGAACTAATCTAAAGATATTCGAATCTTCAGGGTTAGAGCAACATCTTCCCAGTGCCATTGCCAATAACCAACCATCTCAACTCACCCCAAAGAGCATAAGTAGACAAATAACTCTAGATTGCCCGAGATTTTTTTCTGTACAATATTTGAAGAAGCATGAGTAACTTTGGGCTGAATGTGTGCAAAGCTCCAAGGAAAGAATAAAAAATATTAATATGGTTGAAATCAGTGTAATTATTATTCACTTCTTCAGCTTTTTGCTCTTTTCCTGCAATTTTCCTTCAGGAAAGTGAGTTTATACAATTGCCAAAAAGGCAACACAAAACCTGTTTGATGTGCAAGGTTCATCACTTCATCTTGTTTGATAAGCCAAGCCAAACCAAACCAAGCCTTCTTTCCCAATCGATTGGGGTAGGCTACATGAATCCTTTTTTTTTCCTATTGAGATGCTACTTGTTCACTTAGGCTCATACGCACCACAACATTTAATGTCAATTTGGGTCTTCCCCTCCTCTTAGCGTTACTAACGAAAACTATCTTATCAACTCTTAAGTACTGCATCGACAAGTCTATGGTAGATATGTCCAAACCAAATTCGTTTGTTCTCTCTCAACTTCTCCTCTATAGATGCCACACCTACCATCTCACAAATTGTTTCATTTCTAATCATGCCTCTTCTAGTCTTATTACACATCCATCTCAGCATTCTCAGTTAAGCTATACCCATCTTGTTTGATAAGATGAGATAATCATAATGGCTGTGTTCGGTTAATAGTTTTAGTTTTGTTTTGTTTAGTTTTGATGATGTAAGCAGGTGTAATAAGTGGAGAGAGATAGAGAGAAAAGTGAGAAAAATGATGATGTCAGCAAAACAGAAATGCCCCAAAACTGGAGCAAAGCTGTAAACTGAACATGCCCAATATGACCAAATTACCAAATTAGCCAAAAAAAGTCTTTTTGCAAGCAAAAATTGTTGTCAACTTTGCACAACTGCTAACATATCATGAATTCATCCAGTTTGATTGGTGGGCAGTGACCATTTGGATAATTCAGCTAATTTGGCAAACAAGAAGAATAGTGTGTGCTATACCAACCAACTGTACTCTCGATCATATAACATCATAACCATTTGTCCCTGTTCTTTCTCTCTTGCAGGAATCATTTAATCCAGTTGAAATCACAAAAGGGCTTTGGGTTGTGCCTGAGTGGAGCACTCCCCCAGTATGATTCTATCTATTACATCTTTCTAATGCCGGATGTAATTGTTGCTCACTGCTCAGTATAGTAGGGAAAACTGTTATTTTGCCTCCATTGGTTTATTCGTTACGTTTTTATTCATATTTAGTGACCATCTGATCCTTAGTGGTTGGTACTTGAATTTTCCTGCCTCCTATACACAAGAGCTCGTGTAGACTCCACTTACATGTCATGCCGGATCTTCTGTTGTTCTGATCATATATGCTTCTCTCTGAACTTCTCAGGACCTTCAAGCTACAAACATAATTCTTAATCCTGGATTGGCATTTGGAACTGGGGAACACCCTACTACTAAACTGTGTCTGTTGCTGCTTCATAACTTGGTAAAAGGAGGAGAACTGTTTTTAGACTATGGAACAGGTTCTGGAATTCTTGCAATTGCAGCTATTAAGGTACTCGATTAGTTTCTTTGCAATAGAACTTGGTGTTCTTGTGTGCGGGAGCATTGTATTTCAAAGTTTTCATTGACTATCTAGCTACAAGAGTTGATCACATAGAAAAATAAAATTTATCCAACTCAAGCTCTTGGAGTTGGATGCGTCTTTCAATAATCTGCGAATTACTTAGTGGATGAGGAAATGAAGTCCAAATCTCAGCAATCTGACATTTATTTTCTATATATATTGATCCACACTTAATAAAACCAGTCAGACGTATGCCTCTTGCTTTAAAGTTATTTTGTGATAATGGTCTCTTAAAACTCTCTTTCAAACATAGCATGGTGCCAATTGATTCCTACATACGTTGCAGCTTGGTGCTGCCTTATCTGTTGGATTGGATGTAGATCCTCAAGCAATTACATCTGCACAACAGAATGCTTTGTTAAACAACATACAAGCTGATAAATTGCAATTGCACCTTGTTCTCGGCAAGAAGAGCTGTCCCATTATAGATGAAGTGACGCGTGGAGGTGAAGAAAGGCAGAATTCATCTGTGAATGGAGTAACCGAAACAGAAAAGTATGATGTAGTCATTGCAAACATCCTTCTGAATCCTCTACTAGATTTGGCTGATCATATAGTTTCTTATGCCAAGCCTCGAGCCGTTGTTGGTGTCTCGGGCATCATATCGGAACAGGTACCGAAATCCATCATGACATCGAACTGGTTAACTATTTTTGTGAACTACTTAAAAGATGTATCAAATATCTTCGAAATTTGACACTTTAAACATGTATTCCTTTTACAGGAACCATTTATCTAAATTATGTTAGAGTGAAGAACCTAACTCAGCAGGTCATGTTAATGCTTATCTGATTAATCTATTTCACTGTCTTCATTTCATTTTTAAATATAAAAAAAATAAAAAAGAACCCCACTAATGGTGTGTAACTCAATCCAACGTATTTTGACCTTTTATTCTTCTTCTTCTTCTTCGTTTTCATTTCCACTGTTTGCTTATTTTGACTTTTTCATTTCATTTTTTATTCAAGTCATGATGGCATACATTAAGTCATGAAAAGCAAGTCTCTTCAGAAAAGAAAAAAAAAGGTCATGAAAAAGCAAATCAAACGTCAGCAGAAAATGTCTACGGTTGGCTTCTTATTACCTAATAAAATAATAGAAATGCCCGTACTTGCTCGAGTTCAAATCAAATGTACTGGGGATATTTACGGAAAAATTACCATTGTGATCAATAGTTATTTCCTTCTGCCAAAACACTCCTGTATCCTCATCATTTTAACACTTTTGTGGGCGGGTATCCACAATGTGGCAGGACACGGCAGGGCAGGTTGTTCTATTTTTCATATGCATTACGAAAGAACCTATAAGGTTTTACCAAGTATGACCAACTTGAAAAACTAGTGGCAATGTTCTTTGACCAGAGTTAAAATCATTATCTCCTGATGCAGATTCCAAATATCGTAGCAAGATATTCACAGCTCTTGGAAGGCATTTCAGTAACAGAGTTGGATGGTTGGGCCTGCGTAAGTGGCACCAAGAAGACAAATGCAATTGTTTGCTGAAGTAGAATTAGGTGAAAGCGTTCTTCTGCTGCTGCTCCTCCTCATCCTCCTTCAGGCCGACTTATTTGCACCTCAACTAATTGAACTTGGAAGCTACTACTGACTGACTGTTCAAACTTCAAAGGCAGGCCTCGGGTATCAAGCAGAATTGTAAGTTGCTTTCTGGACTATTTTTTAGTTCAAATGAGAACATTGAGAAGTGATGAAGGTTTATCTGGCACGCATATGGCTGTCAGCCTTTTACATGAAAACTGAAAGTATGTGTTTCAGAGCAAAGTTGTAAACAACTGAGAAGGCTCTTCTATATTTTTTGGGACGCTATCAGAGAAGAACTTGTAGAAGATCCACTTGAGTTTCCTTTCAAAGCATAGTTGGCCAACTCCTGAATGTCTTAATGCTAGTAGATTCCTTGTTCCACTTCTCAAGTTACTTCCATTGAAATGTGCTACCATTTTTTCTCATATGTTTTTGATACGATAACCAGTCAGTAATGAGAAAATACATAATTCGTGAAATCCACCCAACTATAGGGATGATGAACTTTCTTTTTGGAGGTAAAAAACTCACTCGGTAATCCTTGGAAACCGATTGAGTTCAATTTAGGACCGATCAGTCCAGAGAAAAACGGGCACATTGCATCATCCCATATCATAAATCAAATTTTAATAATATAATGTAAAACAGTACGCTGAATTCTGGTACATGACAAAAGCTTTGATGCAGTCTTTGAGTTGAAATTGTAGCTGTCAATCACATTTCTATCTCGTTTTATGAAAAAATGGACATGCGAATCAGAAGTAGAGACAAACTCATAAATTTCTGAGTCAAAATAGACCATCAAGACAAAGAACACACCCCAAATTTGTTCACAGTAAGGGAACTAACATGGAATGTCATATGAACATCGATGGTCCGAAGATGAACTCCATAACAACAAAGTTTTCTTATTGAAGGAAATTTTTGTCTTTTTGATAATTCTAATATAAGCCATTGACATGATTCACATAAATTGCCCTTTCATGAAGCATTTTTGTGCTCCATGAAAGGTTGATAGCTCATCACTTGAAAGACTCCGACCCCCCAGTTTAATCGTCATATGCATCTTTCTTTCGGTATCACAATAAAAATTTACTTTCTGCCTGTCTGGTGATGCAGAACCTCTCCTACGCATCTCTTAGGACCAGAAGCATAAATCAAACGTCACCGCCGGAGATGCCTTCTAGCCAAAGCAGGAGCTTTCTTGGGGATATAAACCTTGTAGCTCACCTGTTCACAAAAATATAAATCAATATTAACAATAAGTGGAGTACAGTTTAGTACGCTCACGATAATTGTAGCTTGCGGCTCCTAGATAACATGCATAATCCATATCAGGAAAAAAATCAAAAAAAATTAAATTACTCACCTCTACCATTTCACCACCCCGCATTACAGACATCGTCTTCTGCTCAAACTGTCCGCCTTGCTGATCTTTTGAGTTTTGTTCTTCCAAAGTGGATTTAAGGGAAGAAGAAGGCTGAGAAGTAGAAGATTCATCCACATTTTCAACTCCGTCTTTGTTACCATCTGTCTGGCCCACACGTTTAGATGTTTCAACCGAGCTCTTCTCCACATCACTCTTGCTTACCAACATGTTTGCCTTGCGTGTTTGATTCAGGACGGTGTCAGGAGCTTCTTGTCTCAATCTTGATTTACCCAAATCAGAATCGCTAGCAGGAGAAGGGTCCTCTGTTTTAGAATTACCAGAAATAGCCACCTTATTTGGCAGAGAAAGGACACTATGTCTAGCACTTCCAGGTTCCTTGATAATGCCTTTTCCATCTTGAACCTTCCCATCACTAGTGGAAGGAAAAGAGGAATCTCTTGCCATTTTTAACCTAGGATTCTGACCAAGTACTTTTGTTGCACCTAAGACCCTAGAATCATCCTCATTAGTAGAAATGTTTCGAACAAGCTCAACTTTAGCAGTGGTTAACCTTTTAACTTCATTGTCACTCTTGGTTTTCTCATCAGCGGGAGGATTTGCATTTGTTTGAAGTCTCATACCACGGTACTTCTTCAGATTTTCCAAAGCCTTTAGCCGCAATACCGACTCCAGATCATCACCACTTGCACCAGATATATTAGGTAAAACATCTACCTTAGAGAGGGAATTACTTGGAGAATCTTGGACCCTACCCTCCTCGCCAGTTTTTTTGTTCTCAGTCATTCTAATGTCAGAAACCAAAGCTTCTCCGCCCTTCACATTTTCCACCCTCTTGCTTTCAAGATCAAGTGAAGTTATCTCCCTCTTGCTACCCCCTTCATTACTATCATTGCTTCTACAAGATGGGCAATCATCATGATCATATGCAATCTCTTCCTCACCCTCGGGCAATTTCGCAACAGTAATAACTGATCTCAAGCGCCTCACAGTATTCTCAACAGGCAGCATATCCTGGCTATTATGATCATCACTATCACTAAACCTACTGCGGGGAGAACAACTCCCGGATGGATTTTTATTGTTTTTAGTTCCGTTTTTCACCTTACTGAAGTTTCTCTTTTCTTTGATTTTTTCTCTAGACCTAGCCCTAGGCCTTTCAAATTCACTATCTCCACCAGTAGAGCAGCTCTGAGAATCACTGCTAACAGAACTAACACTAGGTTCTCTCCTACGCTTCTTACGGGATTTCTTCTTTGAGTCAGATTTGGCACTTTTTTTTGAACCCTTTCTCTTTTTCACACGACGAGAATCTTCCTCACTGCTCCCACGGCTAGAAGAGCTTCTTCGAGTCCTTTTCCTACTACTACCCTTCACTTCATTTCTTGTGCGGGAACGAGCCTTCCTGTACTGATCCTCAGAGCTAGAAGACGAGATGGAGAGTGAACTTCTCGAATCGTCACTAGAATCAGAAGAAGAATCATTGCGATGGCGCAGTTTCTTCGATTTAGTTCTTCTACTTCTCTTCGTCTTCCGAGCCTAAAAAATGCAAAATACGTGAGCCCATAGGGATCAAAAAAATGGAAAACAACCTTAGCCCAGTTTAGAATATTTCATCTGAAAAATCCTAAAGCGCCATTGGTGGGGAAAACGAAAAATGCCAATTACTTGTTTGGTTGAGAAACTTATTTTCAGCAAATATTTAGAAAAATAGCTCCTTCTACAGAAAAAATGGTTATCTGATTTATTAACAGAACATTTCCGTCAAAATATATATATATGTGTGTGTGTGTGTGTGTGTGTGTGTGTGTGTGTGTGTGTGTGTGTGTTTGCTTTCAACAACTATTAATGACAAGTGTTACCAAAAACTAAGTTCAGAAATTGCAATCGAACAGCGAAGTAAGTTGGTGAGGAAACCCTAATTGGAAAGATTGACCGAGTAAAAAAACCAATAAGGGTAATCAAACTGGGCACTAAGCAATTGTTAAGGAGAACCCTAAAACAGATCACAGTAAAACCATTTAGAGAGAGAGAGAGAGAGAGAGAGAGAGAGAGAGAGAGAGAGAGAGAGAGAGAGAGACCTGCGAAGAAAGTTTGGAGCTTTTCCTTTTGGAAGATTTGGGTTTGGAGGAAGAGCGAGTGCCTCCCATTGGGCAGGTGGGAATTGACCTTCTGCTACTTCTTCTTCTCGTTGTTCTGCAAAAACCAAATTTGAACCCTACCAAAGACGCTGAAAAAGAAGAACAAGGGGAAAACAAAAAAAAGAGCGTTATAAATGCGTTAAGCGAAAATATGGAATCGAAGTACCAGAGTTCAGAAGTTTCCCCAAATCAAGGGACGAGACAGCGGAAGAGTTTGTTATGTTAAGGGTGAAGACGACGTAATTAGGGCTTTGGTTATCCAAACGAATAAGTGTGCCAAAGAGCCTGTAACTACACGGATTGGGGATCCTGCCCCAATATAATACCTAGTGCGTCGTTAGAGTCGTTGATCGCGTAAATAATTTGGATTTCATCTTGACTCTCTTACTATGTGAGCCATGAAATTCAAGTTGTTCCTTATCGAGATTAACGACTTATATATTACACTTTAGGATCTCCAAATTCATAACCACACACAATACACTTAAGGTCTTGTTTGATAACACAGATTTAACACTTAAAACTAAATCAATTAAGTAATAAGTTATTAATTATGTTTGATAACTACATTATATATTTCTTAACAGATCAAATGTCACTTAAAATATAAGCTAAAAATTGATAAAAATGAAGTAGCTTTGAGCTACTTAATTCTGATTGAATTTCTACGTGCTTACATTCAACTATCAAACCGCCATCGTTGTTATCACAACCACCGCCATGCCGTCGTCACCACCACAACCACCACCGCTATGCCGCTACCACCACCATTGCATTGCCATGCGCCACCATGCCGCTATCACCACCACTAGTACACCGCCGCCACCACCACTACTATCACTGTTACCCATATACCACCACCACTATTGCTATGCCATCATCATCACTTCACCACCGCCACTAGCATTCCACCTAACCCATCACCACTGCTTTATCGCCGCCGCCCCCACCACTATGCTGCTACCACCATAACCACCACCATTGCACCGCCGCCACTACCACCAAAACTACCACCACCACCACCACTACTACACCACCACCACTATCACCGTTGCCCATATACCACCACCACTATTGTCATGCCACTGTCATCACTCTTCCACCACCACCACCACTAGTATTCCACCCAGCCCGCCACCACCATTACTATGCCATAACCATCACACCACCACCACTACACCACCACCATTGCATCACTATTACTTTTTTGCCACAACAACTCACCATCATTCCACTACCACCATTACTCCATTGCCACCGTCTTCTCACCACCACCCTCACCATCTCCCCATCACCACTCCACTACCACAAATACATGATGATCATTACTAAAATTAAGAGACAATTACAAAAAAAAATATATTTAATTTAGTACTTAATATGTTTTATCAAACAGCTTTTCAGCTTAAAAAATTCAGCATTTAGTACTTAATTTTCAGTTTTCAACTTTTAGTTTTCTCAAACAACACTCACTTTGAAACTCACATTAATGTATGGGTTCCACACACTAGAGGTACAGTGTGTGTGGGCTCCACTATCATTCTGAGTGTGGATAAAAGTGTTTGAGTATTAACTTTTTTTTTAATTAACTAGTAGTTAGCAAGCACAAAATAGGCATGTGTGAGCAGGAAAGCAAAAGAGGGTGATATTGCATACTCCCTCCATCCCATTTTGATCCCTAAGAAAAGACGTACTATGATACAATTTTTCGATAAAAAAATAAAATACTTCAATTCATAATTTTTTGAAATTTTTTCGCACTAAATTAAAGAACTAATCAAGATGCTCGAAAAATCATGTGCGAAAGTATTTTTTTTTTTTTTATCTAAAAATTTACACATCTTTTCTTAGGAAACTATCAAAATAGGACAGAAGGAGTAACAAACTATGCTCTTTATCCCAATATAGTTGATCAATCTATTAATTTTCTCTCAGTGTAAAAAATTATTGTCGGTAAAAGTTTAATGTAAAAGCCGACACTTGAAAAACTTCAGCAATTTTCTGGAATAGTTTACTAAAAATAATTCATATGCTTTTGATAAACAATGAATTCTATCAATATTTTATGAAAGTCAAACAATTTTCTCACTAAGTAAGCAAGAGACTAATACCGGTGGTAATAATTTGAGGTATGTCGAATCTTGTGAGTGATCTCCAACAAATGCCAGAGATTATTACTGAAACATTCATATTTACGAAGCATTTCCTTTTCATAAACACGACATTCTCAAAAGTCTAACAACTTTCTCATGACGCGAAAGATTGTTACTCATAATAATTTGATTTGAAGTTGACACCTTTTAGAGAGCTTTAACAATTGTCCAAGACAGTTACTTAAAACCGTTCAATTAAATTTCTGTTGAATGAATTCATGTTTATTTGCATTGATAAACACAAGAGTCTCTCAAGTAATCATCTCGGACAGTCTTATAATTTTTTCAAAGTGCAAGAGAGCAATTTTTAAGGGATAGTTACTGAAAATAATTCATATTGCTATTCATTTTTATAAAAAAAATATCTTCTCTCAAGTAGTTGCTGAGGACAGTCAAAACCAATTTTTCACTATGCAAGAGACCATCGCCTGTAACAATTTGATGTGTGCCGAATCTTGTGAGAGATCTCCAACAATTGCCGGGAATGTTACTGGAAACATTCATATTAATTTCTCTTTATAAGTACTAGATTCTCTTCAATAACCATTACGGAAAGTCTAACAATTTTCACACGATCCAAGAGATTGTTACCGGTAACAATTATCATGTGTATTTTTTGGATACGACATACGCAGTGGTTCTGGAATGACATACAACATAACCAACCTATAATACTATTGAATTCCACTCCGGCTGTTTTCTAAAGTTAAACCCCAATGAGTAACAAATAGTATTTTAATGCTTGGTAAATCAGATTTCCCAGTCAGGAACTTATAACACATGATCCTCTAAAATGCCCTGCCTTGCGCTCGCGCTCTCAGTTCTCACACTGTGCTTGCGCCCTCAATCATCACGCCCCGCCACACTCCCAATCACGCGTACATGCGTGCAAATTATTTGACTTAGATACGGAAACGTCAAAGTTCTTTCAAAGGAAGCATTTTTGTAGGAAACCCCAAATATAGGTACAAGGAATCACTAGGATACCATGCAAGTCATAACTCACAAAGGCAGCAAAGCTTCATCAGCAATGCCATAGTTCAAATGTAGAGCCGAGATGCACATACTCCGTAATCTCAGGTCATTTATTACATCTATCAAGGAAAATTGAAGAAAGAATTCAAGGATCTTCAGCATCGCTCAGACTAGAGTGGGTGTCAATATAGAATTCTGAATCAACTCCATCAAGGATCCTCCCTCTGTTTCCATGGCAACGTCCAAGAAATTAACAGATCAAATAAAGTTTTAAGTTGGACAGTAAGCAGGAAGAGTGAGACTACATTTACTGAAGGGGGTTATTGTACCTTTCAAGAACAAACTTTCCTTCCTTGTACTTCTGGGTTTTTTCTTGTGCAGATTCCTGGGTGGGAGAGATGAATATTCCGAGTGAAGGAAATGTAAGAACTAAACATTTCTCACACTGCTACAAGAGGCTAATCTACCGTATATGCAACCCCACACTTCACAAAATTTGTATCAAACAACTCCAACCCCCCACCCCAACCCAAGCGGAATTACTCCAGACTGGACAAAGTGGTCCTTACTCCTTACCACTTTGCTGGCATGCACACGCATTTGTGTGTGTGTGTGTGTGTGTGTGTGTGTGTGTGAGAGAGAGAGAGAGAGAGAGAGAGAGAGAGAGAGAGAGAGAGAGAGAGAGATTACATATTTCCAGCCAACAATCTGCCCACAACAGCAGCAGAATATATCCACTACAGTGTGCAGTCCAGATAGCATCATCCTCTCCTCAAGAGGTCCATAAGTAATGTTCACCCTGAATTGCAAAATCTTAACAAGTAAAATACAAGTTTTCTCGGGGAAAAAATGCATGATCAGATACATGTTTTCTTGAAGGAAGAATATGTTAGTTTGGTAATTGTGTCGTGGGCAATAGATACAGTGAGACAAATATAGTCCATGAATGACCTACCACTCTTTTCCCGGTAAATAAAACAGAAAAACCCAATAGGAACGACAAACAATCTACTGCACACACACACACATTATTGGAAAGACAACATAAAACTCACGCATTATTGAAAAGGTATGCTTTCCCCCTGCGGCAACGAAAAGCCTGATCACAAGGCAAAATAACTAGTTAGCCACCATGTGAAAACATCCCCACAACAATTGGAAGATTTGATCTACACATCTAAATCTGTTACAAGAAGAAATACAGGTACCTAATATCAATAAGAAATCAAACAAGATTAAATTGGTTGAATCGAATTTTTCCCCGAAAGAGTTACTGTATCTGAGAAAGGGTACTACACTATTACTTAAACTAATGCAAGTACACCTCAAACATCAGTTAGTTACAAGATGGATGACTGATGACATTTAAAATCTCAAGTTACCAACCAAAATCACCCAATTGTCTCCATAAGTTATTGGACAAAACAATGCAAATTATATGCGACATATATTCGGACGCACCAGAAACCCGTCTCTCAACTTGTATTGGTACACAAACAACTACCTCCCACGAGTCGTGACGAACAACTTCCCTCTTTTACCTTTCTCAAATATAGAGGTCCCCAACTCCTTTAAGGGATTAATAATTCAATGGAAAGGTGTGAAGTATAATTTTAGGGTTTTCACTTTATTGTCATTTACTTATTTATGTTTATGTTCAGGGTAGTTTAGTCTTTTTTTATTGTTAGGGTTTACTAGGTTTTATCTATTTAAGTTTTGCTCTGTCATTGTAATTGATACATTTGACATATGTAATGCCTTGGTTTGTTTCTCTCCCCTTTGGTTTGTATCATGGTATCAGAGCTGAAATAGGTTAATCTAACTTCTGTTTTCAATCTCCCTCTCTCTTAGACAAGATTTATTTCTCTCCCTCTTTCATGTTATCTAAGCATATGTTCTTTGAACAGCAGCCCCCTCATTAGTTTCCAGAAAACCCCACAGCATCAGTAGCAACAAAAGCACCACCGGTCACCACTGTTAATCCGACAAGCACTGCTCATCCGACCAGCACTGTTCATCAGCAAAGTTTTTGTTTCTGTTCATCAGTTTCTGTCTCAACCTAGTCTGTAGTCACATTTTTTGGGGCATTCTAAACTCTGGACCTCTTTCGGTTTCTTCGCACAACATCGATAACATCAAATTTCTACACAAAGATATGTTATTTTGCAATCGCTCTCTCTCTCTCTCTCTCTCTCTCTCATAACCAGATAGCATCTTTGTCCCTCTCTCTATTCGAAACCCTAAGTAATAGTACAAATCACATCTCTCAACTCTAGATAGCATATATCTGTTTCTCCTCAGATTGGATCTTTCTCTTTTGGTCTATGTAGCACAGATATGACAATTTTGAAAAAAGGGACATGGACACAGCGGGGGACACGGCAATATATATATACATATAATATCAAAAAATTAATAAACTAAAAAATTTAAAGATTGATAATTACAGTTTGACCCCAAAAATTTTTAAAAATTACAATTTGACCCCTGAAAAATTAAAAAATTACAGATTGACCCCAAATTTTTTTTAAAAAAATTACAATCCCCCCGGCGGTGTCCCCGTCAAAAAATTTGGGGGACACGCCACATACGTATTTAGGCGTGTCCTCTTTGTGTCCCATACGGCAATACGACGCCTCTTAGGAGTGTCGGTGCTTCATAGGTTCTATTATTGTTTGCATCGGCAATTTGGCATTTGTTCGGCATTGGTTCTTTTTCCTATTTGCATTTGTTCGGCATTGTACCACTTTGCATTGTTCAACATTTCTGCATTAGTTGATTTGCAGTAGTAGTTGATTCACAGTTGTTTTCTCCTTGGCAAACTCATGATGCTCTTCAGCCTCGCATCATGAGTTTGCAGGGGGGGTGTGAAGTATAATGTTAGGGTAGTTGATTCTTTTTATGTTATTACGGTTTCACTAAGGTTATCATTATTTATCTTTTATGTTTAGGGTAGTTTAGTCTTTTTATGTTATTAGGGTTTCGCTAAGGTTATTAGGTTTAGCCTATATAACTCCTTCATTAGTCTTGTAATCTTTCAAGTTTTCTAATGCAATAAGATTGTTACATTGTTTCTCTTCTCTCTTTTGCAATGTCACAAAAGGTTCAACCCCAGATGAACACAGATACTATGCATTGTCATGTGTTATTAATGCATCTTGTATTGTGCACTAATAACAAGAAAACAACCTGTTTCCACTGGCTAATTCACGTTTGACAACTTGAATTGCCAAACTCTAGAAGTCCAAAAAGCATCTTTATTTCCCAATACCATAAAGATGAGAAGGATCTATAAGCAACTTAGAATACAGACAAGGATGATTAATAGTATAACACAGATACTTTGCTCAAGAATGAGAACAGGGGTACAAAGGCACTCAGTTGAGCCTGTGACTGGACTTACACTTGAATAATGGGTTTGTTCCTCATTCCATGCCATATACCACAAATTAGGGACGCCTACTAATAGTGAAGACGAGGCACAATTTATGCCTCACGCAAGAAGATTATCTCAAATGTTGTCATTCCATTTAGAATTGTAATTACCACCTGAAGCAAAGCTCCTGAATCTTTTTCTGTTTTCTCTCTATTCATTTTTCTTTTCTTCTCAAATCCAAGAACCTTATTCTTACACCTTTAACTCTATTTTCGAATTAGAATTAACGAAGAAACAAACCAGATTATTGTAGAGCAAGTAGGGGGGCAACCCCTTATCACAAGAAAAACAGTCCCCCAACAGCAGTACTCCAAATCTGTGCTATAAAACACAAGCAGCACACTATGCATACCTCCCACTAAAACCAGCTACAACAAACTGAAAGCCTATTAAAACCCAATAGAAAATTAAACATTTTTATCAAGAACAAACAAGACAAACATTTTAACATCAGCATACCCACAAAGAAATGCAGCACATCCACTATCGCAGAGATATTCCAACTAAAGCAAGATTTCTTAATGGTAAAACTCTTTGGATCGCCTAATACAAGCTCTAACCTTTCTGTTAAGTAAGTTTAGTTAGTTCAAAGCTACAAACAATACTCAAATCTTGGATGGAATAAGATCATACAGCAGCCAGAAGTTCCATAAAGTGCAACTGGATAATTCTTAATCTTGCTATCTACTGTTGTTCCACGGTTCAAATACAACTTATCCGTCTCCTCATCGGTCAATAAATTGTTAAAAAAATTTAGTGTCCTTTTCTCCAGCTTTTCGGAAAGAGGGAGTTCTCTCAATCGTATTGGCAATACTGGCTTGCATGGACTGATAGGCAAGCCTCCCAAGGGAAGGCCAACCAACCGGTGTCAAGCTCTCTCTTTTCCTCACCCACGCTTCTACCATGGGGCGAAAACCACATTCTGTTTTAGTCTTTTCTTTTATTTTAAATAAAGAAATTTAGGAGCCGACTCCACGTCAGCGGCTTTGTGCCGCACTGGAAAGATGCATGCACAGATAAACAAGCAGGAAGCCACAAAAAGAAGGCTAAGAAGAAGAAATCCTCACAGCAATATCTACAAAGGAAATACGAACTAGCCGACCTGGAAGTTGGCCAAAAGTTTCAAATTCAAATGTTGATTTCATTCCTTAGCTCATCTCATTTCCTGTCTCTTTTTTTTATTTTTATTTTTTTATGTCTTTGACTCTTTGTGCACGTTGCTAAATAATATACTGCGACTTAGTATAATAAACCCAGATTATCCAGGGAAGTTCTCCAGGAAGAATTTGAGAAAAACCAAAGGACAAATTATTGTTTCCCGGGCCCAGGTCAAGTTTTGGGAGGGGGTTGAGGTCAGGTATTTGTTCAGGAACAACTACTAGTAGTATTTGCATCACACCAGCTAAGGAAGGGCCGGCCCTTTTGCGAAGCTGCACGAGAAGACCGGGTCCCATCTTGCGGAGAGAACCCTTGTTTCTCTCTTTTAGAAGGTAGCTGAAAGAGTCTCTCAAACAGACTTTCTTTTCGACCAGAATTTCACTTTCTTTAGACCGCAAGTCAAGTCTCTTAGAGTCCTTTCCTTTGTAGCAGCATCCTATCAATGTTAGATGGGCCAACCAACCCTTAAACATGGCCAATAAATCTAACCAATCATCAAGCTCAGTACGACTAGAGTCGCCTATAAGTTATTACCACAACCTTTGACCATTGGCCACCCTGGAAACCCAATTCAGCTACTTCGAATATTCAGAAGTGGACCAATGGCCAATATGGTACCCAATTCTAAATTAATTGGCTAAGTGCAGTTATTCACTCTTTAAATAGGCATCCCTTTCTTGAAAGATTCTGGCTTTCACAACTTTGGTGGGTCTTCGAGAGCCGTTTGATGACCTATGTTTTTTGTTGGTTACATACGCATATAATACTTACTATATTTCTATGGATTGCGTAAAGCCCGCAGTAGCAATGGAAATGGGGAAAGTATATTTAAATGACATCTGTATTCTACTACTAATTTTCATATTATATAATCAAAGTATTAGCTTAGTGACTTATTAAATTGGGTAATTGCCTAGAATATGTATTCAGGACAGGGTTATATAGCCGGGTGATCAGCCAGGACAAAGCCAAGAAAAAACAAAAAAACCCACCAGAGTAAGAAGAAAATTCTCCTCACAAAGATTTAGTACATGTATATCAATATAGGCAACACATATGGATGTACAAACAGAAACGAATAAGAAAGAGAAGCAGACATGAGGAATTTGAGGGAAAAAAAGTACCCGGGAGACAAGGTCATCGGCACGGGCTAAGTGGGTTTTGCAGAATTTGCATCTGTAAGCCCTACCCTCCAGCTCCACCACGAATACCCTCCCCATCTCTCTCTCTCTCTCTCTCTCTCTCTAGAAATTCACTTACCTAATGGTACAGAACATTCACAACAAATCCCAAGTTCTTCACTCATTGAAAACGAAAGAGAGAGAGAGAGAGAAGAATGTAGTAGATATCAGCTCAGCTCAGCTCACGCAGGCCGCCCACGTTGGCCACAGAGACCCAAGCATCGAGGGACACGTCTGTCTGTCTTTCTGTGAAATGAGTCGTCCGTCAATTTTAGGGTATTCTACTAACAAAAAATTATTTCTTAAAAAAATTGAAACAAATTATTCTTTTTTAATATATCATATAAAAAATTATGAAAAATTATTTTTTTTAAAAAATTATTTTAGTGGAACACCCCTCAATCATCGGCGGGAATGGGCCAAGAATTTGGACGGAGCTTTACTACGTTAGAGAGCCCGTTAAAATATGGACTAAGCCCAATTGGGTCAGTCCAAAGTCAGAGCACCTTCTTGGGGTGTGATTCTTCTTTTTATTGTATGTTACACATTACTCATCTAGGAGTATTTATCTAAAATAAGGGGTGAGATCGATTCTTCTTTTTATTGGAGTATTATTTTCTCACAAATCCCCGCAAAGTAATTTATTTCCTGTGTAAATTAAAACAGTTATATATGTAGGTGCTAACTAGTACCTACTACTTCCACCGTCCTAAAATGATAGTTCGGTTCTCAAAACGATAAGTTAAAAATAATGCATTTTTTCAAGAAAAATTCAAATGTTTTTTTTAGCAATTTAGTTATTACATATCAATGAACACTTTTACTTCATAAAAAAATTAAACTTTTTCTTGACAAAAATGTAATTATTTTTAACTTATCATTTTGCGAACTATCATTTTGAAACGAAGGAAAAATAACTCAGTAACACTCTCAGAAAGAAAAAAAAAAAAAAAAACTAGCATAACAACGGAATCTACTCAAAACTTGACCCCTTGAATTTCAAGTTCCGGTTCAATTGAATTTCAACTTGAGAGTTTCCGCAAAAACCTCTCACCCCTCTCCTCTGTTTCTCCTTACTACTGCTAGTTCGGACCCCAAAGAAGTTTTCATGACTTGTTTGATACAAGGTTTCAAGTTTGGGATTAGAATTGTTAAGGTGGTGAGGCCTTTATGTTTGTGTTTGTGTTTGTTTTTGATGTTTGGGATTTATAATCTATGGGATTGTGAAACCCATCAATCTCCCGCATTCACCAACCCAAGAGGGATTGATATTGTGAAACCTATACCAAGGGATTAAGTGAATAAAGACAATTTTAACCTCTCCCTTATTATCCATTGCCACAATTATCTCAATCCCGTAGAAATGCTCTTGGTCTGGGATAAAGCCGAGTTAGAAGTTTCACGTTAAGTATGATTTCTGGATAAAACCGAATTACTCCTAGAAGGCTCTTGGTCTGCCTCCACATCAAGTATCTGGGTAAAATTAAATTGTTCCCAGCTTTTCTCTTCTTCTTTTTTTTTTCTTTTTCTGGATAATAGGAAATTCACGGGTTTTTTTTTCCTGGATAATATGAAATTCACGTTAATCACACTCATTATCTAAGAATGACAGGAACCCGTGTCTTTGAAATCTTCATAGGAAATCTGGGGAAAAAATGTTATTTTTCATTTGAAATCAGGGAAAAAAAAATTGACACGAAAACGTGCCACTGAAATTTGCCTTTTTTATTCTTCATTTGTTTTTACAGTTCAATGTCAAAATATACATTCCTTTGAAATTTGGAAAAAAATAAATAAAAAATTCATCCAAATAAATATGGTCAAATGGTTCTTGAATTTGGTCCAAGTGCAGTTCATGGTTTTGCCGATTAAAAATCATGTTTCCACGCAAGGACAAAATTGGAAACAAATTATTTTAATCCAATCATATTCTAAACAAAACAAACATGTTATTAGTAATCCGAAAATCTAATCATATACAAAACAAACACGAGAGAAGAATTCATCTCGTCATTAATAATCTCATCTCATTACCAATCCCTCGAAAACAAAACATCCTATCAAACAGGGCCTCATATAGCTGAGGCCTCCCAACTGAAGAGCAAATTCAACATGCATCCTAGATTCCACCCATTAAGGCTTCTTTCCCAACTAATCCAAAGAAATTTCAAATTCCAATTCACAGCCCAACCCGTCACGTATCCATCATACCACCCCGTTTCAGGCAAACTACTTCCTTTTCTAGTTTCTGTTCGGGATTATCAGCGTGAAAAGGACCTGAATTTCACCGTATACGATCACAAATACGAAAAACCGGACGGAGGGTTAGATGAATCCGTTATAGACAATGATGCTCTCAAATTTCAGAACCTTCTCAAATTTCAAGACAACAAACCAAAGGATGAGATCGAGGGAGCGCTTGATCAATCAGGCTTGTCCCTAAATGATGACTTGGTTCTCGACGTGCTTCGACGACATCGTTCGAATTGGAAACCAGCTTATATTTTCTTCAATTGGGTTTCGAGAGAAAGAAATGGAAATGGATATTTTCCTGGGTCTGATGTCTACAATGAAATCCTCGACATTCTCGGCAGAACGAAGAGATTTCAAGAATTAACCCAAGTGTTTGATGAAATGCGTAAGAGACGTATTGTCAATGAGAGAACATATGGGATTGTGTTACATAGATATGCCGCGGCTCATAACGTAGAAGCAGCGACGGAGTTGTTTTATAAGAGGAAAGAGCTTGGTCTTGAGCTCGATTTGGGTGCATTTCAGACCCTGTTGATGTGTTTATGCCGGTATAAACACGTTGAAGCCGCAGAGTTGTTGTTCCATTATAAGCAAAATGAGTTCCCACTTGAGATTAAGACAATGAACATTATCCTCAATGGATGGTGTGTATTGGGTAGCTTGCGTGAAGCGAAGCGATTCTGGAAGGACATTGTTGCGTCTGGAAAATGCAAGCCTGATCGTTTTACGTACGGGACTCTCATAAATTCATTGACAAAGGCAGGAAAAGCGACCACTGCTCTCAAGTTGTTCCGAGCCATGAGGGAGAAGGCTTGCGACCCGGATGTCACGATATGCAACTGCATTATCGATGGGTTATGTTTCAAGAAAAGGATTCCGGAAGCGCTCACGATTTTCCAGGAAATGAATGGGCGCGAGTGCCCTCCGAATGTTGCTACTTACAATTCACTGATCAAGCACCTTTGCAAGATTAGGCGGATGGAAAAGGTTTACGAGCTTTTGGACGAGATGGAACAGAAGGGGGGCAGTTGTTTGCCTAATGCCAGGACATACGGTTTTTTGCTGAAATCGGCAAAGAATGCCGAGGAAGTTCCTGAGATTTTACAGAGGATGGAGAGAGTCGGAAGTAAGTTAACGGGTGACACCTACAATTTGCTCTTGAGGTTGTTTATGGATTGGGATCATCAAGAGAGAGTGAGGTCTACTTGGGTTGAAATGGAGAGGGATGGATTGGGACCTGACCGACGGTCTTACACGATCATGATTCACGGGCTTTATGATAAGGGAAGGATGGAGGAAGCAATGCATTATTTCAAGGATATGACAGCAAAAGGAATGGTGCCTGAGCCAAGAACAATGATATTGGTGAATATGAGGAACATCAAGCTGAACGAGAGAGAAGGTGAAGCAAAGAACAGGGACAGGAGATACAGGGCGGCACGAAGTAAAAGATGGAAGGAAAGGTAGTGTTATATCCACTTCAACCATGCGAAGACAATTGATTACTCCATCCGTCCGCGTTTTGTTTGTCCACAAACGTACTTTTTTCCATCCCTTAATGGTTGTCCATGTTTTAGAGTCAATTTCACTCGTTTACCCTTGTCTTCAAATATTTATTCAACAAATCAATCATTATTGAAGGGTAAAATTGGAAATACATCAAATGTACAAAGCAATCATGATGTTTTCTAAAAAGTTGAAAATTCCAAAATGGACTAACAAACAAGGTGGACAAAGTATATTAGTGTTCAGGATGGTCATGATCCTTTGGTTGGTGAGCCGGAACTTATTTGTCCCTCCTTAATGGAAGAGGTTCCTCTTTCCCCGTTGAGCTGTGTGGCTGAACTTCCGGGGGTTGACCCTCATCAACTTAGCTTCGAGGATTCCTCATCCGATAGAGTTGGAGATGGTCTCCAGGATACTACTTCTGGACCTCGGAATTTGCAGACGAAGAGGATCAAGGCTTTATGGCTCAACAGATTAGAGGACTGGGGCCCTGTTTCTGTCAAGCATGGCAAGCAGAAATAGAAGAAGATGGACATCATCAAAGTTAGTGGTGGTTGCGAAAAAGGTGTTCCACACCCCAGTCAGAGAAAGCGGAAACAAGAGAGGGTTATCGATGATGCCTCGCATATTCATCGTATCCCTCAACCTCGTGCATTGACTTATATTTCCCTCTTGTTCCTAACCCGTGTTTTGCAGGTTTTATTGGTCATGTGGTTGGCGTTGTTGTCAGGGTTGCGTTATCCATTTGAGCTTTGTTAGTGTCTCTATTATGTAGTTTAGCTTGAGGCTTTGATTGTTTGATGTTTCCATTGTGCTCTTTCTTTCTGGGGCTGTTGCGTTGTGTAACTTTGGTTGTACTGTTTTATTGATATCTATGCTTGGTTTATGTTTTCTCAAAATAACATATTTCGAAAATGGCGTTTGCTTGGGTGATCTGATGGGGATGGGAAGATTGCATGGGTGTGAGCCCAGTTCGTGAGGGTCAAGTCCCAAAACCAGTGGCAAACCATTTGCACGGTAATGGCCTAGTTGATTGAATGGTTCATGTTTTATTGCCGGAACTTGTTATGACAGTGGCGTATTAGTGAATGGAATACTGCCTTGATTGCAATGGTGCAACTTTTATCTGCAAATGTGTGACATATTCATCGGGAATTTACTGGCAATGGTAGAAACAATTTGGGAATAGATACAATCCGAATGGTGAACTTGAGATATTTCACTGGAGAACACGATGATAATGGGCATCGGAAATGCCTGGCAAGGTTAGACTCGGCCATTGCAGGCGTCTAGAGAAGCTGGAAAAGGCTTTTCTACAAGTTTCATTTTTTAATTTGAAATATCATAATCTTTTAAAAACTGAGCCTTTACACTCAACTACTTCCATTGATGGCAATGGCACGTCCTGAATTTTTTTGTGTTCGCGGTTCACACTTGAGAACCGTGTTATGATAATAGAAGAGGTATTCAATCGGGCTAACATCAAAATGTGTTTCCAAGACACACAGTGGATCAATTTGTGTCGGGGGCTGCAAAAATTTTTTTCCTTGAGTTGTCATGTAAATGTGTATCAGCATGAATTGTCTCAAAACAGTTACGAGGGTCCATTTCAAATCAAGCGATAACTGAAATCATTTATCTATGAAGCATCCATTTTTACAAGTTAATTATCAGAAGCAAACTAACTTTTATACAACAAAACAGAGAACCTCGTGATATCTGGTTAGCTCGATTACCAACAGGAAATCAAAATCTATCAGCTGTCATGACTGCAGGTTGAGCTTCAGAGTTCTTTCTTGCAAGGTAAGGTCCCCTTCGACTAGCTTCATCCAACTGCAGCCAAAATAAGGACCACAAAAATTTAGCTGTAATAAAACCTTGGCACACTTGGAGCAATTGACAGTATAAACACGTGAAACTCAAACAAAGTAGGGCTGCACAAACATCATAAATTTACGCAAAATTGCATGTTTCCTTTGTTCCAGCATGAATTGAAATTTTGAAATCAGATAAACAGAAAGACCACATGCATGCGATTCAGTGTAAGCAAATCACACCTTTGCAGCGATTTCCGCAAGGGCAGGGTCACTCGTTAGTTTAGGAGACGACAAGAGGGCCTTACTAATTGCCTGACAACAATTATGTCTAGCTTCCATACCTGAATTGGTTTAGAAAATATCAAGAAAGAAGGTGTTGGCAACACAGAGTGAAAGGGGAAGGGAATTATCATCAGAACAAAAAACCAAACACAATACGGGATTGGAATTTTACAAAATAAAAATACAGAAAAAGACTTTTAAAAAATGCGCAAAAATATCATTTAGCAAAGGAACAAAAAGTACAAATGCTTGCAGCATTCTTGGTGTGCAATAGTTCCTTTTCAAACAAATAGCTTGGATACATTTCTTTACGAAGTGATAGTTTGATAAACTAAACATTTAGTGGTTTGCGGTATGCCTAGAGGAAGAGCTTCTGCTATCCACAAAATAAGACCCAAAACTGCAGACCATGTTCACCATTTTTCTGGCACGAAAATCCAAAGGAGACTAGTACAGTAGTACCAAAATCATGTTATGGGCTGAGATAGATGCATCTGGTTTCTTATAAAGGGCTAACCACTTTATGGAACATGAATTCATATCCGGTTCTCAGCAACTTCCATACATTAAGAAAGAGATGTTCCATGTATTCAGTAAAAAGTTCCAAAAACAGAGGTACTGTCACATCTTTCTGTGTAATTCATTTTTCTCTAATAATTTGTAAATATTTACTTCACTTTTTATGGTAAGATGTAATACGAATAATGATTAGATGGACATAAGAGAGAGGTGACAGAACAACAAACCTGTCTTAGTGGTTTCAGCATATGGGTCAGTCACTATATTTATTATCTCTTGTCTTGAGCATATCTCCATCAGGCACCATGGACGAGCCACCAACCCCGTTATCAATCGATAACCCTGTGATATTTGCACAGATTTTTCACATCAGAAATCTCAACCAGAAGGCAACCTGCTAGTCAACAACAAAAAAGAATATATATTCCTGTTAAAGGAACTTACGGTGGTACCGTTACTTTAGGTGGTACTAAGTTACATGACCTGAACTCGTATGGTGATGATAGAATGTTAAATCATCAAAACCAAAAGTGGAAAAAATATAAAAACTAGTCCTCTATAAAAAAATATAAAAAAAAGTCGGATCACTGGTTATGGTTTGAGCCATGAGGAGAAGGCCAGAAAATTAGATCAATGAAACTGCTTATCAAGAACCCTTTGTATTCTAAAGGAACTGAAATTTATCAATAAATACACAAAGAGAACAAGAACAATAAGCTTTAAGAAGGCAACATTTAGAACAAAAAAAGCCACAGTAAATTCTTTCAACATAGGTTTTCAAATAGGTTCCTTATTGCTCTCAAAACAATGGATAAAGCCAAGTAGAGGTGGGAAAAGAAATCTCACAGCAAGACGAATTTCAGATTCCTGTTTAAGAACTGATAGGAGAAGCCCCTGTGAAATGCGGCAAAAACTTGGTCAACTTGATAATTTCTTTGAAGAATGTAGAGGGATAATCAAGAAAAAACCGAATAAACATGAAGCAATGATTTTCTTAGCACCAAAATTTGAGAATTGAAGCGCAAAATGACAAAAACCTATACAGAAAGCACACAAATAATGGAAATTCAAATAGCAGAATGTAGAAACTTGGCATTTCATCTTTGTTCCCTTTTTTGCGCTTACTCTCTTTATTTGGGTCTTCCAGTGAACCAAAAAGGTCCTCAAATAAAGGGATAAACTGAAATCACCAAACCTACAAATTACAACAAGGATAAAACAACAACGAATCTAGAGATCAATCAACTGACAGATGGTGTAAGCTTTGAAGATTTGGAAGCTGCTTCATAGATCAAGAGTCGGAGTCTCTCTTCCGCATCAATATTCAGCATCCTGTTGCTTTCTGATCGAGTTTCTCCGGTGACATTTCCAAGAGCATGTAATGCTGCCTGTTATTTTGACCCATCAACCATCTCAAATCAGAGCACAATATCATTAAGGTACATTAAAAGAAGGTAACAGAACTCCTCAGCTCATAGAAGTCAAAATCTTAGTTCCAGGAACCTCCAATCGGGGTGGCGAGTCCATCTCAAAACCTCGCTCCCAAGTCAAGACTCCACTAGGAACCTCACTCCCAGGGAAAAAGGAACATGCCCCAAACTAGGATAGAACTTCTTAGGCATATAAATTCCAAAAGACCAGAAATAAAAAATAAAAAAACCAAGCAAGAGAAAATATGAAGCAACGATAAGATACTAGAAAATATTAACTCAAGTTGTTAGCATACACATAATATTAACTCACATTCGCTAAAACAATATCTGCAGTTGACACAAATTAAGTATTATTCTATTTCCTTCTATTACATATTTACATCTTTGTAAACTACTCCAAATGATCCCTCTGGTGCTCCCAAATGAGGAGCTTCTATGATTTTTCACTCCCACCCCACTTTGTGCAACTAAAGTCAAATTGCCAAGGACAAACATCACATTGTTCTTGCTGTGATCAAACATTATTCTTTTTTCCCCATAGGTGTCTCGTAAAAAGCATTAAGTTACCAATTGACCTAAAAGCTTAAGCTGCAGGAAATGAACCCCAACAATGTATATCAAGCTATCTAACACCCCCCCTCACGTGAAACCCTGTCTTGATGCAAATTTAGACAGAGCGAAGCAGAATATGAAGGGAGAGAAGTAAAATGAAAATTGAGAATGAATGCAAACAGAAAGACGTGAGCCCAACACCTCATGCAACCTAAGCGCTAATACCATGTTAAGTTATCAATTGTCCCCTAAGCTTAAGTTGTTAGGAAATGGGTCCGACAATATATATCAAACTATTTTAACAAAAAGATCATACAGTGGTACAAATACATCGGCAGTTCAACCAAGAAAAAAGAGCTTGTAGCAGGGAATAGGGCAAGTGGGCCATTCAACACGTGTAACAAGAAAAAGGCATTCCTTTCTTAAACAAACAAAATAAAGTACCTTCAATGAAGTAGGTTTTGAAACAGACAAAGGTAGTCATGACAAAATATAGATCAAGGCCAAATAAAGAAGCAAAGTGCACTAATAAAGAGCCTTGTCTTTTACTAGTACACCCATGTAATAAGACAACACCATTGACCCACTATCTCCTGTTGCTCTCAAATTTCTTGTGCTGGTTGTGAAAACTAGAATTGCTCTTATTGCTTGATGAAAATAACTACAAGTTTTCCCTGTGAGGACTCAAAAGAATATTCCAAACTATCCAGAAAAAAAAAAAAAGGACCCGAAAGGTTGTTATGTTATGGACTAGTAACATAGTTAATTGAAAATTTTGCTCTAAGTTATCAAAGCATCAAATATTTTTCAAGCAGCAGAAGTGAAGATTCTGAAGCCATTGCCATAAACAGTTAAGCCACTTAAACCAAAAGAACATTGTATCAATGAGATATCAATCTGACTTGAGGAAAAACAGGCAAGGTAACTCTGAAAAACTCGAGTGGAATCCAGCAAAATGCCTTAATTCAAGTCCATAAGATCTATTAATTGGAAACAACTAAACTATCACACACAAAGTAGGCTGTGAGCCTTACAATTGAAAATATTCCAACAGTGCCTCTTATGCTCTGTAATTGAAGTTTATTTAATGAATCTGTTGTTTCTTCCTATTTAGAACAATGCATAGGAGGTGGGATAGGAATGGGAGGTAAGATTCAGACCCGGGCATCACATAGAGGACCTTATCCACCAAGCCAACCTCTTTGTCTCGAATATTTTGTTTCTTGAGTAAAACAATTTTCTGTTCATTCAATAATGTTTTTATTGTCACCAAAATTCATCCATTTTTAGATGATGATGTGGATTCTTCACGAAAAAACGAAAACAAATATGAGGTAAGCTGAAACAAATATATTGTCTCTCCATTCCAAAATGTTAGTCCCCTTTTTTAGAGTTTAAATTTGTCCAAGGGACATCAATTTAATACAGTAAAAAGCTATAATATCGAGATATTAAATTCCATTTTTGCCGCTTTATCTTCACCTTCAAGTATTCATAACTATTTTTCTTCACTTTCATAAGTATTCATCATTACGTAAAAGAGGACCATTAGGAAAAACCTAAAGATTTACATTCTTTGACTTCCATAGTTCACATGTTTTTGGGACAGCCCAAACTGAAGGATTGGGCAAAGAAAATAGAACGGGGGGGAGTATTTCAAGGTTATGATGGGAGAAACAGTCCCTACGGACAAAAGACCTTTGGCTCTGCATGTGAAAATCTCATGCAAAATATAAGTGAAAATAACAAACATACATTAGGGTTCAAGCTCAAATTCTTATGGTTGTAAAAAGAAAAACATGGAAACCAGAAAATTGAACAAGTCAGATAACCTCACCAGCTGTTTTCCACGCCCATGCTGATCAAAGGCAGCATCAACAACATGTCTAGCAGTTGGGGGAGAGCTTGTGAGTAGCAATGTTGCTCCTCGGATTGCTAGAAGCATCATAACAAAACAACAGAAGTTGGAAACAAGAAAGGCAAATTGTCAAGACTCTAAGGCGCCATTACGTATAGGAGTGTAGAATTGTAGGTGGAAATAGATTTATTCCAAAATATTCAGAATGCTAGAGCCTTTAGGTTCCCAGCCTGTTTCCTAAGAAGAAATAGATCTGCTGCCAAACAATAGGAGGTACCGAACACGGCCTCCTTTGGCTAAATACAAAAAACTAGTTTTTTGGTTTTGGGGGTTTTGTCCTTATTCAATTTTTTTTTGCATTTGTTAGTTTTTGGTCGATTTTTTGTGATTTCTAGGTTTGTCTCGACAAGAGGAATCTAAAAAGTACTGTATAAAATTATTAACCAAACTTAAATTTTTGTGAATAAAGACGAAAAATTATGGCAAAAAACCGGTTTTTTGGTTTATTTTTCGTCTTTTATTCACAAAACTTTAAGTTTGGCTAATAATTTTATACTTTTTATATTCCTCTCATCGAGACAAGCCAAGAAACCACAAAAAATTGACCGAAAACTAACAAAAGCAAAAAAAAATTGAGCAAGGACAAAACCAAAAAAACCAAAAAACTAGTTTTTTGTATTTAGCCAAACCACCACCTAAGAGTCCTCCAAGAACTATTGCCTCAACATGAACATGAACTAAGAAAAATAACATAAACACACACATGAAATTCAGCACTTGGAAAGACAAATGGCACACTCGTTTTAGTTTTTACACATTTTTCTGGAAATCATCACAGGAGATATCTGAACAGAATGCAAAGAAATTGCACAAGCCACCAAGACACGGCTTTTTGTGGACGAACAGATAATTTGGGTCAATGCTGAAAACTGAAAAAACCTCAACAAATAGGCAGCACATCTCTTTTGGCACCTTCCACTTATATAGAAATATCCAAGGGCTATAGTGGCCAGAATGAAGCAGTAGCTGGAAAAACAAAAAGCATAAAACGTATAGAGGCATGCATACTTGTTCCTATTTGACCCAATGCTTCAACGGTGCACTCAAATTCATCAGCATCTTGACTTTCCAATAACCCAAGCCTTCCATCAACAGCTGAAATAACAGTTTTAACACCTAGCATAGTGAATGAAGATAATTAGATAAAGATAATGGTATACCAGATGTTTTGAGGTATCTGAAGACCCCATTAAAATTAGAGCCACTACAGAACAGTGTCCTTGTGCATGCTAATTGAAAAGCAAAAAAAAAGTGTCCTTGGCAATTTGCTTTCGTATCCTCTACATCATCTGTCTAAACTGGGTAACTATCAATTATATTCAGCACCATAAGGAGTACTATTTTGCACCCTTTCAATGCAAAATGAGGCCCCACACGTGATCAACCTGACCCAGAAAATTGCGCCCTATCAATTATGCTGCAAATCTTTGCACACATACAAATACCAAGGTAGAAAGAGCAGTTATTTAGCACAAGACAGTGCTTTGTATTCAACCAAACATATCTGCGCCACAACAAATCCCATGAAGATCAAAGGCCCTTGGAAATGGTCCAAGCTGCATTTTTAAACGTAAGACAAAAAATAAATACTCAAAACATCAAGAACTTTGGGAATTGCTCAATAGACTTACTAGATTCATCGGTAAACATAAAAAATCCTCCTTAGACAAAAAGCCTTCCAATTATCGTCATTGCTCTTGCTCTCAAAATTGATCCAATCGACGTGTTGCTTCAAGAAGATTAACCTTTTTCAAGGCATGAAGGGAGTAAAAACAAGAAAATAGAAGTGCGACGATTTTATCATACAAGTACCTTATCACAGAAGTAAGTATATGAAGAAGGGTAGTCCCCGATAAGAACTCTGTGCTATGCTGATTTTCGGCCAACTTCATACACCAAATATAAATCATCATGAGAAAGTGCAGCATAAATCAGGTAACTCAATACGAAATACCAACAAAAGCAATTCAGAAATTATACACAAATACAATTAATGTGACAAAGATGCAAGGAATGATTGCCCATGCATTACTTGGTCATGCGAAAGAATGAGATCATGAAACTATAAAATCTAGACACAAATGACTCTATTCTATTTTAAATTAAGATGGAGCATCACAACAGCTAATAACTCAGAACAGGAAATACATGACTTCATCAATAAAAGACATCATACAAGAGTCGCCACATCAACCATATTGCAAGCTAAGGCACAAACAAACTGGAACCAATACAAAATGTAGGTTAAAATTGACAAACCTCATAAAAGAGCTCCAACACATTCAGAGTTACAAGTGTATCATTCTCATTGGTCAGTTCGGCTTCTAACAGACTAAGCAGATTTGAGTTGTAGACTGCAGATGCCACGGAGCTGGAAATAGAGAATAGCTTCACAACCAAAGCCAAAACCCGGACGCGTCCCTGAAACATGTTGAAGGACAAGTGACCACTCAAAGAAAAAATGGATCTCAATATCATAGAAAGTGTGCATGACACCACAACCATAACTTAAATAAAAAGGTGGTTCTTGTTGTACTTGTCAGCTTTTAGATTTTAGAAGCCTTGGGGAAAATGTAATTCAGTGAAGAGGACCTTCTCTAACTAACCTCAAGGACATTGATGAAGGTTGTCATATCTAAACCAGTCAACTGACCAATCCAAACTAATTCATGATCATGATTTAAAAGCCAAAATTGCCGTCCCAAGAAAAGGTGGGACCAACTGACACCGACTTGATTTCATTGTCATATCATCTACCTGAACACTGCAAGTGTATGATTGACAACAATATTGACTGTAAAACATTTTCACGCCAATCTTTCCTGTCAGTGATGGTGGGTGGATGTTGTGAGCTAACGAATACTTGTGCCAACTGCTGCCTTAATTGCATAACCCCAAAACATAAACTATGAAGTATAAAGTGATGTACCAGTGATGAGCATCCTTCTGCTACATTTCTGAGATGTGTAGTTTCATTCACATTAGCTGGAAAGACGATACCCTGCACAACAGATTACCAAGAGACAAAATAAAATAGAAAATGCTAATCTCCACCCAATAGGTGGAGGCTAATGTGTAAAAGGTGTATCAATATCCGAGAAATGTGTATTAATATCTGTAAAAGTGTATTGTTATCCGTGAAATGTGTATTGATATCTGAACTTATTTGTTTTTATGTACCTAATATCCTCCAACTATTGGATGGAGGATTAGTAAGACCCGTATAAAATAAATAGCAAACTTCATAGAAAGTGATTATATTGCTCACCAAACATAAAAGAGGGCTTTCATAGTTGAGGCTCTCTTATGTTCTCAATACAGAACTATATCAATAAATAAATCAACAAGCTTTAACCACTAGCACCCAAGTCCTTACCAGTCTTTCTGGAGAACCAGCCAATTTCCTAATTGCATCCATCGAGGCAGTGGCAACTTGTTCATCACTGGAGACGAGAAAAAGCAATTGACCTTACATCCTTTACTTTCATAGTTGGCATGATTTATAAATGACAAAGACAAAACCTCTTAACACAAGTGAAAAGACAAATTCCAAGCGGTAAATTTGGAATAAAAAAGCTAAATTGGAGAAAACACAAATGAACATTTGGACAGCTTACCCATCAATTAGGCACTTAAGCAGAAGTGGATACACATCATACTCAACAAGTAGCCGTGTTACAGAGACATTGGTTTCATCAGAACACTCCAAAAGGGAAGAAACCTGCTCAGAGTGGTCATAATGGGAAAGCCAGTTAACGAAATTATTTATTTGAAGAATGTAACCAAAACATGGTAAATGTTGTCCTTACACATACACACACGCACTCTTACTCGCATACATATTTAGTAGAAAGTATTGATGCTACAAGATAACAAAGACAAATAAAAATAACCGAACTTAGCAGAAAACCTCAGAAGGAAAATGTGAAATATTCGATTATAAATGATGAATGGCAACCCTCTGACCATTAAGTTAAGTCAAAACTTGCCCACTCTAGCAATTATGGTCAAGTCGCAAGGAAATTAAGCTAGCATTTCCAAAAGATGACGTAAGAAGGAAAAGCTAATAACCTTAGATTATACTTACAGTTTTGCATGCGATGCATCTGACTTTCTGAGAATCTGCCCCAAGGCCAACTACTACAAAAGGCTGGGAAAAATGGGCATAGATAGGTTAGAAGCACAATAGCAACCATACTGTTTAACAAAATCAAGAAAACTAACATGAAGAAAACAAATCAAATCGAGAAAACACAGCACATGCCATTGCCAGGCTGCCAGCATGCGCACACATTCGGAAACAGCTTCTGTTAAAGTTGAGTTATTAATTCAGAAGATTGAACGCCTTGATGTAGGATAAAAAATTGCACACACGGAATTGGACAAAGTCTTAAGAAAACTGTTCACAAAATTATATGCCTTGATGTCAGGTTAAATGGCATTTATTAAATTGAAATAAAAATCTTATCACAATTTCATAGCACTTGCTTCCTCAAAAGCGGAGATGAAATGCTTCGCAATCCAACAAAAAATCGATATCAGAACTTTGCTCTCTGTACTCCACATTTGCAATTAACCCACCAAATTCCCCATGTTAAACAAGAAATTATGAAGCAAAAGATGACCATTTTCACTCGTCAACGATTGATTTTCACTATATGGAAGCACCCGAAGGAGAGATTAACATCACAGGTAGCACAAACAAAATCAAGTTGTACAAGAAACTACACATACCATGTACTGTGGAATGAGGGAGGCTCCATATTTTGTCGCAAAAATCTTCTCCAGGGAAGCAACCAAAGCATTTTCAAGACCAGGCACATCCCCTTTTGTTTGTAAAGCACTGCAAACAGCATCATACCATCACCGAGATAATTAGATTTTGAAAAATGATTTCCACACTCTTTTGCTCTATCAAATTCCAAAAAAGCTCTTTCTTTTTAATTTGCGATGCACTTTGAAGACCGATCACAAAAAATGAACAAAAACAGGGAAAATGCTACAAACAGATAACTTCATAACATTAAAAAGTTCATAACTCTTATACAAAATTTGTAACTTTTATACGTATATTCACACCATTAAATTTGAATTCATAACATTTGTACCTGCGATTTGTCCTGATGTTGTTCATGCAAATGTTATGAATTTATAAACAACTGCTGCAAATTTTTATTCAATTTCAAGGGGTGCACTGCATACACGCCCAAATATACGTGCATGTGTGCTATAGCGTTTCCTAAAAACAAAGATGAAAAAACTGAGCATACTTATACAAGAATACTTATACAAGAGGTAGTCTGAAAACCACTCCCCAACTATTCAACACCAAATGTGCCAGCGATTATTTCAGCTAACGCACACGCAAATTCCAGCTACGTAAGAAAAACAGGATAAATAACGAAATCAACTTCAACAAATCAAGAACACGGCATTACTTGTCTAAAAAGAACTATCAATAACAGCCATTTTGCGACAAATGAAGTACGAATGGTTAGTGAAAATTACTTGATGATGACTGGAAGAGGGAACCGGTTAAGGAATTCCTGAGTCGAATCGTCACTGAGAAATCCTGAAACGATGAGATGGAAAATCAAAGACATTTATTTAGGTAAACAGTTAAAGCAAAGAAACGAAGGAGAAGACGGGAGAGTGAATTACCAGGGTGATGGGCGAAATCTGAAGCTGCTTCGAGGAGTTGAGTGGGATCGGTGACTGAGTATTCGGTTTCCATGGCCTCCACCGAGAGAGAGAGAGAGAGAGAGACGTGCTCAACGCTGTTATGAACAGAGTCAAAAACCCAAAACACCGACACACCAATTTCTGGTCCAGTCCTTCAATTTTGCGTTTTGGGCTCGTTTCAGGCCCGTAACATTGACGTAGTGATTCGTGCTAAGATGGCTAGTGGTGTGAGGGTAGAAATGGCAATTTCATCTGATCTTATCTTCGTTCTGAATGGATCAGTAATTTGGAGATCTGTTTGGAGATTGGATGGGATTTAAAGATTTTTTTGAAAATTTTTAAGAATCAAGTAGGAGGCGGGGACAATAATATCCCTGCACTAAATCTATTCCCCTATCCCGCCCCACTCCGCCCCTGAATCCTTGATACTTAGGAGTGCCTATTCATTTTTGGTGCCTAATGTTGTAATCTTTATTAATTGGAACTCCCAAACTATGAAATTATCTTCTTTTTTTTCACTTTTACTTTTACTTTTGCTTTGGAATTATGGAATCATGTTGTGACATTTGTCATTCTGAACTATGTGACTAGGTGTAGAGTTTCATAGCTTATCTTGAAATGTGTTACCATTGAAAAATATTTGGTGGCCTTCTAGTATGAAAGATTCTTATGATATTGTTTATTCTAAAATTATGCTACTAGTATTTTCATCATTATTTGTCTCTGTGTAAGTGTTAGTTCGTGCATAACATTGGTACTTTGATGTTTATACTGCAATACTTTTCGGATATTTGTGATTATGTAACAACCTATTTTTTTATTAAAAAAAGTTTGGATCGCTAAATCCCTGTTGGAATCCTCGTTCCCCACTTGGAGAATGGATGAAGGATAAAAACAAAGCCCCATTGGGGATCAAGGCGGGGACGGAGATAGGGAAGGGGATTAGGGACGGACATAGTACTATGCGGCCCTGATTCGCGTCCATGCCCATCCCTATGTGAGGGTAACACATTCCTTTCAATATGTCTAGCTTGCACCTTAGTGAGGCTGTAGAGACAATCTACCCTTTTATGGGTTAGGGTTACTCCTTGATAGGACACCCTAGTGAGTTTAGTTCTTTCAATAGGTACGTAGTACTGACTCACTAGTTGAACATGTTATGGCAGTTGGGAGTCCCTCTTCCTTAAAGGGATTGCAACTCTGGTTTTCCTCTCCCAACCTTTTTTTACTTAAAAGAAAAAGAAAAGTCCATCTCCGTCCTCATTTTATTATCTCTCATTCTATTCTAACCAGATAAAAAATTGATTATATTTTTCAATTGGTAATACTTTTATGTGCAATATAACTTTTATTTGATAGATTTCAAGTAGTTTTATTAACAAAAACTTTCAAAAACACCTAAAACATTGTAAATTATACCACGAAGTCTCAAAAAGGACAATAAAATGTGGACAGAGGGAGTACTTCTTTGGGATATTTAAAATAAACAATTTTTATCGTTGTTAGATGGGCTAGAGTTAGCCCAAAACAGCCCAAATTGGAACAACGGATTATAACTGAACCATACCTTGGTCCAAACTTCGAGAGGAAGATTCACGTAGTAGTGGGGGAAATGAAGGGGGCTAAAAGAAAGAATGGAATGTCACAAATGTGAGCGGAGCTAGGAGTAAATTGATACTATATGACAATAAATAAATAAACCCTGATAATAAAAAAAGGATGAACATAAATTGAATTGGTTTACTTTTTGAATTAAACGGAGAGTTATTCTAATTCTTATGGATTTGGGATTTTGAGAATCAAGCAAATTCGTGAAACTCTTAAAATCAAAAGTATAGAAAACCATTAGGTAAAGGTTTGGTTCTGATTACGAACCTTGATTTACTTCAAATGAGATTTCCTTTGAACAAACCAGACCAAAGCATTCAAAATGTACATTAAAAATCAAATAAGCATTTTAGCTAGATATACTTCCAAAAATTATTAGATTCATTAAAACTATCTGTTGACAGGCCTATTTTTGTAAGACGTTTGTTTCCAATAAAATAATTTATAAATCCACAAAACAAACAACTTTATTTGGTTTTCCAATCTCTAAACCGAGAATAATCATCCTATTGGATAACCGATCTGGATCTTATTTTGGACTGATTAATGTGCAGGATCGACGTTGGTTCAATGATTTATTTGCTCACATCTAATAATCAACCTAATGGTCAAATTAGGTTTGACCGTATTGTATATATGATCATGTGTTGTACCGAGTGCATGTTCTACAATTTCGTACGGCCCGGGCCACTTGGCACCATTTTGGTTGCACCACATGGAGCGGTCACCACTTTCTCCACCCGACTCTACCTTTAGGAGGTAGTGCACGATGATGGTTCAAGAGATGGATGTCGAATCCAGGTTGTCGGTGACATCACTCAAACACATGGATGGCATGCAATGCCTTAGCCTCCAAGCCAAGGCACTCCTATAAATACCATTTTTGGGGGTGTATATTTCCTATAGATACCTCCTACTTAAGTTTTGTTCTTTTTTTCTCAAACAAGTACTAATTAACTTAAGTTTCAGAGTACCTTCTAGCCACCTTCGGCCAGATGGTGCTAGCTGGTTTTTGGTTTTGTAGGAACCAAGAAGAGGAATGGGAGAGTAGCCCATGCACAAGTCCATTCAATGAGATCCAAAGAAAGTAGAGTGTAGACTGAGAAGAGCGAGCCCCCAACAAATTCTCTCACACACATTTTGATATATGGGAACTTTGGCATACATAAAAAACTTACCCTCACATATTAGGTAATTATTACAAATTTTGTTTTCACTCAATTCTGTTATGAGTTTTGTTTGAATTTCAAATTTTTTTTATGACTTTTGTTTGAATTTCAAATTTTGTTTGAATTTCAAATGTGATTCGATAGGAAGATGTGAAAATGTCGACTCTGATGTTTCTTTTTAGGGATTATTACCTCTAGGTCTAGAAAAAAGATGTCTAATTACCAGTAAGGTAAGTCATTTTTTTTAATTACCACTAAGGTAAGTCTTTTTTTTTAGAGTTTTGGTTTAGGGTGCACTTTCCTATTATAGAGTTTTAGTGGTTTAGGCATTTTCATAGAGTATTCTAAGATTTAGGCACTTTCATGCGGTACCCTGGTAGAATACCCTAGAATTTTAGGCACTTTCATAGGGTACCCTAGTTGTAGGGTACCCTAATCGTAGATGCAGCAGGATTTTAGAGCAACTTTCATAAAATTTATCCTATAGATTTTAGGCACTTTCATAGATGCAGCCAATTAGGTAGGGTATTAGTCATAAAAAGTACCTAATTAGGTAAGGTGCCACATAATTGTGTTTAGGATGCACTTTCCTATTATAGGGTTTAGTGGTTTAGGCACTTTCATAGGGTACCCTAGGATTTTAGGCACTTTCATAAGATACCTTATGATTAAGGCATTTTTATATGGGTTGAGGAGTTGATGGAAATTTTTTAGAGTTGGGCTTGACCTGATGGTAATTATGAGATCCAAGGGTGACCTAATGGTAAATATCCCTTTTTTTTTACTGGGGGTACACTCTGGTCAAACACTCTGGTCGATTATTCCACGTAGAATCTCTCTCTCTCTCTCTCAAAATTTGAAAAGTTGATGTAACCCAACTCACAAAGAAGTGGTTGGGATAGAGTTAACATGGCCCAACTTATAAAACTCAAACCGAACAAAGCATAAATAATTTCCCCCAGCTTCAACTCCTCTTGTACAAGAGACCAGTACAAGCCACAAGAAACAAAAGAACATGGCAAGATCACCACACACATGATCAAAGAGGGGGCACAGACCATGATCACATAACGACCTTTATACCCCTCATGCCTCCTCATAATGACATCTTCCATTTAAAGAATTTCCAAGGGCCAGCTTTTTAGTGTTTGGACTCTTTCCCTTCACCTTAAACATCACAACATTACAACATAGTATTACCTTGTACCCCATTCATTATGGCATATTTTTCATGATATGAAAGACACCCAAAAAACTTGCACAAATATGGTAGGCCGCGTGCTATGCTGTCTCTCTAAACCAGCTGGACACTGGGCCACTACTCCAACGGGATAAACCACCATCATTTTTATATCTGTCAAACCCACCTTGCCCAGCACCCTTGTTTGGCTTGTGGAAACCTTGACTCGAATGCAAGTACAAATGGGTTTTGTTGCACGGATTTTTAGACAAATCATTCTCCTTATATACTTCAACATAATTGCAAATTTACCGTAAACGACTGATATCTTGACTACAATGAGTAGACTTTTTTTGAGAAAATTTGGCCAAAATCACTATAGTAATATCACTACTTCAAAAGACAAGGGCCCGAACACCACACCTAGAGTGCTCAACTTTCGTTGTAATTGATAACAACTAAGCCCTAACATCCTATCGTCTAGTAGAAAAAATTGAACCTTTTTGTTTATAAAATTTTAATTATAAACAAAAAGGTTCAATTTTTTCACCATTGAATATAGTATTTGTCCCTCATATTTAATTATGGAGGGAGAAAAGATATGTGCACACCTAACAAATAGAACTCCGAGGAAAAAGAAAAAGAAAAAAAAAAGGTTGTAGTATTATTACTGGGCCTAACTGGGTGTGAATGATTAAAGTAAACGATACTTCATTTGCATAGCTTATATAAGATTCGAACTCTTGACCAAAGAGAGTGAATTATAAGTTTTTATAATATTGCTTGTCATGACACTTAGATTTGGATATATAGATTTGTTCAATGCACGTGAGTCGTTCCACATGCATGAACACATCTGTGTCCGGCCCTATCACTGCTCAGAGCTTTTAAGGTTCAAACACGTGATATGTGAATAACATTCGATAGAAGTATAATTCTAATTAGGTATCAAAGTTCAAAAGCATCAATGTTGTACTTTTATAGTGCTTCAAGATCAATCAGAGTATATTATATAGTGAAAATGTACTGTATGTTTTTTGATCGGCAAAAGTAACATCTTATTAAGAAACTTGAGAGGCACATCAAGTAAAAGTGAGAGGATTCTAACAAAATGTTAGAAGAAACACCTGTGAGATAAAGCCCCAAAACATTTGTGGTCTAAAAGCTCAAATAAGACAATACATGCACAATAAAACCTTTGGGTCTCAATGCCCAAATCAAACAATAACAGCTCAGCCCAAAGAAAACCCTAAACCTAGTCAAACTTCAGTGAGTTTCCACAGCCCCCATCTTACCACCACCACCACCAAACCAGGCAGTCACCAACACACCATCAGAACGCCACCAGCATACCCACAAGAGCCACCACCGGCCAACCCCATTGATAGGTGAAACTAATGGTAAAAATCCGAACAAGTCTACATGTACAACCATTTCATCTCTAACTATTTACAATTCTCTCACGTACACATAGAATCTACACACAATTATGAGTGTGAGCTCCATATGTATGTGAGGAGGTGGTAAATGATTGTAAAAGAAATTATTGTACAAGTCTCATTTTTGGCAAAAAAAAAAACCCCAGCTCTGAAATGTAGTACTGTAATTTCACAACTCAAATGAATATCCTAACTCAAAACTAAAGGCACTGAGTGCATTTTGACAGTGCGAAATAATCATGCGAGGACCACATCGATAGGGAGATGTGTATGAAAAAGCCACCATAGTGATTATGATAGTGCTAGCTACCTAGAGAGGATACAATGATAGTGCTAGCTACCTAGTTACATCCTTAAAAATATATAAATATATACTCTCTCCCCGTTCCAAAATAATGTTTTACTACGAAAAATCGTGTTATTTTTTAATTAAAAAAATGAGCTTCTTCCACAAATCATTTTTTGAATTTTTACACCAAATTAAAGTACTTGACAAGTACTTTAATTCAGTGTGAAAAAATTCAAAAAATGATAAACAAAAGAACTTCATTTTTTTATTTAAAAAATAATGAGAAAGAAAAGTGGAGGCTTTTTGTTTAGGAATCGGAGGAAGATATATAAAAAACCCGGCGGGTTGGCCGCAAGTTTCGGCCTTTAGTTTAGGATTTAGGAATTTGTTTTCTCCAATAGTGCCAAATTTAATTATCTTTACTAGCAACTCTTGTGACCATCACACTCCTTGGGTATGTGTGTGAAAGGGCCTATAGCGATTAGTTCGAGGTGTATAAAAATTGGCCGAGACACCTTTTCATAAGCCCCCCCCCAAAAAAAAAAAAAAAAAAAAAAAAAAAGTAAAAAAGAAAAAGGGGGTTGATGAGAGCGTATATGTTTGTCCATTCCATAAAAAGGGCTGATGGGTAGCTTTGGCACGATATGATTATTCATCCAGAAAAATTATTGTACTTTCTGCATCCCAAAATTTTCGTCCAGTCCACAAAACAAGAACCTAAAAATAATAGTAGAAAATTTTCAAGAAAAATTCAATAGTTTTTGAACCGTTTACAAGATACCAATGAGTACTTTTAATTTGTGAAAAAAGTTTGAAAATTTCCATTTAAAAATATTATTATTTTAAGGTTCTCGTTTTGTGGACCAGATAAATTTTGGGACAGAGGCAGTATGATTTTAAGGCAATAGCAACAATTAACTTATAGTTAATCTCAAAGTGTTGGTTAAATTATTTTAAGGCAATAGCAACAATTAACTTTTACTCCGTAGTAGTTAATCTCAAAGTGTTGGTTTAATGGTAACATCAACAATTAACTTATAGCTTCGGCGCGCACCCCGCCCATTAAAAAATGTTTCGGAAGGTCGAGACTTTAAATATACTCTTCTAGGGAGCCTTCCTAGAATAGTTTCTTTAAAATCTAGTTACTGGAAGAGTTCATTTAAAATCTGGACCATTAATTGTTGAAATGGACGAATATAATAAGTTGTTACGATCTTACATGCATCCAAATTCTTCTCAATCCTATGGACATTAACGGAATTGAAAAACTTGATCAGGTGTATAGCAACAAGCCACGGGTAAATGGAGTGTGAAATACTCCTACTACTCCAGTATATAGAAACCAAAAGGATGATCCCCCTTTAACGTTTTTTTCAGGTGCTAGTGTATTTTACTCATGTGTTCGTTTGGTTGCCTTCGTATAACTTATTGGGAGCAGGGATTATGACGCAGCAAAATTCATGAAAGATGGTTAGCAAACTAGTCCAAACAACATAGGTTTTCGAATCTACGGGATGTTCTTCAATTCACAAGAGAAATAGAGAAAATTCTTATAGTCATATTGATTGAATAAAAGTTAAATATGCTAATAGGCTACATCCTTATTTATAGGCTAGACCCTAACTCAAATATAAAATAGAATAATCTTCCTAACCAATAAATCAATTAAGGAAACTATATAAGAATCATAAAAATAAAATAAAATAAAATACTAATCGAAGTAAAAGATTCGGCTTAATCTACCCAGGGAAATTACGACTATTGCCTCATAGAAATACGCCAAAACAAGTGGCACAAAATCAAAGCTTCCTAAATCAACTTGTAAATATAAAAATGCTTTCATAAGTTAAAACTCTTAGGCCTAGTTTGGGTAAAAAACCAAAAACCAGTTTTTTAAAAAATAATTTTGTTTTTATTCAATTTTATTTTGTATTCGTTAGTTTTGCATCAAGATTTTGTGATTTATGGATTCCTCTCGACGAGACGAATCTAACAAGTATAAAATTATGGTCAAAACTCAAATTTTTTTGAATAAAGCCAAAATAGTTGGATTATTGGACTTATTTTGGCTTTATTAAAAAAATTGAGTTTTGATCATAAATTTATACTTATTAGATTCGTCTCATCGAGAGGAATCCAGAAACCACAAAATCTTGAAGCAAAACTAACGAATTCAAAAAAAAATTAAATAAAGACAAAATGGTTTTTTAAAAAATCTGTTTTTGGTTTTTTGCCCAAATGAGGCCTTAATATATTGTCCTGCGTCACGCTACTTCTTTATTAGTATTTGTTTTAGCCTTTGTAATGTTCACCTCCCAATTAGGTTTTATATCTGTCTTTTATTCCTCTCAGGCTGTCACTGTGTTCTGTTTTTGTAGACCTGAAATAAGTTGTGATAGGTTAACTTCATTTGATCTCTACTTGTTGTCGAAGCCCTTTTTCATGTATAAACGACATCACAGTTAGATTAATGAAATTTTCTCTCTTTGAAAAAAAAAAAGACGGAACATAAATGTTGGGGAAAGTCCAATTACACTTTCATTTTTAGAACTAAATTTACAACCGATGTGCCTTATTGATATATAAGTTCCACTCACCATGTGTGTATTAGAGTCATGTCGGAGATTTTTATTGTACCTTTATTATTTTTTGTTATTTTTAATATGATCTATAAGATTTACATTTTCAATCATCACAATAATAAAGTCTATAAGCTAACAAAAAACTTCTAATAAGGGACCCTTATTTAAGTTAAAATGCAGACCTCTATTTTTCAGACCAAATTTCAATGATCTGAACCGCTCAATGTTTTTAAAAAGTGTTTTTAAGGGCCCACGCGGGACATCTCCAAAAAAGAATACCCGGAAGGGCTTGATTTGAACAATTTTCGATAAAAACTGTATATGTATAGTTTTTATCGAAAACTGTGTGGATCAAGCCTTTCTGGGTATTTCTTTTTGAAGATTTCTTGCATGGGCTCTTAAAACACCTTTTAAAAACATTGAAACGGTTAGGATCATCGAAATTTGGTCTAGAAATACAAAAAAAGGTTAGGTCCGCATGAAAATCTTTGCGTAAATTTTGTTGTAAAAAGGATAGTGCACATGTGAGAAGACTTCCCCATTAATGTCTGCTGAAACAATAAATTAGGTGTTGAAGCTAATCCACGATGTCGATTAATTCCCCTTCCAACTTAGGCTATCCATACGTTAGACAATACCCAACGCACCCATTTTAATAGGGATCATTTCCTCTCCGTACCCCATTCCTCTCAACCCCACCTGTCGGTTCCCACGAATAATTCAAGATGTTCATTCATTTTAAAATAATTTTTCTAGTGGTATCGTGTGAAAGCAGCTCAATCCGACGTGTGTAAAAAGTCAATCAGAAAAGCCCCTGTTTCATCAAACACATTTGAATGAAACGAGGGTATTCTAATTGACTATTTACGCAGATCAAATTGAGCTGACTTCCTGATAGCCACTCGAAAAATTATTTAAAGATGAATGAATGGCTTGAATTACTCTTGTGGGACTCATAAGTGGGTTCCCGAGCCCAGCTGTACACTCCTCATCTGTACCTATGGATTTATTGATATCCCTCTACACTTTTAATTTTCGTCCATATCTCAGGTGAAAAATTGCGATTCAAACCGTTCACTATGTATGACACACGAAGAACTAGAAATTCTACAAAATATAAGTGTGATTGAAGTTTGATAGACGCATAAACACGTTGTAAATTGTTATGAAGAATGAATGGTAAATATATTTACAGCGTAATCATACAAATTTTCATAGTTAAAAGTAATTTATTCAAATATATATTTATCTATATCCCATTAGATTGAGATTTTACAGTCTTACAGTTTTTGATGTGATCTACGAGGTGAATGGTTTGGATCAACATTTTGGGGCCGAGATATCGACAAAAGTTGCGAGTATTGAGGGATATGGAGGAATAAAATACAGAGAGGAACTTATCCCGAAATAGCACTATAAGAGCAATAGCAGCAGCTAGTGTAAAATAGCTATTTGGGCAAAATAGACAAGAGAATGAAGAAAATAGGTGTTGCACCAGCTTGTCTATTACCCTAGCTATTCTACATTTTCTCTAAATTTGCTTCAGTACTATTCACCAGCAACTGATTTGTTTATTCACTCTCTCTCTCTCTCTCTCTCTCCCCCCCTACGGCAAAAGACGAGCACAGTGATTGGTGATGGAGGTTCCCATCGGTGAAGAGCGATTAACGACGGCAGACATGGATTTCGATCGACGGCGACCGCGGAGGAGGTAGCGTTGGTTGAACACATTTGAAGTTGTTTTGTACTGAAATCGAACGACGGTGGAGGAGGTGGCAACGACGTGAGAGGCTCGCCGGAACTAGGATTCGAACGACGGCGACGATAATGGGTATGGAGGCGACGGCCGATCTGTGCATATATATACATATACATATAGGATAAACTTCCAATAAGGGTCCCTTATTGAAGTTAAAATGCGGACCTCACCTTTCCAAGCCAAATTTTGACGATCCGAACCTATAAAACGTTGTTAACCAAAACTGATCAGATGAAGCCCTTAGGGGTATTTTTTTTGGACGAATCCTCGTGAAGGCCCTTTAAAATGCATTTTAAAAACATTGAACGTTTTGGATCGTCAAAATTTGGTCCGGAAACACAATAAAAGGATAGGTCCACATGGTATTTTCAATAAGGGACCCTTATATATATATATATATATATATCTGGATCATATCAGGGATCCCTGATTTTTGCCCAAATCCGGTCCTGCCTCCACAGCTGTTGGATTAAATCCAACGGCCCATGCGCATTCCTTCATTAAACTGACCCTCTCAATTAGACATGGATCCTTTAAGGGTCAAAGGGTTAAAAACAAAACCCCAATCCCTTCTTCTAACTCTCATTTTCACGACTAGTAAAGAGAGAAGCAATATCAGCGATCCTGAGAGAAGAACAAGAAATCGATCAGCGAAAGCTCCGACGAAGGAAGGAAGGAGGAGAACAAGAAATCGATCCACCACGGAATCAAATTGACGACCACACCGCAACCGACAAAGAAAAAGAAGAAATCTATCCACCCACGGTATCAAATTGACGACCCACACCACGACTGACGAAGCAGAAGAAGAGGAAATCAATCCCTACCACGGTATCAAATTGACGACTAGTTCAGTCAAGCTATAAAACGCCATTTGTTTCTCTTCTCTCGGTATAAAGTTAGGGTTTCTATGAAGTTAGGGTTGGGTTTCTATGTAGTTTTTCTACCGAATCAAGTGTCTCATTTGTTGGTAAGCTTCTTTGTTACAAGTTCATTGTTTCTGCATTGTTTCTATACTTTTGTATACCGCTCGTCAGTGAGTGCCATAATTTTGGTCGGTTTGGTAATTTTTTTTTATAATCTTGAAGGTATCTTCTGTATAGATAAATAATTAAATGGTGCTAAGGTCTGACGCAAAATTCAGACCATTATGTTTCCCTAACGAAAATATTCATATTTGGTTGGTGTTTAAATTGTAATTCATTACTTGCATCTCAAGTTGGCGCGAGATGTTACATTCAATTTTGACGACGTGGATGAGGACGAGAATGAGGACGATGACAAGGATGAGCTCAATGAAATTCAAAGTTGTAAGTGGAATTTTGAAATTATGGTGTCAACTTAGTTTACTTGTGGACCTCTTAATTTATTATTGTATAGCTATTTCACAGGAAGTACTGATGGAAATGAACTCAAGTGTGAAGGGTGTGAGGAAGCATATGGAACTTTTAATTCATAGCTTATGGAACATGGAATTACTTATTATTCTTGAATTATGAGGAAGCTTATTGAACTCTTAATTCATAGCTTATGGAACTGTACTGTAGTTACTGTTATTTGTACTCTGGGTGGTCTATGCAGTCTACATACTGTATTTAATGTTAGTTGGATTTCTTTTTTTTGCATTTTACTTATGTTACTGTCGAAACTGGAATTTGGACAGATTGCATTTTACTTATGTTACTTTGAAAATTTAGTTTCTGTTGCAAAATGAGGTTCTGTCCAAGAAATCTGGACACTTCATTGGTTCTGTTGCTGGTTAAACCGTCCAACAAATCTGGAAATTTAGTTGTGGTTGCAAATTTAGGTTCTGTTGCATGCAAAATTAGGTTCTACTGTTGGACAGGTTTTACTTTTTCCATGCCCTTTTGCTCAAATCGCAAGTAGACCTATTGGTGTTGGACAGGTTTTAATTTTTGCAATGCCATATTGGTGTTTTGTTGCATGCAATTAGACCTATTTTTTGCATGCACTTTCGGTGGGATTGCAAAGATTTTCAGGTTCTGTGTGTTCAGAAGAATGGCAAAGTTTGAATGCGTTATAGAAATTAGAAATCAAGAGCTCTGATTTTACGATCCAAAAACTAGGTTTTTTAGAAAGCCAAGCATTGTTGGGTTTCCTTCTTCATTGAAAGCAGTTTGTCATGTGGGGAGCCGGACTTGGACCATTAGACGAAGATATCAGTAAACTGAAATCTATGAAAACCAAGTACCTTGTTCGATCATCAAGAGCAAAACTGGAAGTTGATATTACGGCGATTGAATTATATTGCTTCCATAGTAAATTTTTTGTGCTATTTAGTTTATAATTATATAGAAAGAGTGATTAATCTGCAGGTTTCTTTGATCTTACTCCGTGTTCCTTTTGTTAATACAAGACGAACCAATGAATAAACCTGCCAAGGACATTAATAGAGAAAAAAATATATGATCTTCCTTTTATGTTTTTTGGCTACGGTTTGTAACCTCGAATGACTTGTTGTCTTTGTTACTTGAAAGTGAGGCATAAATAGTGAGCCACCCAACCTTACAACAAAAGGGTACCGAAAAACAACAAAAAAATTTCTGCATCAAACACAGGCAACAGGATACTCCAAATGTAACCAAAAATAAACACATGCAATTCTTGTAGACATCTAATTCGGGGGAAACTCTGCGTTATATTTCTCATTCTAACCCAAATACTATGTCCAACATACACTACTATTAAAAGCCAAAGTTTTCAAATGACAATTAAAATTCACTACAAAAGGACGACCAGCATACAAAATTGCAATGTTTCAATTTAAAATTCATGACTAAAGCAGGGCTAAAGTCTTTGCCCAATGAAGTGTACAAGTAATACACTAACCAACCCACAAAAGCATAAAACAATACTTTCCACATTGAGGTGCCCATATGTCGGGACTCTTGTGTAGGATGGTTAACTGGATTGACAACTTTCAATTTTTCGATTTCCTCTTACATTGCATCAATCTTCATCTGCAATGCATTTCCTTCGCTGTGAAATTCTTCATTTTTCTTCAAAGGGGTCCAATTGCTCTCAGCTTGTTCACTGGCCTTCCCCATCTCTCTTACATTCCAAATCTTCATTGGCCTCAAACCATTTTTTTTTTTCGAAGTCGGCGGGGGGTCATACCAGCAAAAAAAAGTGCAATGTTCTTCATTCTTCAACAGAAAACAAGGGCAATTTTTGCGGTTAATTTAAAATAAATAAAAAAGGAGCAAAAAACAATCATTAGGCTCATTCAAATCTTACCATGTAGTTAGAACACCCAAAGAATCTCTGGTTTGGGTTTGGTTTCGATTTTGACTTACACAATGGAGCTACTTCTCCGCAAAAGCACATCATCCCAAAATCTATCTCATCTCCACAATAACTTCCTTCAATTTCCATCTATTGGAGAGAGATTGCACAAAAAAGTCTAACACACACACACACACACACAAACACAACACGTACACAGCAGATTATTTGTTGTTATCACATTAGATTTTAGCTCACAAAAAATTGTTGCTTTTCAACCAGTTATGTTTTGTTCCAAAGGGAATGACAAGAAATTAGAGATATGAAGAGTACACAGAAAAATAGCACGCAATGCAGGTTTTGCAATGTCGTAAGACCAGCATTGCCTAGTTATTTTGGAAGATCCAAAGTACCAAAACTGCCAATGACCAAGATTATTTGTCTCTATCATTATTCAAAGCTAAATGTTCCCTGTCACTTAGCAGGTGAGACTGGTTTCCAAGTCCTCTTCTTCCCTAGTCATGTTCTCTGCAAAAAAAATCTCCAACGGTGAAATTGTTTCTGAGATTTGAAGAAATTTTTGTTGTACTTCCACAACTTAAAACCATGTCTAAGGAAGTAAATGAACGCGACAACAAAAAACAAATGGACTCTTCCATTTTCCTTTTCCTCAACATGTAGCCATTAAAGACCAACCACATATGAATATTTTCATTAGGGAAACATAATGGTCTGAATTTTGCGTCATACCTTAGCACCATTTAATTATTTATCTATACACAAGATACCTTCAAGATTATCAAAAAAAAACCAAACTAACCAAAATTATGGCACTCACTAACGAGCGGTATACAAAAGTATAGAAACAATGCAGAAACAATGAATTTGTAACAAAAGAAGCTTACCAGCAAATGAGACACTTGATTCGGTAGAGAAACTACATAGAAACCCTAACTTTACACCGAGAGAAGAGAAACAGATGGCGTTTCATACCTTGACTGTACTGGTCATCGATTTGATACCGTGGTAGGGATTGATTTCCTCTTCTTCGTCGGTCATGGTGTGGGTCGTCGATTTGATATCGTGGGTGGATCGATTTCTTCCTCTTCTTCGTTGGTTGCAGTGTGGTCGTCGATTTAATTCCGTGGGGGATCAATTTCTTTTTCTCCTCCTTCCTTCATTTGTCGAAGCTTTCGCTGATCAATTTTTTGTTCTTCTCTCAAGATCGCTGATATCGCTTCTCACTCTTCTCTCTTTACTAGTCGTGAAAATGAGAATTAGAAGAAAGGATTGGGGTTTTGCTCTTGACCCCTTGACCCTTAAAGGGTCCATGTCCAATTGAGAGGGTCAGTTTAATGAAGGAATGCGCATGGGCCGTTGGATTAAATCCAACGGCTGTGGAGGCAGGACCGGATTTGGGCGGAAATCAGGGATCCCTGATATATAGGAGAATGTTCTTCTAAGGGATCCCTTTTTAAAATTTGGTGCAGACCTCACCTTTTCGGATCAAATTTTGATATGTTTAGTTTTATCGAAAATTGTTTGGATCAAGCCCTTCCGGGGGTTTTTTTTTTTTTTGAAGATTTCCTGCGTGGACTATAGAAAACACATTTTTAAAACATTGAGTAGTTCGGATCGTCAAAATTTGATCCAAAAAGTCAAAAAAAGTCTAGGTCCACACCAAATTTTGTTTAAGGGATCCCTTAGGAGATCGGCTTCCTATATATATATATATATATAAAACAAAAAAAATATTTTAATGAGAGGTAAGGTAAAATGGATAGATTGTTGGAGTTTTGATGGTAACAGAGTAGCTATATGTACTATACACAAGGTATTTTGGTCAAATTTTTACACTAGCTGCAGCACTTGCTCTAATAATTCCCTAAATAATGTACTGCAAACTATAACTAAAGGAGGAGGCCAACATTTATAATTGGGTAAATTACACTGACCTCCCATGAGGTTTCTGACTTGTACACTGACCATCCTTACTTTATCTGAAATAGCACTGACCTCCCCTGAGTTTTATATTTAAGTATTAAAAGCACCTTCAACAGTATCGACAGCACCGAGGACCCCCTTGTGGGTCCCCAACGGTCAATCTGAGCTGTCCATTCATTCCAGAATCAAATTCCAAGTGGGTTGGTGCGGGAATCACCTCAATCGGACAATCCTAAGTGCTCAATCCAAAATTTTTGAACGAAATGGGTGATTTTGGATCGAGCACTTACGACTGTCCGATTGAGGTGATTCCTGCAAAGACCCACTCGGAATTCAATTCTGGAATGAATGGACGGCTCGGATCGACCGTTGGGGACCCACAAGGGGGTCCCCGGCGCTATCGGTACTGTTGAAGGGTGCTTTTGATACTAAAATATAAAATTCAAGAGAGGTCAGTGCTATTTTAGATAAAGTAGGGGTGGTCAGTGTACAAGTCAGAAACTTTAGGGGAGGTCAGTGTAATTTACCCTTTATAATTTGAATAAGATAGTACACTGAGACTCCAAGTACAACTACTGCCCATGCATTGGAGTACATTATTGTACAGCCAAAGTAATTAAAGTGAAAAGAAAGCACTCGAAACAATAATTAACTGCAGGCGACCCCAAATACAAATACAGAGAACGTGCCTTAGATTCATTTAATAGGAGTAATTAGAATATTACTCCATCCGTTTCCAATATTTGGTCTCAAACATCTCTATCAAGTCCATTCAATAACTATATGTGCTTAATCCAATTTATATTCCATTTTGAATTCACGAACATATGTTTTGAATGAAAAATTCGTACATTGAATCAAACATTTACCGCTATTCTATTGAGCTGATTTTTTACATGTCCTACTCAAAAAAAATATTTTTAAAATTTAATAAACAGTCTGGATGATTTGTACAAGACTTGAAAATGAGCCTCACATACCAATCTGTGCATCATCGGTTTAAAAGGGATTGGAAACTTAGCATTAGCAGTACTCTTTTTGATGGAGTATAAAATCTAAATTGTAGATCTGATCTATTAACGTTTATCTAACGTTGCTGCTCAAAAAATTAGAGTCCTGTTTATCCTTCGACCTATGTGGCCATGGACAGGAAGATAAAAGGAGACTTCAAATTAACTCTGCGAGTCAGCATAACAGTTAGCATTTAGGATTTAGAGGTTAGCTCTTTTCAAAAGTCTCGAGTTCAAAATTGTTTGGATGCTATCAATTTTGTTGGTTCAGTATAGAAGAAGCTTCGCTCTATATTTTAATTGCACTCTCCACAAATGACTAAGAGACCACAAAATTAATTGATGTGCATGTAAAAGTTTGACGGGTGAAATATAAGTTTTAAAAGATGAATAGTGATTCAAACGATTCGTTGGAGCACCAGAACTAGGACTCAGTGCCCTTGGTAAGATATCCGTCAAATTTCAAATGTTAACACACAAAAATGTGTGGTTTTGGTTTTGGGAAGACATTGCTGTAAATCGTTTTCCTAGTTTCATTCCACTGTCTTTTTCTCTCTTGGCAAATACCACAAGACATCTCTCTCTCTCTCTCTCTCTCTCTCTCTCTCTCTCTCTCATTAGTTCCAAAGTTGCAACACTTCTCATCAACAAATGATATCAAATATTCTAAAATCAGTCCTATAGTCTCTCGTTAATTCTTAAAAAGTATTTTAAAATGTGTGAAAAATATTTAAAAGTTTTGTGAATGTGTTTCAAAATGTGTAAAAAGTACACTGAGATGTTTTTTTTTTTAGCCTTTTTCATTGCTTATTTTTTGCCCAATGGGCTCATAAGTGAATGTGTTTTAAAATGTGTAAAAAGTACACTGAGATGTGTTTTTTTTTTTTTTTGCGCCTTTTTCATTGCTTATTTTCTGCCCAATAGGCTCATAATAGGAGGACCCAATCAAATTTTGTTTTTAATAGTGTTTAATACTATATATATAGGAACAACACTAGGTAGAGCCACTCATTAGACCCGTTCTTGCAATGTAACACGGAACTAGTGCAGTAACCCACTGCCATGGTTTCCCACTTGAATTTTAAAGGTGAGTTTTCATTAGAGTATTTTTGGTATTAAATTGTAATAAAAAAAATTGGTGTAATTTCTGGTACAATTATCATGCATAGTATTTTTGTGACGTGTGTAAGAAGAATGACTTGAATCGAAATACATGAAGTGAAAATACCAAAAAAATCGAGAATACTGAAAATACCGCGGTGGAAACTCACTGTGAGTGTATTTTTTTTATTGAAATCACATTCACATTGGTTGAACCATCTAAAAAGATATAAGAGAGAAATTATGAATGGCAACAAAATTTTGTTCATCATTTACGGCCTGATTGTTAGCGGGATATGGTTAGAGTGAGAATGGAGATATACTGGTACTAGTGTTTTGCACCTCCTGGCCGGGACCCTACAACAGTGCAAATACTTTGGCACGGAGATTAACTTCTGAGTAATTAAACAAGATCACAATTAATCTACGCGACCCATCACACTTGCAAAGAAGGTTCGTCCGTAATTATATAGTGATTACAAGGATAAAACCCCAATTACCAACTTAATTAGAGTGGCACTTATAACTTAAAAGAGAGTTCAACAGTTAAACGCGATACATAAAAACTTTTCAGTAGTTATTAATTTATATAAGAAACTAGTAAGTCCACATGCAATCAAGCTCAGTCGATCCCACTGCCATTCGAGTATCATCATCCTTCTGATTCTCCGGCACCGGCCAATTACCAGGGAAGCTCCAACCACCCATGTCACCACCACCACCAACCTGCATTAGCGGTGGAGGAGGAGGAGCCGCTGAGGAGAAAAAGAACGGCAGCGGAAGGTTCTCCTGCAGTGTCCTCAAGGTAGGGTATGCACCCTGCTGCTGCATCCCCACATTCCTTGAAAACCGGTCCACCGCAGTCCCGTTAAGAGGCGGTGGAGGAGGGAGGTCGTACGCGGTGTTGTTGTTCTTGAAGTAGTTATTGGCAGCAGCAGCTATGGTGGAGAAACAGGGCACGTGCTCTTTCGTGGCGGCGACGACATCGTAGCAGGAGGAGATGTCGTGGTCCGTGACGGCATTGGAGGAGGAGCCGGCGGCCGCATAAGGGGACGAATCGAGAAGAGGTGGGAGAGAGACTGAGGAGGGAGAGCTGGGTTCTGGGTAGAGGTTGATGTTCGAGTTGAGACGAGTTTTCTTGCCGCCACCAGATGCTAGGGCGGAGCCGCTGCCGGCGCCACTCTTTTGGAACACACGGGAAATTACCCACTCGTCCTAAAATCAAGACAATTACAGTAAAACTTTATGAACCAGATTAAGGAAATTAGTAGTACTATCAAATATTAGAAATTTAACACGTTTCAATGCTACGTGACAAGTAAACCTATAACGTATTTTAGACTTTTAGTCGAGATGTGGACAAGTAGAACCAAACATCCGGTTTTTAAAAAAAGTTTACTAACTCCCTGCATTAAAGTTTGTGGTTCCAAATTTGGGGATCCTGTGCAATATCCTAGCTGTCAGTGACGGTGTCACAATTGCCACTTAGAGGAGCACCACAAAAGTCTAAATTCGTCTTTTGAAAGTTCGGCATGATTGCTTCGTTAGGAGTCCATTAATTAGGTTGGAAACACTCGTAAATAACGTAAACAATATGTCTAATACCCAAAATTTTCAACATCTTTTAACATTTGTTGAGTAGGTGTATAAATCTTTTGAAAGTTCGGCATGATTGCTTCGTTAGTAGCCATTGATTTGGATGAAAACAGGGAAAAAAATAATGTAAACAAGCTTAAGATCCAAAATTTCCAATTTCGTTAACAATTTTTGCGTAGGTGTTCCAAAAAAAAAGGTGTAGGGAACAAAATTCAAGGGGGGCACATGACCCCCGGGGCCTATGCTGCCTCCACCACTGCTAGCTGTTAATCGCGCAATCAATGGTCCACATTTCATCTTGCATTTGCATGATCCTAGGCGTCTATTGCAGAGAGATGAAATTTGAGCCGATGGTTACTGAAATCAGAAGCTCTGATGATGTACTATGACTTTCGAAAAGTGTTTTACACGAGTTCATTCGATTTTTTTTGTTACAACTCGTTTAATCAACAAAGAGCCTGTTTGGCCGCTTGTTTATCAGTTTTTCGATTTCTCTCTTTTGCATTTTGGGTGTTTGGCCGACACACCCAGAAGCTGTTTTACCCAAAACTGTTTTTCCATTTCTGAAGATGGAAGCTAGAAATCAAAAACACCCTCACCCCTACTTTTTGATTTCTACTTCTCATTTTCCCTTTCCAAAACATATTCTGCACATTCTCCCCAACACTTTTCCCACATCCAAAACTCATTCTAACCAAAAAGCCAAAAAGTCAAAAATCAAAAACTAAAAAGTAGGCTCCCAAACACCCCTAAATACATTTATGCATCATGACCTAACAAAGAAAAATGATATACCAAACATAAATAGAAAAGATTTGCTGACAATAGCAAAATCCAGTCCTAGACTTGCATGTATTTGTTAATGCGCTGCATTAAATATCTCATGTACTCTTGCAGTTATAGTAACCACAGGTAAAGCAGCAGGAGAAAGGGAAAAATCTTAAGAAGGCTTCGTTTTTCAATGCCCAAATTAATGACATTCCAAACGATTTTCCTTAAATGCATTGGGCTGTACGTGCAAAAGACTACCCCAAATCAACACGGATACATACACACCCCAAGTGAGAGCGGGTGTGACTGTGGGAGAGTGTATAAATCATCTTTGCCCCCCAATATGGTGACATGATAATATTTTACAGACAATTATAACTTTATAAGGGTGACATATTATGATACGACACGATAATACAAGACTCAAATTTGACACAAAATTAGCATGTTAGGATAGACTATTTTCTTACACGAAACAAGTACACAACCTGAGGGTTAGGGTTGACTATTTACTTACACGAAACAGGTACACGACTTGACTTGAGAACACGGATGCTAATTAACAAGTCGGGTTCAGGTTCAATCCGCATAATTCGAAAATGACATGGTAAACCTATTTATCTATCATTGTCGACGCATTAACCCAAACGTGCAACTGACTACCCTGTGTTGGTTTAAAGAATTATCGTGTCGAGTTAACTTGTGCTAGAAAGCAAAGGTTTTAAGTAATGTTCAGGTCAACACGGTTAATAACAAGTCATCCACGAGTTCTACCGCATGAGTTAATCATCACTACTTGCAGTAAATACTCTTAAAAAGTTTGAATTCTGCATACCAAACAATGAGACGGAGAGATTACTACAACACTAGACATTAACGTGGAGTTCATAGGCATAGTTATTAATCCTACAACATGCAAGGTATAATATTAGAGTGTCCCGGAACAACACAATATGTATCTTCGGGAGCACTGAATAACTAGACCAACATCATCTGGATGGGACCCACGGGTCTTAGATAAATGATTACGGTGAATTGTATGTTGATTAATTAACGTATTGCACGAGCAATGTGCATAATTAAGATGGTCTCGTTGATTATATCTGATCAAGAATATTTCTAGAGAGAGAGAGAGAAAGAGATGACCTTGGAGCTACGGGAGAGATAATGGTAGGCAAATTTTCCTTCAAGGCGGTACTCATGCATGACCCAGTTGCTCTTCTCCCCTTTTGGAGCTCTCCCTCTGTAGAAAACTAGGGTTTTCTTCATGCCCACAAGAGAACAAGTCTTTGAACTGTAAATCTCTCTGTCCTTCCCTGTAGCTTTCCAGTACCCAGCTTCTGTGGCTCTGTTCGTTCGGAGCCCGGTTGGGTACTTCCGATCGCGGAGGCTGAAGAAGTACCACTCTTTCTCCCCCATCTTCGCTTTTTCTGCCCCCAAATTCACAAAAATGGAAATGGGTTATTGGAAATCATGATCTTTGATCCACTTTTTTTTTTCCCCCTCCAAAACAAACCATGAACCTAAAAATTACTAAAAACTTATACTCAAAATTCCTGAGAAAAACCATTTAGACCCCATTCCACTAACAAAAAATCAATTTATTTCAAAAACCAAAACAGTTCCTTGATTTCCTTCTCTAATAATACATCACATAAAAAATTGTAAAAAGCAAAAAAAAAACTAAGAATTTTTTTCTTAGTGGAACACTCCGTTAGAATCAAGTAATTTTCATTATTTTAAAAAGGGTTTTTGGCTGACAATAAGCAAATAACCAGACAAACAAAAATAAACTTCAGTGTACTTTTTACGCTTTTTAAAAGATCTTCCCATACTTTTGTTCATTTTTCAAACATTTCAATATATTTTTTTAAACTTTACCGGCATGCTAATTTTGGAATTTTTCCTTCCAGAAAAAATAATTTTGTCTAAATATAAACTCTAACATAGTAAATTAGTTCTGCGTCGACATGGTTTTTGAAATCATGATTAAAAAAAAAAAACAGATCAGAAAGGGTGATGGTATTTATTTTTCACCAGGTGATCATGATGGAGTGCAAAAATATGAGTAAAAAAAGGTTTAAAAAAAGTGTCCTTTCACAAATATATTCTTTTGCAAATTAAAACAAGAAGTAGTTTACGAATGGACATGGATTTTAGGAAGTTGGAAATGGGTTATGGAAATATTTATACCAGGAAGCTCCCAGGGCTCGCATTTGTTGAGATCAACTTCAGCAATGGCTCTGCCAGTGAAATTGCAGTCCATAACCTTCTTGAGAAGGTAGTAAGTGATGAGCTCTTCATCTGTGGGATGAAATCTGAACCCAGGTGGCAAATGTGCATCAATGTGATGATCGACGTGGTGGTGGTAAAACTCCATTGATATTGATAAACCCAGTTGGTGAAATTGACAAAAGAAAGAGAGAGTGAAAAGGCCAAATGGGAGTCTAGGGATATATGTAGTAGTGGTAGAAAAAGTGTGATTTGGAGAGAGAGAATGGAGTGTTTGAGTGGGGTTGTTTCTGGGGATTGGATTTAATGAATCGAGTGACAGAGGGAAGAAGGAAAAATTATTGGGTGGTCAGTTGCTATTTATGGTTTGGAAAAATTCAAAAAATTGATTTTTTGAATTTTTTTTTGCTTTCTCTTTATTCAAAAAAAACTACATTTGTTAGTTTTCGGCTTATTTTTTGTGATTTCTTGGCTTGTCTCAACGTGAGAAATATAAAAAGTATAAATTTATTAGTCAAATTTAAAATTTTGTAAATAAAGAAGAAGAATAATCCAAAGAATTGATTTTTTGGCTAAATTTTTCGTCTTTATTCACAAAATTTTAAGTTTGGCTAATAATTTTATATTTTTAAGATTATTCTCGTCAAGATAACCAAGAAATCATAAAAAAATTGTCCGAAAACTAACAAATGCAAAAAAAATAAATTGAACAAGGACAAAATGAAAAAACCAAAAAACCTATTTTTTGGTTTTAGCCAAACCTAAAGTTTTGTGAATAAAGACAAAAATAATTCAAAAAACCAATTTTTTGAATAATTTTTCGTCTTTATTCACAAAACTTTACATTTGACTAGCAATTTTATACTTTTAGATTTCTCTTGTCGAGACAAACTAAGAAACGACAAAAAATTGATCAAAAACTAAAAAAAATGCAAGTTTTTTTGAATAAGGGCAAAACAAAAAAACAAAAAACCAATTTTTTATATTTAGCCAAATCAGGCCTAGCCAAACCTATAATCCTACGTAGCTGGAATCAGGTGTAGCAGTCAATAATTTTTTAAAGTCATTCGTAAAACACATGTAACATACAATTAACAGGTCCATGAAGTGTTTGGTAACACTTCTATTTTTTGTTTTTTAATTTTTTTTTTCGTAAAAAGGAAGTGAAAACAAAAATTATGTTTGTGTGAGATTATTTTCCAAAAAAAAAAAGAGTAAGAACATAATTATGAGTTGGTTGGAAGTGTGCCGGAGGTGGTGGGTGGAGATGGTGGGTGGTGGCGGTGATGGTGGGTGGTGGTGCGTGGTGGTCGGGGTGGTGGGTGGTGGTGGTGGGGTGGTGGGTGGGGGGTGGTGGTGGTGGTGGTGGTGGCCGGGGGTGGTGGCGGTGATGGTGGTGGGTGGTGGTGGTGCGTGGTGGCGAGGTGGTGGGTGGTGGTGGTGCATGGTGGTTGGATGTGGTGGTGTGGTGGTGGTGGTGGTGGTGGTTGTGGCTAGAGATGGTGGTGGCTTGAGGTGGTTGGTGGTGGCTAGAGGTGTTGGCTGAGAATGAGAAAACAAAAACAAAAAGTGAAAGTTGAGATTTTCAACTTCTCCAAATTTCATAAACAGTGGAAGTAAGAAGTAGAATTTGAAAGTGAAAGTGACACACAAACAATATTCTTGTTTTTAAATTGTGAAAATTCTGAAAACAGAAACAGAAAACAAAAGTGACACCAAACAAGGCCAAAATGTCATATGTATTTGATTTTTCATCTCATTGGTGTGTGTGTGTGTATAAATATGAGTTTCTTTCTAATCCGGACTTTTGATTTTCAGACTTTTTATACAAATTTTTTTTGACGATCCAATCCGTCCAATGTGTTCAGAATGTGTTTCACGAGTCCTCGCTAAAAATCTTTAAAAAAAATACCGGGAAGGGCTTGTCTAAGCAGTGTTCGCAAAAATATATAAATACAATTTTTGCGAAAATTGCTTGGATCAAGCCCGTCTCGGTATTTTTTTTGAAGATTTTTTGTGTGGACCCTTGAAAACACTTTCTAAACACATTGGACGGATCGGATTTTCCAAAAAAAATTGGCAACACAAAAAAAAACCCATTCTTTTCTTATTTCCGGGAGTGTGGATAAGAAAATTTTCCTATATATATGTGCAACAAATATCCAATAAGGGCTTTTCTTAAATTCTACGGTGCAGGATTTTTTGTTCGTGATCAAATTTCAATAATCCGAACTGTTTAAGGTATCTAAAACGTGTTTTTAAAGTTTATCACAATTTTTTATTTAAAAAAAAGAAAAGAGAGTGTATGAATCATATAATAATGTGTGGTGTTGAGAGATGTTAGAGCATGGTGTGCTTTCGGCCGAGAAACACTGAATAATTTATTAGTCTGAAGGAAAGGTAAAATTTGCGTGTTTTTTTCTGATCTGTCCTGTTCTGATGCGTCTGATCTCTCTTCCTGGACTCTGCTGTGGCACTTATCATATCCATCATGGCTAGAGAGAGAAGGAGGAGAGAGATAAGCAAGGACGGAGCCGGGTTCAGTAGAAGCGATCGCCACTGTAAATAGAAAACAAAACCTCTTGTATTATATAGAAATAAAAAAATTCAAATTTTTTTCCTTTAAACCGTATAAGCTTGTGCCCTTCAGTTTGCGTAGTGAAATTTCTGACTCCGTCCCGAAAAAGAAGGGAGTATGGAGTGTGGGGCCTTTGTGTGTTCTGTTTCGAGTATGCGTGCGTGCGTGAGGAAGTGTGCAGGTATTCACTGTCAGTGGAGAAAATGAAAGAGAAGGAACAGAAAGGTAGTTCTAAAGAGAAATTTTGTTTGGTTTGGTTCTTAAGAACCGGTTTTTTCAATTATTATTCAATTATTACCTTTATTTTTAAATATTATTTTTATTTTTTTCTCTATCTCTCTCCAATCATTAATACCTATTTTTTAATTATTACTCATATTTCTCTCTCTAATCATTACAAAAACCAAAACTCAAACCTCAAACCAAACATAACCTTTGATTTCAAGTACTTTTTAAAAAAAAATTCAAGTAGTTCGGCCGCTTGCTAAGTTTTTAAATAAACTCGAGTTGAGTTTAAGGGGTGCTTTGGCTAAATTTGGTTTTTTGGTTTATTGGATTATTTGATTTTGTCTTTATTCAAAAATTTTTTGCATTTGTTAGTTTTCGGTTGATTTTTTGAGGTTTCTTGGCATGTCTCGACGAGAGAAATCTAAAAAGTATAAAATTATGAGCCAAACTTAAAGTTTTGTGAATAAATACAAAAATAAACCAAAAAACCAAAAAACCAATAATCCAATTTGGTTTATTTTTGTCTTTATTCACAAAACTTTAAGTTTGGCTAATAATTTTATACTTTTTAGATTCCTCTCGTCGAGACAAGCCAAGAAACCACAAAAAATCAACCGAAAACTAACAAATGCAAAAAAAAATTGAATAAGAACAAAATCAAATAATCCAATAAACCAAAAAACCAAATTTAGCCCAAACTCCCCTAAATTCTATAAAATTTGTAAGCTAAGCTTGGCTAAATGTAAATGGAATTTGAAACAAGCCTTTGCGAGTAAAAAATATTAAGTATTCATACTTTCATACAGATATAGAACTTTTTTTAAAAAAAAGTGCATAAATAAGTTCATAAATATAAAAAATTATAAAAATGTATTACTTAGTTCTATAGTACTTTTAAAAGTTAGTACAAATTTTAAAAATTTTACATTATACGTATTCATGGTTATATGTGAGATTCTTATTAAACAAACATATATGATCCAAGTTCGCGAGTTTAATGGAACAAAATGTTGTTAGATTCAGGCGCCGATCATTTATTAAACCAACCTAAAATTAATGTTTAGGTTTGATTCGTTTAATATTCAAATTGAACAAGACTCGTTCTTGTTCAATTCAAATACTAAACGAATAGTTCATGAACAACTCGATTTATTTGCAACGTCTTGAGAGATAGAAATGGTATAAATGTAGCCAAAACAGTTAATTTGGTACAAATAAATATATTTTTTAGGAATTTGAAATTACACGTATTTTTATAGTGGACATTTAAAAACAATGGGGGGAATAACTTCTTTTGAATTTTCTACGTGTCCCTACGTGAATGACATGACTTTGATTGGACCGTAAAATAGATTAGTCTACTTTGGGTAAAAAAACAAAAAAGTGGTTTTAAAAAAAATCATTTTGTCCTTATTCAAATTTTTTTGATTCGTTAGTTTTTGGCAAAAGATTTTGTAGTTTCTAAATTCCTCTCGACGAGACGAATCTAACAAGTATAAAATTATGATCAAAATTCAATTTTTTTTGAATAAAGCCAAAATAGACTTATTTTTTAAAAACAAAATGATTTTTTTAAAAATTACTTTTTGGTTTTTTACCTAAAAAAGTAGCCCTAAGATGACTTGAACAACCCAACGTCGGTTTTTTTTTTTTTTTTTTGAGAAATAGGAAGTGTACGTAAGTGTGTGAGAGAGAGTCGAGGAGGGCAGGAGGAAGGAGAGAGAATTCAGCATGGATCGATAAAGCTGACCCATATCTCGTCTGTCAGCACTGTACACGAATTATTTTTATCACATGTACAACAGAAAGGGTACTCGCATTATTTTTATCACATGCACATAAAGGGATGCGGTAAATAAGGGAAATTTCAATTATTTGGGGAGTTTTACACTGAGTTTCTCATTATTTGCCGCATTAAGATAGTGTGCATATAAAATGTATAAATAGTGTACTCATAACATTTTTTTTTTAAAAAAAATGCCTGAATGGGCAGAAAAAGGGAACGAGTGATTAACTTGGATTTTAATATTCTTGATTTTCACAACAAAGGACGTTGTAAAAGGTGACAATCCTTTTGCAATTGTCAACTGAGAAAATCATTTCCATCTCATGCATGAATCTTTTCATCAATCCCATCCATCCATCCAGCATCGAGAATTGGAGAGAGTGTGTATGTGTGATGCTGATGATATATATATATACACACACCAAACTTCACCTCCAAACTCCCGAATTTTGTTACCGTCCGGACCTCCACCTTCCCAATTTTTTTTTTGAAAATCATAACCGTTAAATGTGTTCAAAACGTGTTTTTAAGGTTCACCACGAGGATTTGGCAAAAAAAATACCCGGAAGAACTTGATTGAAGCATTTTTGATAAAATGCTAATATAGCGTTTTTTTGTATAATAAAACTAATTGATATCTATTAAATAAGATCCATATCGAATATGTTTTGACTTTCATATAATAAATTAGCCTCACAAATTTGATCACAATAATATTGACTAGATTGAGGGACAAAATAAAAAAAAACAATACAAAACTTTCATACTACTTAAAAATCTATTTTCCCAAAATGAGCAAATAAATTGAGACAGAGAGAATATGTCTCAGATTTTACTACCGTAAAAGACACCTCATGCTCGGATTTTGAGATATGCAAAGCTCATCTCAGGCTTTAAATCAAAGTCATCTCATCAATCTGCATGCTCTTAGTAATAAAAATTGAAAACATCTTTGGAAGATCAACTCTATGCATGTACACACAACATGTACTAAAATTCGTTACTCCCAAGTTTTTCACTTTTTATCACATGCATGCCTCAATCTAAACAACTAGTTAAATATTTAGGCTTCGTTCTTCAATATATTTTTTGTTCATAAAATTTTATATTTTATGACACTTCATTTTCAACACATAAAATGTAAAAGTGATTTTATGAAAATCATTCCAAAATCTATAGGAAAACTATACATTTTATCAATTAGAAAAACAACTTCATTTAATCACTCATCCATAAAATGTTTATTTTATGAAATTTTCATAAAATGTACTTAAAACCTATTGGAAAATAAGACCTTATACTCCCTCCGTCCCGACAAGGATGTCCAAAATCACTGTTCACACTTCTCAAAAGATTATCTATGTTTTTCAACTTATAATGATTTATATATGCAATATGGATCTCGATGGATAGATCTTATTTAATTTTATTAAACAATAATTTTAAAATTACAAAAAGAATTATAAATTGCAAGATGTACATAATTTTTTTAGGACAGTGAATAGTGATTTTAATTTGGACATCCTCTATGGGACGGAGGGAGTATAAACTTTGTTGATCACGTTTATTTTAACAGTGTATCTAATCAATTTTTTTTTGGTTCAACATGTGAAAATGTACAAAACAAATGTTGTAAAACATTGAAATCGCGGTCTCTCTTCTCTCTCCCTTGATGTTCATTGCCCATTTTTTGGGGTTATCAACGAGTCATTTGAACTCGGCAACCTGCCATATAAAAGAGGTACCAATTTTTCGAACCACCAAAATAATATATATATATATATACACAACAAGGATCCGGTAAGGACTCCCGGACCTATCTTAGGTCCGAACCTCCCACTTCCCGGCCATTTGGCTAGGATCTGAACCGTTGGATGTTTTTAAAATGTGTTTTTAAGGTTCAACGAGCGAAATGGGCAAAAAAAAATACCGGGAAGGGCTTCATCCGATCATTTTTTGATAAAACTGTAAAATCGCAGTTTTATCGAAAAATGCTCGGATGAAGCCCTTCACGGTATTTTTTTTTGCCCATTTCTCGCGTGGAATCTTAAAAACACACTTTAAAAACATCCAACGGTTCGGATCCCTGCCAAATGACCGGGAAGTGAAAATTCTGGACCTAAGATAGGTCCGGGAGTCCTGACAGGAACCAGACTCTATATATATATATATATAACAGAGGTACTGTGTTACCAAAAAAAAAAAACCGAAAAGAATCAAGGTCCTATTAATCTCCTAATTACTACTAATTACGATATTGAGATGCAAAATGTGTTTTTTTCTTTCGTTTTTTTTTTCCTATTTAAACTTGATTTTTGTCAAGCAAGCTAGAAATTAATAGATTGCCGCGGGGGGCATGAGGTTACATAAACCGCCGGAAAGTGTACAGAACAGGAAAAAAAACAGGAAAACAGTAGAGATTCGGTCTGTATACTGTGCGTACAGTACACAAATTGAATCTCTTCCGTTCAATCTGTTTTTCTGTTTTTTTTCTTCTTGTGTATCAGGGTCTATATAACCAAGTGAGCACGCAAGTGGAGTAAAACAAAACGCAAAACAATGAACAATTCTACGCACACACCACATATGCGCACCCCAAATGCACATCATCACATCCCTCCATTTCAAGAATCAATGGTTCTCATTTTAAAAAATTTGTTCGCGTGAACAATTTATTTAAAATCTAAACCGTCGAAAATGCGCACGGCCGGCCAGCTGTACTGTGTGCATTTGGGGTGCGTATATCTTTTTCCCAAAACAATGGGGTTAGGAGTAGGACCCGCCCTTCCAAGCTCGCCGTAGGGGCGGAGGACGGCGGAGGGTTACTCAATTATGTCGTCACGCCTCGATTCCCACTTTGCCCATCTCTTTTGATACTTGTGCTCTTCTGTTTTTATTCACCAACAAAAAATGGAAGTATATCTTTTACTTGAAATTACCATAGAGGGAAAAGACGTGAATACACACGCACACATTAATACGCACATACAAACCGATACAACTTTAGCCCTTTTTATTTTTATTTTTATTATAACCGGATGTTCAGATTGGCCAATTTACACGCACTTCAACTAATTTTGAGATTCTGAAAATAACGACCAGTATAACCGCCAATGGACCTAAGAGAACATTGGCATTACTCCGTGGTAGAGAAGCACAAAAGTGGGTATAACACAAGTGTTTTCAAGTGTCTCTGAAAATGATCCGTTATTTGACACAATATGACATAATAATAAAGGGCAAGGGTACCGATCACGTATCGACCGGCGTCTTGAACTCCTATGTGGATCTCAAATGGTCGACCCGAACCATTCATCCATCTCAAAATTGGCCTACTTTGGCTAAAAAGTGGATTATGGTTTTTTGGTTTCGTCTTTATTTATTGATTTTGCATTTGTTAGTTTCGCATCAAGATTTTGTGATTTTTGGATTCCTCTCGGCGACCAACAATCCAAGTATTTCGGCTTTATTCAAAAAAATATTTGATTTGATCATAAATTTATACTTGTTAGATTCGTCTCACCGAAAGGTATCTAGAAATCACAAAATCTTGACACAAAACTAACAAATGCAAAAAAAAAAAAAAAAACCGAACAAAGACGAAACCGAGAAACCAAAAAAACACAATCCACTTTTTAGGCAAAGTAGGCCTAAATTCCAAGGGGCCATGCGTGGGAATCGATGCAATTGGACGGCTGTAACATGTCGATCCAAAATCACCCCATTTCATTCAATCTCAAAATCAAATTCTGAGGGGCCTCACGTGGTACTCGATGGGGCCTCAAGCGGGAATCGATGCAATTGGACGGCTATAACATCTCGATCCAAAATCACCCCATTTCATTCAAAATGAACGGTTCAAATCGACCATTTGGGATCTACAAGGGAATCTCAGCACCGGTTGATACATGGTCGTCGGTACTAGTAGGTTGAATAATAAACAGACCCCGGTTAACCTTGAGTCAAATCCACAGCTTATTTGCACCTCCGTTGATTTTGTACCAAATCTTGTGTTGTAAAATAGTATTAAGTTTGCTTCCCAGTAGGTTCGCCAAACATTTAAGAAATGTACTAACGGTTTGTTAGCCCACTTTTAGGTCTCACACAAATAAATCTGAATTATTAATTAATTTCAGAATAAAATTTTCAAGTGTCTCAGGAGAAATTGAGCTCATTTGGATATTTGTAACTAAAATTATCCAAAATTCTAATTTATTATTCAGAATTTAGGAAGGCTCCTAAATTCTGAATGAAAAAAGTTTAAAATCATGAATTCTGAAAGAAAACTTCGAATTTGAATCAAACACTTCAGAAATATTCAATTGAGCTAAATTTTTACGAAGCCACTAAAACCATTATTCTAAAATTAAGTAACGATTTAGATTATTCGAGTGAGTGAGACTAAAAAAAAACTCCACAAGCCCTTGGTATGATTTCTGTACAAATAGTGAGGTCCCTCATTTCTGCGACCAACATCATGCACGTAATGACAATTCAATCACTTCAACAGAAAGAAAAAAATAAAAAGACTTGGGGTATGAAAAAGCCAATCTTATAATATTTCCTGTCACAAGTGGATGCAGGCCCCGATTTGGGTTATGATCTCAATTATGATTTGATCTTGATTCCATCTTCTTGTATGTATCCCCCAATCTTCATTTCCTAGCCCCTGTAACAAAAATCATCATCCACACTTTTTCTCTTTTTCTAAAGCTTATAAAGCTACTACTGTATCACCAAAATATACCACTGTAACAATGTACTGGTTCTGTTTCAAGGGCCATCATATGATCCCTTTCCTATGACAAAAAGAAGTCTATGTTCTTTTTTGTTTCCACATTGCTTGGCCTTCATCAAGCTTTAGTTTCTTGGTTTGCCCTTGGACATGACTAGTATTTGAAATTCGACTTTCCCAATTAGCCAACTAGCTGCGGACACAAGGGGGTGCCGGAGATGTCCAGATCCCTGCTCAACTCCAAATATTTGCGGGTATCATAATAATTTTCAAAGTTCATTTTAAAAAAATCACATGGAATCAGTCCCTGTAACTCCCTTGGCCGGTGGAAAAAGTTCCTTTTCTTTTTTTGCAAAATCCTATGTGTTTTGAAAAATTAAAAAATAGGGTATGAATGGCTCCTCTTCAGTTTTAAATTTTGTGGGCTCATCTGGTCCTCTCCAATTTTGAATTTTGTGGGCTCATCTGGCACGATTTTTTTTTTCCATTTATGTGCGCCGATGAAGTATTGATGAACATGATTTGTAGTGTGTTTGAAAATTGCGATCATTGTTGTGAACCGGAGACGAGCCCACAAAATTCAAAATTGAAGAAGACGGGAGGGGAAGGGCACTATAGAGGAGGAAACAACTGTAGAAGACCTTTGAAAACGTTTTGGGTAAATTACACTGACCTCCCATGAGGTTTCTGACTTGTACACTGACCACCTCTATTTTATCTGAAATACCACTGACCTCCTCTAAATTTTATATTTTAGTATCAAAAGTACCCTTCTGTTACTAAAATAGCATTTACCCCCCATGAGTTTTATATTTTAGTACTAAAAGTACGCTTTTGTTACTTGGTTGTCAGTAACAGTATCAGGAATTGATGAGGTAAGTCATTAAACTTTGTTGAATTCCCAAAATAGCCCTTAACACTAGTTTTGGATTACACTAATACAGTAGAAAATTTGCCATTTTGCACATCTCAACACCATAAGTAATAGAATTTTCTACGTCACAAATTTTCTACTGTATTAGCAGAAAATTTAGTACCCAAGTGATGCAAAGCAACTGAAAATGACTTGCTTATACTCTTATTTGATGTATTTTATGAATTATGACACATCCATTTGTTAAACAAAAAATTGAATTAAAAGACATGTATATTTGGTAACATTCCCATATTTTGTTATCTTGGTTTCATTTTTCTGTTTTTTGAATGGCATTTTTTTTATCAGCAAAAGCCAAACGGGGAATTCGTTTCATTTTTCTTTATAGAAATTGCCCACTACTAAATTATATTCTAAGTATTCATGCATGATTATTATTTAGAGAAAAAAAAAGAGTCTTTTGCATTTAGATTGTAACTAGTGTCAAGGGCTATTTTGGGAATTCAACAAAGGTTAATGGTTTACCACATCAATTCCTATTACTGTCACTAACGCCCAAGTAATAGAATGATGTTTTTGATACTAAAATATAAAATCATGAAAAGTCAGTGCTATTTCAGATAAAGTATGGGTGATCAATGTACAAGTTAGAAACCTTAGGGGAGGTCAGTGTAATTTACCCAAACGTTTTTGTTTTCTCTTTATCCGGGAAAGTCCTTGATGATGGGGTAATACCCACCATCGGATGAAAAAACCAGAGGATCGTTTGCAGATTGAGATGATGGCTTGCGATGCATCATAGTACTTCAGCTGCCGATTTTATATCGGGAGCTGTGATGTTATTTGTCTGATTTTCGTGCAACTCAATCAAAAACAGCATCTCATCGAAACGGGCAACGAGATGATTGAAAGTACATCTCCACCGTGTAGGAACCTTCAAGTATCGGAATGTAGGGACGGTGACTAGTTATGACACGTGGACTCTAGGTGTTGAGAGGTGGGCCCATAATGATAAGTCTCATCAGGTCCAATCATCTCAATGAATTGTCAATTGGTTTGTCCGACAAAATTTTACTCCTCCAACAATGCTACGATACACAACTAATTTGCACCCTACATACACGCTAAAGACCAAGGTAACGTGGCCCATCACCTTGGTGGGTGCAAGTTTGGCACACTCATATAATTTTTAATTACTATTTTTTTTGTCCGGATTTATTGATTTATTTTGAAGATTTTATTTTTTTTTCATTACCTTTTGAGTTTGTTAATTTTCTATTTTATTCTCAACCCTCCATGTGTTTCACTAACAAAAACTATTTTTTTTCCTAAAAATTAAGACAGTTCATTGTCTCATAACACATTACATAAAAAAATATGAAAAACCAGTTTATTCAAAAAACATCTTCTGGAACAGCTCGTTGATACTCCCTCCATTTTAATTTGACTACGAATTACGTGCAATTTTCAAAATCTAAAATAATGTGGTTACCAATTTATTTATTTTTATCAATATGGATCTTGTTTAATAGATCTTTTTGAGAAATTGAATACGGTGCAAAAAAATTTCAAAAATTAAACACATTATTTAAAAAAAAAATTAGGTTTTGAGTTGTTATTTTAAGTTTTAGAAAATGGACAAAAAAAAAATAAAATTTCCATACTTTATCGTTTAACTTTTGAAAATGGACAAACATTTTAAGACTTGAAAAGTATGTTTGTGAACAAACAAATCCAAACGGAAAGAGTATTTACAAAATAGGGTACCATGCACGTGGTGCTAATAGCGTATCTCGGTTATCTTAAAGTATTTTAGACCATTTGGTTCTTTTCCTCACTTTCTCTAAAATTTGGATAGTTTAAAATATTTTTGAATGGTCGAGAAGTGTGTTGGGTACCGTTATGTGGTATCAGCCGGCTCTCAAATTTTCTGGCTCTCTGATCGAGGTGGAAACTAAAACGTGTGAAATTGCTTGATCGAATTGATGGTTGTTACGATCAAAAAAAAATTGATGGTTGTTGGGCCGGGTGAGTTTGGGCCTTTAGCTTGCGCTAGAATTTAGTCCAAATCAAAATCTGGAATAAATATGGACCTGCAAATGGGGTCCAATATATGTTTGGTGGGTTGGCTCATTCAGTTCAAAAAGAAATAACCGTCCTCCATCATCTTCATGGAATCGAAATTCGAAGAACATAGGACAGGAATGACAAATTAAACAGAGTCGAACAAGAGTGTTGTCCAAGTCCCGAAATAATTGTATGAAATCCTAGGCATGTACTTCCACATCAAGGTTTTGGATATTGCATGAGGAGGTAGGGGTGTAAACAAGCCAAGTTAGAGTTATTTATTTAACGAGCCGAGCTTATACAATCGAGTCGAGCTTTAGCAAACTTGCTAATTGAATGAGCCTGAAAATTGATCTCGAACTCGGCTCGTTTACTTACCGAGCCGAGCATAAGCTACTTGTGAGCAGCTCGGTTCGTTTATAGCCCTTTAAGGAGGTCTGATACACAACAAGAAAAGAAAATATGAAACAAAAAAGGAAAAGGAAATGAACGGCAGAGATCCGCTCAGTGTACTATGCGCACATGCAATTTCACATGCATGAGTGTTATGGAATTCCAGGACTACTGAGTTAATTTCCATCAAGTCGTCTTCTTTTTTCTTTTTCTTTTTTTTCATAACGGAACTTCCTCTTTTGAAGTCCAATCCAACATTGTATACATAAATGCGGAATAGAAGGAAATTAGTAGCTAGGTTAACAACTAAAATATATTCAATGTCTCTTTATAGACTCGATTTTAGAAGTCAAGAGGTGCAACCAGATGTCCTAGACACGTCTATAAGTCCTATCTCTAATTTATAAGTGCTCACTATGGTATATCCTATCTCTAATTTATAAGTTCCCACCTATGAACTATGGTATAATGATAGGAGTCTGAAATGGGTCTCACCTTAATAATCTAAGCCTCTTAGGAATGTCAAAAATGTTATTTTATAGGTCCATTGTAATTAAGTAAAAACTAAATTGATTCATTTAGTTTAATCCTGACGAATTCATGAATGAAAATTGATCAAGTTTTTACTAATATTCAAATAACTTGATTTTTCACAAGGACTCTGGAAAATACATGTTAAACATATTGAACGGAAGCAAGAGCCTTGTAGTGAGTGAGGTAACTCACCACACCCCTATCAGGACATCTATCTCAGCACCGATGGCTCGAATTTAATTTAAATCTCAAATGTTCCGAGCCGCTTATTGTTTGGATTAAAATTTGAGCATTTAATACCAAGATGGACGGTTGAAAAGGCTCACTACAGCTCTAGACTAGGGTGCACACCGGCCTGTGGCCTGTCCAACCCATTTTTTTTAGGGTTTGGGATATAAATTTAGGCTTATAGGGTTGGGCCAAATTGATGTTTTAAGCCCGATTAGTTAATGGGATGGGCTTGGGAAAATCCTCAAAACCCAGCCCTGGCCCGACCTGAATATAATAATATTATTTTTTGATAGTATATATAGTTATACGTACTCCCTTAGAAAACAAGAAGTCTGGCATAGGGTTTCTTTGTTTAGGGTTTCACAACTTCAGGTTTGTTTTATTCTCTCCATTTTCTTTCTTTGCTACCCTTTTCTACTCCAAGTCAACTAACCCATTTTTTCCAGATTCCTGAAACTTCCTTTTTTGTATACTCCATACGCATGGCAGCGTAGGTGCATCTGTCTTTATTTTGAAGTTCTTAAACTTTACTTTTCTTTTGGAGTGAAAGATTATTTAATCTAATATATACTTTAACATTTGTTGATGAAAATATGTTTTCCATGTTTCCAACGCAGGACATCTATGGCAGGTGGAGGAAATGCTGAGAGTACCCCGATAGTAACAAATCTAGATGAAGAAAATGGAGAAAATGGTAGCCCAATTGCCAAACACAGCAGGAAAAAAAGATCTAGAGCGTGGGAACACTTTGAGAGCCTCAAATCGGCAGACAAAACTATAATTAAGGCAAAGTGTTTGCACTGTAAGGATATACTCTCTGGTGCATCTTCAAATGGAATCTCACATCTTTTACGCCACAGTTGGATTTGTTGTAAGCGTCTCAATTCTGATATTAGGCAATTCATGCTTTCAAACAAAACATTGCTTGATGGCACTTCCACTTTAAAAAACTACAAGTTTGACCAAGACACAGTTCGTAGGAAAATTAGTTTAATGGTTGTTTTTGATGAACTACCATTTTCGACTGTTGAAGATACAAGTTTTAGGAGTGTAATGACTGTTGCATGTCCCCAATTCAAAATGATTGGTCGAATGACTATAAAAAGGGATGTGATGTCGATGTATTCGAAAGAGAAGGAGAATTATGTGCGAATTGTTGGCAAAGGCTCCGGGTCGAATTTGTTTGACTTCAGATACTTGGCAGTCTCTTGTTAAGGATCACTATGTATGTGTGATTGCTCATTTTATTAATGAGAAGTGGAAGCTAAAAAAGCGAATTATAAGATTCCAACTTCTCCCACTCCTATATGATGGATTATCCATTGGTGACATAATAATTTTCTGTATTCTTCACTGAAATATTGAGCACAAAATATTCAGCATCACATTAGACAATGCCACTGCAAATGATGTTGTTGCAAACAATCTTAAAGCACGTCTTAGCGCAAAAGGTTTCCTTCCTTGTCGGGGTTCATTTTTTCAAGTTAGATGTTGTGCTCACATTTTGAATTTAATTGTGCAAGCTCGTATGAAACTCATTGATAACGTCATCTTGAAACTCCGTCCTGGTATCAAGTATGTGAAGCAATCCTCCATGAGGAAAAAGAACTTTAAGAACATTGCTCAAGGTTTTAATTTGGACAATCAAAAAAAGTTGTGCACTGATTGCCTAACTAGGTGGAATGCTACACATCTCATGATTGAGTCTGCTATTTACTACAAAAGTGTATTTTTACATATGGGGTGGCGAGACTCTAATTTTACTATGAAGCTCACTGAAGAGGAATGGGAAAAGTTGATTGTTATGCAAAAATTTTTGGAAGTGTTTTATGAAGTGACATGGCTGTGTTTGGTTAGATAGTTTAGTTTAGTTTTGATGATGTCATTAGATGTAATGAGTAGAGAGAGATAGAGAGAGAAATGATGATGTCATCAAAACTAAAACTAAAACTAAACTGGGAAACAAACAGAGCCATGCTTATTTTCTGGAACTTTGTATCCTACTGCTAATGTGTACTTCAGAGGGGTGTGGATGGTGCATACTAGTTTGTTAAAGGTACTAAGGGGCGAAAACAATTTTATGACGAATATGATGAAAGACATGTATGCTAAATTTAGCAAATATTGGTCTAAATATAGCTTGGTTTTGTCATGTGCTGCCGTTCTAGATCCTCGGTGCAAAGTGAAGTTTGTGGCATATTGCTACTCCAAATTATATCACGAGGATGGTGAAGGACATGTGAACACAATTGTTAGCACTCTTCACAAATTATTTGATTAATACATGGAACGCAGTGCATCAAAGTCTCTAGGAACAAGTAGTGTTTGTGTTGCAGGTGCTACTGAAGCTAATAGGATCGATGGATTTAAAGATTATGAAACATTCCAAAGTCAGACTTTTGGATCACAATTTGTGAAGTCCGAGCTAGACCTTTATTTGGAGGAGTCATGCTTTCCTTGAACCATGAGATAGATGTTTTGGAGTACTGGAATAAAAGCTCTATGTGATATCCTGAACTTGCAAAAATGGCTCGTGATCTTCTAGCAATTCCAGTATCAACAGTTGCTTCAGAGTCGACCTTCAGCACTGGACGTCGAGTGATAAGTCCTTTTCGAAGTTCTTTGAAACCAAAGACTGTCCAAGCTTTAATATGTCTTCAGGATTGGATGTGAGCACAAAATATGAAAGGTAATTATTGTATATTTCTTAAGTTGTTGTCAATATAAAGTGATGATCTTTCTAAATTTTGCTTGATGTAGGAAAACTACCATCATCATCATCATCAAAACTTGTTGCTGAAACTAATGGTGTTGATGAAACTCATAGCTCTTCAAAAAGTGATACTAATGAAGATGAATTCCAGGTTTGCACCTTTGAAGTAACAACAATTGGTTAAGAAAACTTTGAAGCTTTTTTCCCCCCTCTTAAACGACTTGTCTTAAGAAAACATAACTCATAGTTTATTATTATCATTATTTTTGTTCTCTATAGGAAATGCTATGAAGAAGTAACACAAGAGAGACTAAAGGGATTTTTTTACATGTCAAGTTTTATGAATGTCAAAGAGTTTCACTTTTTTAACACTTTTGTTGCATTTTGAAAGATAATTTAATTATTAGAACTATAATGTTTTATGGGTTTGTTTTTAATAGTATTGCGAGAACATAAAACTTTAAGTATTCCCGGTTGTGAATTTTAATTTGTGATCGTTGTAAGTTGTAACTAATTTATTTGTGTTTGTGATATCACGCTTTAGAAAAATAAATGGGCTTGTTGGGTGGATATGGAAAATAAAACTTTAATTGGATTGAGTTTGGAAATATAAAATGAAGCCCAATTCTTAGTGGACCGGGCTTGGGTATACACAAGTCTCGTTAGTATCTATTATAAGCACGGCCCGAGGTATGTGCACCCTTACTCTAGACCCTTGTTAGTCACTGCAGGATCTCCATTTTTGTGGGCGAGTCCTATAAACAAGTCTTATAGCTTGTAAGGTCCGGAACAAATAATGTGCATAGTTCACTAGGTCTTGGACATAAGTTTTACACCTTTTTTTCCAAAATTACCCCCATTCTGAAAATGGACATTTACCATCAGGTCACCCTTGGATCCCATAATTACCATCAGGTCAAGTCCAACTTTGAAAAATTCTCATCAACTCCCCAACCCGTATAAAAATGCCTAAATCATAGGTTACTCTATGAAAGTGCATAAAATTCTCAGGTACCTTATAAAAGTGCCTAAACCACTAAACCTTATAATAGGAAAGTGCACCCTAAACTTAAATTCTAGGGTACCCTTATGATTAGGGTACCCTACGACTCGAGTACCTTATGAAAGTGCCTAAAATCTTAGGGTACCTTATGAAAGTGCCTAAAATTCTAGGGTACCCTACGACTAGGATACCCTATGAAAGTGCCTAAAATCCTAGGGTATCTTACGACTAGGGTGCTTCATGAAAGTGCCTAAAATCCTAGGGTACTCTATGAAAGTTCCTAAACAACTAAAACCATATAATAGAAAAGTACACCTTAAACCTAAACTCTAGGGTACCCTTATGACAAGGTACCCTACGACTAGGGTACCCTATGAAATTGCCTAAAATCCTAGGGTACTTTAAATCCTAGAGTACTTTATGAAAGTGCCTAAACCACTAAAACCCTATAATAGGAAAGTGCACCCTAAACTTAGACTTAAAAAAAGAGTGACTTACCTTAGTGGTAATTTAAAAAAATGACTTACCTTATTGGTAATTAGACATCTCTTTTCTAGATCTAGAGGTAATAATCCCTTCTGAAAATTAGAATGTACATTTTGAAAATTAGAATGTACATTTTGAGTGTTAAAATGTACATTCTAAATTCTAAATATACAGTATAAATTCTAAAATGTACGGTCTAAATTCTAAAATGTACATTCTAAATTTATGGTACCCTAAACTATAGGGTACCCTAAATTCTAAATATACAGTCTAAATTCTAAAATGTACGGTCTAAATTTTAGTGTTCTAAAAGTCGCTAGTCGCTCCCAGGTCGGATGGCTGGGGACTAGCGACTAGGAGACTAGTCGGCTAGATTTTTTTTTATTTTTTAAATATATATTCCTCCATCCTTCATAAATTTTAGTAAGTAGAATAACATAAGTAGCACATCATCAAATAAAAACTTACAAACTAAGCAAAACAAAATAGTCAACTACAAAGTTCGATGTTCTAAGTTAAAAAACAAATGAAATTACGTAGCATAAAATCAATAGTCAATCACTCCTCCTCCTCTTCTCCATATCCCTCCAAGACTTGGTCTCCATCGGACTCAAACTCATAATCCTCATCTTCCTCTTCTTTGTCATCTTCCGACACAAACTCGTCTTCATCTAGTTCTCGCACATTTCTACCACTTCTTCTAGGTTGAAGGACCTCATCCACTCCCATAGCTTCCCCAACCATATCCCATGTAAGTCCTGAACCCGACTCGACTTCCTCGTCACCACCTTCAACAATCCATCCTTGTGCATTTGTTGCTTCACTAGCAAGTAGGACATCTCTCTCCTTTACCCTTCTTTTCTTGTTGACAAGTTTGGCATCGAATTGGACATACACAAGATTGTTCAATCTTGTTGCATCAAGTCTATTCCTTTTCTTCGTATGTATCTATACATTAAAGAAATTCTCAAGTTAATATACTCTAAATTCTTACCCTTTTAAAAAAATTACAACGTATAAATACATAATAGAGAGAGGGAACATGTACTTACTCCTTCAAAGGTGCTCCAATTTCTCTCACACCCAAATGAACTCGAAGTCAAAGAGAGAATTCTAATGACCATTTTTTTCAAGTTAGGTGTATGATTGCCATAGTTAGACCACCATCCAACTAATCATGAGAGAAACACAACTCAATTAGTAATTTAGTACTAACTATCAATTACTTGATTGGAAAAAAAAAAAACTAAGTTTAAGTTACTAAGAAAGTAATTACTAAGTTACCCGGATCATAAGTGTCATCATTCTTCTTACATCCCTTTGCGGCCAATGCTCTACCAAATGCACTCTCTTTGTTCTTGTGCTTCAACAACTCTTTATTGATGACTTCATTTTGAACTTCAAAATCATCGGGGAAGAAAGATTCAACACAAGTAAAAACACCATCCATGATAATTGGATCATCTTTCATGGTCGGATCCTTGAAGAGGTAGAATGGATTCAAAAAGTAAGCCGCCAAATGCAATAGACTATCAAGCCGACCTAAGGCTTTTGTGTCAATGACTTTTAGTATTGGCCAGTAGTTAGCCTCATTTTGTTTGTATGCCTCTTTAATACCTTCTTTCGCTTTCTTGAGCTCTCCATACACAAAGCCCATTGAGGGCTTCCAATCCTCATCAACAAGACGAAGAACCATCACCAATGGAGCAAACACTTTCAAGCAAAGACTTACGCTATTCCAAAATGTCGTACTCATCACCGTAGCAAATGCGGCTTTCCCCTTTGCGGTCTTCACCCATGGGAGAGCTCCCCATTCATTGGTAGTACACATCATCTTTAACTCTTGTTTTTTCTCCATCAAACTTTGCAATGTCAAGAAGGCGGTTGCAAATCTAGTAACACCCGGCCTCAGTATGTTTTTTTTTTGTATGTTTTCTCATCAATGCCAATGTTCTATGATGACCATAAATAAATATAGTGAACTTCTTTGCCCTTTCAATGGTGTCTTTGAACTTTGCTTCCTTTCCAATCCCTTCAAGCATGAGGTTTATTGTGTGGGTGGCACATGAAGTCCAAAACATGTTTGGTCTCTTGAGCTTTAACAATGCCGCTGCGACCATATTGTTAGAGGCATTGTCCGTTACTACTTGGACTACATTTTGCGCCCAACTTCATCAATGCACTTGTCAACATAGTCAAATATATATTCCCCCGTGTGCAACACATCCGAATCTTCCTTTGAAGAAAGAAAACAAGTCCTGGTTCTACAATTAACACATAAATTCATGATGCTTCTTCTTTTTCGATCGGTCCAAGCATCGGTCATGATAGAGCAACCTGTTAAAGCCCACTCTTCTTCTTGTTTCTTGAGTGATTGTTTGGTTCTCTCCACCTCCTCCTTCAACAATGGCTCCCTTAGTTGGTATTGGCTTGGAGGTTGGTAGCCCTTGCCAAATATACCCACCGCCTCAACAAAGCGTTTGAAGCTATCATTGTCGATAGCATGAAATGGAATACCGGCTTCATACATCCATCGAGCCAAATACCGATTCACATCATGAGTTCTCTCTTTCCATATTGCATCATTTATGTTTTGTTGTTGCATCTTCTTACTTGCACTCAAATCCGGATTGTTGGTCGTTGCATATCTATCCATGGGACCAACATAATGGGGCCTCTTCCTTGACCCTAAAACTTCAACTTGTTCGCCTTCATCACCTTCTAGTATTGTCTCCACCTCCACCTCCACTTCCGCTCTAACATTCGCGTCATCTATCCTCTTGTCCCTCTTTTTAGACGTCGTCTTGTTAAGTGCCATCTTACATTTCTCTTTATCTTCTTTGGTTGACTTGGGGCATGGTGTTACATTTCCCTTGATATTCGCTATGTGTTGTTTTATTCTATAAACTCCTCCACCATACCCTTTGTCACACAACTTGCATTTCTAACGTTCCCTGTTATTAGGATTCACAAGGAAGCCATATTCCCATCCAACATCATCCGAAGCTCTTTTCAATACTGGACACTCGGAAGTGGTAGATGCCGACGAAGATGATTGATCCATTGTATTACTATCTATGAAATAAAATCACAATGATACAATCACATTTTTCCTTTTATTTGTGCAAACCACAACAACAATATACAAGTCTAGTTAAAAAACTGAAAAAAGAGGCAACTACAAAGTACAAACTGTTTTTTAATGCAATAAAAAAATGAGACCAATCTGTTTTTTTAAAAAATGAGTGGAGTATTTTTTAATTGTTAAATGTTAGTGGAGTTAATTGTTAATTGTTAGTTTTTAAAAAAACAGAAAATAAAAAACTGAGTATTTTTTTAAACCAACCTCATCCGTTTTTTACTTTTTTAAAAAACAGAAAATAAAAAAATGAGTGGAGTATTTTTAATTGTTAGTGGAGTTAATTACTTAATTGTTAATTGTTAGTTTTTTAAAAAAACAGAAAATAAAAAAATGAGTGGAGTATTTTTTATTGTTAGTGGAGTAGTGTGGTTGGTGTAGTGTGTGTATATAAAAAAAACAAACTTTATTAAATTAAAAAAAAAAAACAGTGGACAAAAAAGTAAGAAATATGGGGTAGTGTGGTTGACTGGTTGGTGTAGTGTAAATAACTATGTAATAGTGTGTGTATATAATATATACACTTATACTAACATTTACACTACTTTTACAGTAAACGAAGAGAGAGAGAGAGCGAGAGAGAGCGAGAGAAGAGAGTCTGTGATATCTTACCAGAGATTCACCGAGAAGCACCAAGGAGGAAGAAGAAGCTCTCGATCGTCAAGGTGGACTAGATCGTGTAGTAGCGGTAGCAGCACTGTAGCAGTTTCAGTGTTTGATCGAGGAGGAAGAAGAGCTCTCGATTGTGTTGGAGAGAAGAAAGAGGTAAGACGATTTAGGGCAACAAATCGGGTTTGAAGAGGATTCTGTTTAAAAATTACACTGCGGCCCCAAACGTTTTTCAAATTTTGTTTTTTTAACCCTCGATTGTTGGGATTTCTTGCAATCTGCCCCGATTTTTTACGATTTGTCGACTTGCCCGACTGACCGACTTTTCCGATTAGTCGGCGACTTGAGCTCGACTAAGTCGGCCGGCGACTAATTAAATCGACTAGCCCCTAGTCCAGTTGATGAGGCCCCGACCCCGACCCCGACTTGGTCGGCGACTAGTCGCCGACTTTTAGAACACTGCTAAATTCTAAAATATACATTCTAAATTTAGGGTACCCTAAATTCTAAATATAGACAGTCTAAATTATAAAATGTACGGTCTAGATTCTAAATATATGGTCTAAATTCTAAAATATACGGTCTAAATTTAGGGTATCCTAAATTCTAAATATACAGTCTAAATTCTAAAATGTACAGTCTAAATTCTAAAATATACATTCTAAATTTAGGGTACCTTAAATTGTAGGGTACCCTAAATTCTAAATATACAGTCTAAATTCTTAAATGTACGGTTTAAATTCGAAATGTACGGTCTATATTCTAAAATGTACATTCTAAATTTAGGGTATCCTAAAACCTGAAAGTCTTTTATGAAAAGTTGCTTAAAATTAAAGACATCTTTTAAAAGTTTGCCTAAATAGTTAGTAAAACAAAAAAGAATCTAATTTAACTTGATGATTGAAAGAAAAGAAAATCTCCAATCATATTTACGCCCCGCACCTCTCCAAAGAATAAATATTAAATTTCACTTCGATGAAGTTCAAAAATTTCAAATAATAAGACCTGCCAATAAATTTTTATACCCAAATTGAACGTTGGTTCGAATTATTTTTATGAGATTCCACAACCTACATAATTTTTTTCCAATTTACAATTCGGAAATCTAATCAGATAGCACTACTGTCTACTGTCTAGAGTTGGTAAGGCTGTTTGTCGTCTTGTTCGTTAAACTAATCTCCGATTCTTTTCCAAAACAGTCCAAGACGATCAAAACACCCACGTAGAGTAATTGTTTATACATACATTTACCAATACATACATATGCCGCATGTATAACCCATTTACATTACTATCTTCCTTTCCAGTCTCAATCTTCTCATTTGATTTCTCTCCGCTTCACGAAAATGGCAACCCATGACCCTTCTTCCGATGTGAACTCAGGTACACTTTTCTGTAAAAATTTGAACCGATTAATGATAATTATTTCGAGGATTTCTCTTATACTAGTATTCTTTTTGTGGGTCGCTGCAGAAGTTAACGATGGCGATGATTTTAAAGTTCATGTGTTTTCATCATCGTCAGAGGTTGGATACCCAAAACCCCTCTTCTAAATTTCCTTTTTCAGTAAGCTTGATTTTTTTATTTTTTTATTTTAAATTTTCTTGGCTACTCACTGTACATTATTTTCTGTAGACTACAGTCTCAATGAAAGAGGACACTGATATCAATATTATCTTATTGAATTGTTTCAATCTTTAATGATTTGTTGAAGAATTTGTAAAATGAAGAAATTTCAAGATTCTGACTGCCGTAGATGTGTGACTATGCTGATTTTCGTGTGATGTTTAAGCTTATAAGTGAGCACTGAGCAGTAATACGGCTCCCCCATCCAGTCACTTATCCTCTAGTCCCTATTTTGAGACTCGTGGGCTCATCCTGGTACGAATATAATTGGAAAACATTCATCTTGCAGACCCCGCATAGAGTTAGTTCCACCGAAAAAAAAAAGTAAGTTTGATGGGACGGTAATGATTCACACGTTTGCAAGAAAAATGGACGGAAAATAGTGATGTGAAACACAAATCATCTATTTGTTCTTGCAGAATTGTGAATCTTCAACATTGCTATCAATGCATGATCAAATTGAGTTTTTGCATGGAGGTACTTATTTTTTGGTTCTACGAGATTAAAGTTTGGATCATCTTTGTGAGCCCTAGGTGTGCCCACAAAGTCTCAAAACTGGGGAGGATTGGAGGATAGATGACTGGATGGGAGATGGATCCCATATGGGGATATGGAGGCCCTTGTTTTTTTTTTTTTTTTTTTCCTTTTCGTTTTTATATAACCGGTTGTCTAGGCCAGATTGCGCGCACCTCGACTAATTCCGGGGCTCTGGAGGTAACAACCGGGCATAACCACCAGCGCCCCAAGAGTACTATGTAGGCCCTTTTTTGATCTTAAAACTATTTCAACAAGGTTGTCCTCTTATCTGATTTTTTTAATTGAATGTGGCATGGGATAGTGAACATGGATTCTGAGACAAACTATTGTTAAGATCATAGAAGCACTAAAGTATTCTTAGTTGAGTATTGTGAATATATAGGGTTATGTTCAAGTACCTATTGCGTAAACAGGAATGAATTAGTGCCGATATAGATTCAGGTACTAGACGATAAAATGATGTTACAGATGCATGCTGATTGGACTTTGAAACATGAAGTAGCTATATTACTTACGTGCACAGAACTAATAGCTAGTACTCGACTAGATTTAGGCATTGCTGTGGTCCTATTATCCTTTTACAATTTCTATTGGCAGCTTGTGAATGCACTACTGAGATCAATTATTTCTATGTAAACAGCTTGTTTTAATGCACTAAAGAAGTGATTTTACAGATTGGAAATTATGTTGGGCATTTTAGTTTAGCTTCATGCTTGTGAATGGCCTCTGCAATTCTTCCTGTGCTCCATATTGTTTTGACCTCTCTCTCTCTCTCTCTCTCTCTCTCTCTCTCTCTCTCTCTCTCTCTCCTTTTGCATCAAAAAATTAGTTGCTCGAAAAGCTGCATGAGAACTGGAAAGGGAAGGAGCAACCATACCCAGCTATGTATTCTAGTGTTTATGGTGGAATTATTCTTGATCCAGCGATGATGGTTATACCTATAGATGATCATATGGTTCACAGAGGCCACGGTGTGTTCGATACTGCTATTCTACTCGATGGGTGAGCACGGAAACTCTCTTTGACATACATAATAAAATTTCTTCAGCTTCATGTTTGAAAACACTCTTTCTCAAAATTATGCATTATGTTCATGGGTCCAATAGCATTTGTTTGCTAACTTATCAATCTAAGGAGGGATTGCAGAGGAGCATTAGTTTCCCTTGATGACTGTTGTGCTCTAGAACTCGCTTAACAGTATTGTGACGAGCTTAGTACATGTTCCAGACACTGATTTTACAGATTCTTTTCAATAAGCTAGTGTTTTTCATTAGCCACCAACACATGCATTTCCTATCAATCGTCTTTCTTCTCTTTTACTTTTTCATTTGCTTTGCACTAGTGTTATGCGTAACAAGTCTACTGACTTAGTTTTTATCCAGACACCTGTATGAGCTGGATGTTCATCTGGATCGTTTCCTGAGATCCGCTTCAAAAGCCAAGATTTCATCTCCCTTCCCTAGGTCAACTCTCCGAACCATCCTTATCCAACTTACTGCTGCATCGCAGTGCAGAAAAGGAACCCTGAGATTCTGGTTGAGTGCGGGTCCTGGTAATTTCTTGCTCTCACCAGCTGGATGCCCAAAGTCTGCATTCTATGCAGTAGTGATCAAGGATGATTTTTTGCAGTGCAAAAAGGGGGTTAAGGTAATAACATGCACTATCCCCCTAAAGCCACCTCTTTTTGCCACCATGAAGAATGTAAACTACCTTCCGAACGTGCTTTCTATAATGGAAGCTGAAGAAAAGGGGGCATTTGCATCCATTTGGGTTGACGATGATGGTTATATTGCTGAGGGTCCTAATGTAAATGTGGCTTTTATTACCCATGATAAGGAGCTCATTATGCCTATCTTTGATCGGATCCTCAGTGGGTGCACTGCCTTGAGGCTTCTTGAACTAGCGCCCAAGTTGGTTGAGCAGGGGATTTTGAAAAGTGTGGGAACTGGCAATCTCACTGCGGAGGAAGCCAAAGGGGCGGCTGAAATGATGTACGTTGGAAGCACACTTCCTGTTTTGCCGATCATCATGTGGGATGACAAACCCATAGGAGATGGTAACAAACTCCCTCAAACTCTCATTTTTCTTATTTAAGTTTTGAAGTTAAAGTAGGCCTTTGATTTGGATTAAAGTAGGCCTTTGATTTGGATGCCTCCCTAGTTTTGACACAATGAACAGGTCACCATGGCCTACAGGGTGTGTTGGATCATGGATTTGTGAAGGAATTTATGGAGAGGTTAAAAGATAAGAAAATAATAAAAGTTAAAAAGTAAAACTGTATTTCGTTCCTACCATTGTCTTCCCGTTGATGAATCACTCCCCAGATCAACGATTGAACAAAATAACTTAAATGTGGTATAAAAAGTATCGAACACTTAGTCCTCCCTCGCTCCCATGGTACACAACTGCAAGTCACACTTTTCATCCATTTCAGTTTAACCTATTAAGCATGGATCAACATGAGCTGTCCAGATTAGTTGCCTATGTAGTATATTTGATTGAATCTCTGAAGCACATTGTGGGTGAAAGAATGAATTACTTTATTACAAGTTATCTGCGGCTGATATTTCAATTTTAATCTGATTATGGAGGGATTTGGTTTCTATTGGTTGTATCAGGAAAGGAGGGAGAGCTGACGATGGCGCTTTCAGATCTGGTTTGGGATGATATGGTAGCAGGCCCTGAAACTCAGAGGTTATCTGTTCCTTATTGAGCAGAAACTCCCAAGTTATTCAAGAAATTGAAGAGGACATTGCATTTTGGAAGCTTCATTCCCGCGCTAATCTGGTTTGTTAGTTTGTAAAGTTGCCTTTTCTTTTTACGGTTCATGGGCATTGGAAAATATATCATCGATACTATGTTTGAAGTGGGTTTGCTTTGTGTGAAAGTTGTGTAGCATTAGCATTGGAACATGATTGATGATTCAAATCTCAATTACCCAACGTAGAAAAGAAATGATAAATGGCATGTGATGTTCTATGCTTTTAGTACTTCCATTCTGCAAAAATACAGAAAACTTGTTTGGTGAGCTGATTTCAATTTTTTTTTTTTTTAAACCTTTAGTTTCTGAAAGAGTTTCCGGGGGTGCTAGAGGGCACTCGCTTTAGGGCGCCTTGTAGTGCGCTGTGTGGACCGTCCAATAACACTAATCTGGATTTTTAGTAACAATAAATAAATAAATAAAAATGTAGTGGTGTCTAGCGCAGGTGATCACAGCTCTCTCTTAACATTGTTGTGAACCGCTCCAAACAAGTTATGAGTTTAAGTTATTTCCACTGCCGGTGGAAACAAAAACTTCCTCCAAATCGATTATATTGTGCCACGTGTTCAACTAGTGGTCCCAAATAATAAAACATGAACATATTACGCAATACAATCGATTTGGATGAAACTTTTGTTTATGATAGTCTCCTAAATATAACAAACCTGATTCAATGAAGAGCAGGAGTTGGAGACTGACAAGCCTCAAAGAGAGAAACCAATAAATTCAGGAGAGAGAAATAACTATAGATCACACCTTAGTCATTATCAGGGTTAGGGTTCTCAACCGTCCAACGGCCACCGATGGACACCCGAGCGCTGCGGCTGTGAAACCTGGGCGGAGAAAGCCAGTGTTCCTTAAGGTCGACAGCCTAAAGCCGGGGACGAATGGTGACACAAGCTGTCTTTATGGTTGTTAGTGTCTTATTGACTAAATTGTTTTGTAAATTTGGTGAATATTTGTATAATTTTTAATTTTGCTCATATGGATGAATAATAAATTTTAAAACACAAGACACTAAATTTTAGATTACGAAAGCAGATAGTACAAAAGGCGAAAGTCTGAATTAATATGAATATAATTGACCGAATAATCCAAATGGTCGAAACACAAAAAGAGACCAACAAATTAACAAAGTGTGAGTTGGTTCAGGTGTGGGAAACAATAAAATGTTGTATTTGATGACGGGACAATAAAATGAATGCTCAGGTACTATGGGAGCTCAGGAGTGGGTAACCTATAGAGGGCTGACGATCATCCTTGGAAAAAATATGGCAAATGCCACCATTAAATCGGACTCAAGTTTGGAGGTAAAATTGATTAACAAAGGAGATGCTGGGTAAAATTGATTTACAAAGGAGATGCTGAGAATCATTCACACGACAATGTTATCAAAGATGCCAGTGGGCTCCTTACTCGAACGGAAACTAAACTTGCCCGCATCTATTGAGGAGCCAACGAATGCGCGCAGACCATCTAACACGAGTAGGAGCTGAACAAGAAGAAGATTTAGTTGTAGTGATTGACATGCTCATTTCTAAGGGAGTTTATGATTAGGAACAACCTAAACATTAGGCAAGTGTTAGCGTGGTGTCCAAAATTCAGATGACCCTTCGGAGTTGACTCTTTTCTACCGTAGCAGTGAGATCTGTCTCTCTTGGTACTTCTATACAAAAAGAACCCGCTGTTAGCACTCAACCTAACCGGAAGTTGGCCTGGGAAGGCACTTTGACGGTCTAGTAAGAAGACTTAGAGAGAGAAGTACCAAATGAAGTAGAGAGAAATGATTTGTAATATGTTATGTACCTTCTAGGGTTCTCTTCTCTTCCTTTATATAAGCTCTCCTGACTTGGGCTCCAAGCTTAGGTGCAGATCGGTAATTTGGCTCGAATGACGTCACACTACGTCATGCTACGGTAACCACCTCAAATGACATCATCCATGACATGTTGGATGAATTGCCTTCCGCATTTCCCGTGGGTCACTTTAGGTTTGCCCGGCTCAAATGACTCGTCTAGATCAATCTCGTCTCGGTGAGTCGTTTCAGGTTTACCTGGCTCGGATGACTCGTCCGGTTCAATCTCGTCTCGACGAGTCGTTTCGGGCTTACCAGGCTCAGATGAATCGTTTGGATCAAACTTGTCTCAGCCAAGGCGGTGGTTCATCCTCCTTGTTATTCGATTTGTACCTACTCGGCACGGTTATATTGGGCTTGGTTGACACTATTTCGGTATGGTCATATTGGCTCGGCTCGGTTGGAACCGTCTTGGTAGGGTCATATTGGCTTGGCTCGGTTAGAACCGTCTCGGTAGGATCATATTGGCATGGCTCGGTTGGAACCGTCTCAGTAGGGTCATATTGACTCAGCTCGGTCGGAACCGTCTTAGTAGAATCATATTGGCTCGGCTCGGTTGGAACCATCTTGGTAGGGTCATATTGGCTCGGTTGGCACCGTCTTGGTACGGTCATATTAAATCGGCTCGGTTGGTATCGTCTCGATACAGTCTCGGAAATCGACTCAGACAATTTAAGTTTAGGTTAGGCTTCACCTTATTCGGGACCTGAGCCTTTGATCTGAGCCAATCTGTGACCCATTTAATCATTATATTTTGGCACACTACAGTTAGATTAATTTAGTAGAATGGCCTATACTAAAGTTTAGTGTATGGTTGCACCTCTATTGCGTGACTAGTTAATGGTTAATTTTTCGGAGTACCAAAAAAATAAAAATTTCTTGGTGGATGTGGAGGTGTACCATTTGTGCCAAGGTTATGAATGTCAAACCGTTGGTATGTAACGGTTTTGTGTAAAAACGGTATCAAGAACACCCAATATGGGTCATGCCGGTCGGGTACCTGTGCAGTAGTGGTTGGTACGTAACAGTTTTGTGTAAAAACAGTATCAAGAACACCCAATATGGATCATGCCAAACGGTATCAAAAACGGTATCAAGAACTCCAAAAGAGTACCCGATGTCATACCGGTACCGATACATACGTACCGGCAAGAAAACTGATACACTAACCCATATTATGGTATTCAAAACCTTGATATGTGCATTTCCATTTCCTTAATCCTTAATTAAAAAAAAAAAAAAAGTGGCCTGAGCGCAGGTGATCACATCTCCCCCACACCATTCTCGTGAACCGCTCCAAACGTAGTATCGGAATACGAGACGATTCCAAATATAGCAAATCTGCTTGAGAATAAAGCAACAATGAAGAGCAGGAGCCGGACACTGAGAGGTCTCGCAGAGAGAGAGAGAGAGAGAGAGAGAGAGAGAAACCAATTTCAACAACAGATCTCATTATCATTCTTAGGGTTAGGGTTTTCATACAATGGCCACCAATGCACAGCCGAGCACCGCCGCTGCGAAGCCGGGTCTGAGGAAACCGGTGTTCGTCAAGGTCGATAGCTTGAAACCGGGCACCAACGGTCACACGCTCACAGTGAAGGTTTTGGAAACGAACGACGTCGTGGTGCAGAAGGGAGGATCGGGATCCGGATCGGCGGTGGTTCAGAACCCACGACAGAACCACCGCATTGCTGAGTGTCTCGTTGGGGATGAGACTGGTACTGTGCTCTTCACCGCCAGAAATGATCAAGGTATGTTACTTGATACTGCCGTTGGATGGAGTTTTGTATTGGTTTTTCTGATCTGTTTATATGCCCTAGATATCGATTGTTGTTTCAGTGATCGTATATTATTTCCGTTTTATTGTGTTTTTACTGGGTGAATATTTATTTGGATATGTGGATATTTTTTGTTGATCGGATCGGCCCAGCTGGTTGAACCGCTTGACTTTCCTGTCCGGTCATCCCTGCAGACCGTCTTGGCTCATGGGGATCTAACAATGAGTTTTTAACACTGAACAATTTGACTCCCTAGAGAAAATCTTCTCAAATTAAATAGGTATATAATATATACACTTGGTATAATTTAAACTTTGTCGTTATATTTTGTTACTGTTTATTTGTTATTTTTATAATTTTATTTATTTAGTAAATGATTACAAAATCATGGTTCTATTCTGGTTGAAGTGGGTTGAACTGGTGATCTGTCTCTGCTCCGATTTTACGGTTCCTCCATTTTCGGATTTCAAATCATTGGATGGGAGACCTGTCCGTCCAGTCTGTTTTCTGGTTCAGTCTGGTTTTGGATTTCACCATGTGTGTCTATCGCATGAAGCATATTTTAAGCTTTATGCAATTGGTTTTAAGGGATTATAAAATCTTTGAGGGACTTGGACCATCTCTGTTTAGTGTACAATTGCATGATTTTCTCTCGATAAGTGGACTCCTTGCTTTTGGGAATGGAAGGTCAGAAATTGTAGTTAAGCCTCATTGTTGCAAATTACTTAAAAAATGAAGAAATGAATTTAGCAGGCTGATTGACGTTGTGGTAGGTGCACCATGAACACAAGTCAATTCTATGAAGCAGACATGTATGTTGCTTTAGCATTTCTGACTGTCTAATACATTTGCATGATACAGTTGACCCAGGAGGTGTTTGTAGACGAAAATTGGTGCTAATTGTTGAAGTGATGGTTAAAAACTTAAAATGGCAGATGGGTGTTTTAGAACCTGACATATCCCTAAGGATTGTACGGATAGATTAATGCTTATGGCAAACGTTGGCTGCCACACGAAAAATGATTTAAGTGTCTCGTGGAGGGACATCATAAATGAGATCGCCAGAATGCATATTTTGTTATATAGTAGATCTCCTTGAGTGCCTATTTGTACACTAAAACTTGTATACACATGGCGGCACAAGTTTTTCTTTGATTAATTTTTATGAACTGGGTAGTTCCCTTTAGGTGGATACTATGATATGGTGGAAAAACTTAAAAGACTTGGGAAATATAATAACATCAAAAAAACTTAAAAAGCCATCGGCTTGAAAAACAAATTTTGAAATGCTGATGACCATTATGCTTTACTTGACCCAGTATATTAGTTGTGGATATTGCTTCAAGGGAAGAGCTCTGTTTGTCCGAAGTGACCGAGTTGTTCATCGATTTCCTTCTACTTCATTCTTTCATATGTTGAGAATTTCATGTAGACTTTCTCCCTGATCATCCTGTTTAACATCTTCATAACCTTTTGTCTTGAAATTTGTTGTGATGCAACTGATATTCTGGAAGGCTCTTTTGAAATGATTGTGGTCAAATGCTTGGAAGGTATGCCCTTTATTCTATGAGGGCCTAATGCAACCTGCCAGTTTCTTTTGATATTGTTGTGCTCTCGTCTCTCCCTTGGACTACTATCCTCTTCCTGTGGCCATCTCTATAGCAGCTTTTAATATTGACGAAGCCAAAAAAATGGAAATCCAATTAAATCGATAGTTCTTTAGGTTTAGGCATGGCAAACGAATCGTTCAATGTGGTTATAGACTCTTTCCTGTTGATGGAGTTGGCTCCGTTTTTCTCTTTCTTTTTAATCAACTGACTCCAATTTCTATTCTGTAACACTCAGTAAGGGTTTTCTTGTATATTATTTGTTCCCAGTTGATCTCATGAAGCCTGGGGCAACTGTCATCCTCCGGAATGCAAAGATTGACATGTTCAAGGGATCCATGAGGCTTGCAGTTGACAAATGGGGCCGTGTTGAGGTCACTGAATCTGGTTCTTTTGAAGTGAAAGAGGACAACAATCTCTCCCTTGTCGAGTATGAGCTTGTGAGTGTTGCGGATGAGTGATTGCGATCATCTGGTAGCTAGTTCAATGGATATATAAACAACACTAGAATCTAAAAGGCAACAATAGTATGTTTCCCCCCACTGAAAGAATGGATAGTTTGAAATCGGTATGCATGTTCAAACCAAATCTGGTGAATATATCTGTTAGTATGATTATCACGACTAGTATCAGTTTAGCGTAAGTAGGGAAAGCTGGATTCCTTGTTGGACATGGAAATGTGAATGAAAAGTAATGGTATCAATGATAGGGACGATTATGGTTTACATTCTTGGCTTTCTTTCCTTCCATTTATCCGAGTTCTATCTTTTTGTTATGCGTGCGCAAGTTTGCAGCATATAGTAGGCAAATGGCGATAGCTCATTTTGATGTTGGGTGGAAAAACACCGTTTTGACTCTGCAATTTTGCCCAGCAAAAGTTGAGTGAGGGTAAAAATCACACTCGCAAAAGTTTGGTAGTTACCAAAGGTCTTTCGAAAGACAGGCTTTGTTCTTCCTTTTAGTTTGCCAAAAGTCTTTCGAAAGATGTTTGAAAAGTTAAAACTCTGCAACATAGTAAAGAAAAGTTCGTTAAATTCTATCCGGTGACATCCAGAAGAATAATTTGTACTCCTATTTGAACTCCAATTCAATTCAGCAAGGAAGGGTGCTAACTTTTCTTTACATGAGTTGATTATGCAATCGTTAGGTTCAAGTTTTGAAAGACTTTAAAACGTGCCATGGTCAAAAAAGAAAGAAGCCCTCTTCGTACCTTTCCTAGAAAGGGAAAAGCTAATTGTCAAACCCAGTTCCGGAAACCCTCTTCTAAGGCGAAGAAAGCGAAGAAATCACCACTCAACAACCACACACGAAAATCCCAAAACTGCCTAACCCTAACACGCGAAATCCCCAACCGATGGTACACTGCTCGGACTCTGGACGGTCGCAAAGGAGAGGAGCAGTGAGATTGGCGGAGTGCTTCAAGGAGTTTTGAGGGGTAGATCTGTTGCTTAGATGTGGAGTTTTGACTGATTTGAATATGTACCATGTTTAGAAATATGTTTCATGAAAAGATTAGTGGAAATTCACGAATAATGCTAGAGAGACACACCACTTTACTACACCACTAACCACACAAGCCTATATGACACCGCATAATTTATGGTTGTAAGGTAGTTTTAAAGTGTTTGTTCTCCTATTACCAATCATGCAGTGTCATGTAGGCTTATGTTGTTGGTAGTGTGGTGTGTACCTATTATTATTGGAAACTTTTTTTTTTTTCGAGAAAAGAAAGAAATATATTAAACTCAAAACCACCGGCCACAAAACCACCAAAAAATACAACCGGCTGAAAACCACCGAAAAAAGAAAAAAAAACAACCGGAAAAGAAAAAAAACAGGAAAAAGAAAAGAACGCCGCCGCCGTCCGTGGGGGCTGTCACCCATCTGAAGCCGCTGCCGCCGTTGTCGAAGGTGGAGATCTAGACCGGGAACCCTGGATTTGGCCCCCACGTGTCCAAAAATCAGGGTGCAGTCACTTACACCGGATCGGAGAGGAACTTAAATAGTGATAATGTCATGGATGAGGACTTAAGGTCCCTAAAAAGGATGTTTATTCAATTTTTTTTCTTTTTTTTAATCAGCCATTTTCCATAAATTTAACTACAAATTCCAAATACACTTCCTATTGGGATATTTGGAAAAAAAATTCAATGCAACAGTTTTTTGTAACGCCCTCTCACATGATGCGAGTTCCATGTATGTGTGGGTCCCACTCTAATAGGAGAGAGGTGTCACAAATAAACGCTGTATCAAAAAATTTCTCCTGATATTGGTGTATTCTCGTTATCCACTGATATGGGGCGGAGTCCCACAATCAGAAGAAACAGTTTGTCTGATTGCAGCGACATGGTGGTTCGAAATACTAACACTACTTATTGTACACGATTAAGTGTAAAGACTCCATATGAATGTGCGATGATAGAATCACTCAGAGCACCAAATCGCTGTGGCCCGGGACTATTCAATAATTACTCAAACGGTTCTCTCAATATCTCTCTCTCATATATAGGTTTTGTTTCTCTCCGGAAAAGACTCTCCTCCTCCACTTTGAAAATAGTTTGGCAGAAGGAAAGAGAAAGAATCAACAAATTACAGAGAGAAAAGGTGTGTGTGTGTGTGTGTGTGAGAGAGAGAGAGAGAGAGAGAGAGAGAGAGAATGGGGGATTGCAGGCCATTGGGTTTCTTGATTGGCTTGCCTTTCGCTTTTCTTGCTTTGATTCTCTCACTCGTCGGTGCCGTTGTTTGGATTCTCGGGTTAGTTTCATTCTTTCATGATTACATTAATGTCTCCTTTTACATATGCATGCATAGTTTTCAATTTCCATGTTAAACGTAGCACCGGGTTTATATAGTTTCTTATTTTCATTTTCTCAAACTAGGGTTTCTATAGATTATACCAATTGCATTGTGGGAGAGGCGGCTCCAACAATTTTTCTAATGGTGTTCATAAATTTTTATGGTCTACTACCTTTATAAACCACAAATTAATATAGACAAAAAAATTTCATTAATATCGACAATGCTACCAAAAATGACGGGATAAAGACAAAGTTTGTTATAATTGCCCTCGACGAGTTTTCATATTTTGAAACCATTGCATAATAGCCTCGTTATCAACGGTATCAAATACATCACTATCAATATAAGTAACTAAACAGTCATTCATCCACTGATCTCCCATTCAATTGCGCAAATTGATAACTCAATTATTTAAGCCCAATAATTCATAAAAAAACCAAACAACAAAACCTAAGGTTCATTACAATACATTAACAGTTTATCACATTACCTATGTGAGAGTGTGTGTGTGTGTGTGTGAGAGAGAGAGAGAGGGAGAGAGGGGTGGGCTTGGAAACTGAATAATTGAGAAGAAATCTTGGAACTTGGAAATCAGAAGAGACAAAGGGGTAGGGACTTGAACTCCACTGGACCATTGCCTTCAGTCGGTCAGTCAGAGACTGTAGAAGAAGTTTATTTTTTGTAAGTGAAAGTCGAACAATTGATTTATTTGGGTATTAGGCCAGGTTATGCCTTTTATCATATAGCTTTTTCGGTTCTTCACCTACCTTTTTTTTTTTGGGCTTTAATTATTTGGGTTTTAATTTGAATTGAACTTGGACTTTTTTTTATTGGCCCAAGTGTTCAATACTTGGGTTTTTTTTTTTTTTTTTTTGGCATGATGTTCAATTTAATTTTGGTAGGGTGTTCAACAATGGACTATCCAAAAAAATTTACATGTATTCTAATGATTTTTTTTTTCTTTGGGTGGTCATGTGACCATTGAAGTCACAAGGTGCCGCCGCCCCTGCATTGTCGTCTTATTTCCTTCAATTCTTCCTTTCGTGCAACTGCATTGTGGGCTCGTCCCCTTTTTCAATGTTCTAAAATTGCTAAGCGCTAGTTGGACAAAAAAGGAGCACTTAAGCGACAACTAGTCGACGCCTAAGCACTAGGTGGTCGACTTTTTGAACGCTATCTTTTTGGCATGATTGACAAACTCACTAGTTGAACGAAATGATCAAAATCACATTGTAGTACTGCGCCCCCAACTCACAACAGGTTCCCAACACTATAAGAAAAATGACTATTCCCGGCATTAGAAAACTGCCAGAAAAAGTCCCAAAACAGCCGGGAAAAGTATTACCGGCGGTAAAAATGCAAAAAACCGCCTGCCGTCAAAACGGCCGTCGGGAAAAGATAAATGGTGGTAATCTACCGCTGGTAATACTAGCTGACTTTTGCCGATAATGGTTATTTCCGAAAAAAAATTTGTCCCACCAAGTTTCGAACCCGCGACCCCTTGTGTGAAGCCCTGACACCTAACCGCCCAACCACCCAAACTTTTCGATTATACTTAGGAAATAAAAATATTTATATTAAAATTTACATTTTTACCCGCGGTTTTTTGGATTACCGTTGGTAAAAGTGACCTTTACCGGTGGTTAAAACCGCCGGTAATAAAACCGTGGGAAAATTTATTTTTTGCGGCGGGTTGTAATTACCACCGGTAATAGCACCCTTTAACGGTGGTATTGTTACCGCCTATAAAAGCAATATTTGGCGTAGTGCAAGTTCGTTGGAGAGAACTTTGGAGTAGAGATGCCTACATTTATGCTCATTAACAAGGATGGACACAATTTAACTACTAACAATTTGGGAAGTGCAGTTCGGAGCCCTAAAAGTTAGAGAGAGAGAGAGAGAGAGCAAACTAGTAGCCTTGGGGGTGCGGGTTGGTTCCCCCATCGCTGCCCCCTCCATTTTCCCTCGGAAAACCTATGCGTACAGACCATGGTGTCCAGAAAAGGTCCTGAGCATGCTTAGTGATTCACTTTTGGGTCTCACATGAATGATCCAAACCGTTCATTATTCTTAGAATATTTTTCCAAGGGGTCTCAAAAAACTTCATCTCAATCGGACGGTTAGAGTGCTTGAACCAAAGTCCCACCGTTTCAATAAAAAGAATGAACGGTTCGGATCGCTTGTGTGAGACCCAAAAGTGGGTCCCCCGTTGCATCCTGTACATTTTTTGGTCCTAAAAATTTGTACCCATAGTCGGGTCCTTTTCCCCCTCATGTGTTTCATCTCCCCCTCTCTTGTTTTCCTACTATTTTTTTGCGTGTTCTTGGATTTTGGAGCCCGGTTCCCATGGCGTTTTGCATCTTGGTGTAGATCCACCACTCTTGGTTCAGTTCGGCGAGACTTAGGTGGCGGGTGATGGCCTAGCGGGTGTCAGCTGGTTGGTGGTGTTTCAATAAGGTGGAGGCCGGAAAGAGAGGTTTCATTCTTGCTCTTGTTTAGTTTTTTTTCTCCCAACTGATTTTTAGTCAGTGTTGATCCGGTTTGGTTTCCCAAATCTAGTGGGTGATTGGTTAATAATTTTTCTAAGTTGTTTTTGTTTGTGGTTTGTGGCCCTGAATCTGTTTTTGTGCTCGTCGTGAGATTTCGAGGATTGTCGGTTTTGCCGGCTTTGCTCCCCTGACCAGAGACTGCTGTGCCAGCCGGGTCTTGTCCCGAAGTGTCATTCGGCTCTCCTCCATGGTAGTGAGAACTTGTTTGCGAGTGATCAGTACTGCGTTTGGACCAACATTAGCTTATTCAAGCCAGATTTAGGAAGAGCTTTTCCTTATTGCTCGTTGTTATCCTTGATTGGAATTTTTGCTAGCCCAGGAAATATTTGTCTTTATTGCAAACTCCTCGTTCCCCACATCTTAGAGTCGGTGAGAAGAGTCATTAATATGGCTTTTGTATGGATTCTGGCATTAGTCTTCCCTTTTTATTAGCGATGTAGGTTCTGGTTGTATCTTTTTTTCATTATTTTTGTAGGAAAACTTTGTAAGTGACGGATGACTTTATTGAAATAGTACAATCATTCATGTCGGATAAAATAATAATAATAAAAAAATAAAACAAGGATGGACACAAGATTTAAACTTTTGGGCCGAACCGATGTGCAATAAGTTTTTTTAGCCCCGAACAAGTTATGAATTTTTCTCCGATCGAACTGTCCCTTGATGCATCCCCATTGAGAAAGGTACCACATTCCGAACACAGAAAATCGTACGAGGGATTAAAATTCCTAAAAATAATTCTCATTTTAATTCTTCTTATTTTTTGTTAATCGAATTTGCATGATTCATTAAGGTAGCTCAACGATTATTGCTTCTTTCGTATATTTGATTTTTGGTGTATTGAATTTCAGGACAGTGTTGAGTTGCCTCTGCCCATGTTGCATATGTTGCAGTGGAATTGCAAATTTAGCCATTGCACTTTTGAAGCTTCCAGTGGCAGTGATTCAATGGTTCATTGACAAAATTCCCTGCTGATGATCATATAAGCATTATGTCCCTCCGGGGACATCCGATAAAATTGAAACGATCATATAAGCATTATGTTATGTTCCACAGAATCAACCAAGTCCTCACAATTAGCCAATATATATATATAGTTTCTATAAGTGTATCTACATACTTTAGTTCATTAGTTTGGGATAATTGGTACATGAAATTGTATATATGTGATGATTATTCGTTTTTAGTGAAACAGTTGATTATATTCTAGAAGAAGAGACTCTAGCTTTTGATGGCTTGAAATATTAGTTGAAGCATACGCAAGCTGATCCGAACACTTAAGTTCGCAAAAAAGTTGTAAGGACTTTGTCTAGTTGGCTTTCAACTCCACGTGTTACGTGAGTCACAACACTTTTTGGAGCCATAATCGTTGTGGGTAGTATAACCAAACATATGATTCTAGAGGGTGTTGTGCGCGTTGACCGGAAAGTTATCAAAAAAAAGTGCAACGACTTTGTCTGGTTAGGCTTTCCACTCTTTTCAAAACCACGTATTATGTGGGTCTTAACACTCTTGGAAGCTATAAATGGCTTGGGTCGTAGAACCAAACACTTGATTCTAGAGGCTGTTTGACAACACCCGAACCCGAACAACACTGAATTAATTCTCATAAATCAAAACATCATGAATGAAAACAGGTCAAAAGTTCATATATTTTTTGTGTGTTGATGCAAGCTCTATCCATGCATTATGCATTCAGATAAATGTTCTTTTACCTTCTTGGTCTGTTTTCAAAATAATGGAGAACTGAATATCGAGGTAAACTCTCAATATGTCCTACGTTGATGTGACATTATCGAAAATATTTTGATCCTTTACTTTCAACAGCTCGTATACACTAGGACCGACGTGCTATCTACTTGCAGATGGAGCTTCAATAGCAGTTAGAGGAACTCAACAAAACAGCTCTGCAAATTCGGGCGAAGGGTGCCCCTCATGAAGTTCTTAACACATTGTAGTATAGTAACAGGTACACAAAAATAAAAAATAAAAAATACTCAATGTTCTTCGGGTATGGCCACGTAACGCAACAATCCCCTTGAGAATCACACAAATATGTAGGATCTACAACTAATTGTAAGTGCTCTATATGGTTGAGTGATTTTAATAGGTACCATAGTCCACATGACCAAGCCTAGTACCTCTGAATGATTCATCTAGTTTTGCCAATTTTAGGAAAAATTATTCTATGCCCTGGGGCAATTTCCCATACAAGTGTGTGGACCCCTTCCCGGAGCATTGAATAATCTCTCCAATTTCAGGTTTTGGTAATTTCACTATCTTCACAACATTCTCAATGGGTATGGTAACTAGTCAGGTTTTCCCTTGTAAACACAATCCTGTTTCTTCCAGCTCAATTTGTTGCCTTGAAGGCTTGTTTGGGTAGGAAAAAATGGCATCAAAGAAGCGGCACGAAATGGGTTCTTCTAAAGCAGAATATGTGTAATCCAACCAACTTATTAGAATTTGTGTAACAGTCTAGCCAATTCCGTTCTATTTTGTTTGTCAATTAATAATGTTGTCTCTTTTATATTTATTGACTAAATCTTTTAATCTAAAATTTCTTTTATGATTTCGAGAACTTCGCATTATAGAATAAATTAAAATCTATCAAGGAAGATTAAAAAATACTCAATTGAATACTAGTAATTGCCTTGATTTGGAGGGATCTCCTCAATAAAAAAGGACAAAGAAAAAGAAAAAGAAAGCCCAGATAGAGATGAGGTGACAGCAGAGGGTGTTATGACTAGTCAATGTTCATGTACTTAAAATGGAAATTAGAGGGCCTACAACTTTAAATTGCCAGGGGAATGTGCAAATCTTTTATTTTAAAACCAAAAATTTCCTGTCTATTGATCAATTGTAATGTATCCTGACATCACAGGTGCATGAACAATTATCTTAACCACCAATTGCATAGCATTAAGTGTGGGGGGCTATGTGCCCCCTTCAAACCAACAAAAGTGATAGGATTTCAGCCAAATTGGTTCATTGTTAACCAATACATCTAGAGTTTTTTTTTATGTGTAATTCGGGTGTCCGGACTAGCTTACGCCCAGCTCAATTAAAGACTTCTTTGAGAATTTCCAGCTAAAATAAACCAATAGTCTTGTTTAAGTTTCAATCAACATAATTGGCTGCTCTTTTGTCACTCTCATTCAACACTAGGTGACTCCATGCATATGGTGATAGAGGTTGTGAAAGGATAGATGGAAAATGAAAGGCTCTTCCAAAGAGATGATTATACAAAAATGTATATGCAATAGGGAGAGACAGAGAGATACGGGTAGGGTTTTTTGTCGGACTACATCTAGAATATATATAGCAAAATTTGTATAACACACCAATGTGGAACTGCTTGATTGACAATTGATCGAGTCAATGGTTATTTACCATCACCGGTGATAATATCACATTGTCATGTTGCACAATTTGATGCTTTTGTACGTAGACTTACGATTATTATCACATAAAACTTCTTATTTCCAGTACACTTCAGTATTATTCGAAGACCCAGGCAACCACGGAAGACATCATTAATACTTTTTTTTCTCTCTAATTTTTAAAATGAAGGAAGATCTCAAGCAATATCGTCGTCTATGATTGATTGACCAAACTGATAATTAGGAATCAAGTAATATGATGCCTAGTTTTACCAAATTAATTAAGAGTGAGAGGTTTACTAGAACCTTGCACCACTGTAATTGTTGCTTTCAAATGTCAAAATCAAGGAATCATTTAGGTATAAAGTCCACTTCAAAATCTAATCTCAGGCCGTTAACAGGTTCTAAATTATAAGACCTACACAAATTTAGAATTAACACATGGAACAGGTATATTTTACAAGACTACAAGTGACTTATATATATATATATAAGGGCTCCTTCTAGTCCGGACTCTGGACTTGCAAACCACTCCTTCTAGTCCGGATTATGGACTTGCGGACCTCTATAATCCGAGCATTTTTTGACAATCCAAATGGTCCAATGTGATCAAAATATACAGTTTTTGTCAAAAACTGCTTGGATCAAGCCCTTCCCTTTATTTATTTTTTTATTGATTTATTGCGGGAACCTTTGAAAACACCTTTTGAACACATTGGACGGTTCGGATTTTCCCAAAACAATTTTTAAAAATGAAAAAATGCATTTTTTCTTAAATCTGGGGTTTGGATTAGAAAATTTGTACGTGTGTGTGTGGGTACTGATGAGCCCATGTAGAAAGTTGAGAAGAAAGAGAGTATAGGGAGCTTTTGCTCTCGCTTTAAATGGGCTTTTTGTTAGTGTATGTTGTGATTGGTCTCTCCGGACTAGGTAATGTGGGCCACAAACTGACCCAAACACCTGCTTATGAAAAAGAAAAGAGTAGAGGGATTCATAATCAATCAAATTAAAATCACAAATGGGTTGTAGCTACAACTTCAAGCTAGTCCAGCTAATTGGATTAACTTAAAAATTGTATCATTGGATCCTCTTCTTTCTCTTTTCTACTCTTGTTTCTTTTCGCTCGACATATCCTTTGTCAAGTTCTTTTATTTATTCTTATTTTGCTGATAAGAACATTATGTAAAAAATAGCTACCAACATGATCCTCTTAGCAAATTTCGAGAGGTTTCCAATTTCCATGCGCACTATGCCTAACAGAAAGTCTAGGTACTCGGAATTTCAAATTAGGGGGTGCTCTCTAGGTATGTTTTTTAAGTATGTAATAGGCTGCCTAAATATATACTATTAATTCCTATTACACGAAATACAAAAAAAAAAAACTTGCCTTAAATTTCGTAGCATGGTAAACTTAGATAGGAATCAAACAAGAAGACAATCAATATTACAATATAGAGCGGTTTTTATCTCAGTCATATTTTTTTTTGTCTCAGTCATCATATTACAAATTTAAACCTCATTCTCTATCTTTCCCATTTTCGAAATTCAAACTACATTCTCTCTCTCTACCTCCTCCCTTCCCCCTCTCTAAAATTTGAAGCACCATAAAGAATGAGCACAGGCCCGGGCATGCACTATTATAATATACTGTAAGAGATAGTATTTGCTTATCCTTTCGCTGTCTATTTGCCGGGCGCGGTTTCCTTAAGTTAATTTAATTAATTTCTTTTTATGATTCAGAATTTGGTTCAATTGAACCGACTAATTTGAGGGACCGATTTCAACATCCGCTAGCTCTAACTAATTAAATTGCGATGAAACTTCGTATGAATTGACTCACTAAACACAAGAATAGATAGCACGCATGCAAGAGTGAGTCGTATTGATCGCATACAAATCAAAAGCTTCCAGACTTTCTTAATTCACAATTCTCCTCTCGAAATTTCTACAAATTTATAGACAACTTTTGATGTATATCAGTTTCTGATCATATATATAAAATCAATTCCTCATATTCTAAGTATCATCATATGATCATCAAAATATAGTATGTCCTACTTATGAATGACAGATTGGAAACCTAGTTTAGTGGAGCAACAAATGAAAGCCCCCAAATTTCATAGTCATCCTCTGGAGCTTGTTTGGTCTGTAATTAATTTATTGAATTGATGTAGACCTGGACCATATGGTTGCAAGCCGGTACTTGGAGAAGCTTGACATCCATCGATCTATAAACTCATGAGCCCTAGTGGTTTTCAGTCCAATTTCTTCATATGGGCCTCCAAATCATCAAATTTTCCATTTAAAAAAATAATTGAACTGTAAATAACTTGGTCAATAAAACTCCATGCATTTTGACCTTAGGTTTTTTTTGCAGTTGTTATATACATTTTTTTTTATTATAGTTTTCAGATTTGAGCCTAACTCAAATCTTTCTGCATATTTTTCATCAATTTCCTATACGCTTCTTTGCATTTGTCATCTACTATAATCAATATACTTTTTATGTAATATTTTAATTAAGTTCTCTTAATCTGTAAACAGATCAGGTTTTATATATATACTTGCATATATTTAGCATTTATCTACGCAATATAGAATTTTCTTGTTGCATGGGTAGGGCCAGACCCACGTGAACTTCACGAGTATGCATGAATATTATGAAGTCAGCTGCCTCCTCTCTCTTTCTCTCCAACTTCAAAGCCAACAAATAAATAAGTATGAACTTTTATTAAACAAACCTTGAAGTGTAGCTTCAAGTGATAAAGAGCTTACCATTAAAAGAAAGGTATATAAAAAATAAAAAATAAAAAGTATGACAGGGTCAAATTTACAAGTATCATATTAAAAGGTTCAAATTGTAACTTAATTTCAGATTGGGAATTGATTTTCACGCTCCTTTTTTATTATTCGCACTCCTTTTTTTGTCCTATTTATGTGAATTTACTACATTATTCTTTGATGTGTGAAAAAGTAAACTCGTAGAAGGGTAGCATGCTAACTTAATTTATATGAATAAAAACAAAAAAAGGGGTGCGTATAGTAAAAAAACAAGTGCAGCAAACAATTCAACATAAAGATATAAATTATGGTGTTAATGTCAAAACCTTTTTTGTTTGTGTCAAAACTGCAGTGCTTAAAAACCTTGTACTATGTGCAAGGTACAAGCCTTTTATGTACTATATTTTTGACACAAGCAAAAATGATTTTGGCATTATCATTTTCCTTATTAGGAGATCAATATAAGTATGAGTGAACGCTATATCTAGATGATCCGGAAACTATGAGGTTTCCAATCACCTATTAGTGAACTTCTGATAATCTGAACTGTCCATTTGTAGAGTTAGTGGAGTAATGTAGTCACGCAAAAGATTAGTTTGATTGAATAGTAGTATGTATACAAAAATCGAATTTTGCTTCATAAAATGGATCACTTGGATTTTGTCAACAATTTTAAAGTTAAAATAACCACAACTATCCATTTTATAAACTAAAATTTAATTTTTGAAATACCTATCGATATCCGATCAAGCTGAGTTTTTGCGTGAATACATTACTCTACGAATCTTACAAGATGAACGGTTCAAATTATTAGAAAAAAACACACAGTGGAGCCCACAATGGATGACGGAAACACTAGCCGCAAAAAATTTAATATTCTCTATAAGTATATATTTGTAACTCTTTTCGTTTTTTCATTGTGGTAATTTCATTCCTAATATCCTTCGTTCAAACACAACTTAAAGACCAGTACTGTTTCCTCTCTCTCTATAAATATCATTTTCAAGTGTCTCTCCACTCCATCCCATAGAATCAACAAAAACCATGAGTCTCTTCATGAACTCCCAAAGCCAAAAACACCATTCATCAAAGCACAACATGAAGAAGAGGCTAACAAAAGACCAAGTGAGGCTCCTAGAAATAAGCTTCGGCTCGAACAAGAAGCTCGAGCCGGAGCGGAAGCTCCAGCTATCTCGCGACCTTGGCATCCCTCCCCGACAAATCGCCATTTGGTACCAAAACAAGCGAGCCAGGTGGAAGACCAAGAGCCTCGAGATCGACCACGGTGCCCTCCAGCTTCGGCTCGAGGCCGCATCAGCCGAGAAGAAACAGCTAGAGAAAGAGGTTGAGCGGCTTCGAGTGGAGCTGGAGAAGGCACATAAGGTTTTGGTTTCTTTAAGGCAATTTTCAAATCCTCCTCTTATGGATGTCTCTTCTCTCTCTAGCTGTTGTGATGAGAGAGGAAGCTCTAGTTTGCATGACCAGGATCATGGGAGTTGTTCTTGGGTGAATAATAGTAATGAGGCTTTGCAGCTTGAGGAGCTCTATGCTTGTTTGATGGGTGGACATGGTTCTACTACTTGTGCCTAAAAGTGGCCATCGATTTTCTTCTTCTCTTCTTCTTGGAATTTTTCTTGTATGTGCTGGATGAGTGATGTTCAGGAAATCTGTAGATGATTTCTATGAAGAATGATTGATTTCAAATGGAATACTAGTTAATTACTAAATCCGTCCGTGTTTGTTGGTCCACAAGCATGTTTTTTTTCCGTGCCTTAAAGTTTGTTTATGTTTAAAAGTCAATGGAAAAATTGTACAGTATCAATTAATTTTACTCTTTTACTCTTGTCTTCAAATATTTAATTAACAAACTAATCATGGTTGAAGGATAAAACTCGAAAGACAAGAATTAAACAAAACAATCATGATGTTCCCTAAAAAGTTGGAAACCTCAAAATGAACTACTTACAAATACGTAGTAATATCATGCTGTACGAAATTTCTATATGAAGTTCTATTTGTACAACATTTTTTCCTGGGTTTAAACAGAAATCGGTAGTAGTCTGGAAACATCTCCTATGATTTTTGTTGAAACCATGTTTTTTTTCCGGTAATGTATTGTGTCTGGGGCAGTTTGCACTCATAAGACTAATTTTAAGTGTATGCTTTTGTTTTTAGTATGTGCATGAAGAAATATATTTTCCTAATTCGACAGAAAACCAATAAATGCAAAAAAAATTGAATAAAGACAAAACCAAAAAACCAAGGTTGTGTTTGGTTTGGTTTTGAATTTTGGTTTTTGTAATGATTAGAGGGAGAAATAGGGGTAATAATTTAAAAAATAGGTATTAATGATTAGAGAGAGATAGAGAGAAAAATAA